>CM055679.1:11948293-12595793 GCA_029448645.1 Andrena camellia | reverse complement strand
AAATAGAGCGCATTTATTAAATTAATCAGTACCCACCGTTATTTATTAACGGTGCCATTGCCCGTGGAATTCACGTGGTACGCGGCTTGTCTGGGATTTATCGATAAGCTGCAGCGAGAAGAATCGAGACCCCTGGGGAACGGTGGGAGAGAAGAGGGACGCCTTGAAACTTGGAACACAGATTACGAGAACATCGACGCCATAGATCTTTAGTGGGGAATGGTTGTAGCGTAACTAGCTGCTCATAGCAGATACCTGCTGTGTCAAATTCTTCTTTCGAGCATTCTTGATGCAGCTATTTTTGCACCCATACTGGCCGCTTGGATTCTTGGGACGCTTTCGTTGCGGTGCTCGTTATCGGTCTTAATTTTCGATGTGATAATTGTCGATGTATCGCGGCTGAAACTCGCGCGACGGAAAACGCGTCGCCGAAGGAAGAGTTAAGGACGTGGCGGCCGAGAAGGACGAGCAGCGCGAGGAGAAAGGAGACGAAGAAAGCTGCGGAGGCGTGTCCGCGTGTAAAGTCCGCTGAGAGACTCCTGGCGTGGGCTAGGCGAACGAGCAGCCTTTTGCCGCATAATGGATGACTTCCTAACGACACTTTAAGATAGTTCTCACTCCTCCTCGGTGCGCGTTTTTCCCCCGCAACGAAATACCCGTTGTATCGCGGACACAGACACGACAGGGAAGGAAGAAAGCAGGAAATAATAGATTTCTTCCCGATTCCTCCGTTTGCTTAAGCAAGTCTGATAAATAATGCCTCCAGCGGGTCTCTTCCTTGAGTCAGAGGGAACTAACATCCCTCAAGTTAGGGACTATTAGCTCTCCCCATCTCTTACACCCTCAGGAAGCATTAGAGTTCCCTAAGAATCCAATAAGATCTCCTAAACTTCTACGAATCTCCTGCCATCGCTCGTCTGATCAGACGACTTGCTGCGTTCAAAAATTTCACAAGCGACCCCCGAGAAATTCTGACGTTTCAGGGGCCCGCGGATTTCACGGCGAGAAGGAGACTACGAAGGATAGCGAAATTTATAGAAGCGACGGAGGAAGACGTCTCCTTTGAACTTTCTCGCGCCGGTATTTCCTACTTCGCGCCTCGTTCCCTCGGCGGGCTGGCGCTCGAGATAGGGGGCCGCGGTGGGCCGACAAGCTCGGTTAATACTACTGAGGCACTCCTCCGGGACATTAGAAACTTTCTTTCCAATTTCACGACCCCTCTTTCTCTGGCCAACGGGGATGAGTAACATTGTTCATTACAGGGGCGTACACCGCGGGTTGCTCGTTACGCGGCGTCGCATCATCGGCGTCTTCGCCCCGTCGTTTTTCTCCACCTCTTGCTCAACGCGGCCGCGGATTACCAAGTTTTTCGGCACGTCACCGCATTGTCCGTGGATTCCAAAGGAATTTTCATTCGCGCCGCGTTTGTTTGCATGCCGTCAACCGCGTTTCAAAAGAGAGCAACCGTTGCAATTCGTCGCTGTTTTCGTGGAATTTCGTGTGGTCCATTGATTCACGATGCACGCCACGCGAGAGGTGACTCTGCGGGATTGTAACTCGAACGCTGTAACCTAGACTAAACCGATCCGCGATACTCGCTAGGATCCTCAGCTTGCGCAACTTCCAAAGCCCGCTTTTTTTTCCCACGCGAGTGTAGCGAATGATAACATCGAATCGGGCTACAACGTACGAGCACGAGAAGCCGAATCAATGGTTCAATCACGGCCCGATACGATCGATCGAGTGTCCCCCCCCCCCCCCCCCCCGGGGTCGAGGCACTCGATGCCTTCGTCAAAGTAAAATATACCAAAAGTAACGGGCAATTAACGTCACGGAGAAAAAGGTGCAGTCCACTCGAAGCGCCTTCCCGTCGTCCATCTGGCGATCGATTTTCCACGATCCCGACGGTCCCGTGCACTCCTCCCCCAGGTTGGAAAAACCGATGGCCGCGTGCTCCGCGAAGGCACGCTCGTCCAGGCTTTAAATTCTCGTAATCCATCCAGCAGGACACACGGGCCCGCTAGGACATTGATACCGATAGCGCAAGCGCGATGCACTACGTCAACGAGATACGCCCTGTGCGACGGCACACGCACACGCGCGGGGCAGGCGCGGGGACTCGCGTTCCTCGCGAGCAAGAGCGAGCAAGAGCGGGGCGTGCGAGCGAACCAGGGTACGACTCGTGAATCCACGGTGCGAATGTCCTGCGACAGGCATTGTCCTGCGGCAGGAATAACGCGCGCCCGGCGCCGGCTATCGCGATTTGATTCCGATTCAGGGAACACGGCCGTGCGATATCGGGGATATCGATGAAAAATAATCGCGGTGATTTGTGACGGGGCGTAGGAAGCGCGCGATAAAGATACGCGACGATGAGGTGGGCGATAAAAATGCCCGCGAAACAATGTGCCAGGTATCTGGTTTGATAATCCCCGGTTTAAGGTAAAATGTACGTTAAAGAAGAAAATGCGCCTTTCGCTAGGCGGGAATTCAAATGCAGAGTGTGGATTCGCGTGGCTGAGTAGCCTTCAAGAGTCTCTCGGACTCCTCTCGCCTTGGCATTCCGTCCCCTCGGTAGCGAATAAGCGATACTTTCGCGTGCTTTCCAAGGCTCGAAGCTCGCGTTTAAATCATTCGATGAACGATTACGCGGGACACGTAGCTGTCGGTGGTTCTCGCGTGGTTCTCACGGCTACCGCATCGCAGAGATTCCCGGTGGACGTGGTCATGCGAGGAAATAGACGAGCGATCGACCGATGACGACGATTCAGATCTGAAACGACGCGACGGAGGCGAAGGTAAACAGAGGACGTCGTGCCCCCTCGTACAATCTCCCGCCTTGCTAATCGCTCAACCTGCAACGCGACGGGTTAATGGACGTGCACGTGGCTGGTGGGGTCTCAACTGGGCACTGTGTCTATTCGTGGACATGGAATTTATACAAATTGCTTGTGCTTCGGGAGCTTGCTTAGCACTTGCCGATGAAGAAAAACGGTATTGGTAATCGAATCGAAGGGTCCTAGATAACGATCGCCTCCCTCTGGTGTAATACGAGGCGGGGTATCATAAGAAAAAGGGAGAGTTTCAGATAGCAATTGAGGAGATGAGTAAGATATTAGCAAGGTTCAATAAACGCTGGTCTAGCTTACTCTATACTCAAGCCACTGATCGCAATGTAGGTATCGTTCGGTTAGAAGATAGATTTGTCCCATTACTTCTGAAACCCCGCTCATTCGCGTTTGCACAAAACTGAATCTCCTCGAGGCCTCTGCAACGAGTCGCCATCTATAAAACTTCGCCTGCACGTCGACCAGCGAAATGATTAGAAGCCAATCTCGATGATTACGCGGTAATTTCCCGCGGAATCCATTTCATCGCTCGTCTCCTTTAATTAATTAAAATTATCGGCAACTGAACGAGCGCGCTGGTATCGATGGCCAAACTGTGGCCGGGGGGGGGAGAGGAAAGGGGGAAGGAGAAGATAAGAAACAACAACCGATGGAAGAACGTTGGTCGATTACAGAAGGGTTCAAGGTGCATTCCACCTATTTCTGCCGTCCCTCCTCCCCCTTCAACCCTCTCCGGCACCGTTGTTCCTTCACCTCCTTCGTCCCGACGGGTTCGTGGATTACGGTCGTCGGGGACTATTGGCAAGCTTAGCTCTCGTGGCCGATTGCCTTTACGAGTTACCGAGCATTTGCGTATTTCACGGCGCGGACCGTTATGACTGCGACCGCAGGAAGAGTGGAGACGCTTATCCGGCAAAGGATCGACCGATTCAGAATCCGCCGCGACTTCTCTCTGCCCAGCCTGACAGGATTAACGCGATACGCGTATTCCCTCCCGGACACGTACGCCTCCTTCGTCGTAATCCTCTGATTATCTGCCGCGGGAGAAATCCGTGCCGAGGGTTAAGCGTTAAAAATAACAGGCGCGACCGAAATCTTAGAGACATCGCGTTGCGCACAAGTATCTTACGACAACCTTCCATTCGGAATGGGACAACCAATACGTACGCTATAACCACGGTTATGAAGCTGTCACAGTAATATCAAGTCTTAATAGCCTCGGGCATAGAAATATACCGACCTTACATAGTGTAGTACTATAAGCGCTCACGCCGAATCTGTAATTTCTGTTTCAGGTACGTAACCGAATACCCCCGCACCGATCGATCTAGACCCTAGACGACTGTAAGCTGCTGACAAAAACTGACTCGGGTGCACGTAAGTCCCATCGATCGATGCGCTCGCATGCACCCCAGGCGTGTCGTTATCGCTGACAACTATATCCAACGGGAGCGCGGCTGTCCCCTCGAATTTTAGAAAACACACGGTCCCGGGAATCCCGTTTTTTCGAATGCCGCGCGCGTGCTTTTGCCCACGTGTCCCTGTCCCGTCGCCCCCTACCCTCCCCCCGATGTCTGTCGGGCTTCGAGACGAGCCGCCATCGGTGCATGACCGGAATCGATTATGTTTTTCTTCCCGTTGGACGCGAATTAATGGGAGAGCCCCCCGATGGCTCACGTGAAATTCCGACGGCGACGCGGACGTTCCCCGTCGATCGAAACGAAAAGGAAGAATGGGCCGGTGGGGTACGGACGTCGGATCGCGTGTTATCGGAGCGACGCGTCTAAATGCTCCGGGTATATATACGCCTAATGCCAGGCCACCGGGGGCCTAATCGTCGTATGCAAATCACAGGGCGGCCCCTCGGCCACATTCGTATAATCAATGTCCTAACCTGGCGATCGATGCCGATACCGCCGTCGCTCACGTATTTTCCAAACGCACTCTAATTCGGCGCTCCCTAATTTCCCCGGCAATTTTCGTACGTGCTTTTTCGTACCAGACGACGCCCGAACGCAGGGAGGGTCTCGACTCGAGCGGCGGGGCCCTCCTTCGGAGGGTGGCCGACTCGAGTTCGTGGCGATTGCCACGAATAGTTCGCCTTGGATCGATCTCTTCTTCTCCGCCCCCGCACGAGGCTTTCGTACATGGCTCGGATAGGGAAATCTTTTACTGTGCTGTATCACCGTCTGGATCGCGCTTGGAGCCAGATGAAATTTTGAGGAGCTTCTTAGGTACGTCGGAATCGGTATCCTTCGCGAACAGAGCGATTAATTTGCATTTGTTTCTTGAATAAAGGACACATCGTTCCCGCGACACCGCTCTGTCGTTTCTCATTCATATTCAAATGGTGGTCAGGACAGTACGTCAGATCGCCGAGCGATAATTACGAGTGTACACGAGAAAAAAAAGTGACAAAATAGCTGGTAGAACAGACCTAAGATATCATCTCGGCCAGCAAGGATTTCTCCGTCGTCGAGACACGCCGGGCTCGGCCACTTTTTAACTATGTGCCACTTCACATTTCGCAGACGTCGTATCGATCTTCCGTTTTTTCTCCACGTAGCGGCGCGCCTCCACAGTACAGCTGTCTGTTATTTCATCCAACCACCGATTAGCATAATCACGCGCTTCTCCGCGCCAAACTCTTCCCTCCGCGTAATCTAGCGCCGTAAACTCCGCGAAGGATGCAACGTCACGACACGTGTACGGTACGCCATCTGATCCCGCGTGCGTAAGCAATTGTGCGCGCGGCGGTCCAAAATCGTACGATCTGCCAAGTCCATCGGGGATCTCCCTCGGGCATGATTCATCTTCGAGACGAAGAAACGGCGATATCGATCAGGTAACTCGCGAGAGGTGTCGAAACTTGGATCGCTAGATGCACGGGCAATAACGTCAACAGGGGTCATTTCTGAAAAAAAAAAAAAAAAAGAAGCTGCTGCACGTTGTCTGGAGAAGCGGTGCTGGGCGCAGGGCGACAAGGGAATTTCCGTGAGCGTTTCTGACGAGCCCGGAGGGGGCGAGATAAATCGGCGAACGGTATCGATCAGACGGAGAAAACGAAGAGAGCCCGGTCGACCGAGCTGTCGTGCTACGAGAGGCATCCAGATTCGGGCGACTTCACGCTCCATCGCTCGTCTTACAAAGCGTAGATTCCAGCTTCTTTCAGCGAGCTAACGAGCCGAAAGGCGAAGGGGAAAGAAAAGGAGCAATTACGGGGCGCGCCTCCCAGGGAAATAGCACGCTTAAGCGCCGCGGGACAATGGGGGACCGTTGCGCGCGCGCGAACATGATTTTATTTTCGCCTGCACGATAATTGCGCCCTCGGTGGTCGACCGGCATCCTCCCCCGTGATAATTTTGCATTATCCACTACGTTTGTTTAAGCCTCCTCGCGCTGCTGTTCCGAGAACTACCACTTTTGTGTTGCACCGCGAAACCGTGCGTTCGAAATGAATGGAGATCTGGGAAAATAACGGTCCTTGGGTACGGAGGCAACTAACCGACGAGATCACTTTGGTAATCGGGAATTCTTTATGTATTATAATTGGCAATCAGCGATTTCATGTTCGGAGACGCACGAACATAGCACGCGCGGACGTCAAATGAAATACAGACATGATCGAACGTTTATTACAGAGAATATATCAACGACCATCTCTCGCAGCAGATTCGCAGGCATATTACTTGCAAGTACGCTCGCCTTTGCGTGTAAATACGCGAAAGTTGTTGGCAGAAGGCTCAATGAAAGCAGCGCTTCTGCAATATCATCGCGAGCTGTTCCAACGGTACTAATTCACCGCGCGGAGTTCAACGGGGTACCTAACCCAGACCTAAGCCCCCAGCTATCTCTCAGCCAGGGTATGAATTTATTGCTGACAGCGATGGGTCCCACTTACGAATTTGCGCGCCCGCGACAGCTTGCGCGAGGCTGGAGCGTTGATAACTTTTTCGTGTTCCGTGCGCGGGGCCGCGTGTATACGGTGGCTTAATTATTACGTTTCGCTCTCGACCGTGGAATCTTCGATCTCCGAGGCGCGTCGCGGTGGACGTCGCCGAGAACAAAGGGCCAAAGGAACATCCTGGAGCCGGAGGGGCCCCGGTGGAATTTCGACTCGGCGCGATTGCATTGCATTCGCGCGTAAGATCGTTCGATTCGATTGCCGCGCGCGGATCGTGCGTGAGCAACACGCGGAAGACATTTCTGCGAATTTTTCTCCGCGCCTCGTAATTTTTGCCTCGCGCCGCGAGAAAGGGCACGGCGCGGGGCTCGCGTCCGGGCTGTGCGATACGGGAATGCTATTCGAGATCTTTTCGCTCAATATTCCAAGGAACGCGAAAACAATGCCGATTCTCTGCTGGCCCACAGAAGCGAATGGAAAAAGTGACACGGCTTTAAATGGCACAGAGGGCGCGGTGTTGTTAGCCGGAGGGAAATTTATAATACGAATAATGAACTTTCAAACTTCTCTCTCATCCGCGCTGTACTCGGGGAGTGTAGTCAACGAGCCTTCGAATAGATCCAATTTCCTTCGATAACAGGATGAAGAACGAAGGAAAGGGGAAAGGAGGGAGCGGGCGAAGGGGGAAGGGGTAATCTTGAGGGAGGAATTTTAATTAAAAGCCACGGTTATCACGCTCCCGTTGCCGAACACAGACGGAGGAACCCCGAAAGAACATCGAAAAATACCTTGGAACGAGGAACGAACGCGGCCCTGCAGCAAATCGACGCCTCCTGCCACCGCTCCCCCCCCCCCCGCCTCGTCCTCCCTCAACCCTCGTTTGCAGATCGTCACGCGTATTATTTATTCACGTCACGGCCCACGGGGATCGAAGAATGGCCGAACGTCCTCGGGTGCCGCGCTTGGTAGCTTGAAAGGTGCACGGAAGAAGGGAACGCGTTTGGCCCGATGGGGTGGCGAACAGAGAGAGGGGCCCAGAACGGGGGAGAGGGGACGAGGAGTGGGAGGAGCGAGGGGGGACAACGAGAGGAGGATACGAGGAGTAATAAGTCGAGATAACGAGCTTTTCGATGCCCCCCCCCCTCTCCCCCCACCATCCTCCTCTAGCGTCGAAACGGAAAATTAATTAAGTGACTCCCAAGGTTCGCCGGGTATTCTTAACCTTCGAAGACACAATGAACGAGAAATTGTGCGACGGTGGGACGGAGAGGGCAGCTGCCCGATTGACCAGGGCGAGAACGAGACGGACGGACGGTGGAAGATAGCCGGCTATCAGGGTCATTAGTTACGGATGTCCCGTCCGAACCGGGACCACTCTCGTCTCGATAAACAGGAGGCCCTTCGGCCGAGACAGTCGGAGAGAAAAGGAGGCGGCCCAGCGGGGGGAAGTTTCGAAGATACCAGGAAAAAAGCGAAGAAAGGAGCAGGCAGAGAGGGGAAGGACGGAGGACGGCAACGGCGGAGGAACCAGGGAGGGGCGAGGGGGGTGGGAGGTGGGCAGGAATAATAATTATAGGGCCGGTAATATAACGGTCAGGGTGCCCGTTATCTGGCACTCTTAAAGTGCACTACGTTGTTTGTAAGATAGCAACCGGCTCGCGTTCCATTCCGTTTCTCGTCACCGTCGCTCATCTTCTCGCTCATTTTATCGGCCCCGCGACGCGTCTTCGTCTCTGGAAATCCTCCGGCTGGGATCCCGTCCAGGGAATCGCGCCAGAAGGAATGGCGCATCGACGCGGTTCGTTACAGCGAAGGTTGCAGTAAATCTTGATATATAGCGCGCATGGAGTTGGCTTGTGCGGCGGATGCAATCTGTCATGAAAATCACAAGGTCCCGGGATAGAAATCTTTCCAATGGGGGATTACGTGCCTGTGTCCCGCCTAGGGACGCCTCGGCTGCCCGTTAACAATCGGTTCGAACGAGATTACCGCGCGAGAATTTCGAGCAGCCGCGCTGCGATTTCGCCGCTGGATAGAGGCGAGAGAAGGAACGTTCCGCGAGGAACGTTCAAATTTCCACGTCACGTAACTCTCTCGAGCGAGGGCGCACCGCCCGGGACGCATTCAGCGTGACGAATCACGGTCGTCGGACACGCGTGAAAAGATCCGCGCGAAGTCGGTGTGTCCAGTCGCCTTTCAACCGAGATACGAAGAGATTTTCAACGACTTACGGGGGGGGGAGGGGGCGGCAGAGGGCGAGACGGCACGGATGGCCCTTTCCAAAGGGTCCGTAAGACTCCGTGAAGTGGATTGCACGGGTGTCACGGTTAATCGGATAACTTAGAATCGAGCGGGGGCCGGACTTTGGCTCTTTCACAGGCCGAATCGCGCCGCCACTCTTGGTGCGCCGGGCGCACAATTCACGGGGTGGAGATGCACGTGCGTGCCACGCTGGAAATTAATTGAAGCGATAATCTCGAGTGCCAGGTCCCGAGGAAATCCGCCGTCCTTGGCCGCTGCACGGGACAGGCGTCTCAGAAAAGTGTGACCCCGACGGATGGATGGAAGGGGACAGCCTACAGCTTGAAATATGATGTTGGACGTTCGCGGTCACAAAGGGGGATGGAAATCAGTTCATACGTTTCTGATCGAAGGATTTCTTTGGAGTGGAATCACGAAGCTGAGATGCAAAATATTTCAATGAAAGATGGGTCCAGAGTTTTACCATCCTGAGAATGTTTTCGGTGAAACAGGTTCACCGGTGATCTTACGCTCGAGCCTTTGTTCCCTCCGCTCGCAAAGCTGCCGCGTCACGACACGCTCGCGCGAGTGTGCGCGCGTGAGTGCGTGCACGCGGCGGTCCACTCGAGCGAATGGCCACTTTGTGCGTGCGAGGGCGTGATAATCGTTGCGGCGAGAAAGGGTTGGCCTGTAATCCGATGCAATGACGGACTCCAGAGTCGAGTAGTCGAAAATGATGGAGAATTCAGCCCGGAAGCGCGGTTAACAAAGAGCCAGCATCCGACGCGCTTGTTTGTGTTGCCTGTCAGCGTGGAATAAAACGGCCGCGATAAATAAAACAGTGTCCGTTAAATACTATCTTCGGTGTGGTTATAAATATTTCTCACATATTCCTTTCAGCAGTCACTAGTGGGCAGATTGAACACGCGGTAACCAAAACTAACCCCGCAACCGGTACTTGGAGACCTCGTGTTTTTCGCGCCCATATCTTCGACGCTCCGCAACGGTACCCTCTCCTCGTTTCCCCTGGCGAGGACAGAAGAGCGTCTTCCCGTCGCAACGAGTCGCACAATAGAGCCGCGAAAGCACCCTCCCCTTTCTCGAGACGGACACGCGACCAGGCAGAATAAAAGCTGGCCAGCCAGTAGCCAGCAACAAGTGCATCACTTTCGTAGCTCCGCCGAAGGGATGGATGAACCGCGTGCAACCGCGCGGAAAGCAACTACCGCGGCTACTTCCTATGATTCCCCAGCCTTCTTCAGCCTCCTCTTCTTGCCCAACCGCGCTGGAGACGCCAGTTTCCCGTACGTTTGACCCCGTTTCCTCGGCAAAAAACCGCGCGGCGTTGCACTCGACGCTCGCATCCGCTGGAAAACGAACGAAAGGAGCAAGAAGGCTGCCAAAATGGAATCAGGAAACTGCCAGTCATCGCCTTTCTGGCGAGTCATCCGGGCGGGGGATCTCCGTGGCCAAGACGATCGGTACGGTGCCAGCTTTTACGAACTAGCGCTCGGACTTTCCAATTTTATGGAGGAAGGGAGAGGGTCCACCGCACCCCCTCCCCGGGGCC
The DNA here is from genome assembly GCA_029448645.1 of Andrena camellia. Classification (NCBI taxonomy): domain Eukaryota; kingdom Metazoa; phylum Arthropoda; class Insecta; order Hymenoptera; family Andrenidae; genus Andrena; species Andrena camellia. Next base: position 12,585,229 of record CM055679.1, on the reverse strand, counting down.
GTTGAACCGTGTACAAATCTCCGCGGGCAGATTTCCACGCGATCCCGTTTCGAACTGATTAATTGCACACGCGCCGTATCGAGTTTCGCGCCAAGTTATTTGACACATTGTGCGCGAAACGAATCCCGCGAGTGAGGTATAGTGTCGGACTTGTTTCCGCAAAGTTCGCGGGACACAGCGGGCGGAAACGCTCCGCGCCTGCATATTCATGGCTGCCGCGCGTGGAGATATCGACCGGTAAAATTGAAGCTGTCTTCGTGGACTTTGATATTTTCGTGGTGTGCCGAGGCTTCTGCAATGATAGAGTTCTGCGGCAGAGTTTTGGCAGGAGGAGAGCTTCGAATTCTCCATTTCTCCGTTCCCTCTATTGCACGAAGCGATAGTAGAGTCCTTGGGTCCTTCGCCCTTGAATTTTCAAGAGCCGTAAACACGTGGAAACGTGCGCAGATGGCGATCAGAGAACGGTCACGGGCAGGCTGCTCGAGGTGGCCGTGGATCGAGCGCAGGGGTTGTCGTAAAAATATCGACATCGCGTCCGTCGATGGTGGACGAGGGAAAATCCGTCTAGTAGACAAGAAAAGTGGCTCGATACGGGGTAATCCTGGCCGGGGGTGGCGTGTGTTGGTGGATTTTCAAGGATGTCGGACCGCTGGCACCGGTATATGTACATATATGCCTCTCTTCGTATCTGGTTAAAGTCGCCTCCACCCTGGCCACTTTCTCGAGGCGGAGGGCTGGGAATGGGTGTAACACGGGCTGCCACGAGCCTTGGGTTTGCCGAGGGTTGGCGGGGTAATATTTTAAAACGGCCGCGAGACTGTTGCTAGCAGAGGCTCTTGTCGAGTGCACACGATGCTGAAGGGCTAGTTGACTCGTAGAAAGAGGAGCGAGAGGAACGAGGAGGAAACTATACGTTGACAGAGAGGTAGAGAGAGCGAGGGAGAGAGAAACGGGGAAAGAAAAGGGAGGGCGTGCCTGCTGTTATCTCGCTTGTTCCCTGGATGAAATATCGACTAGCAGTTTCAGGCCTTCTTCGCCTTCCACCTCCTCTTCTTCATCCTCTTCGTCCTCTTCCTCGGTCCACGGCTACAGCCCCTCGAACGATCTCCTCCACGACGACCCTCGTCCCGACTCCTCAAACCTGAAACACACTCCTCGAATGCCCGTCATCGTCCTGGGACCGTCCAAATCGGTCCTTCTCCTACTTCTCGCGGGGGTAATGGTACATCACGTCCTGGTGACGTATCATTACCATACATTGCCGACGGGCCCATCGATCACCTTCACCCAGCATCATGGATGAAGATGCAGCTCCTCCGATCGAGGCGATCGACACCGAGGGAAAAAACGGTCACGGGGAGAGGAGAGCGGAAAGAAAGGGGGGTGGGGGGTTGAATTGGAGGACCTGAAAGAGGTGGAGAAGATAACGCAAGCACGGTCTTCTTTTGATGCTTCCTCCTCTTTCGATCGGATGAATGGATATTAGCTGGGACCAGGGGTTGCTGCTAGTTTATGCCGTTCGACTATCTTTTCGGCAACGTCAACGTGCCAATTTTCCGCAAATGACAGGCGCAGGTTTGGGGAAGAGTATTACTGGGTTAATGGAAGGAACTGACACCACGGAGTTAAACGGGAGGAAGATCGGCTCGTAGCGAGGGAATTTTTAATTAGAAAAACCGAGTAGTTAGGCGTGCACCGAATTAATCGCGGACTGTGATTTTAATTAGATCGCGTTAACGCGCGCCGCCGCCTCTCGCTTCGCCACGTCGCGAGTTTCACGGTTATTTATTTTATAGAGCCGACAACAATTAATCAGCTCGACGTCGCGCCACGGGGCTATTTATTTACACGTGCCGGTATATTGACCCGCGACAATATAAACGTTACAGTGGGAATCGATGGCAGCAGTACCGTAAACGATTATGGTCGAGCCGGAGCGGTATATTTATATTAAGCGATCGCGTTAAATTCCGATTCACCGCGAAACCGCGGATCTGTCGGGTGAATTGAAACGTGCCAGAGTAACGCGAAATATCAGCGTCCCATAGGTGGGAACTCGAATCGAGTGACGCAGAAGCGGGAGCATCTTGGTGGATTAAATTATAATTGCCTGCTGAGGACATCTCGGGATCGGGGATTAAGATCAATCAGATCCTCCGGCATTATTGAGGAATACACGGGGGAGCAACTTCGCGGGTTGTTTGTACTGTAGGAACACTGCTAATTTTGAAATGTCATACTCCTCCGAATCGAAATAATACTGGATCAATACCGCACTGTATTCATTCCCCTTACCTAAATGCTTTTACCAAGAAAAATGCTCCTCATCGAACGTCAAACTTTCTCTACATCCTGACCAATCCTAGTCCCTCCTGATCGCGGTGCCTGATTCACCCACCGAAAGAGGAAGCTTCCTAAACAATTGCCTTACATAATCATCACTCTGCTCTCCGCCGCATGACCGTTAGGTCCGCGCGGAGGTAAAAGGCATCGATCCGCGAAATATCCTATACCGTAACGGGGTACCATTGTGCTAGGCTGGATTTAATGTCGGCGCCGCGAGCGAGTGTCACCGAGGTTCGAGGAAATACGACGAGGGGTTGCTTCGGTTGCGAGTGGCGAAGGATGAGCAGTGAGAAAGAGAGAGGAAGGTGGTGGTGACAATGCGATCTCGGCACCGATACGGAATTGTCGGCGGTGTACACCGCCGCCCCCCCCCCCCCCTTTCTTTCTCTCTGACTCGTGAAATGAGCATAAGATTCTTCGGTTATTTCGCCAGCCGTGCAAGCCGACCGAACACGGCCTCCTCGCGCGATATCTCGGCTTCCTATGCCTCGAATTGCGTGGCCAGGAACGTTCCAAATATCTCCGACGGTCCTTCTTCACCGAGCCCCTCCCCATTTCTCACCCCGGGCCCTCTCCTCGCCCCACGGTCAGCGATGCACCTCTTGACCCCCGTGCCGAGCCTCTCTCCTCGTATTTCTCACATTACTTTTCGGATGCCGTGTTTGGTGGCGGCGGTCCTTTTCCTCGGCCCGGGCCCGCTCCTCGCGTAAGTTATTCGGCTTTCCGTTGCCCCGTGCGCGAGCCATCCGAGAATTTATCGATACGCGATATTCGGTGGAAGGAGCGAGGCTACATCGTTGCGTTGGGGATGTTTCTTTCGTTCGGAAAGGGACCACTCCGTTCTCCTTCCTCCTTCTGGGTTGGTACAGTCGTTGGAGTACGATGTAGATTGGCAATGATAATTGCTGGTTGTCGTTATGTGAAATATCCTAGCAATTGATGGGGTGGTTAGTTATCCGCGAGCGCAGCGACCCACTTTGCTCGTGCCACAATACACCACTCCAATCCAGATCGCATCCGTAAACCATCATCGTGCGGAGGATCGGCGGATAACAGGGGAAGCTCTTCTGCAAATCGTTCCACCTTCGGATTCGTCGAATGGAAAGATACTTCCACAGCGATCCCATTCGATAATTACCCATTCCCTTGGCCTTCTATATCGTTCGTTCATCCCTCAATGGCTTCTCTCCTCCACTGTTCTCAGTTTTCACCCCATTATACCGGTCGCTCTCGGGGTAAACACCCTTCGAGAAGAGTCGTCTTCGAAAGCCCCGGCATCGAGCCTCCAAGGTTCAGCTCGCCGAACCGACGTTCGATTCAGGGGGCAGCGGGAAAAAAATTCGCTCGATAATCAGCCGTTGCTCCGCATCGCGCGGCCGCCCGTGCACGCCGACAAAAAGCCCTCGAGGGGGTATATCGAGCTCGACGAGCCATTCCGAAACTATTTCCATGGGCCGGGGGCATAGAAACGGCAAACGGCCGGCAGAGAAATTCCCGATTCAAGTGGAACGCTCGATTCCGTGAATACGACCGCCTATCCTAATTCCTGCGCCCGCGAACGCCATGGCTCGTTTCTGGCCCAGCTATAGGCGATCTCAATTCCGTTGGTTAGCGCCTTCCATGGCCTGTTCGGAACGCCGCTCCACTCGCCCCGGCATTGCCAAAGCACTGAATGTTTAAGAAAGCTCGCCTCGGTGTATGTATCCCGCTGCCCCTTGTTCGTGCGCAACCCGCTCTCAGGACGGCCGTAACTGACCTCGACGAAAAGGACTCGATCGTACGATCTTCGCGGACTAAGTGCAACCACCCTACCCCCTAGCGTGAAACCACGGGGTGGTTGCGAACGCTGCTGATGCTACTGACAGATGAATCTTGATACTTATTTTCTCTGCACGTCGAGCCACATTTGAAACTAGATCGCAAGCCATTACTGGAATTTCGCTAGCCAACAGATTTCCCCTGCTCCCGTTGGCGTCGAAACGTTTAAGCCCGGTAACGGGAAACAAGCTGATTCCCGTGAAAACGAAAAGCCAGGCGCAGGGAGGGGAAAAAGATACACGGAAGCGCGGTGCCGGCGCAGCGGTGACAGTGAAAAACGTCGTCCCGCTAATCCGATTATAAATAAAATTGAATTTTTAATCGCGCCGCCGCCAGCCCCGCCCAGCCCCCGAGGAGCGCCAGAATCGCCGTGCACCAAGAATTAAAGTCGAACGAACGCTATGCCGGGGCAAGAAGCGGAACTGCCCGGCCCTATTAAATTACCCCGGTGTGCCAGCGACGAAACAACATCGCGGTAACCTCGTTAACGGACGCGTTCGATAATGAATCACGGAAGACGCGCGAGTAGCCACGAAGAAAACGGATTTCCACGATTCGCCCGCTTACAATGCAACGATCGCCCAGTAGAAAAACCTTTAAACCAATCGTGTAATTAAATCTCTCTCGCCGGACTCTCGTCCCCCAGGATCGTGTTCCCTTTTCTTCCGCAGCGTATTTCTTCTCCCCCACCTTTCGTCGCTCTAAGCCGCTCTCCATTCATCCGCCCTCTTCGCACTTCGCCCTCCATGTCCCGTGGAACCGACTTCTTGAAATAATGTAAAGCACCTCTTTCAAGCCCGCGCCACCCTCGTCTACCGCCGTTCCAACCCACCCCGTGTTTCCCTCTTCCCACGAGCGAACCAACCCCTCTGGCCGCGTTCGCGCACCTCCGAAGATCCGAATCTCTTTCGTGCGCCCCCTGTCGCGGTCGTTGCGGCTGTTGCTTGCACACCACCCTGGAAATTTCTTCCGGCCTGTTTGTTGCCCCCTACCGCCCCCCACCCCCCAACGATTACACCGCCGACACTTTGGCGGTCTGAGGAACGGTATCTCGCGCGAGATTAGGCCACGTCTTTTGGGGGATGGCTGCGGGAGTTCGGAATATTAGTGTCTCTTTTTCTCTCCGCGGGCAGCCGTCTTCGGAGATAAGGCTGCACGAGAATTAAATCGTAAGATCGACGATAACGGGAACAACACGGTAGAAGGTTAGGGGTGTTGCCTCTCCACGGGGACCTAAATTAATTCATCAGAGTACGTAGGTACTCTGTTGGTTAATCGTGTAGCTGGATACGGGGTGGACTTGAATTTTGGCAAGATAAAGGGTGAAGCTTTAAATTACAATTTTGGAACTTTGAGGGATCGTTTTATCTGTCATCTCCGCGGGATTTTGGAGATAGATTAAGCGGTCTGCTTACGTTGAAAATGTCTAAGATTTTGTAGACCGTCCCTGCGTCGCGAGTTTCTTTCACGAAGCGAGGTTCCCTCTACGTTCACCCTTAAGAATGTATTGGACCTATCTTTAAAATGGTACCAAGTTGATGAAAATTTGTGAGATTGTTCTTTCTAATCTTCCTGATGTACTCCAAAAATTTTAAACGAATTCACTAAACGGTTGTTGAGTTATAACGATTTTAATTTTCACTGATTTTACACGTACTCTTGTGGAAAGAGACGATCTTGGCAGATAAAACAGCTGAAAAATGTTGAAGAAATTGTACCAATGTCTCCAATTTTTTTTACATGTAGTATATGGATAAATGAAAATATCTGCCGAGTTTCAATTTTTTTCCCTACACCGTTTTAAAGAAATAAATTATAACTTGAGAAAATTGTGAATTCAGGGCATTTTCACTGCCAAAAGTTTAGCAAATAATGCTTTAGAAAGCATTTGCAAAGTGAAAAACACCTTCCTAGGAGTAAAAATAAGACTCCAACTGTCGTTCGAGTTCCATACATGTAGATTTACTATGCGTAAGACATATATATTCAAGTATTTCAAGTTTCATATACTTTTGTCTAATATTGTACGTCCGATACATCCTTAAGTGGCAGGAGCGTGTTTGACGCATCTACCCTGAGTGGATATTTTCGTCTAGAAGGCCAATTTTTTGCCTTTCTCTAGGGACCATGCACAAAAAACTACACAGTTTGCACCGATCAGCATTATCCACGCGTATTTATTAACGTTTCACTTAGTTGTAAAAAAATTTCAGCCATATATAATAATAATTAATGGAGATATGGGTCCTCTCGTGAAGCGTGTGCAAAAACAAGTTGCCTCATGGTACACACGATTCCGGCTGTTCCGTTGATCCAAAACGAAAAAACCAAAAGGAATTCTTAATCAGTAAGAGTGTGGCTATAGCCGGTAGCACATTTATGAAAATAAATTAAAAATTCACAAAATGGCGGGACTTTGAATTTAAAACTCGTCTTTTCCATGCTTTTTTTGTCTTTAAACGGTCTTAAACTTGTGAAAAAAAACTATTTCGCCTTGATTCTGCTACCGGCTAGAATTATATGTTTTCTGAAGGTGTACGAAAAAGATGGACATCATGTGTACCGTCATGAAAGACACCGTCTTTAGAAAAACCTATATCTCCATTAATTATTATTACATATAACTGAATTTTTTTTCACAAGTTACTGAAATGTTAGTAAATACGTGTGGATAATGCTTAGCGGTAAAAATTGCGTAATTTTTTGTGGGTCGTCCCCAAAGAGAATAGAGGATCTTGTCCCTCTAGACGAGAATACCCCCTTAAGGTGATCAGCTACCGTCCCGCTGGCTCTGCAGTAAGGATTCGGCGTCCCTAGCCTAATTACAGGGCCGTGCAGCCGTGAGCACCTGCGTCTTCTCTCGTTTCGTTTTCGTGCCTTCGCAGCGGACACCCAGTCGCGCGGATACGAGGAACGAAGCCACGTAACGCGATCCCGCCGCGGAATCGGGTCGAATGTCTTCCGACGAAAACGGCGAAACGTCGACCTTTGACTAACAATAGCGCACGAGCCAAACCAGGTATCGCGCCAGTCGCTTGAGAATATATAAAACAAAAGTACGAATATCACATCCTTCTGACAGGTGGATGTTTGATCGACTAATGATGACCTGGATGACTATTATTTAAGCAGCCTCCGAATAGTTGACGTTAATCAACAGAAGCGTAGCCCCGGCCAATGTAAAGGTTTCCACCGTTTCCAAAGAGTCCGCAGATCAAGCTCTTTGCTTTCGTGGTTTATTCGTGGGTAGTGTGGCGTTCATTTCCACGATCAAGTAATTCCCAGCGTTGCAAGAATGGTGGCAGAGACGGGAGAAACGGCTGTCAGAACTATATTCAGCAGGCAATTGGTGTTCGTTATTTTAGATAGTGTATTTAAGCTGCTGCTCGATGGCTATTTTTATTGAAAAGAGGAAACAGCTATTAGCAGCCTGGCGCATCTACGGAATTGCTTGTCGAGAAAGGCGTCAAGGTATCCATCCACGTTCCAGCCTGTCCGAAATACCGCAGGAATGCTGCCGTGCCGTGACGACGGCCCCCGTTTCTCCGTTGCGTGCCGCGACCAACGTTTCTATCCCGATAACGCCCTGCTTCCTTCGCGGAATCTCGACGAAAGGCCACGGAACACGCGGTGATGCTCCCGCGATCTCGGCGATCCTGCCACGATTTCGGTCGAAACGTTTCCACAGTCTCTCATGCCGAACCTCGAAACGCTTCCTTCGCGAACGTATCGACTGTCTTATCGAGGAACGAATACAACATAGTTAGGGGAATGAAGTTCAGTTTCTCCTCAATAAATTATCAAAGCTTTCAGTCACTGTAGATGATAAATGAATCGATGCCAAAAGTAAATGAGACAGAGAATATCGAAGGAAAGTTGCGTGCTGCTGGAGCAGATCAAATTTTATCACAGGTACGTGACCGAGCCAGTTACGAGGACTCTGCTCACGTGCACCAGCTTTCTGGAAAATGGAGCCAAGCTATCTGTCGCGTCCATCGAACTTCTGAGTGTCTACGCCGCGATCGGTACCTTTCCTCTGCATCTTCATCTAGATTCTAGCCTGACGAGAACATTGCTCCGATTTTGCCTGACGCCCAGCACGATGATTATAGGCAGTGAAGCGTCGTCGATGCCCGTAATCGACGCATTGGATATTCGCGGGTGCAAATCTGATCTGGATCGAAGGTCGCGTGAATAAATACCGCGCTGGCACGCGTTTTATCGTCGCCTGGACGTCGCGACACCGGGGCCACTGAGAGATTCCCCGCGAGAAAAGATCGCGATGGCCGTCGATATCGAGATTATAGGAGGGAAGTGAAACGTCGTAAACGCAGTCCGTGCCGTGTGTCGCGCGATTCCCCGTATTCCCTAGTTGCGCAAGATTCTCGAGGCAGTTGTCCCGTGGAGCGTTTCGATCAGGGGAGCATTTTTGTTAGCTTCGATTCTCATCCAGCTGATGAAATTGAAACCTTCTTTTGGTACTGATGGAGTAGGTCTTGGATCGGTCACGGGTGATTTGATGGTAGAAAAAGTTAGAGAACTCTTATGTTGGATTACGTCCTGGGTTAAGTTATGAAATGCAGGAGTTTTATGTAACACGGGAATTAAATGACGTTGGTGTACTGTGATACTGGAGACAGGATGATAAATGCTCAAGAAGATCTGCTGAATTCTTTAAGAGTGGTGTTTTAACTGAATTTGCCATAACGTTTTGCTGTGAAACACTACAATATTTCACTCGAATGAATTCAATCTAGCTTCGCACGAATAACACCAAACAACTTTCCCTTCTTTTTTGATCGAGCCGGAGTTGGAGGTTCTTAAAATTTAAGTTCGCAAGGATACTAGTTAAAAATCGTAGCACCCTTCGCCCCAACCTGTGCTCTAATTTAGAAACTTTCCAGCTCGAGGGAAACTTCCAGCGAACTTTCAACCCTGCTTCAACGGCTCGGACGCGTTGTTGATCTTCCTCGATCATTTCGCTGCCCGGCCGTTCCCGTGTACCAACCGGGCACACGCCCTCGCATTTACAACCCAGCCCCTGGGTCCGTTTATTATTTATGTGGGTGTATTAAACGCGGTCAGTGGTCATCATCGATCGAACGGGCCAACTTGATCGCATTCTCTATGTGCTTTCATTCTAAGCGAAGTCATCAAATTGCTCTTTCCACAGTATTTAATTCCCGCGTGGAATAGGGATCTCGAAACCTACTGTGTAAGCTTCGCAGAACAAACAGAAATTTCTTATTTAAGGAGTCATTCTGGTTAGAATGTTTGAAAAAATCGATTTTTTTTTGAAAGTACATATCCTCAGGAATTTACTGTTAAATTTTCATGGAAAATTCCAATTATTTTAGCTTTTACATAGGCATTTTGTAGGGAGCGCAGAAACTCGGCCTCTATAGATGAAAACTTTAAACGCGTTTTTCTCGAAACGTCATTTTTTCACATCGTGCAGGTAAAATCTCAAAATCTATCGAAACGATTGCTTTATAAATTGCACTGCTTATTCCGCACACCTATGACTCTGGCAGGGACTACAACCAAGTATTTTTATTCAGTCTAACCTACTTTTAAAATCGAAAATAGCACAGAAAAGAAAGGCGAAATACATTGATTCTTGCATTTTGCCCGCCGTTTTGTTAATTTTGAAGATAAATCACTAATTATAGTCCAAGGAATAGCGGAAGTCATACTGATCAATAATCTGTTTGTATTTTTGGTTTCAAATAAGTCCAACAGCTAAAATCGTCTGAACGAGGGATGAATTTTTAACCATGTCATCAAAATCGCCCTCGAAAGTATTTTAAAAGCAGTCATTTTATTACTTTTATATTTTTTATTTACTGTAGAAATGTAGTTTAATCAATAGAAAATAGTTTTATTCCATTTCTGTAATTCCTTTCTTCGCAATAAATTCCTGAAAATCGCTGAATTTATCGGCGCGCTAACCAGGATGACCCCTTAATTGAAATAGAAAATGTCATCTTGTAGATAAGCTCGCCTGGGAACGGACTTCCCAAGTTGCTCCCTTTTTTTCTATCAAACTCTCATGATCATTTTGGATGGATTTTACAGAAATCCCAGCGTCGCAGTACCTATCTCGACGAAATCGCCGTTTTATTCGAGCCGCGGTTAAGAACCGCGAAATGACCCTCCTTTCGGCTAAGAGCCAACAAGTTCATTAGTCTTCTTTCAGCGATTCTCGACGCTGCTTTCTCGCTCGCCGAGCAGAGTCGTAGGACTTATTAAGTCACTCTCGAAATGTTATAAAGCGCGACCCGTGGGGTTCTTTATTCTGAACCACCGTTCCCTTCTTCCCCTGTCTTCAACCTTACTGAATTAAAGAGAAGCTCGCCCCAAAATTCTCGGAATATCCTGAAACGCAGCCCTTGTTCCAAGAGCAAGATCATTGGACAGATTTACCTTGATCTCGTGGCACACTCAAATACAAAGCTTACTGAAAGAAACACGGAGAAGCGAGGAAAGACTCTCGAAATAGGTCTCTCGAGCGAGACGCCTTAGATTTTCGATCGATTCCTTCCTGCAAAGATTACGAGACGAGCACATGAACAACGACAGACAATCTTTCATTGGCTTGCTGGTCGTAAAATCCGCTCGTTCGATCCATAATACTGCTGGTCGGTTAGAAGCAGCGGGCGACGGGAGACGAGGGGCGAACGACGCATTGTTTCTTTAATTAACTCGAGTATCGAAAAGACTGGCCTTTTCCTGGCACTCGCGAGTCGCCTGGAAGCAAGGGACACGTGCTACGTTTATTAGCCCCTGTCTCTCGGTGGTCTTTGACCCGTGGAGGCGTTGGTCGTGCAGCATCCCCCACACACACGTGTACACAGACACGAGGGTCGCGCTAAGAACGCCGGTTCTATCGTCGTTTCTTGTCGGTACGCCGACGTGGAGAACGATATACGTCGATCCTCCTGGAAACTCGATACGAGTAGTATCTCAGGAAGACGTACGACCGATCGGAACTGGCCTCGGGGACCGGTCCCCCGAGGTCCGCATCCTCTGCGTACAATTATCCGCCTTGCCTCCATCCTCGTTCCCTTACGAGGCCTTCCAACGCGAGGATGGTGTAATCAGAGGCTCCAGTAATAGACTAGAGAATACGGAGGATAGATTCTGCCTTCAAGGACATTTCCTGACGTATCGAGCTTCTGAGGACATTCTGTGGACTGTACAGTGGGCATTCTATGATAGACAAGAAAAATCGAAATTTGTCTCGTTGGTACGAAGCCTCCAAAGCTGGGGCAGGGTTGCCCGATAGGTACATTTCGAGCAGCAAAGAGACTCAGTTTCCCAAGCCTAAGAAGCTACAGTGATCGTCTGTTGGTACCTGTCCCTCTATGCAGACGATCGATACGGTTCCCCAGCTCGGGTACAAAAGAGCAGATAAAAAAACCTCGATATCAAGAGACTCTTCCCGCAGACGCGGGTAGCGCGCGGGGCCAGCGAAACGGCCAGCCGGAAGACAGAGCTAATTAAACAAAATTCCTTGTGCTCGCTGCAGAAAGGAACAATTCGACGGTTAATCAAAGTAACGAAGAATTTTCTAATTAGTAAAGAGAGTGACCCTTGGACAAAGGGCTGCCGTGCAACACCCTTTGTTAATGCATATTAAAATCCTAATTCGAGTTTAAATGCTGCGTTAATAAACGCCCTTTCGAGCACACGCCTCGACACGAGCCCCATTCCACTGGACGATTTTTCTCGCCACGAAACATGACCACGAGCTTCCCTTCGAGCCTGGCAATAATCTCGACCTATCCCCTCGCGGTTGAAATTTCCCGTTCGCCTCGCAAACCCCATCGCGCTGGATGCAGAAGAATATCCGATAAATCCGTCCTCCGTTGTACTTGCCGACGTCTCCGATGTCAAAGCTTTCGAGTGGAGTGCGCTCGTCGTTGCGAGCCGGGGGTTGGAGCGGTTTAAGCTCGACGCGTGTGCACACGCGCGTCTCGTCTGTGCGAGCCCCGTCGAGGGGTAGATAAAACGAGAGAAAACAGGTGGAAAGAAGAACTGGAGGTGGAGTGGGAAGGACGATGCGCGTGCTCGTGCACGGATACTATGACGCGGGCAGGGAGGGGGGAGGGAGGGGTGCACGTAACGAGACATGTCACATACGCCCACCGACTCAGACGATCTCATTTAATGAAGTATACCTCGCAATTATGTCGCCCGTGATAGCCGTAGATGTGCATTAGACGTCCCTTTCCTTCTGCCGTCGTCGCTCGTACTCGTCCCATCGACGAGAAGGGTGCGTTCGTCGCCGTCCTACTCGCCTGTCTGCGGCGTCGGTTGCTTCCCCGCGCACCCTCGAGTATCTGAATTAATCAAGACATATATACGCACGGTGGGACGATTTTTTCCTGGCGCGTTCGGCGCACAATCGTCCTTTTGTTCCAGCCCGGTCTGGGAAATTTATGAGAGCCGTTCTCCTTTTCCGCCGCCTCCCCTTTCCCCGCGCACTTGCGCATCCCCTTTGTCCCGGGAAATTAATTCGTAATGCCGTTAGCCCGTACACGGGAACGACTTCCTTCGATACGCGACGCGAAAGAGATTTAATAATCCTTCACCGACAGCGAGAACCGAATGAAATGAACCGAAACAGCTCTGGTAACGAGACCATTGTAGATCGGATAGGTCCGCGTGCCTGGCGATGGCTAATGTAATGATTTGCCCTCGGCTTTAAATCATCTAGCCACGAGGAGTGGTAATACCTGTTTCTTTAAAAATCCGCCTTGTCAGAAGGGGATGAAATACCAGCGACGGTGCAGACGTAGGTTTTTCAATACGGATCACGCGTCGCGTCCTCCCATTTTGGTCCCAGGACGGATGCTCGTGCCTGCGGGCAAGAAATATGGCGCCGTATTTTCCGGCGTTCGCCGGCGAAATTAGAAAAATCCCGTCACCGGCGGAAAAAAACCTGTCGCGGCTACCGCGTGTCACGCGGTACCCCGGGGTTTTTCATTAAAAAAAACAGGATCGCCCCCGCGACGGCCCGCCGGCCTACGATACCGACGCTTTGCATACAAAGCGTATTTCCCCGTGGCCGATGCTCGTCCGTTACATGATTCCGGTCAAAGGCGGGCAATTACGGCTTCGAAACGGCCACGGGGGTGGGCGGGGGGAGGGGGTAGGGTTCGCGATCTCGCGGCTCGGTTGTGTTCGAAAATTGCTGGGCGATCGTTTCGCTCGGGAACAGCTGGAAATAAAAGTAAAAAAAAAAAAAAAACTGGGAAACCTCTCTCGGGCAAACGGAAACAAAGAGAAAGCGAGGGCGTGAAAAAATTCAACAGGAAAAGGGAGAAGGGAAAGGGATAAGTAGAGAGTGTGAAGGTGGAGGAGGGAGATGAATCGAGGGGAGGAAAGAGTCAGAGGGACAACGGTGAGCGCAACGAGGGAAAAAAGGAAAAGAGAGGGACGGTGACGACAACACGGCATTCCGCGAAATGTCATTTCCATCGCGTCGGTCATCGATCAAGCGACGCGCGGCGAGTGGGGTAACTGATATCGACAGGGGTTGGACGACGGTGCCGACGTTCGCGATGAGTGACGTCTCGCGACCGGTGTCCCGTCCTCCACACGGCCATATTTTTCTCTCTTTCTTTCGGCGGGGAAGGACAGTAACGATTTTTCGTTTCTCTCCGACGCCCGGTCGCTCTACACGTTCCTCTGCCCCATCCCTCGGGGTCCGCACCCACCCCCCTCGTCTTGTGGCCGTTTACACGCGACCGGGCGTGTTAGCTGTCATGTAACGCGAGTCGAATTTGACGTCGTAAAATGCGGGCCACGGCGATTATTAGCGAAATGGGAGCCGTGTAAAGGATGTAGGTTCCCTTGAGAGCGTACGCGCTCCGATTCCTGTCCGGGGTGACGATTCCTTTCGGCAGTTTGAACTACTGTGGTTCGCCGGTTAACAGCTTGCCAGACGAATATAATACTTTATATTATTTCCATGGAAGTTCAGCGATTCCAGGACACTGCGAACTGGCGCGAGCTCTGAATTCGAAGGACGATCTCATGGGAACGAGACCACAATGATCCACAACGTTCGTGATCAACGGATCGTTCCGTGTATCGCCCGATAATTCGTCGCCGTTGTAATTGGATCGGCATTCCGTACACGACGGGCACAATGAAAATATTATGAATGGGAGACGTATGAAACGTGATCGCTAAATAAGCCGGATAAGAGGCCTCTCGGATTACCAGCCGCGCTATCTACCGTCGCGTCATCGTGAACCGTGAAAACTACGCGATAGGATGTATAATACGGTTTCTTATTTCCGGCCCCATCTGCATCTGCCTTCGACCCGCGTAAGCGATCCGCGTGGCAAGAACAATACCGCAGCGAAGACGCTCGCGATCGCGTCGATGGATCCTCTGGGCCCTCGTTCGCTGTCTCAAGAATTAGGGCTCCCACGGACCAACGCGAATATTCGCGGCGGCGGCGGATCCGCCGCGGTTCAGCAGTTTTTTATACGTGGCGGCTTATGGGCAGCCTTATCTGATCCGCGTCGCGAATATTCGCGTTGGTCTGTGGGAGCCCTTAAACCGTCGCCCGATGCCGCGTCCGGCTGCCCCGCGGGCTGTAAATTATGCCCACGTGCTTTCCTAAGCGCGAAATTACGCCTTGGATCGTATTCTCCTCGCGGGGAGTGGGCCGCGTGGCGAATTAACGAACACTTCATAAATACCATTCCATCGCTCGCGGAATGTAATTACGATTGGCACTTAATCGCGTGTTTTCACGTCGGGGCTGCACACGCGCGGACGGCACGCACACGAGCGCGGCTGATCGAACTCGTCGAATATTTCTGCGCGCCAGAACTAATTAAGGCCCTGCCGCGACCTGAATCTTTTTTGCGGAGGAGCTCGATGTCGCCGTCGAGGATGGCTCCGCGTTCCCACTCCGATCGAGCTAGTCATCGTAGAAATTTAACAATTCTCAAATAGACTTGAAGCTAATCAAACCGAGGCGAAAATAGTGCCACTCGCGAAACGCTGCTCGCTGGAAAGCCCCTTTACAATCTGCAGATTTACTCCGTTCCTTGCACCTTCTCAAGATAGACCACGAGAGAGTGTCGCCCTCAAGGAGATCCATACCTCCGCTGCGCACCGAAATTTCGTGAGCCCGGCGAGATAATCGATCGCTCCTCGGAGCGGAGAAACGGCAGATAATTGCTGACACCGGCTACCCGAAGCCGGTCGACGCTCTTTTCTATCTGCTCCTTATAATTTATTCGGCCGCCATAAATCAGTCGGGCACGACGAGACCGCGACGTGCAACAGGCCGACCATGTAAATGCCGATGCGCCGAGCGTATCCACGTATATTATACACGCACACGCGCACACGCGACGAGGACGCGTCCTGGCCAGCAGGTCCTTCTCCGGTTGGTGAATTGATAATGTAATTAGAGCGGCGAAAAAGGATTAGCTTGAATTAGAAATCCCGCCGACACGCTCTCGGGGCTACGTCCGAAGGAACGGGTAGAAGGCGAAGGAGGAAGATGGCTAGCTCGTGGGAGAGGACAGAGAGAGAGAGAGAGAGAGGGAGAGAGAGAGAGGAGGACAGGGATACACGGAAGATCGAGGGAGAGCGAAGGAAGAACGTAACCGAGGCAAGTCTCCGCGGAGGACTTTGATTTATGCGTCCCGGGAGCGCTTGACGGAGAGTGCAGCAACCGTGTGCAGCTCGCCGAGCCCAAAGATGCATGGCCAACCGAACCAGCGCGCACCAGACGCACCGAACTCGCGTCTCTATAATGTTCCCCTCGATCGATAGCCGCGAATTCATTCTTTTTCGCTCTTTCACACTGGTCCAGCTTCTCGCTGGACGTCCCACGCGCGAGCTCGTACGCCGAAAGGGAAACGTTTCGCCACCCCTGGAAATCAGTCGAACCCGACTTCATTCGTATTTCCATGTATGAGCACATCTGGACTGAAATGCGCACTTGAGCGTCCCCGCGCATCGAAGTCTGCAGCTCGCCCATCCATCGATCACCCAAAATCAAACTTTCCCTCGGGTCATTAATTCCTTTCGACTACCGAGCTTCTTCCGTCCGCGAGAAGAGCTTCGAGAACGTTGTATATCACGTTTCGTATCGTTCCCTGGGGATGGCTATCGGTTGGACGGGGGTGGCGCGACGAAAACATCCCGAGGAATCGTGGCTGCGGGCAACAATGGCCGCACAGTGTTTCAACGAGGCATCACCCACGGCGAGTGTACCGTGGCAAAGGTTTCGACGTCTTGGATCGCATCAGCCCGGCGACATCCCGCTGTTAGGTCGGCCCTTTCAAGTCGGCCGCCGCGGCAGCAGGAGGCACGGCTCCACGGACCTCCGATATATTATTACCCCGAGTCATTAATGGTAAACTGCGATTCTCCTCTTTTCCCTCCACGCGCCTGTCCACGGAGCGCCCGGGCAGCCGAGGGGAAAGGGGGGGGGGGGAGGGGATCTTCGTGTCTCGCGGCCAGCCTCGACGAATCTCGAATTAATCGAGAAATATCGAATGGTTTATTGGCGATACGCTCCAGGCCTGCCTCGTGTGATGGAGCAGAGAGGGTAATTAATTATCCCCCACCGAGGAACGCTAATGCGCGGCTACATGCAACTTCTTCCCCTACAGCCGTGCCCCTCTCTTCGACGCCAAGGTGGCTCGCTTCGCACGAAACACCCAGACGATATTTAATTGCAGCGATTCAGTTCCGCGGCTGTGTCGATCCAACTCGTCGATTGGCCACGTTTCGCCTATTCCTCGGTTTCAGTTTAGTATTCGCCATTTTTAACACTGTCTACACGTGATTCGCCATGATCAACCGCAAATCGAGTTGTCCGTGACCGTTTCGAATTCGGTCCGTCGACGACTGCCGAATTATTCAGCGGCAGTGACGGTGCATGGGACTCTTCGCTCAAGCTGTTTAAATAATAAAGCGCGCTGACGGATATTGAATAGAAACTATTGCCTTAGGTATCATTGTAATTTCATTATAATTAAATCGAAATAGAGGATATCGGAATAAACCTCACAGACTTCCCTTCGTTCCCATCTAACTCGATTACCAAGTAGTCGAACTTTAAATATAGCCCCGCTCGCGACCACCCGTAGATCGGAGCACCGATTCCAAGACGTCCCCCCCCCCCCCCCATTCACGGTGGAATCAAAGTCGGCAACCTCCGTGTCTCGGAAGTTCGCCAGGTAGAGGACCTGGGACGCTACTGGGACGCGTAAATTCGCCGACGGCGTCCTCGCTTTCGCAGCATCCCCGGCCCCGTTCGAGCCGGACGAAGTACGTAAATCCCAGGGACGATCGAAGGACTGGGGGCACAGATAGCAGGTCCAGCGGCCCACCCTTTGAAACTTCGTCCCTGGAGGAAGGTCCACCGTTCACGGGTTGCACGCGTGTGCCCGCGCGCGCGCGGCTGAGTTGATACACACCGAAGTCACGAGGCGCACAGGGACGCTCGCAGACGAACAGCAGAGGCTTCTGAGAGCCGCGGCAAGTTTGAAGCCCGTTGTGCCTAGGAATCCGTACTTAGAATCCCTGGACGGAGTTCAGGCTGCGCATTGACCGCACGAAATTCTGCGGCGTTCTCACCTTCCCTGGCGACTGGCCGTCTGCTGTTAGCAACCGACACGACAGCGACGAGGGTGACTTCACAGAACTTTCGGGCGGCCACGCGCGATGAAAAGTCGCGTCCCTGCGAAGCTCGGGGAACCCTGCGCGAGGTGTAACGGACAAGTATCAGCGCTGAAGGTAGAAGAAGACTCGCGAGATAGTGCTGACTTTGACTGACAGAAATTTGCGAGCTCGAAGCAACAGACTCGAAGCAAGAAGAAGATACTTGGAAGTGGGTTAAAGTGACACTGTGGGGATCTGCGATTGATCTACTTAAGTCTCTATTTTCACTGAGATTTTAGAAAACGTTACAGCACCATTTTTAGTAGAGAAATACAGAGAAATCCTGTCGAGGCGTTAATTAACGTCGCACCCGACACGTACGTTCATAATCGACAGAGTCATCAACCCATACGTCACTCTCCTCTCGCGTTCATTTTGCCACGAGTGTGCATTGTAGGAAAGCTTTAAAGGGACACGGCAATTACGTTTGAATATTTTTCTCCGAACGACGCCGGTGTCGTTACTGCACCGGGTCTCTCGTCAGCGTCGTCATTCTCGCCAGATGCAGCGTGGCGTTGCAGCCGTGGGAGAGGGAGTGCACTCGTTAAAAAACTTTTCGCGGCATTCATCCGAATGCACTCGCGTCAAAGTGCGATACGCGAGGGTCAGGCGGGGAAACCGGGCTAAAAAGATGGCAGATTTACGTGTCGCGCCGGGACGACGACCCAAGTTATCGCGCGAGCTCCGCGCATCGTCATTATCCTTCCTGTTCGCGTGTTTCCACGTGGAAATCTCTTGTACCCACCTGTCCTTTTTTCCTTTATTTTTCAAGACACCCACGGCTGGCAACGGATTCGCGAGGCGCGGTAAAACGCTTCGGCAGAGCCTAGCCCGATGAGACCACTTCAATTCCGCTGCTCGCGCGAATCGCGATCCTCCCTTTCACGCGTCTCGTTTTGTAGCTGCGAATGACACGTGAACGAAGCATAGCCACGGCTACGCTGGCTCGTATTCGGGCCTCGTAAAGCGAAAACCACCGTTAATCTCAACCCTTTCGTTCATTTACAATGCAGTTAATTGAAACGCGATCGCTTTGACTCTTTAAAGGGTCTTTATACTAGCTCGCGAGCAAAAGTCCGACACGTCTCTTCAGCGACTGTTTGCGATTTTTAAGCTACAAAGGAACACGCGGAAGCTGCAGTATGCAAGAATATCGTGGACCACTGTGCTCGAATAATTACAGAGTTAAAAATTCAAAGTCTGCAACGGTGTAACAGAGCGAAACGGATAGAAACAGCGGCGTGCGAGGAAGAAGGGAGCGCAAAGTGACCGTTCTGTGGCAGCAAAAGGGGGAGAAGTGGCAAGAGGCCCCTGGCTCGAACGAGGAAGCTGCTGCAGACCGTGTTCCCTTACGTCAGCTTGAACGCCTGCCCTTTTTTCACCGTGTGCACGTTAGAGGTGCACCCAGAGAATGCACCGGTTGCAGGGCGCAGCTGCGTGTGACGGGCGAACGACACAATACCTCTGTTTTCAATAACAGCGACGTTTTTATCGACACATCGTACATACAACATTCTTATTCCTTTATTGTACAATATTACGCGATCTACATCACGCAAGCCGCATACCGAGCATCATTTTCTAAAGAAACGCCCTTTACTTAAGAATAGTATTAGGTTGATCTATATAAAATTGCCGTTTCACGTAGGGAAGTTTGAACGAAAATATTTTTCGCTTTTCAGCTATTTTAATTGTCACATTCTTTTGTGTTTCTTTTGCTGACTTTTACCAACCCAACACACCCGTGTGTTAGAAATTCGCGCAAGAAGTAAAGAAGAATTCTTAAGCCGCCCCGTTCTGCGATGATTTAAAGACGATTCGACTTGCTGATGGAAATTTCCCTACGATGCTCTGATATACGGTGGTGATCGAACCGTGATGACGGCGTGTATCGATTACCCTGCCGCTTACGGTGTTATCGAGACACGCTTAATTAACGGCGAACAAACTGCAGCGCGGAATTATAAGCGGCGAGCCTCGGGGTCGGCCGATTAATGGTGGATGCAGGGGGAGGGCAGAATCGAAGGGGCGAGAAATTACCTGGATCCTATGAAATATACTATGTATTCCTTCCGCCTCCCCCTTTCCTGCCCGAGGAATCCGTTCTCCCGTGACCAGCGATTTTGTTCTCGTTCAGAACGAATACTTTGAGACCCTTTACGGTAATGGAAAGCATCGGGGCACCGTAAAATCGCCATTTCTTCGCGCCCGTTCTGCCCAACGTTCGCCTTTTTACGGCTGTTCTTCTATGTGCTTTCGTTGAATCGCTGCCGGTAGGCTTCTCCGCCACGGGGTTGCCTTTATTGACCGTCCATCGGGAACTCTTCGGTGATTTTCCATTTTTTAACTGACTCTCGTAACGATTCACCCGTTCCCCGTACAATATCGACAAGGGGGGGGGGGGGCAATGTAAGACACGCACGGAGCAAATCAAAAGAGCTTCCACAATGAACCTCCAATACCCTGGGATTACCAGCAAACAGATCTAACTAAGTTCTCCTTTTTGAAGGAGAAGGTCTTTGGACTATGGCTCCTGTTCTAAAGCTCGCGGGCTTCAGCGCCAATGGCCCCGGTCCACGGGAAAAAGTAACGAGCTGATATCAGGCACGTAATGAGCACATTGTTGTAAGTCACCGGTGAAAAATCGTTGAACGGCGGTGCAATATTTCAGTCAGCAAGAAATCCACCGTCGACGCGCGGCGTTCGCGGAAAGTCCTAACAGCGCTCTAAAACGGCATTGTGGCGCGTCGGTATGGAACTAATGAACTCACGACGGGGCTTTCACGGACAGAGTTATTACAGCCCCTCTCCTCGTCTACGGTGCTCCTCTCGTCCTTGCCCCCGTAGCAGTCATCTGCTACGTTCCCCGGGGTACTTCTCTCGCCGCCTGCCGCCTGCCCTCCTTCCTCGAGACGCGCACCGTCTGCGCCCTTCGTCACCGACCCGGACACCACGGCTGACCGGTATTATGGCAGATCTATCGCTCCCCCGTCTAAATAAGCCCGGACCTAGTTTTACGGCCCTTTCTTCTCGCTGTTATTCTTCTTAGCAGCTCTTTCTATCTTGTTCGAGCATCTTCCGCGGCCCTGCGTGCCCCTGTACGAGCGGGTACAGCGCTCGCCAGCAGCAATCATTGCTGGCACGCTATTGTGGGTGCTGGTACGAGAATCATGGACTTTTTGCTGCGAATTCCTGCAAGGCGACGATCTCCGGCTCTCGTGTATTTCTCTCCGAAACGAATATTTTAGAATGAATTCAAAATTTCTTACGCGTCAAATGAACTCTAAGCTGGAAACGATCTTTTTACTGTAGCTCCTGATTTATCACAGCTATTTTCGCAATATCCAGCTGCTACGTCAACTCCCCCTTTCTTTACGTTTCGAACAATTATCTAAAGTCGTTCACGCTGCATCTGCGACAATCCTCGTGGCTCGCCAAACTCCCCGCCCCCCCCCCCCCCACCCTTTCATCCCCTTTGTCCACCCGAGGCGAAACATAATTCCACGGCAAGCCGTCTGATACTCGAAAGGAAGATACACCCGTGCCCACTTCAGCCATTTTCGCGGCCATTAAACCGAGCCTCGTTACGGCGACGAAGAAAAGCCACGTCGCGGAAGAATGCGTCGCCAGCAGACGCAGAGCGAGGAGTCGACTCTTCCCCGAGGAAAGTCGCGCCCCCTTAAATCCGCTAATTTGCTTTCGAAAGAAACCTCCGGGCGGCAGATTTTCCGCGGAATAAATTCTCCCCCGGAGGAGCGGACAGATGGCTGGGGATGGTGGGATCGACAAAGGCGAGCCAGAGGCAGGGCTATCTCGGGCCTCCTTTTCATAAGCGAGAAGCAGCGCGGCCTCCTCTCCACGACGTCTCTCATTGTTCTCGCCTCCGCCTTCCCCTCTGCTGTATACACGTCTATACAGAGTAGCGTCCTTTATCTTAATTCCATTACACTTGGCGACACGGCCTACCAACTGCGCGCTCCGGCAATGCATCCCCCTCGACTCGCGGCCAGCCAGCGCACCCAGCCACCCCTCGCTGACATTCGACTCGTCACTGTAATTTCGCGCGAGCTACTTTGACGTGTCCTTGACTCGCGCGCCGCTTGCAAACCGCGACCCTCCTCGCGGATCCTTATTCAGTGGCGGGCAATTCAAGCAGCCACGGCAACTGGAGCCACGTCGCCAACGGTGACGTTGCCATCGGCGTTGTTTCTTCGCCGTGCAGCCGTGACGCCGGTATTTTATTCGCTTTTCCCATTGTTCGGCCATCCCGACCGACTAATTAGCCGTCCATTGCGCACGGCTGCCACGGGGTTTGACCACCTGGGTGCCACCGTTGCGTTTAAGGGTGAACGGGACAAGGGAGCCGGTGGCGCCAGTCGCTTCGATGTGATGTGTATTATTATGATTAACGCGAGGCTAGAGTTCCCTGGCTTGACGACGTACTAACAATGTTCTTTTAATGTTTGCCGTTACAGAGAGGTACGACACCGCGTACGCCTGCGAGGGCAAGACACTATCGATCGAGTGCGGCGAGGGAAAGCTGATCCACCTGATCAGAGCGAACTACGGGAGGTTCTCGATAACGATATGCAACGAGCATGGGAACACCGACTGGAGCGTCAACTGCATGTCCCCAAAGTCCTTCCGTGTGCTGAACAGCGAGTAAGTTTTTACCAGAATCGACGTCCTCGCTTCCCACTGTACACGTAAATGGTCCCCGACACGATCCATCCTCTTTCCACCAGAACACCCCTCTCTGCCCTGCGAATCGCGTCGAGGAACCCGAGGTGCCAAGAACGGCTCTTCGATCCGTGGGGAAAGACGCAAAGGGGGGAGGAGGAGAAAAGTCGTGGAGCTCCGCAGACGTTCTCTATCGTTAATGAGTCGACCAGCACCAATTAAAGGAGACGTCCGGTGATCCGAGATCGAGCGTAGATCGCGCTTGTCACTCGTTTCCAAGGGGTTATCGAGCGATCCGACTTTCCACGTGGATCGGTATCTTACCCCGGCGAAGCGTTTACGACCGTTCCATTCGAGATATCCGCCGTGACACCTGCAGCTTCGCTCGTTCCCTCGCGGTAACGAGAAACGCGTTTCCTCAACCGACGCCGCGCGTGTATATCGATCATAGTCTACCGATGACCTTGCACGGGGGCCGATCTATACGATCTATCTCGCGAGAATCTCGAAACGATCTTTCGCGGCGGTAAATATTTTTAACCGTGTGGAGACTCGAGGCGCGCTTATTTTCAAAATTCTCTGTAACCCTAGGAAGACTTCCGTCGAGCCTATGCCCCGAAGTGCAAATTCAGTGAATCTTATGGAATGTAAAATACACGTGAAAAAAAGTCTTCGTAGAGTAAACACCGAGCAGTTCGACAGGTCAGGAAGAATCAAACTGGAAAAACGTTTAATCGAATCACCTCGAATAAAATATTCTCCGAGGGGTGGGCGGCGTTCGCGAGGCACTGAATGCCGAAGAATGTTTAATTAAATACGCTCTCGTCCAGAAGTGATTCTCTTCTGGTCCAAGAAGGAGCATCGACCTCCGTTCATTAGTCACGGTGCACTTGTATAATCGCGACTCGCGTACTACGGATCGGGACCGCGTGAGATTGTTCGTCGGGCTCGATGAAGAGTTTCATTGAGACAGCGCGATCCTCGAAAGGAACGAGGATTCGAAAGGTGCGGTTCCACGGCGCGATGTTCGGCTGTTACATCCTCCTCCCTATCCGCGGACACGGAACGAAGAGCACGGAGTCGAGGTCGCAAGGAAATAAACGCAGAGGGAGTAAAGGGGAGCGGTGGGAAAGGATATACGTCCAGGGGAAGAAAGGAAAATGAGGAAGGAGTGGACGGCTTCATATGGTCCGGCGAACTGGCCAATTGCTTGACCATTGAAGAGCGTATTTCGCGGCGGATCAGAGCGGTAGGAAGAATCGCAAACTCAGCGATCGCTTCTCTACCCCGGTCCCTGCGAACATCCACTCCATTTCCTTCGACGTCTCCGTGTCTCCTCCCCTCCAAGTCGCACGTATCCGCACACACACTCACACACATACACACGCACTTGTATAAGAAACTCGGGAAAAGGGTACGCGTTACGCGCGTATTTTCCACGCGTCACACCATCCCACGAGATCCCTGGTCCTGAGACAACCAATTTGACGAAATGTCCTGCGGACTCCTGATTCTATTCTTTTTTGTATCGCCTCCTTCTTCGTTCTTCTCCCGTTCTATTTGGTTCATTTCGCTCTCTTTTATTAAACGAATCGCGGTGATGTTGAGATTCGATGTCGATTGGTCTAGATCGCTTCGATTCCAAAGAACGACGAGCAGAAAGAGAGAGAGAGAGAGAGAGAGAGAGAGAGAGAGAGAGAGAGAGAAAGAGAGAGAGAGAGACATAAGCAGAGATAAAACGCAATTTTGCTAGTCGATCGTGGTTCGTTTCTCGTCGTGGATAGGTTGTTGAACGGAAATTAGCTTGGCGCAGATGATAAGAGCAACCGTGAGTGTGAATAATTGCTAAAGATAATCGGGATGACGAGTCGGAATTGTGCAAGTGCTAAAGCCACCGTGGAGAAACTGAAACGCTGAACCAATTCGTTCCGTGCTAATCACCGCTGTTGCAACACGGAAGACGATGGGGTGACGGCGATGTAACCGCGCGAGAACCGCGAAGGTCGCGTGAAAATCGAATTGCACCTCCTACGACGGTTCAAGTGCGCTCCCAGAAAAAACGTATTTAAAGTTGGAGCGGCGCCTAAGGACCTCCGAGTCCGGAGTAATAACTTTCGGATTAACTTTAAGTGGAGAAGTTGCGCGTCGTGTCGCGGCCGTCGGTGCCGCTGGATGTTGGATTCATAGAACGTACACACCGCGCGATTCTCTGCTCCTCCGCCATCTGAGCGCGTTTCGAAAGACGACGAGGGGGAGCCCCGACGTCAATTTAACTCCTTCCAGCGGAATCGATCGGCAAGATCGCTGATCGTAATCACCGTTCTGCCCCCGACATGCGCGCTCCTAGTCTCTTCTCTCTCTCTCTCTCTCTCTGCGTCATCTATCCTCCCCACATCCTTTCCACTCGTCGCGAATCAATCTAGACCGCGAGCAATTTTTTGCTCCCTTCTTTGCCGTGCCTGAAAAGTACGCTCCGCGGAATCGAGGAATTTTGCGCGGCGCTCCATCGGCAGCCGCGATTCGCCGATATCCGATGATATTAAAAAAGCGTGCCAGCGGGGGCGGTCCAAGGGATCCTGATAGAAAAATGCGTATCGGTGGTTCGTTTAATTCGGCAGGCTCGAGTGGATATTTCTCTGAGTCACTCGTGTTCAATATTCTTTAATCTTCCCGGATAGAGGACTCTGTCGCGAAATCGACTTTCAGAATGACCGTCTTATCTGGCACGTGAAAGGGATTTTCTCCCGCCGGAGCGAGAATCAACGGCGCGACGCGTACAACGTACATGCAAGTTTCGTTTAAACGCTAATTAAAACGATCGGGTTTCAGCTCGGAACGGTGAGAAACTGTTCTCGCGACTCGTCGTGCTTCCGCATACTTCTCGTCGCTTTCTTTATTTTTCTGCTTTGTTCCCGTCCCCCGTTTGTAATAATCGATCCCTTGTGCAACGTTTAACCCGCTCTACACTCTAACACGTCGGGTGTGGCTCGTGCAAGGTGTAACCCCGTAAGAATCCACGCTGCATGCACGTACTGGCTTCAGACATTTACCTCAAGGTGTTTTGGGGACTTTGCTGGGCGCCGCTTCAAAAGATCCTTTGTCGAAGCGGCTCCAGATAGCCGGACTTTGTTCCTGTCGTTAACGCGTCGACTGCCACCTGGGAATTAACGTGTCGTCTCTGACTGACGGTGCTCGAACGCTCGTTCGCGTGCTCCTGCAAATTGAAAACGAGAACACGTCGTTAACGCAAGTTGTTCGACTGGGTCGGAGCAGAGTGCATCTGATTCGATTTGAACAGATTACACGTGACTCGGTTGGCTCCGATCAGAGACTTCAGCGAACAAGAGAGGAACCAGATGCAATGTACAGTAAAATTTAGAGCAAAAAGTCAGAGTTACACCGTAGTCGTAAAGTTCTTTCTGTTAATAAACTGAGAATTTTTACAAATTAGACACGCTGACTTGGGCTAAACTTGTTTCAACGTTACTGTAATACCGTTACAATACGTTGAATCTGTGAAATCCTCGCGTGGCAGTCAACGCGTTCCTCTAACTCTCCTTCTTAACATCGTACCCCAGGGATCCCCCTGTCCAGAGGTAAGCAAAATGGAGCAAGCGTATCCGAAGCGTCAAGGGACAAGTAGCTGTAATTCTGACCGACGGTAACACTCACTCCCTCTTTTCTCGCTAGTTACACTCTGAACCTCCTCTTCTTAACGCATTCACGTGTCTTGAACCAGCGATACTATATAGCAAGCTCGCGAAACGTGGTATTGAACCGTAAAAAATTGTCTTCTCACAAAAAGATACATTGAAGATGTCGAATAATTGCCAACGCTTGCAAACGAATGCGTAGCGTTAAGAAGCTTTATTCCCCACTCTCAACTTATCTTTGAATGAAAAACGACCACTAGTGAGCCACTCTGCACAGCGGATTCTTCCTCTCTCTCTCTCTCTAAACACTGACTAGCAAACGGTGGCTTCGCTCTTTCCCCGCGTTTATCTACTCCGATTGTGCCAAGATCTGTTAATCTCTCTCGCCTAACGCCGCGTGCCATCGGCGGACGAGAACGCCCCAGGAACACCGCGCGAACTACCACTTTCCGCTGGCCCGGCTTGAAAGGATCGGTCGCGGTTTGGCGCGTCGATGGGCGGCAGGAACCGCTTGCCCGGGAATTCCGTTTAAATCGCGGGAAAAGACCGATCGCGGATCAACCGTGGACAAAGCCGGAAGCCTGGCGTCGAAACGACGGATTGACGCGCGTGCACGGGGAGAAAGAGAGAGATCGGTTGGTTGGAGGCAGAGATTTATCAGGCTGGGGAACGCTCGAGATTACGATTTAAGTGAAACCCCCGGGCACGGGGTCGAGAGGACGGCTTTGGCTGTGGGGGGACGATTAATGAAATTGAACGGGCACGGGTCGGGCTGCGAAATTCCCTCCATGGAATTAATGACGGCCCCGTGCGTAACCGTGGAAATGTTCATTACGCCCGTTGAGAAATGACGTGAGCTGCCCCGCTTCGTTTCGAGCAGTGCCCATCGAGAAAGTATCGCCAATCAGTGGAACACGCCGGCTTCCAACGCGGAAATTAGCCCAATTTTCGTCGAATGGCGCGCGGTTCTTCTTTTGCCGCGATGCCTGCTTCTTGTTTGTTAATCGTGTTTAAATAGGATGGGGCTCGCGGAGATTTAAATAGATTTAAAGCGAACGCGGCAAGCTTCTTCGCGCGTCATTATCGTGCGAACGAACAAGGTTTCGAAAAGAGGTACACCTGGCAACACGAAACGTATTACGTGGTCTGCAGCGTTGAGAAAGGTAGCCGAAAGACCTCGCAAGGAAGGTTGTTGCCATCCCGGGGCCTTCTGGGAACGGATTCTTTCCTCGGCGTTGCGCAATCGCGGCGTAATTACATTGCGCTAATAGCCACTCGATGATTCGACTCTCGTCGTTAACTGGGCCCGACGAGGCAACCAGTTCGGAAACTTCGGCAACCTCGAGGATTCTTTTCTATTGACTTTTTTCTCCTTCATCACGATACCGCGACCGGTAAGAGCCTTTCGGTAAGAACGTGCTTCCTTTCTCAACGCTTCTCCCGACGCCGCGAAAATCGCAGACACGGTAAAAGTGAAATATTATTGAAACTTTTGAGATCATCCGGGTCATGGCACTTCGCTTCGTTTCACGAATATATATATATGTATATATATATATATATTAATTTGTTAATCGATGCGCTCGTCTCCCGTTACGGTTCACGGATGAAATTCAAAGTTTCCTGTTACCAAGTGCTTGTTTGTTCGCCAATTAATAACGAGGCAATCGACGCGATGCGATGGAAGAAAGACGGGGCTCGGGGAAAAGAGATTCCTTCACGGTGCGCGGGGGTAATCGATCCGACGTAGATATATTAAAACACTTTTACGATTCGTCATCGCGCTCGTTGAGGATAATTAACCGCGGCGGGGAAACGCGAGAAGAACGTAATTTCGTGGTGCAATCAAGCGGGCAAGACCCGTTGGTAAACATTTACGGGGAACGTCTTCCCTCGAAATCCTATCCGGTCCCGTCGGATGTTTATCAAAACACACCCAGCCCCCGTGGTCGTGCGGAAGGCAAAAAAAAAAAGAGGAAAAACACGCGCCTGTATCTCGTCGATAAACAAGTTTCTGACCGCATTATCGTGAACGAGCTGGCCAACTAATGAAATGATCACGAGCCCGTCGTTTTCGCGTCGAGGAAACCCTGGGAGTGGTACGTGTTTATCCGTCATTTCGACGCGAGAGCTCCTTTTCCGTAACGGGCGATTCGCGTGCGTGGCGAGCAACGTACAGTGGCAATACGAAAAATGGGAAGACGGACGTAACTTTCCCCGTAAAATCGATGGGGAATTCCACCGCGAACGTGTTCTTCGACCTCGAGAATCCCCGAGGCTGTTCGATGTTTACGGCTTCCGGTAGAGCATCCAGTTGTATCCAGCATTTCGAGAATTTTCAAATCATTTTTACAGCGCGATTAAGTGGACCGAGTCATTTATAGTTCCAGTTTCTCGCAGATGTAAATGCTTCGGTTTCGCGTGGACGATGCATGGGAAACTTTATGTTGCTGCGAATAGCTAGGTGACCGTGTTTCTAAAGAATACGAGGAAACGAACAGAGTCCTTGACGAAAGATATATCGAATATTGCCACATGGTGGATCAGTCGTTTTTCTTGTTCCTGAATCTATGAATATATTATGTAGATGTTCCGTGATTTTGTCCTTTAATCGGTTGAGAAAGTATTGCCTTACTACGAGGCGCTAGCTAGTCATTAAGTGCGTAACTAAGGATCAAATGGAACGCCAGTGAATGCTATGTTCTAACCCAGACCTGTGTTCTCTTTTTACAATCGTTGACTGCAATACAGCATCCCTCGATACAAAATAAAACCCTTCGATCAGCCCTCGAAAACCTAGTTCTCACGGGATGAGCCGTGTCAATCTCTCGATTGATGGAAATTTACAAATCCACCCGCGCCCAGGCTCCTCCCACTTCCTTTAATTTGAGCAGTCCACTGTATTTTTTACCATCTCCGTCCCAATCTCGGCCTCGTATTTAACCTAAACTAATTGCAGCCGCGCCAATTCCGGCCGTAATCGCATCAAACGAAATTAGCTCTCCTCGAGAGACGGTAACGCGATTTACAGTCGCTGTCGTGGTCGCTCGTCGACTCTCGACCTCAACCCCCGATCGTTCCTCCCCTTTCTTTCGTCTTTTCCGATCGACCGCGGTCCCTCGCGTTCGTAAAAAAAATACAGCCCGCTGCCCGCTTTGTTCGAAACCCGATTTTTAAACTCCACCGCCAATCGCGCCCCTCTCTGTATTCAAAACACACTCCAACAGATTTGTCTGCCGGCGAGTTTTCCTTCGACGGTCGAGCGGCGGCGGTGGGCCAGGCTCTTTCGGGATTTTCATTAAATCCCCCGAATTGACGGCTAAAACGCCGATAGACGTCGGCTGTAATTGACGATTAAGCGCTGAACCGGTGATAAACTATTAACTCGTCGCGGTTCGAGCGTCAAGCTATCGAGGCCGACCAGCTTAGTCGCTGATGGAGCCGATACCGCTCGGCCGTGTTCCCTCTCGTGATGTTTTAAAGGATAGAGGCGCTAAGAGAAACGCTGTGGTATTAAACGATATTTCTTCCGTTCCTGGCTCCATTTATTCTTCAGAATCGCAGGGAGGCGCGATCACCTAACTACTTGATAAAAGAGCGAAGTAATTAAACCACTGGAGGACGTACACCGCGATAGCCCACGGTAATATATCGCGCAAGAAGATAATCCAAACATCGTCAAACGACCATTTCACGTTTGAACCAGTTTGCACCTCGCCCCGAGGAGAAATTCTCGACTAAATAAACGCGCGATATAAGCACGTATTCGGGGCGTGGGTGTACGTGTACGTATCCTCGAGTTCTCTCGACAAAACTCGTTTAATCCTCCGGCAGATTAAGAGGAAGAGACTTGAGCGGGGCGAGGTCTGGGAGGCGAACGGGGAGACAGAGATCTCTCTCCCGGTTAGGTACTTAAAAGTATTCCAATCACGGAGAACGCGGCGAAAGTCCGACGAATATTTCTCGTTACCCCTGCGGAATGGGGCTGCGCGGGTATCAGACAGGTGGATGCAAAGCGGAGGAGGTGGAATGAACGCGGGTAGGAGAGAGGGTGGAAACGACAAGTTGCGGGGGAACACCTGTACGCGTTTAAATAATCGCCACTGTAGATATACAATGCACATATATCGCACTATCCGTGATTATCCTTGCTCCATCTTGACACACAATCGACCAATTGCATGCCTCAGTGTTATAATAATAATGTACTTTGTGAAGAGAATTTGCTGGATGTTTGTGCGCTCTTCGCAGCCACGATCGTGCTCGCTCCTTCCGTACGATCATTGCAACGATTCCCGCTGGCCAGTTAGCGGATTCGTTGCAATGATCCTTCGTTAGAACTCTTCATACCCAATCTCTCATATCGTGGAAATGGATAGCTTTTGTTTGCTAAGCGGCGCAGAGATTCACGATCGTGGCGGTAACTCGAGTGATCGCAGAAGGAGGTCTTAAATCGCGATGCATTTGTCAAGAAGTATCTGAACTTTTCCTCGAGTATTTTGAAATTATTTAAACATGTTACTTTGAGCTCGATGGATTGTAGTTGCCTCTTGTTCTCACTGACTTAATATTATGCAAACACTTGTGGATATGTGGTTTATCACCGCGTCACGTCGCGCGTTAAGATCTCCCTCTGCGAGCCTACTATTCCAGGTGTAATCTTTAATGAAAGCAAAGATATACATACGTATAAATAAACCAACGCCACGTGTGCTGCCATGGATCTTTCCCTCTTCTCTTGTCACCGCCCGGAATGCCACGAAGAGATGCTCCTGTGCTGTGTTCTCTTGTTTTCGTCCACCTTTACACGACTGTCGTACGCGTCGTCACATGGTGCCTCCACGTGGGAGATTGTCCTGGGGAAATTCTTGCTGGAAAAGAGGCTTTTTCGTCGACATTCGCCACACGCTTTCGTCCCGCCGATCGCCTCCGGAGGCTCTGTACAGTCCGCTGCGATCTATTTCTAAAAATCCCCCTGCAAACATGATTCCAAGAACTTAGCACGAGGCAACGAGAAGCGTCGAAGCGTTTCATTCGTCACGCGAGAAGACCGACGATCGTTTAGGAATATCGCGAATGTCCAAAAAGAAAGTCACACGACTGGAACGTGGATAAACCAGTTGGCGGTTTATTCGCGGCCCGTTCCGCTCGCAAAACACGCGGGTCGAACCACCGTCGTGAGGTTGTACCTTCGTCGACAACGTGATGTCAATTAACTCTTTGCTGGGGGTGAAGCGAATCGGTAATCGTGCATACACGTGTCTACTTCGTTTCCAGTCATTCTCGATCTGACACGCATAGTGCGCGCCAAGTTTCATCTATCTTCGGATTCGGGAGCATGGATGATTAACTTTGCACGTTAGATTCAATCACGGGCGCATTTTAAATGATGTATATACTCTCGGTTCCGCGGATCGAGGTTGAATGACAAGCTTATCACGGATCAACTAACCGAGACACGCTCGCCTTCCCGACTCCGTAACCAAACTCTTGAAGGACAAGGTGTTTAATGTTTATTAATACGACATCGAGTCGCTGGCCATATTTCCAATACAAACACATAGGTATCCAGACGGTCCCCGCTTGAGTTTGGCCGGGTAATGAACTCTGAACAAACAAAATCTGAAGGGGAAATCTCAATTTTTGTGTACTTCTTTAAATTCATTATTAGAGAGAATCTTTAATATAGCTTGTAACTCTAGTACCTATTCCAATATTTCCCAATCTTTTTTGAGTCGCGATCCCCTTTTATAATATTCAAATAACCTGCGACCCCCTCCCCCCATATAAGGTAAGGTAAATTTAATAAGGCAAAGAAATCGCATTAAAAATAAGTATTTCAGAATATAATTCTAACTTAATAATATTAAAACAAACCGTGGCGACCCCTCAGAAAACACTTCGCGACACATCGGTTGGGAATCACTGATCTATTCAGCATACAGTTATGGTCATGAATAGAATGTTCTAATTTAAAAGAAATATTTTCCCCCATTCCAATCAGAAATGTATTCAGGAAATACAACCAATGGGTATTTAAAGCTCCCAAATCGTCTCACATAAGACACCCCTACACCCTCCGCGAGGGTAACACGGTAATGTTCCTCGGTGAACGCGCGTGACGGTAAATCGAATGAACGAGCCGTTCGAGTTTCTCAAAGCGGCCGATTTCCAATTTCCCCCACGCCGTTGCTTTTTTACTTTTATCCGCGCGCAGGGACGTTCACTCTCGTCCCCCCTCGTGTCAAAGGGAAATCCCGTCTCTCTGCGCCGATTTTCGGTGGTCCACGCGTGTCACGTCCTACGAACCTTCGCGAACAATCCACGGGGCTCGATTTGCACAAAGAAATTCCTTCGACGATTAAAAAGTCGCGCTCGACTCCTCGATACGATGAAACGGGAAACATCTCGGTTTCTCTCGCGCCTCTCTCCTGCCTATCTGTCTCTCCCTTCGATTCTTTCATGCACCGCCTCTCGCTGTCTCCGTTCCACGCCGAGATCGTAGGCGTGCCTGGAGCTCGCGATTCCGCCGCGGATACTGCAAGAACCCAGCCCCCCAAAACGACTTTTCGCAATCTGCCGCGGGGGTTGGAGGCCTCGGTTAATTGATTTTTTGCCGGCACACACGAGGCTCTGGAAGTTCGTCGAGGCTCGATTAATACCGCGCGAACGGCCGTTGGATCGTGTCGTTCCAGTGTGTTATGGTTTCGTCGCGATCTCCCGTCGGCTTCCCGTGTTTTCGGCTAAAACTGAATCCGTGTATGCCCGCGCGGACCTGATTTCGCGGCCCCCTGTTTTCCTCGCGAATGGCCCTTTCGTGTCGCTCGATCGGGGCGCCGGCCTCGATCGACCCGCGGGAAGACATATTCCGGCGGAGCGAACTTTCGTTAGCGAGCTCGAAGGTCGTGTTAGGAAATCGAGGGGGTGGAACAGAAAGATGGGGGTCGAAGATCGGTGTAAGCGTAGGCACGTGTAACGAAACAGATGAGGTTTGCAAGATTGTACGAAACAGAACGAGGAAGAAATGCCCGAGTTCTCTAATACGTGGGTAATCATTTATACTCGGTATCTCCTGTCCCGCAATCAGTAACAGGAGTTGTTTAACACATCAGAAGATCGATGTTCGGAGACCCTGATTCGTGACTAAGGTGATTACTCGAAGCTGTTTTCGGCGAGGGCAGGCGAGCAAATTGATGTAAGTTGAAAGGAAAGCCAGAAAGGGCAAACGTTTGTATAAATTCCTTTTATTATTTTCGCGTGCTGAATTGCAGAGCGACGTCCGCGTATTAGAAAGCAGCGGTTCGTGCGAGAGCTTTCCCCGCTCGCGAGATGTACTTTGCAACCCTTAGGTGTCGCGTGACACCCCAGCGTCGTGGCCGAACCCTTCCCTCTCGCGTTATTAAATGCTAGGCGCATAAATAAGGATATCGTAAATCATCGGGTGGAACTTTAGATAGAAGGAAAACGCCGGGTCTCGGGATATCATTTGAATAAACTTTTGCGCAAGACTTTCGGGCCTGAGCTTTATTTATAAGGTAGATCGGATCGGCGAGCTTTAATGGCCCTTCCGAAAGGAGCCAGTCCATTTTTAGATCGTTCCCCTATTTCTATTAAAACGACGAATGTACACTATACAGTCAATTATTTATCATTCTTCTGTCCAACAGAGATTACTTGATATTCAAAGATCCAGAATTTCTAATTTTCTACATTCAATGAATCGCTACATTCCCCTCCACCGTTGGATCGCTATGGAGCTCCAGATGCAGCTTGAAATACTCTGTGTATACAGCAATAAATTCTACATATGATGGGGTGTAAATATCGAATGTGTTAAATCAAAGAGACAAACGAGGGTCCATATGATTCGTGCCTAAGCACACGCAGTGGAACAGCTCCGTGAAAAATCAGACCCATTTCATCGAGATACCCGCACTCTCCCGTTCAGCGCAAACTAATTACCTGGAGTTTCAATTTTTCTGCATTCCCCTAAATTCACGTTTCGCGGATCACATCGTTCCGTCGCAATATCACGGGCTACACCGCTCGCCGAATGTAATTTGCCGCGAGATCGACCATTCTTTTGGGTCACGGTGTTTGTGTAAATACACTTTTAAATCGTGCTCCATAGGACGACCTATCCGCGTTGCCTGGAAATATCGGATGCCCCGTTTTTTACCCGCCGCCCGGAATAATATTTATAATCGATACGCGGGCGCAACGGCAGTGAGAGCGTATATCGAAAGGCTCATTGAAATTGAAATTTTAATACACCGTCGAAAGCCGGCCGCAAACGAGTTCTTTGTAAAGCGTAAAACAGTCGCTAAACCGATACGCAATACCTATCAAACCTTTCATGCATACGTTACGCGCATCTTTACCTTTGTAACGCCGCGCTGCGTATTTCGAAAAACACACCGGTTTCCCGAAACGTTCGCCCGAGCGTAAAGGAATCGCGGGGGTGACTTGCCGGGAAACGACGTGGGCGAGCCGTGAACCGGTCGAAACGTATTAAAATCCCCACGCGAGACGGAAGGCCTCTGAATCATCGTGAAATCGATGATTAAAAGCGGCTAGCCAGTGACTCGCAGCGATACGCGGCGCGCAAACGCGACCGGATGCAGAGGAGCCCCGAAACTAGGGGGGAACGTCGAAGGAAACCGGAGGCGTTAATAACGAGCGGCGCAACACCCGCGAAATGGCGATTTTTCGTGTTCCCTCGTACTTTATCCGTCTGAAATTACGTTTACCCTCGGCCCTGGTCGATGGCGCGCGTGCGAGGAGGACGAAGGGGAGTCGCGTCGCCAGTACCCACCAAGGGAATCGGCGGAAGGTTCTCGACATTTGTGAAGTCAAAGCTAGGGTGTCCTTCTGTTTTATCGTTCGCGAACTGGACACACTAATTTGTATTTTAATACTAAACGTACCGGCACTTTATGTAGGCTACCTATTCCTACCGTAACCGGTCAAATCACCGATTAGGAAATAAAGGTCATATTTTTGCAAATTGGATATAGGTAATGACAATTTAACATAGGAAACGATGCGCGAAAGAACATTGAGATAGTAATAAAGAAAAATATATATATATATTCATTTTTACTTTTGACATAAAAATAAAAAATAGTAAATAATAATTTTTTTCATTTTTGTTCTATGTTCAGAATTTAGCCCGTCGCTGATTTCCGAACACTTTAGTTGTGTTATTTATTTCTTTCAATAACTTTCTCGCTGAATGACGACATATTTGAGGATAAAACTCAGAAATAAAATAAAACGGTGCAAATAACATACAAAACTAAATACTGAGTATTATAAGATTTGTTCACTTCGATGTTATCTCTGAGACTTTCAAAATGGTACTGTCTTCTTGATAAGTAATTTTATAAAAGGGCGTTAATTTATCGACCGGTTGCGGTACATAAGGGAGGCTATACATGTTTCTCATCGAGAAATGAAACAAACGTAACGATAAAAAATGGAAAACTGATTAAACGGATAATGGAAGAATTGTCATAAAGTCAAATGGACGAAAGAAACAAAAATTAATGGAGAATTTTGAATCGAATCTTAAAACCAACCATTGGACCAGGCGTGGTACGTTTAGTGTTAAGTATTTTAACACAGCAGGTATAATGGCAATGGACCCTTTGTATCTCGTAGCAGAGACGATTCTGGAAAAGCGTATTTTGAATGGGCTCGCGGACCTATGGCTGTACGACATTTGGGTCAGTATTATTAGTGGAGTGTGCCAGTGCAGTTTGGATAAATAATTGAGGAATACGTTGTAGCCGTTGAACGAAGGGTGCGCGCCGGTGAGAACGGAGTATCGAGCCGGATCGGCGATAACAGGAAAGGGGCTTCGTCCCGTTTCTTCTCCCCGGGTAACATAGTAATCTACGACCTGGGGGCCAATTACGCGGAGTAACCGGAACTTCCCAGGGGCTGTCGATACACGCCACTCGAATCACGACAAATTGACGCGACCTCCCTCGCAAAGTCAACGGGAATTCCGCCCTTTCGCTCGCCGTCGATCGATTCGCCCCATCCGCGTGCGCGAATTAATCCTTCCAGCTCGAAGGAACTTCCCCCCCCCCCCTTTTTTGTTCCACCTGTCCCTTCGGTTTGCTCGCCGTGCCTCGCGCGTTCCGGGAAAACCCGTGTACCACCGGCAACGGGAACGAGCAAGGGAAAAAGAACAAAAAAAATAGGAGAGAGGAAAAATCATTCGAAAGGGAAGAATGGCAGCGAGCCGCGAAATTTCCACGTGCAAAACCAGCAAACGACGAGGCC
Organism: Andrena camellia; assembly: GCA_029448645.1. Taxonomy (NCBI): domain Eukaryota; kingdom Metazoa; phylum Arthropoda; class Insecta; order Hymenoptera; family Andrenidae; genus Andrena; species Andrena camellia. The sequence goes on along the minus strand of CM055679.1, from coordinate 12,548,729 downwards.
GCTTAATCCTCCGAAATAGTGGCTGCCACGCGAAGCGATAACAGACCATGTGTGGGCTTTGCACCTGCACTTCGCTCAGCCCTGGCCAACAATGGGGCCGTGTACTCGATTTAATGGCTTGTCCCCCCCCCCCTTCCCCCGCCGATCGAGATTAAACCGTGCGCACCTTGCCGATTTCAAGGCGCCCACCGTGTCCGTATATTATTCACAAGGGAGACTGTGTGCCGGGGAGGGTTAAAGAGTAACGGGGTTCAACAGGGCGCACCACTCAAATGGGGAGATATTTTAATCGATCGCGTCGGTGGGGGGATAGCACTTGTAGTATTTCTATTTGCGTCTTTCCTTCTGATACGATTAAAACGTTTGATGTATGATCGAGAGAACTGGAGCAAAGTAACCGTGTGAAGCTTAAATTTTTAAAAGAAGAATTAACCGTACGATGTCGAACGCAGTCGATTAAAATGACAGGGGCGCCAGGTTGAATCGCCAAGTACCTACCAGAACGCCGCGCCGTTTCGATAGCATTTCTTAATTAAGTCGAGTGCACTTCCGGGACGCCATCGATCGGTTCGTTACGCTTATTTCCCCGTTTCCGATCCCGTCGTCGCGTGGTTCGGTATTTTTTGTAATAGCATTAAAACGGAGCGGCGTCGCCGGCATTGCGTCCCGCGCTCATCGATTTATTTTTAATGGAACGATTTTGTTTTAAAGAGACGGAAGCTCCTGCTCGTCGATAAGGCGATTACTTTTCCCCGCTTTAAATCAAACGACGAAGCGATCCCCGCGAACAACGGCGCTACGCTGTCGTCGGATTAGACCCGAAGGAAAACATCTTTGAAGTAACTGGAGATTTGAAAATAAGTAAAGACCGACTTCGACGGGCGGAAACTGCGACTTCGCTTGCCCCTCCGCGCCACCTCGAAGCAGGAAGGCGCGCTTTCTTCTTCCACCCATTGTACTTCGCAAGGGGCAAAGCTTTAAGAGTTCTCCTCCGCGAATCCGGCAATAAGGTGCTCTTTAACGAACAAGGGTCTCGTAAAGTACCGCCGTGAAGAAGAGGGGGGCGACGATGACGTAGAATTCCTCTCGAAAGTTTACCATTTCCTGCCGACGATACTCTCGCGTCCGTCCATTGAGCGCGACTCAAAATAAAGTGCGACGCTTGTAAGAGTGAATCAACGCAGCTCGCCCACCGTGATCCTTCTTCGAAACTCCTACCGACGATACGGGCGACACGCGGCGCAGGCGTGTACGATACCAAAAATGTCCAGGGGTGTGTACCTTCGATTCGCGCTCGAATTCGGGGAGCGAGCTGTTTTTTTTTCTGCATGACACTCGGTTCTCTGTACATACACGCATCGTGGAGCTGTTAACACGGGACAGAATCGAAATCTGGCAAACGGTACACAAAACGTCACACGTACGAGTCCGTCTGTTTCACCCTATTGCGTTACTAAAACTATTGCAAACCCTTGTTTCTACTAACCCCATTGTCCTGTTGTCGCTCGCTAACACGCGTACCTCGCGGACATCTCCTGTTACTACTAACATTCTCCGCGAAAGTTATCGCGGCTGGTCGTCGACTCGCTTGTACATACAATACATTACATCCCCTGCTCGATGGTAACGGGCCACGCGTCGATTTTATCGTACAGAAGCCCGCGATCTGTACGATCTTTCGGTGGTGAACGTTCTTTCGGCGCGCAGTTTAGTGGGTAGCCGAGAACGAGGACTATTCCCAAGGTCGTCACTTTTCATCCCGCCCCCCCCCCCTCCCCCTTCGGTGCCCGTTACCCTTTGATGCTCGGTTCGTGATCCCGTTCCAAGGACGTCGAATCTCGCCGACCCCCGTTATCACTGTCCTCTGGGGCGACATTCTCTTGCTCACGTGACGATTCCAGGTGCCATTATCGTAATTCCTGTTCGGTGGACGTGCGCAGCGAGATTTTCGAGGAGGACCCGTGTCCCGGAACCGGAAAGTACATCGAGGCCCAGTACAATTGCCTAGGTTGGTGCACAATTTTCTTTTCCATCGACCCCCGGCGGTCCAACCTCCAACGGAATGCCCGCGTCGAAGCGCCCCCCGCCCGTTTCGGATCCACGCTTTTTCCACGCTTACCTATCGGCGTTCGTCGAAATCAAAAGGGGGGATCGCGGGCACGCGAAACAACGAGAACGGTTGGCACAGTGCAGCGCGTTGGAAAAAGCTTGGATCCACGAGCCGAAATGGTTGGTGGCAGCGGCGGAAGCTGCGAATTTCGTGGAAAAAGTCTCTTCGCGCGACCTCCCCCTATCCCCGAATACGCTGACGACCGGTAAGAAAAAAAGGGACAGGATCCATGGCTCAGTGCACTTGGTAAGGGTGTACGATGGTGATTTTTATTCGAAAACTCGCCCCGCTCCAGGTGCAACGACCAGCAAAACTGCAGCATCGTTGCGTCCACGTTGCAATTCGGCGACCCCTGTCCCAACACGCACAAGTACCTCGAGGCGCACTATCGTTGCGTGTCCGGTAAGTAAAACTCTGCCATTTTTATACGCGCCTATCCTTCGGCCAACGTCTCTGTATATTATGTATCGTTTATTTTACAAGCGGTCTCCTCCGTAGAAACACCGTGGAACGAGCGCATGGGCGTCGACTTAGCGCGATCATATCCGAACGGTCAGGAATCCCGCAGAAAAGCTGCGGTCTCAGTGCAACAACCCGATTGCGCTCTTTCAGTGACTCCGTTTACCTTTCAAAATTCATGCTCGCCTCCGAGTGCTGCACGAGGATTTCAAGAATGCCACTCTTTTAGCGACGCGTCCTTGCGAGACGATTCTTTCGTTTCGTTTAGAGTTTTTACGTGGAAAAATGTGAGGTGGCATTCACTGTTTTCTCGTGTAGCGACGGGAAGTTGTTAGCCAATGGCGAGAATCGATTAGAATTTCCCGAAGTCGGCGCTTATGATTCGCGTTGCCCACGTAACTGCAAGCCCGTGTCTCGATAAAGATCTCCCAGCGGCTTGCATCGGCTATGCACTCTCGAGACAGACGGAGTATAAAGTGGGAGAGGAGAAAAAAGGCCAAAAGGAGAAAGGGGTTAAAAAGACAGAGAGAGAGAGAGAGAGAGAGAGAGAGAGAGAGAGAGAGAGAGAGAGGGAGGGAGGAAGGTGGAAGAGTTCGCGAGGACGTGATCTTTGCAATCGAGAAATCGATCGCTGGGGATCGGTAACGCGAGATACACGCGGCCGCGCGTCCAACTTTTCTGACGTGTTTCGTATCCGTAATGAAACTCTGTTCCAACGCAGTTCAATAACAGCCGAGAGAGAAAGACAGGCAGTGAAGATTGCTGTAAGCATCGATCGTTACGCTCGATGATACTGCGATTCAACTGTGGCGAAACGACGCCTTGGCAGGTGATTGTTAATTTGCATCCCGCGGTTCGCCTTCATAAACACTCTCCCGGTTAATTTTCCCCGTTTAGCGTGTTCCATTGTCGCGAGTCGCATCATCGTGAATTAGTTGGCCCCTGAAAGAATGCCACTCGTACGACGTGCAGTAGCAAGCTTAGCCTCCTGAAATCGAAAGTGGTGGAACTTCCGCTATCCTCGGGACAGAGAAAAATCGCCGCTTCTGGTTTACGACGATCGAATAGACGCTGCCAACGCGGCCAGCCGAGGTGAGTCCTTCGACCCCGTAACGTTAACACCTACCGTTACGATCTGACGAAACCGCCGGGCGACACAATCACTTATTGCACCATAAACTGTCAACTCCCTCGTCTCTCTGTTTGCCTTTCACGGCTCCTAGCACTCGTCCGCGCCGTGATCGATACTCGGGGAGGTTCGATAGATCGGTCTCGGGGCACCGACGCGTATATTCAAGGGGAGTCGGATCTGTTGGTAGCCCCGGAGCCTGTCTCTCTCTCTTTCTCTCTCTCTCCGTCTTCGCCCTCTCTCCGTAACGCGCGTATAAGCCTGTCTTTCTCTTGCACAGCCGACTATCGTAACGGACATCGGCGACGTCCGGTATTTTACCTTATCGCCAACCCCTTCGGCCAATAAAGATGACCCCTATAGAGATAGTGCCGCGAAATACGCGGACCATCCCGTTCAGGGATTAACTGCCCTCGCCATCTTGGGTTAAAGATCGTTTTCTCCTCTTAGGCCAGATATAGTCGCGATATCGACCCGCGAGGCAGGCTAATCTCGTCGCGAGGCCTCGCCTCGCAGCCCGGGGCATTCGTTTTCGGGAATATTTCTGTCGCGGTCGATGCTACGTAACGATTGTACAGGGCGGGCATTGAAACGTCCGGACTAAAAGACGCGGACGATCCGCGATACCGGGGCCCATGGAATGGGCCCAGGGGGACAAGATCTCCGCAGTCACTGTCCTCCCGATCTATCGTTTGTCACCTTTTAAGGGGATGATACGATCGGCGTTGGTGACGGAAGGTAATATCGATGGCCCACTTCGCGAAACCGGAAAGAATGGGGGGAGAAATGTGAAAGAGCAAAGATTCCCTTCCTTCTTCAAGTTCGCTGTAGATAACAGTTGGAGCTCTTATTTAGTTCTTATATAGTTATCGCTATGTTATTATAAAATTGATAGTGTGTCGTACACTTTTGTCTGATTTGTCTCCATCACCAATACCATCGATTAATCTCCCCTTTTATCCAAGGAGATACGCTAAAAACAAGCTCCCAATCGTCGAGATTAAGAACGTTTTCACCGCGACGTAGCAATTCCGCGTGGAACAAAGACCGTCCGCTAGTTTCTGGCCACGAGGGAGAGAACACTTCGATGAGAATTGGCGAGAGATTTATCCCCCCCCCTCCCCCCGGAGTAGGTTTAAAATATCTCCGTCGTTTGAACCGGAGGAGCTCGTCGCCTGCCCCCGACGAGCTTCTCGAATCACTTTCTTTCTTAATTATACTCGGCGTTCGAATCCGATAAGCTCGTGGACGAGCTCTTAGGATCCGAGCCCCTAGCCTCTCCCTTTCGCGCCTCTTCCGTCTTCGCCGCCTCGGTCCCAACCCCCTCACGCGCCCGACGTTAAAACGAGCTCGACGAAACACTTGCAGCTGCAACGACCACGACAACGTCCCGTCCGAGTCCACCGTGGTTCATGACTTCTCAGCCAAGTGTCTGGAGCACGGCTAAGCCGACTGTCAGGCCACCCTCCAGGATCTCGACGCCACCAGCGCAGCAGCCGCCCCAGCCACTGGCACCGTCCACCCCAACACTGCCAATAACCACCACGTCAAGGTCAGTGCACGCTTTAAAACGTAAACACGGAACATTCCCGGGAGCAATCGGTTCTCTACCGAGGGCCTTAACAGTTCTCGAGGTAGTGACACCGTGGCGAAACGATTAAGATAAACCGGAGAAGCGGGCACGTAATTCGCAAGAGGTATCGCTAGAGATGTCTGCTAGAAAAACAGAGTTCTGGAAGGGTTCGGTGAAATCGAGTTGTGGTGGCTTTAGAAGGGGGAAATATTTTTGCTACGGGAAGACCTCTGAAAACGACGATCCCTTTGCAGTCCGACGTCGACCAAGCCCTCGGTCGATATGGAGGACCTCGAGGTGGACCAAGACTTAATACTTCCTGCAAATGTTCCATCTGCGAATGGACCAGCGGTGCCTCCCGTCGTCCCTGAAACCACTCAGGCAACAACCACGTCGACCTTTGCTCCTTGGAGAACGAGTCGGAGGACCACTGGTAAGTTGTTGGACCGCTTAAATGGCCCCCTTAAACGGGCAAATGTATCGATGACATCTTGGTTTAACCGGGCAGGATGCATTATTCAAGTTTTTCGGTACCGCCGGGGTTAGTTGGCGAAACGTGTAATCGATAGCCAAGCGTGACGTGCTTTCAGCCGTCCCTTTCTTCTTCTCGCCCATAATCCGCCGTAATATTCTCTAGTATTCTGTCAGTGCGCATTACCGCGGCAAGATTATATCAATCAAATGAACCTTGATGGGCGCCGCCGTGGCAAGATTTATCGAGTGGATGTGCACAACTGGTTTGAACTATCGGCCGTCGATTATAGTCGACGCGTCGTACCGGCTGAGGGCATGTCGGCTGTCAATTACACTCGACAGTGCCGAAAGGGTTAATGCTCAAAGGGCGGACGTCGGGAGCTTCCAAAATTCGGCTGACTGATCGGAAAGACGTTAAAACTGATATCGATCTCGTTGGCCGTTTTTCCCATCGTTATCGCCGTATCGGCTACCCTCGTTCGTTACCCTTAAGCGTCGTCCGACGCGATCGTAGCCGCGCGTTAAAACCGCCGCCCCCTGGTACACCGCCGCTCGTAAATCGTATCCAAGCATCGAGTTGCGCGTAACTCGCCAACTACGTAACAATCATCGCGAAAGATTAAGGCACCCCTGGGTATCCAAAATTCCATTTCGCGGAGCCGATAGGATGTTGCGCGTTAAGCTCGGGGGGGGGGGGGGCCGGACACTAGAATCACATTAAAGCCCGTGCCATTAACTAAAGCCGAGTAACGGGCCAACTAACGCTCGTAACTAACTCAAATATTCCAGTGCCCAGCACGCTCTACCCGGAGTCCAGCTCGAATGGCCAGTGGTACGACTACGGCAGACAAGTGTGTCCCCCGGTGATAGCCAGGAACCTCTCCTGGAACACGACCAGGGCCGGGGACGTGGCCGTTCAGAGTTGCCCCGGCGGTGCCAACGGTTTGGCCCGCTGGAGATGCCTGGCCAAGGGGGAGTCCGCCTTCTGGCACCGGGAGACGCCGGACCTGAGCGAGTGCCGCTCGGTCTGGTTGACCACCCTCGAGAACAGGGTGACAGAGGGGGACGTCATCCTCGGTATCAGTCGAGAGCTCTCTCAAGTGACGAACAACAGTCGCGGCCTCTACGGCGGCGACATGATGATCACGACCAAGATTATCAAGAACATGGCGGAGAAGATGGCCCAGGACATCAGGACGTACCAGGACGCGAACCAGAGGGAGGTGAGCGTGACGGAGCTGTTGCAGGGTGTCGTGAGGACGGGTAGCAACCTGCTGGACAAGGCGCAAATGGCGTCTTGGAAGGATTTGAGCCATCAGGAGCAGATGAGAGTCGCCACCTCCCTATTGATCGGCCTCGAGGAGAACGCGTTTTTGTTGGCCGACACGCTGATGCACGAGAAGACGATCACTCACGAGGGAAGGAACATACGTGAGTATTCTCAGTCAGTCGGGTTCCGTGGGCGACGCGAGTATTGTGGTGGGTGCTTCAGATATAATTTCAAACAGAATCTCTCAATGATTAGGTACTAAAGCCTGTCTAGGTATTTAACTTCATCCTACAGCCTCCGCTTTAAGACTTTTTTTTATTACGGTGACCGGTTTATCAAGCACGTCGGAAAAGAAACGGTACAGCGAGAGGGCCACGTTGAATGTCCAGTAAAATGGACGCGCCAGTATCGTGGATCCAACTTCAGCACTGGGTCGCATAAATCTAGATCCCTTATCTGGGGAATGCGACGCCTAGTAATATCCGGCGCAGATAAAACAAAGATCCAAACCCATCGTACCAGTCTCTGGTACCTTCGTGGATAATGCTGTAACCCGAGCTTTACCTCTCTCTTCCGACCATTATCACAACAAAAACCGCCGGGGGCGGGAGGGAGGGGGGGGGGGGGGGGGGGAATTACGGGCGATTTGATTTACTTCCCGGAAGTGAACGTGGCTCGCGGTGATTGAGCATGGAAGCGCGAGTTTATACACCGCGGTCGAACGAAGTAGCGGCAACGGCAGCAGCAGCAGCAGCAGCATTAGATCCGCGCGTGATAAATAGCGTAACAGTAAAGAGGCAAAAAGACGATGAGTTCTGATGAGCGACAGCCGGCCGGATGCCATGTAACATAATATTCCCTCACCTTGGGCCGTTGCGCCCTTTCTTCCGCGACAGCGGAAAACTCCACGCCATCATCGCGTGCCACGAATTTTTCCCGTCAGCGATGCCGTCACGTTTGTAACCGATCGAACGGGGATAGGTACGTGACTGAAAGAAAAACCCGTATGCGTAGTTTTATTGTTCATCGAAGGACGCGGAGGGTTGTTCGTCGTAGATAGTAAAGAGGGTGATCCCTAGTGAAGGAATCTGTCGAGAGTCTAGAATAAAGTTTCCGAGAATGTGCCTTGGGATCCAAGAATGAACTCGAATATCCATCAGCTACAGAGCCACTGGTATAGGAGTCAGGGTAGGGAAGAATGTTTGAAGCAGATATGGAAAATGGAAATGATACATCACGCCTTCAATTATCCTACACGAAGTAAGCACACTGTATTTTGTTTGAAATGAAACAGTGATGGAAGTGCGCGTGCTGGACGCACGGAACATCGGCGACGATCTGGAGGTGTTCCCGACCGAGGTGGCTCAGCAGAGGTGGACAGCCTCAAACGATCGCGTGGAGCTGACCAGGGGCGCTTTGCTGGAGAACAGCGAGGGCGGTATTGTGCGTTTAGTCTTCATGGCCTTTGACAGACTCGAGGAGATCTTGCAGCCGCAAGCCGAGGTATCGTCCCTGGTCATGAACGACGACCCGCAACCGCTGCCGAAAAGGAACACGACCAGGCTGCTCAACAGCAAAGTGATCTCTGCGTCTTTGGGCAAAGGGAGGCACATACAGCTCAGCGAGCCTGTCAGGGTCTACTTCAAACATCTGTCCATTGAGAACGTCACCAATCCGACTTGCGTCTTCTGGGACTACATCTTGAGGTACATCTCTTTCCTCTATCTAATAAGGTTGAATAAAACTGTCTTCTACCGGCTCTTTGTTAGACCGAACATCTATATACTTGAGATCGCTGTTTCTCGTTATTCTTCGTATTTCATGTCCCGTGTGTCCTCGTGTTTCAGTGCTTGGTCAGAGGAGGGTTGCCAGATACGCAAAACCAACGAGACCCACACAGTGTGCGAGTGCAACCACCTGACGAACTTCGCCGTTCTCATGGACATCCACTCTGTGAGATTGGACATCGCTCATCAGGTCGCGTTGCAGATCATCACCTACATCGGCTGCATCATTTCCGTGGTCTGCCTCGTCCTGGCCATCCTGACGTTTCAATTATTTCGGGGATTGAAGGTAACCGTCCACTCCGGTCCACTCCCCCAGCCTCCCCCAGGAAGCCTGGCTATATGTAAGAGTAATTCTCGTTGCAGTCGGACAGAACGACCATCCACAAGAATCTCTGTGTGTGCCTGCTGATCGCGGAAATTTTATTCGTTTGCGGAATCGGGCAAACGAATCAGAGAATTGTCTGCGGCATCGTCGCCGGACTGTTGCACTTCTTCTTCCTCTGCGCGTTCGCCTGGATGTTCCTCGAAGGTACCTCGCGAATGCAAATTTATAATACGACAGCACTGTCGCAGAGGCGAAACAGACATCAAGTAATTTCTTGGCCGAGGCGAGAACAAGGGATCTGATCTTCTGCCTTGATTTTCTTTCAGGATTCCAATTATACGTGATGCTGATCGAGGTATTCGAAGCGGAAAAATCGAGGCTCCGCTGGTACTATCTGGTTGCTTACGGTGCTCCGCTGCTGGTCGTTGCTATCTCTTGTATAATTGATCCTCTCAGCTACGGCACTGATCGATATTGCTGGCTACGAGCGGACAACTACTTCATCTTCAGCTTCATCGGGCCTGTGATACTTGTCATACTGGTGAGTCGATTCTATACAGACTTTGTAAATTATTTGCTTCTAGTACATAGAGTTTTGGAGCTCCTTAATTATTAGATAGGGGATCATTTAAGTGTAAATGATACTACTTAAGTAGGATTAGTTTGAGCAGATAAGTTGACATTCCCGTGCAGTAACGTTCGCTTCTCGCTACCAAAGTCTGACACACGCAGAAGCTGGAAATCGACCATGTTTCTCACTGCATTCTGTTTCTGTCCCGTCAGGCGAATTTGGTGTTCTTGACGATGGCGATTTACATGACGTGCCGGCACGCAAACATGACCGTGGCGATGAAGAGTAAGGAGCACTCTCGATTGGCCAGTGCAAGGTAAGCCAAGAGAATCCCGGTTTGCCTTCGACTTCCGGCGTAAAAAGAAGCAAATCTGTATATATACGTTATTTCTATACGAATCGATCGATCGAGTCCGTCCGTTGAACACGTTCAGAGATATGATAAATACGTCCTCTTGTCGAGTAGAATCGAAGTGTTTGTTTGGTGCTTTCGGTTCACGTTCGCAAGCTTCAATCGCTTAAACAGATCTCCCGAAAAGAGAATCTTATCGTCACGCATCCATTTTGGCGACCATGCTGAGTCTTTTAGTTTTCCATTTTTTTTTTATTTGTTTCTTGGTCTCTGTTCTTATGAGTTCATGTGTTGGAATGACCGCAGATTTCGTTCGTTCGACACACCACTTGTATTGCTGTAAATCTTAGGTATTATATGGATATGGTATATAAATATATATATATATATTGTGCTTATGATTCCACGACACTCATGATGTATTCGTGATAAACGCCGTCACAGCCGAGTTATGTTTCGATGGACAATAATTATCTAGAATTTTCTGATTTAAACGAAGCGAACAGGTATATCTCGAATGAAGAGAGACATAACGGCGAGAACGACGCGGTATTAACTTGATGAATATCCGTACGGAAACGTTGGTGATGGTAGTTGATGCCTCCTGCAAACTCGACTCGAATTATTATCGAGGCTGCTTCCATCCCGACACTTCTTCTCCCGGTTCGTCACTTCTGACATATATATATTTTTTTTATTCTGTTTGTCGAACAGTCCGACCGCGATTAAACGTTCCTCGATCTCGTCGGTCTATTGTAGTTCTAACGCGGAGGAACACAGCGCATAGTAATACGAATCGAGTGCTGCACTGGCGAGAGAAATATGTCGCATATTTTTTTCTTTATATAATCAATTAATTAATGGTGCCGGAACAATCACCTAACTTTGCTGTCTTGTTTCATTTTTTGTATTAAATCTTCTACCCACTTCTGTCTACACTGTTCTACATTCTTCTGCATGGCGTGGTTGGTTGGTAGTGGAAAGGAAGAGAATGCTCTTCCCAACAAATTGCAAGCGCACTTGTAAGATATTTACCATTTTTATTATTATCTCTCACTTCTCATTAATCCATCATTAATACGCGCCATTTACTAATCGTCGTTCCCCGATCCCTTATCATCCCTCTCTTTTCCTTGCGCTCATCTATGTATCCCTTTGTTGTCTTTCCATTCCATTCCAGCTAACGATCATTTTTCTATTTTATTTCAACACACATTTGTGAATGTAGAACGTAGACTGAGTAGTAGTCTCATCGCGACGAACACTCAATCTTTAGGGCTCTCTCAGACCAGACACTCGATGGTTTCCATATGCGAGACCTAGATATTTACCTTTTTTCTATATTTAACTTGCCGAAGTAAAGGTTGAAGTGAAATTAGTGTCCAAAGTGATTCACAGTGGGGAAAGTCGCCTTGAATGGTCAATTGAGCTCGTTTCAATTATAGTATTATAGAGTGTTCAGGTTTGAGAGAGCCCTGAAACAGCAACCATCAGTCGTGCAACTCATTGGAATCGCAATTATCATTTACGCTCCCGTTGAGAACGAGCCTGACTAACGTCGCAATTATCACTAGCTTGCGTAGCGTGAGATGTCTTCGTTGTATGTAAATGCCTGGCAGAGCACACGTGCCGTCGATCGATATTATCCTCTTAATTTTTTAGTTACGTCGTCACGCAGCTCGCCTTTCCTCTGAGTACACACGACGATCGTTGACTCGCATGCCGTAATTATCCTTAGTTTTCTCGTCGGGTGTCACACCTGATTTTTAGAGTAGCTCTAGAGTACGCGAGATTAGACGTAGAGACAAAGCCCGCCCTTCCCTTCTGCCTGGCGTAGTTCGCGAGCCCCTCGAACTACGTCCCTCTCCCAGTAGTCGTTGATCGTTTGTAGAAAAGAGCGAGGAGGCGACAGAAAGGAGAAACAAAGAGAAAAAGGGAACATATAAAGAAGTGCAGTGTGTGAGCGATGCTTCCAGGACTCCCTCGCGGTATGTAGCTTCTGGCTTGAGCCTCGCGAGGACATAAACGATGCTAATACAGTTCGGGGAAACGTGTACGCGACACCCTTTGCGCGCGCGTGTAGGGAACGAGCAACATTAGTACACGTTAGCGTCGGCTCGCTCGAAATGTTGCGTGTTCCACTTGAGTGCATAACACCGTCCCTGATAATCTTCCGTGTTCTCGCCCGTTCCATTTCGATAAGAACGTGACAAATGTTGGAATTATTAGAATTAAAGTCACACCGTCATCGATCATTTAGCACGTTAGCCTTAATTCCTTCGATGGCGCGAGACTAAAAGGAGAGGCCCTTTTTTTCGCCCTTATACTTTCTCTTTCTTTCCGTCCCCACCTATACATCCCCCCTCGATATTACTACGTACACTCGATTCATGCTCCTTTAAGCATCGCCACAACCACCCCATTGTAAAACAATTACGGAGGTACTAACTTGTATTCGTGTTGTTTGATCAGGGCATGGTTGAGAGGCGCCATCGTTCTGGTGTTCCTGCTGGGCCTTACCTGGACATTCGGGCTCCTCTACTTGAACCAAGAGTCCGTCGTGATGGCGTACATCTTCACCATATTGAATAGCCTGCAGGGGCTGTTTATCTTTGTGTTCCATTGCGTTCAGAACGAGAAGGTAAGGGAATACGTCGGGGTCCAAACGTCCACCTTACTTTGAATCCCCCGCGGTCCGTTTCCACGCACGGGGACGCCATTATCTTAGATCGAGCCATCTTTCATTCTCGTCATCATCCCCGGTACCGTTCGAGTTCGCGTCTCGAGCTGAAACAACGAACGATCCGGAACGTCAGTGAAAACGATCGAGCCATGCGATGAAATATGTTACGTCGATGTAAATGTCTGGAACTCCTCAGCTTCTTCAAAGTATAGCCTTAATCACGTGTAAATGTCCCGGAGTCTGTACTTACGATTAACCGTGAGGAAAAACGGACCACGTTAAGCGAAAGTTCCTCGACAAAAACGTAACCCTAGTGGACGGAAGATAACGGAAGGGGAGCGAGATTGTTCAACGAGGAAACGTGCAATTTTATATAAAGATTGTAAAACTGTTTCTACCCGTTAAGTTACAGTACCGTCATTAATCACGAATCACGAGCATCATGTACCATAAGAATTCGATGCACTGTGTATCAAAGCGGATTCTTCGTATTGTATAAGTAGCGAGTAATCCATAGCGAAGAGGATCTGGGACGGGTGACACTGAGACGCCCAACGTCCCTAGAACACCTGAACACAGTTATTTCGCTGAACGAAACGATGTCTCGAATAAAGTGCTGTGGCAATGGAAACTCGCCGAACGTTTATTCGACGAATCACCGGGCATCCCCAGTAGTCTGATTTCGCAGTTGGTTTTTCCTTTTCCTTATTTACAAAAGACTTCTTTTTTTGTTACACTTTCGTTGCCACTACAGGACGCACCGCTGTTTTAATGATTTCTCTGTTAAACTCAGCACCAACGCTTCGTAACATAACCCGACGTCTCTCGATCACCCATCCGCCTCTCATTTACTATAAGCTCACGCTCATCCGTAAAGCGTACGGTATCATACCGAACGATCGTCCCATTAGCTCCATCCCCGTTCTTTTCGTTTATCGTTTGCCATGTCTGAAGAAGAGCGAACGAAAGTGACGCGCGTACGCACCTGCCTTGGTTCTTAGTGCACCGTTAAAAACCTTTCGTTCGGGGGGTGGGTCTGCTTCGCCATTGCAGGTGAGGAAGGAGTACAGGAAGTTTGTGCGCCGCCACTCCTGGCTGCCCAAGTGCCTGAGGTGCTCGAAGACGGTGACCGGAAGCTCCGGCGGCTCGTCCGGAACCAGCGGCGGCGGCGGCGGCGGTGCGAACGGCGGCAAGGACTTCGCCTCGCACAACACCTCGTCGAACCCATCCGCGCCGACGACGGACAGCTCCGGATTGTCGCCGCACACCGCCTCCAATGTGGGTACAACACCGACCACGTCACCGCCGAACAATCACAACAACCTGACAGCCGCCTGTAACAATACGAATCTTTCGATAAACGTGAACCTGAACAATTTGTCGCTGAGGTCGCCGGTCGGGGCACACCAGATGCACATGATGGCACCCAGCAACCACAATAGGCATCCCACTCAGCAAGGTATCCGATAGCCGCTTCTACACCAAACCGAGAGACGAGTCTCTTCGATTGTTCCACGATCCTCGGGGGGTTGTAAATTATCGAGGATTGGGCGGGGGCGGGGGAATTTGTGCAATTTTAGAAAAGGGCAATTTCTCGTTTCGACGCAGGGCGACGAGAAGGAGGACGGATTAAACAGGTCTCTCTCTCTCTCTCTCTCTCACCTTCTTTGGCTCGCCACCAGCTCTCTTCTTCATGCTCGTTCTATGTATTACACTCTGCGCTCTGATTTTTTTTTCCTCTCTCCTGACTATCGCTTGTTTCTGCCAGTAACGCAAGTATGATTAATGGTACTGGAATTAATAACACCCTCCCTCTATCGCCGCTCTGTCGCTCATTCCATGAACGCCAGCCTGCCTCTCGAGTTGATAACTGCTCGCGGAGGTTCTTGCACCTTTATCGGTCGAATTCCTTCGTCCGTTTCACCGCTCGTGTTTTCTTGTTCGCTGCACGATCATCCACGCGATTAAGAGGAATGGTTTCCGTCGCCGAGCCTGAAACCGCCTACGTGACTTCGTGCTTCTGGTTCTCCACCTAACAACGATGCACCGCTGTGCAGGCTCGACAGCTCTTGTGGAACGGCCACCGTTCCACGCACTTCTTCCCTTCGTATTCTCAGCAGCACTGGCTATCGTCAAATAATGTCGCGGGGTCAGCGGATAGTAAAGCTTGCACGGGCGAATGATTTTCTTCGATTACACTCGAGCGATATATTCCCGTATCCTATTACTCAACTGCGGAGAATCGACGGAGTTTGAAAAGCCCCCCTGTACCTAGTTAAGCGTTTCACCGCTGTCACAGCCACCCTTGGGTTCCTTTCACTCGCTGTATGCTAATTCGACCGCGTCCCCCCCCTCGTCTTCGTGGTCTGTGCGGCCCTACATTCTTTCCTAAGTTCTTCTCTCTCTCACTTTTTTTCTAATGTGTTACCCCAAGTCTGTTGCAGGATAAATTGCGATGTGGGTGTCTTCGACCCTCCCCTAGTCGAGGGATTCCTTTCGAATCGTCGTGCGTAACGCTCTCGAAAGTGGCGCGTGCCAGAAACACCTTTTTAAAGCAGGCACTGAGGCGAGACGAGCTAAAAAAACAGGCATTTAACGAACCGTTCGACTCTTTCGACCCTATCGCGTACGCTGTGAAGGAAGTTTAGAGAGAAAAATGAGAGAGAGAGAGAGAGAGAGAGAGAGAGAGAGAGAGAGAGAGAGAGAGAGAGAGGCAGAGCGAGGCTAGAGTTAGAGGGTTCAGGGGAGAGAGAGAAGCACGTGAAGGGAGTAGGTATCCGGGGTAGATTTGGACGAGCAGAAATAGCAAATAAAAGAGACAGAGACAGAGAGGAGAAATTATTGAACGTGCTCGTGTCGCAGATCTGTATGATAAAACAGCCGATACGCGGTTGTAGATGAAACGATAGCTACGCGCTGCCCGATCCTGCGCCGTTTTGTTTTCCGTGAAAAATTTATTGCCAATTGTCGAACGAATATATCGGATTTAGCAGGGAGATTACTAAACGAGAGCCACGCTCAGCAACTGGGAATGATGAATACCATTCAATGACAATTATATAATTGCCCAGACACCACTATTTCTCTTCTTTCCTCCTGTTCTAATTAATTCGTAGAAGTTTAAGCATCGATATCTATCCGGTTTCACGAGCGGAGGCTAAATTCTTTGTAAAAAGGCATTTCTTTGAAACCAGCACGGTTGGCATTAGGTGCCAAGTCTTCCGAGTTTCGCGGAGCTGGATAGATTCTGATCGCTCTTTCTCTCTTTTTCATTTCGGGGAGTCACTTTTCCTTCCACAAGAACAGAGAATGTCGTCGAGTTAACTGCAACGGGAGAAAAGAGAGAAATAAGGGAATCCATCGCGGTAAGCATTTGGCATGGTACTCGAGCACCAGGCACGTTCTCTAGCTCGAATCTTCGCACACCTGTGTAAACACGCGAACGTACTATTTGCAAGACCTCCTACTAACAAATGGTGATTTTCGTGCTTCTTATCTGGCTCTGGGTTTGGTGTAACGCGGTTGCTGGTTACTTTGTACCCTCCTTCCCCTCCGTCGTCCCAGTCCCCTCGATCTGATCGAGTACTTTTACCGCGATGTCCCCGACAGGCCGTGCGAGGCTCGCCATTTATTTCAGATGTTCTGGATCGTTAACGAAACGCTTCCTCTACGATGGCACGTGCACGAGAGCCGTAGCGAATCTGTAACATCGATGATTTACAACCGACGGCTTTGCAGCCGCACCTCTTTCACGACCAAAAGTCGTAACACTTTGTCTTCCCACTTACTGATGAATTAGCGACGTAGTTCGCTTGTGTGGCCCATCGATCGCGCAAGCGATACATTGACAACGTGATCTGTTTTAATAAATGACCAACCTTCTGAAGAGTATTCTAGTCAGTTTAGCGTTCGAAGGAAATCCTATGGAGAAAGGCTGTAGAATATTTTATCCTTGAAAGAGAATATTCTCTTCCTTTAAAGATCTTAGCAAGGGTAGCTACAACTAGTCTTTCTGGCTCATATTCGTTGTTTGGTTCGCAGAGTGCAGATGAGTACTCTCCAAGAAATTTGATCATCCACCGTAACCACACAGCTGTCGTGTCTTTTTAAATGCAAAATCCCATTAGGATTCTTTGCTCTCTCCCGAATACCTACACTCTCGCGGTATCCCCAGAATCTTTATAACCGGGGATGCAAAAAATTTTTGTTAAAATGTCAGCACTCCCCTGTAGCGAGGACTAAAAACCACCGTCCCCTACATTCCATCTCGCAACATCTGCTCTAGCGAGTTAGTCACGGCTTCCTCGCAAACCTGTTCGCCGCTTATCGACTCCTTTTTACTCGAGGCACTGATGCGCGAGCCGACCGGCAGGCGCAATTACTCCGTGAAGAAGTCTAAACGAATTTCCCTGGACAACGAAGGAAGTATACGTTTAGAAAGATTCGTAATGTACGAGCGAACGTCGTTCCACCCGAACGCGTGGGCAGAATGCGAGCGTCGATTGAATCCAGCAAATGGAATTCAAAAGGCGAGAAATTTCTCCTCGGAACGTCGCGCGCGGAAAGCTTTCGGATCCCGCGGAGGGTGGCCGGATCGTTTGCCGTTTTCGTCCTTTCGTCGAATTCTGCCCACGCGATTGAACAACGATACTTTTAAGTCGTTCGATCGAGGAGCGTCGAAATTTTGTGTACACCTCTCTTGTCCCCCCTCCACCCCCGCCCTCTATATATTTTCGATTAATCTTTGCGCCTCGATGGAACGTTTCGGTTCGGTTCGCGGGGCCGAAAAGAACGAGGCGTTCTTCGGACCACTCACCTGTACACGACCGGTCACTTAACCCGTCGAAGACGGGGGAGAAAACTGGAAGCGAGAAAAATCCGCGCGAACCAATCTGTCACGTCTCTCTCACACCTCCTCCGCAGACGCGCACACAGTCACGCGCCCGCCCGTACGCACGCTCGACGGTCACTTTTGCTCTCCACTTGACTTTTTTTTCCTACTTTTTTTTGAGGGGGGCTTCCCTCGTTCCGCGGGTTTCGCTGATTAACACCAGGTGCGTATTCACCGGGGTGATACGGATCACCGGAGCCACTAACGATCTGGCCGGTCCTCCGAGGGCCCGAAGATACGCACTTTGCTTTTCACTCGGACCTCACGAGCACGCGTAAAATAGGAAATTATAATCGGCCACGCGAAGAAGCAATCGCACCTTAGAAATAGCAACTCCACCGGTTACGATGCCCGACATCGCTTTCATTCACGTGCAAACGCTCGAGGGCTTCCCACGATGATCGATATTATGCTATTTCCTACGGAACAGGCGACCCAGTCTCGGTTGTGCGTCAGCCGATTTCCACCTCATTACGACCAGTAAGAAAAACAAAAGAGGACTCGCTGCCTCGCGCCGCGATCTCTGTCGCACCGCGCCTTGCTCCACTAGCTAGTTACTCCGAGATAAAAGCCGGGAAATTGATAATCACGGGGTTGCGACGAGGAAACCTTCTCCAGATAAGAGGATCCATACGTCGAACCGTGAAACAGGAATATCACGGAACGTCTCGTTTTACGATCTTGTATCGACTGTAAAGAGAATCTTTATACCGCGGGGAGACACGGGAGAGTACTGCATACTCTGCGATTCTATGGCACGAGTTATTATACCATTCTTTAACAGTGCTACAGGCTCCGAATAATTCTGTTTCCCCGTTTTGCAAGGGGAAATGGAAAAGTTCTTCCCTTTGTAGCGTGACTGCAGTTCATACCTACTGAAAATTTCAAGGAAATAGCTTCCGTTGGAAACGGAAAAATTCTTGTATAACGGAAGCCTGACCATGGTCCTCGCGTGACCGGACCATATACACGCGGGAAACGGTTGCAATCCCGGATAAATACATACACACACACCGGGAGGTGTGCGTGCTGACGTCGCGTATCTCAGCTCGTTACGTCGTAGATTTGCTCGTGCACGAGTTAAATCCGCTACGCTTCCGGCGAGCATCGCAGCTCCACGAGATATCGTCGGATTTGCCGTATCTCCCGTGTCCGTGTCGCTTTTCGAAGGGCCGCGACGGGGGGGGGGGTGTCGGAGGAAGGCCCTCTTTAAACTGTGTCGCACGGAATCCCGCGCTAATCCCTTCTTCGCGACGAGCGCGCGCAATTTCCGGCCAAGCACCATCGCGTTTGTCGGTTTAACGGGCTTCGATTGGGATCCCGTCCGGGGAAGACGGAGAAAGACGCGGCTCGAGGAGAGACGCTGCCGAATTTTGTACTATGCCGGAGTGTGGAGTAACGTTGCAGATTATGTACGATGACGGAGGCACACGTAAGAAAATGTCGTCTCTACAGGCAAGAGTGAAAAGCAGTGGAGCAAGGGGTTTTGGTGAAGATTTCGTGAGACTCGAGTAACCCTTTGTTTACTGGTGAATCGCAGCAGCTATGATTTGTAAAACTTCTACCTATTATGATAGTGGTCCCAGAATGTGGGATTGCTGGTAATTACACTGAATAGAATTGAAAGTTACTACTCCGCAAGTTCAGAAATCAGACGATGATCTAACTAAGAGCAATCCTCTGTTATTGGTTAGACTATTTGAATTTTTTATTTACTTATGTCAGCTTCAACAGTGACCCACGAGTCTACACTGAGAATTATTCACCCTTCAACTGCAGTATACCAACCCCTAGAAATCTCCCGAAAGACACGAATGCTGGAGTCCACACGTACACACCGATACGAATTCTTTTTCCTCGACACAACGAGTCAGTAAACGAAGGGTTAAAAGGGAACGGCGAATGGTTGGATTTTTCCAGTACTTGGCGTCCGGTCGAAGCTGGGCGATAGTCGATAGGCAGCCGGCAGTAACAGTGCCAGGTGAATCCTCTCCAACAGAGGCTCACATCGTGGCCACCCTGCCGTACGCCCGTCACGCCTTCTTACCCTCAGCTCCTAATATCCCCAAATCTGCCACCGCCACTTGGGGCCACCTTAACAAAAACCTCATGTGGAAGGTAACTAACTCACCGCAGCCGATGGCTCGCACACATACACACACACATGCGCACACACGCACACACGCTCGCTCGCTCGTGTCGTGTTGTCTCCAATCAATTTTCCTTTCTCTCACTGTTCTTCTCTATTGACTGCATGGTGTGCCGTTTTCTTTTTCTTTACCGTTCTCACTGTTCGTCCCACCTGACAAGCACCTAGAGTCACGTATCTTTGCACACTCAGATGACACCTCGCGGCTCGATAGGACCCGCCGTTATCGCCCGGTAAGCATGGAGGTGTGGGGAAAACTGTTCCCTTGATGAGAAATGTTCGTCCAACGAGAGCTTGCGCCCCCCTCTTTCACCCTTTTTCCGTTCTCGCATCCGTCGCGATCGCTCGTTTCATTTCGCAAGACTGCGAACGATCTGTTCTGAAGTTCGTCCATCGAAAGTGAGAAACGAATGAAAAACGATACTCCTCCGTCTTTCTCCGTTGGGCGTGTTCGCTTGTAGACGGACTTTGGAACAGTCGATTCGAAGGCCTCGATTATAACGACGATCGCATAATTGTTCGTATCAAAACGTGCAAGACCACAGAGTTGAGTTTTTTTTCCAGGGTAGACGTGTTTTCTTTCCCTGCGGGACGCGTAGTTCGTACTGTGTGTGTTTTTTAGTTTACGTTCAGTAGCAAACAAGAATGGGAACGATTATGGATTTATTGTCGATGACCACATTGCCTTTGTACATATCATACAGCACGTACGGAATTTTCTCACTCACTCCATCGACCATGCATGCGAGCTCGTGGATTTTGTGGAACGTACTCAAGCTCATCGAGGATACTCCTCGGAGACTCGTTGCCCTCCTTTATTAATCACGGATCTCGCGCGAACGAAGACCTTGCAAAGAGAGCCGGTCGCTCGATCACCTTTATACTTATAGTACATCCAAGCTCGAAATGTACCAGAAGACACCGGTACACTTCAGCCAGTAGCGTCATCCGAAATTCCTCTGAATCGAGGAGAGAAGTACAAAAAGTAACAGCAAGGATCAACGTTCACGTGATCCCGTTTCATCCCCCTTCAAGTACCGAACCACACACGTGTTATTCCCTACTCCTCGTCGAACACCCCCCCGTACCACTAACGAGCCCGATCGCTAAAGGAAATCTGTCTTTCCCGCAGAACATTTCTTTTAAATCTTATTCCCGCGACTCTGGACACGGCGGCTCCGAGCAAGAGGACTCCCCGAGGACGCACAACACCCTGACCCTGGGCCACTCGGGGCGGAACCGCGCTGTACGTGGCATGAACGAGAGCAACGAGATCAGCGGCACGAGGACCACAGGCGGGGGCGGGAGAAGAGCTGCGATGCCGTACAATCACACGTACACGGAGATCATCGATGGCCGAGCGAACGGTCCCGGGCATCACCAGCTGCACGGCCATCACGGCCAGCACGTGCACCTGCCGCGCGGCCTGGCGAACGAGGACGACCCTGTTTACGAGGAGATCGAGCGCGGCGGCGGTGGCGGCGGCGCTGGTGAGATCCAGGTGTCGGACATGTCTGACGAGGACGGCAGAAGGCAGAGCAACATGAGCAGGCAGTCCTCGAGGAGTTACGGGGACCACAGGCCCCTGATCCCGTACTCGCCCGCCACCGACAGGAACCTGGTGCATTACGGCCAGGCGCTGACGGACCGCGGCGGTGGTGGCGGCGTGGGCGGTGTTGTTGGAGGTAACGGTGGCGTCGGAGGTGGCGGTGGGAACATCCACTACGACCCATCCGAGTACAGTCCCGCGATGGAGAGGACCCTGAACGCCTGCTGGGAGAAGCTACGGAAGCAGCAGGCCAGGTACGAGCGCGGCGGCGAGCTGCCCCGGCTTCCAGCTGGCTACGGTATCCCGCCCCAGCAGGATCACACGAGGACCGTGGCGGTCCTCGACGGGCACACGGTCGTCTGCCACCTGCAACCGCAGACGGACATGTACACCGGCCGCGGCATGCCACCGCCATCCTACAGCGAGTGTTAGGACGCGCGCGGTGTACGAGGCGGGATCGCGTCCTCCTGCTCGTCTTGCCGCACCAGGACGACGGGCGCGGCCATCTTCGCCATCGAGGTCCACCGCCAAGTGTACCCTAGGATCGATGGACCGAGGAGGGTCACGCGCTTGCCATGAACTAGAGAGTCTCTCTTCGATGATCCCCTCTCGACGAGAACAGTGGTGTTCGTTCCTGAAGAGAGCCATGATTCCGCGGCAACGCAACGGGCTCGCTCGGCCAGGGTGAACGGGGAGCAGCGGCGTTTCTAGCTCAAACGTGAACGCGGCGGAGGATGCCGCGTTTATAGCCATAACGATAAGACAGGGGCCGACCAACCATGGCCAACCCTCTCTCCTTTGCTTCTGTTTCCGTTTCCTCGTGGTCACGGGAATCGGTCGCGTTCCACGCCGCTTTACGACGGACGTGTCTCTCTCGCCTTGGGCGAACCGTGCGAGTGTGCGTGATCGCTGGAAGAACGAGAGCGGCCCTGTACGATGGGACTGAGACAGCCAGGACCACCCCCTCTTGTCTAGAAGTGTAAGTCGTCGTTGTACCGTCGAAGCCGTTTGGGATTTGGCTCACCAGTGACCGGATGTCGCGCGGAGAACGATAAAACGTGACGAGTCCTCTTAGGTTTATAAAATCGAAGAACGGAGAACGCCGCGGGGATCGGTTTCGAGGGATCAATGGGCCAATGGCAGACACGTGTGAGAATGCTCGCGGCTCTTGAGCAATCTGGCTCATCCAGGTGCTGGCGATCACGGTGTTTCTCCTCGAAACTCGTCCTCGCGCGTGTTGAGGCCGAGGGAGAATCTTTGGGAATCTTCCTCGACATCGTCGACCCTGGCTCCTTTCGTTAACGAGAGACACCGCGTGTTTCTTACTTGATAGAGTCCCAGCTCTAACTCGCGAGCAGAGTCAGAATTCGATCGGGAGATCCGTGGCTCGGGGATGAAGGAAATCAGTAGACATATCGACACTGGGTAGACAACGGTTTTGTCGGAAGCGCACAGAAGCCGTTTTTCGCTCGTTAACGGGCCAAGGATCGACGGGAATTGGATTTTTCATCCCCGACGGGGGATCGGTGACGACACGATAAAGGGATCCATGGCCGGTTCTTCCCAGCACAGCGGTCTCGAAGAACAGCGTTAGTGACATATCGCGACTCGCTGACCCCGCCGCGAGACATAGATGACGAGATAACAGTAAGAAAGTATACTTAATCGCAGTATCGCATTATATTAGTGGTCGCATCATAGATGGTTACTCCTAAAGTTGAACAGCTCACGAATACTCGGAAGCAGCGTCGTGTCGCGAGACGAATCCTCAAGCTCCGATGGATGAAAGGAATGCACGGCCATTCCCGCGAGTGCCGACGGGCGAGAAAATTCGATTTTCCTTTCCGAACGGGAGGGGGGAAAAGCGAAACGCAGGGCAACGGCTAAAGTACCTTTATCGGTCGTCCCAGCCAGCTCCTCATTGTACATTGCTTTGGAAACGTTACGTTTTAGTCCCAGAATGTTATTTTTATAAATAAAAAAAATTATATATAAATGTATATGTATATATACAGTAACGATATTATATATATATATACATATATAAAATGCGAGATGAAGAAAGAACGAGCAGAGAAAAAAGAAGTTGCGCAACGCAGGTATATATATATATACACATAGTGATACAAAGCGATTTTCCGAGCGACGTGGAAAAAGCGATGAAAACTTAGTCACTGTTTTTTACTATTTTTTAAAAGAAAACAAAAGGTATATGTCGTAATCCGCGTAATCTAATGTCGTAACGTAAGGGATCCCCCGCGCGCTATTTATTTTTTATCATCCGTGAGCGTTATCTAATGTTTGTAATTAGCGGTCGTGTCGAGGCGCGCACGATCGTGTCACCGTTGGATCGATGAAACAAGGATCCCGTAGGATCGTCGCGATTCGATCGTCGAGCGAAGCCGGCGAAATTCTTGCGCTCGCGAAGAAAGAAGCCGCCCCCTACGTCGACGAGTGGAAAGCGTACTCGACGGGCGAATATCGAGCCCTCGAGGCACGATGGCTCGATCTTCCTCCCGAGCCGATGTGACTGGAGAAAGATATGTTGGGTTAACAGGAGGAGGCTACCAAGTTCTTCCTAGCCGCATTCACGCTGATTTCTCTGAGATTGCCTGTTGTTATTTTCGTTGTAAATCTTTGTTTCCGGAGACGAATCGAATAATCGACGCGGAGGCAAAGTGAATTCAACATAGTCTTTCTCGCATCGTTTTAATTTATTCCTCTGCTCAGCCGGGCCGGCCCGTGATCCTTCTCTCACCCTAAGGCGAGTAAGTCTCATAGGCGAATTATTAAATAGCGATAATCAGCGTTAAGGGTACCACCTATAGTTAAGCGTACGAAGCGTTTCCTCCGACAGTACGAAACGCAGTTGCTCATATTCTGGCATCGCGAGGACCCGGTTCGCGGTATACTCTTGGTTTCTTAGACACTTCGCACAAGACGTTCAGCGAGAACATGTATTGCGGGAACTGCGGCGATCAGATAGCAATAGATCGAGCGTGTATCGTTTTCCGGCCGCTAAATTCAACGTAGATCGAGTCACCGTTTAATACCTACGCTCTGTTCCGTCGTCGTCGCGTACCGTCGACACTTGGGATCATGGAAATCACGCGAATCTGGCAATCCCATTTGTCCGTTCTGTTCTACTCTTACATTCCTTTGTTGTTACGGAAGTCGATGGTAAATGGTATTTTCCAGTCAATTAGAGTGACGCGCGAAAGATCGAATGATCAGGTGGTACCGAGTTCAGTGGAGCTATTTTAAAAATTGCGATTTTCTATCGCGAATGTGATGGACGTCGTGAAATGGAGATTCCAGTGCAACCGAAATTTCAATATAGAGAACACTCGTCTCGCTTTGTACAAAATCCTCGCACGTGTTAATGATCGCAAGCCTCGTTACGGTACGTGGCGACGTTCTTTTAACTTTTTAAGCTTTCAATTGTTCGACGCGCGCCCGCGCGACCGCGAGTAACCGGGCGCAAGTAGCAGCTACTGTATTTCGCGACAGAATTTCAAGATTTCGAGGGCGAAATGCATTTATCTTTCCGACTAGTAGCGTCGTCGGGTTTCAACGGTGTCCCGCGACCCTCCGAGCTAAGTAGTTCTATGATTTCTGTTCGAGTGAAAGCTCTCGCCCGCCAAATGACTACTGCCAGAGATGTGTAATCGTAACTGCAACCACATTCCATCCGTTCGACTTATCATAATCGAAAGAGAGAAACAAGGGGGCAAGGTGTACGAGCCAACTGGACGGGGGGCGACTTTCGAGCACGTTTTGTGCCATGACGATTAGAGAGCCAAGGCGATCGATTATACGATTCGCGCATTCTCGTTTCTGCTTTCCGTTTCTTTTGCTTTAGTTTCTTTTCCCGTTCATTTCTATTACCTTTCGATCGATAACGGCGCAACCGGCGGGCCACTCGAAGAAAAAGAAGAAAGAGGACACACACCGTATTGTCACGTCTCTCGAAGATTTGTTGCGTGCGAAAGGGGAGAGCGTTTTATCGTCTCGGAAGAACTCTCGAAGCAAAAAAGTGTACATAATGTAAATAGGGCTTTGTACATGTTGGACACAGTTGTAATGTAAATGGAGAAAAGGGAAACGCGCGAAGAGAAGAGAGAAAGGGAAGGGTGAGAGCGAAAGGTGCGCGCAGAGAGAGAGAGAGAGAGAGAGAGAGAGAGAGAGAGAGAGAGAGAGAGAGAGAGAGAGTAAGGGAGAAAGAGAGAGAGTGATGTGTGTGTGTGTGTGTGTTTATGAGAGGGAAAAAGAGAGGGAGGCGACCCAAAACCGTTTAATGTGAACAGAAGAAAAAATACGCTAGATAAGGCAAAAAAACCGTTACTAGTAAGTAGTGAATATTACAGTGACTATTATCGTGATGGCGGATGCGCGAGGCGGATTAACTTAAGTCCCAAACCGTAATTAGTTAATGTGTAAATAAATTAAGCGAGAGGAAGTAAAATATTAAATGAGAGCCCAAGTAATCATTGGATATTTATAAACGACTCCACTAAAGAGAAATTCCGAAGTGGATGGAAGAGGATTGAAAAAAAGAAAGAGCGACCGAGTAGGCGCGACGAGAGACGGAGGGGAAGTAAAAAAAGAGAAACATTGCACCGAGGCACTCGTCCCGTGCGTTAGGTTACTGTTAGGGGAGACCAGAGGAGAGCGAACGAGAACGCGCTAGAGAGCAAACGAGACGAACAGGCCCGGATGGGGAAAGAGTGTGATGGAAATGTGCAACAGTTAATCCGATGGGCAGATATACAGTGCATGTTCTATCCTTAGCCGTTTTATAAATATAAATATCCTTCTCCCTCCTCGATCCGCGCTCCCCTCCCCCCTCTCTCTCTCTCCACCATTCTCCTCCTTCACGCGACGAAGTAGGCGCAAAAGCTGATCTCTCTGATCGAGTACACCTGTCCAATCTCGATGATGTTCCTTTCGATCGTACGCACTTCGTCTATTCTTTACCTTTCGCCCCTTGTTCGCCCACCAGCTCCCAAACGTCAACCGATTTCCAAAACCAACCACGTCAACAACACCCCCCCCCCCCCCTCCTCCCGCCGCGAGATATTTAGTGAGATATAAACATCCCTAGCGTCCCCGACTCCACTCAACCACCCACCCACCCCCCACTCACTAATCTTGAAAGTGTCGGAATATTTTTCGAATCGGCGTTTTTCTAACACATTTTACCCAAAGACACGCGGAACAGTCAGCCAGATTTAGATCGATCCGAAGGATTGTGGTAGAAGTCGGCGCGCGATCGTACACATGGAATTCGTGAAATTTCTGTGATCTTTTACCATTTTACGTTCTCTCCTCGTAAGTGATATGTATATTTAAAAAGGGTGATCACGCGCGCGAGCGTAAGTTTTCCGCGGATGCATCGTCGCCTGCCTGCGCACGCCGAGAACGAAATGGAAGAGGACGAACTCGAGAAAGAAGAGAAAAAAACAAACACAGACGGAAGAGCAGGAAGAACATTGAACAAAGAAGAATGTAAAATCTAGGTATCTCCGATCTACTAAGAGCCTCCGTTTCTTCATTTTTGTATGCTTCTTTAAGACTGTCTGATACAGGAAAAAAAGGATAAATAAATGTGTACCAATCTCTGAATAAAAACTGACTTGTCTATGTCTCTCTTACGAAACGACGTCTCGAATACTACTATACCCGAACCACACTAACAAATACGCCCGATGTAAAGAATCACTTGGGAAAAAATGACAAAAGACATATGTCCTATACACCAAGCACGCCTCCCCACAAAAGTGTTTTACAACAGTGCATATAAAAAAAGAAACAGACACTTTATTTTACAGCACCAAATCCCATCAAACATTCGATCGTGTCTACACGGTTGCTCCTGCGAGCCGCGACCAGCGGTGTCACGTTAAAAAGCGCTTCCGCGTGTATGTCGATTAAATTATTCATTAAAATATACCGTACAGCGTCAGTGTTCCCGGCGAGGGCAGCTACGTGCAGGATGGTCTGGCCAACGTTGTCGATCGCCGCTACATCAGCTCCCAGCTCGATGATCCGCTGTGCTGCGGCAAGACGACCACCTTTTATCGCTTCGTGAAGAGGAGTGGACCCCGAGGAGTCTCGCGCGTTCAAGACACACGAATTTAGCGCCACGAGTTGCTCAATTATACCTTCGTGGCCGTGAAAGCCTGGAGCATTTAAAAACTCACGATAGGTATACGTAGACTCTCATCGATTCGGTATAAAAAATGGAATTAAAACTGTTACTCGCTACGTGCATGGCGCTGCGACCGTTGTTGCTTCGATCCTCGACGCACTTAACCGACCGTTTCACTAATAAATCGAAGGCGCTTTGGTCGCCGGAACGGCACACGATGTGGATCGGTGTCCATCCGTCTTTGTTTCGAAGGAACGGATCGGCTTCCGCTTCCAGAAGCGCGGCAATGCATTGGCAAGCTGCGCTTCCGGTTTTCGTGCACGCTAACATCAGAGGCGTCCAGTCCGCTCGTTTCAAAGGGTCCACGGTTGCACCTGTAAGTAAGGGGAACAACTCTGTTGGCTATACGACGATGAAACACAGTTTGAAATTCGAGTAATCACCTTTGGCGATTAGATATTTGACGACACCGCTACGAGCGAGCTGTGCAGCCTCGTGTAGCGGCCTCTTCATATCTTTGTTGGCAACGTCAACTTTGAACTCGGGTTGCACGAATGCCTCGCACAGATGTCGGACGATGTTCAAATGGCCCTCCCGCGCAGCCACGTGCAACGCAGTGTCGCCTGAAGCGGAATGCCGGAAAGCTGTCCAATCGCGGACGTCGTGCTTCGAAACTAGAGCTTCCACTCTCGATAAGTCGCCGCTTTGACACGCGCGAAGGAAATCGCGCGATAGGTTAGGATCTTCCGACATATTTCAATGGGCCTTGAGAACGGAAACGGGACAGGCGTTGCAGGATTTCCGCAGGAAACCAAAGGATAATGAAATAGTATTTTCAAAATTCAATGTCCGTTCACATACTTCGAATGGCAACTGAACGAAGTGACAGATGCTGCCGCCGCCTGCACAGGCAAACTGCGAAATTACTGACGCGTAGAACGCCGCCTGGCGTCGAGAAGAGGAACTGCTTGGCGGCGCGAATAGTTCTCGACTTGGCGCAAATTCAAATGTGAAAGAACTCTGTGTGCGGTTAGAATTTTAATAAATTTAGAACTGTAACTATTATCTATCATATTCTATCGATTCTAGTTACCATGTCACTTTCGTATACATGTGTGCATATGAAAATTAACGAAGTTAAGCCTTCAGTAATCTTTCCATGTTAATTTCTTTGAAAATCCATGGATCCTCCTCTCCGTTGAATTTCTCAAAGGCCAATTGATCTATTTAACGTCCTCTGAGGAAACACTAAGATACTTTAGATACTTTACAATCCCTATTAACTCCACAACGCTAACGCAGCCGAGCATAGAACCGTTTTGAAAGTAAAATTAATCGTGCGAAACCTATCCTCGCACTGACTCACAGGGATCTCGCAATTATAACGTCATAATTGAATCAGAGGGAGTACACACGCGTAAGACTCGCGTGCACAAGCAATCCTTTCTACCGCTCGCCGAACGTAGGTACCCAGTGAAAAGAAAATCAGCTCCGAAAATGATTTACGCGCTCACTTTTTGCTCTCGGTTAACGCGCGGCCCGTAAACACGCGCGGGTGCAATTAAAAAGCTATTCGTCGACGTCAATCGCGCGTTCAGCGATTGTAAAGGTTTATAACACCTAGCTGAGCGATAAAAAGTTCAGGATTCAATGAGAGCTTCCGGTCGATAGAGATCGCGCAACGCAGTTCCTTTCGAATACGGGAGCGCTATTTATTAGTTACTAGGAAAGACAGTTTCGTTTTTCCCGTGGAATCTCCATAACCGTTATACCGGCGCGAGATAACAATGCAAATAATTAACCACCAATAAAGCGTTTCCGGGCTGGTTGTGCAACAGAGTGTGTGTAAATCGCGAGAGAATCGCCTCGCGCTTAACGTTCAAGGCCCGATCAAAAGCATCCACCTTTCGCTTCGATATACAATAATTGCCGGACTGAAGACGCCTCGGATCGCTCGCTGACTCTCGTCGAGGCTAACACTCCCAGGGCCTTGCAGCGATCGACGCTGAGGATTCCGTTAATTTGCATCACCACGCTTAGGCACCGTCGCCGAGTAATCCCGATTTTTAAACGAGCAAGTGCTTCGGTGCAAAGTAAAAAAAATATATATAAAAAAAAGAAAAGAACAGCGGAAGTGTGCCGAGCGCATTGAAGTCTCCGGGAGTGATTAGACGTTGGAGCGCATGGCTAATTAATGGTCGGGCGGAAGATCGATAACGGCTCAACTTTACGCGCCCGCATGTTGAGGGAATAGCACACGATCGATTGCATAGTTTTAAACGGACACACGTGTGTCGGGATCGCAGCAACTTTCTGATTATTACGTTGGCTCGTAAAGCACTCGGATGACGACGGTGCCAGCCGTACCTTTGTCAGCCATAACATCGGCCGACACGGGTGTAATTCACCAGGCTCGGTCCCGACAATCGATCGTCAATTTGCATATGACAAATCTGCCTTTCGGCCTGCACTGCATTCAATCTGCGGCGGAAGGTTCGTTTCTGCGATGCCCGAACATCCACGCCTACCTTCGTCCCGCCCGACAGCCTTCCGCTATTAACGAAGTTATTAAAACTCGTTAGATCGCCGCCCGATGCGATTGCACTCGGTGCGAACAATTAGCGGTAAACATTGGAGCGTGGAGGGCGCTATTTTTGGACCGGCTATTAGCAGGTTCGCGGCGGGAAAAATGAATGCCTCCGCGTCCCGCCTTAAAAACGATCAAGAGAACGCTTATTACCTCCGCTCGCGAAGAAGAGGCGCCTTCGCTCCGACGAATCTTTCCCCCTCGCCGGCGTATTATCTATTACGACTTGGATTACATTTTACTTCGGCCCTGACAGACAATGTTCGCCGTGATTTTTTTGCCAGGCGCCGGGGGTAGATGGAAAGGAGTCGTCATCGGTGGCGGGGACGGGGCCCGCTCGCAGGCCTGTAATAACACGTCATTTCCCCCAGACTGGATAACTATAATCTCGTGCAGAATTGAATCTTTAATTGCGCGGATCCCATATGACGGCGATCAGCTGGCGCCAGTCGGGAAACAAGAATAACACGCGCCAGGATTTCTACCGCGGCTTTTTCTCTCTCGCGTGCTCGAACACGGAAACACTGGGCTTCCTATCCTCGGCTAGCGCCTCGCTCGAGGTTGCTGTCTATGAAATAACTCGACGAGAAAAGCTATTCCGTATTTTCACGCAGAAATACGGCCGACGGATAAATATAGATCCTTGAGTCACGCGCCTGCTCCTGGACATCGCGACGAGAGCTCCTGCTCAAGGAGATTCTTGCGGCTTTGATCCCTCCGCATCGATTTCTGCAATTTTATGGAAATAGCGTGTGGCGAGGCACTCTAAAGCTTAAGAAAAATAAACTTTATAGCTTCTAAAGTTCTTGGAGCTTAAAAGATTTTTATCCTGATGTCGGCATGCTGTTCGCGGAGGTTCCTGTTTCACGTTAACTTCAGCTTGCCGCTGTGACTTCGGAGGGCAATCGATAACCGGTCAACCAAATATGTTTGATCGATCCCCATCGACATTGACCCAGCCGCGACTTCGCCGAGCATCTCGCGGCAAGAGGAAAAGAATCGCGGTGGAAGGACTCGCGGGCGCTGGTCGTGTATCGCCGCGATCCGCATTGCGCAATGCACAATTTCATAGGAATTAAGCAACGATAAGCTTGATCACCGTGTTCGTCTTGGCAATAATTGCTGCTTCGCAGAACCGCCATTACCGAGATAATCGCTTTCTAACTGGCGCGGTGCTCGCGATGCAACCACGACGAAGTAGAAGAATCCCGGCGATGACAGGCCAACGCCTTCGATATATAGCCAGGCGAGGGCGTTTCGATCTCGCGGAAGGTTGAACTTAAAGGGCACCTGTATGCGAGGACATCGGCGAATGTTGGCAATTTCCATGCCTTCTCATTATAGTTCTGCCCAGCGCACAGTGTAACGAGTATATAGGGGAAAAAATCAAAAATCAATTTTCCATTAAGATACAGTTATTTACATGTAATTGATATGTTAATCATATTTATACCCCAAAAATTAATTTATAAAATAAAATAATTCATTAAAATATATTTTTGAACATAATAAAAGTAAAGCAAATAAAATATATATTTTTTTAAATACATTTAAACACAAATTAATAACAAACATATATAAAATTTATAGAAACAATTATAAAAAAAATAAAATTAAGTTTTTAAATAATTCGTACTGATAATAAATTTTAAATTATTCATTCTTATTATACATTTTCATCACTATCAGTTAAATCTGAAGGAATTGAAAGGACAGTGTCTTTTAAAAATAAATATTCGAGCACA
The DNA here is from genome assembly GCA_029448645.1 of Andrena camellia. NCBI lineage: Eukaryota > Metazoa > Arthropoda > Insecta > Hymenoptera > Andrenidae > Andrena > Andrena camellia. Next base: position 12,516,924 of record CM055679.1, on the reverse strand, counting down.
AATTTGTCTAGTTTTTCGTTTTATTTTGTATATTTTTTCTTATGTGGGAACACCCGGGGGCAGATAAAATTTATACCAAATTAAAGGGCATAAAAAGAACTAATTATAGTCAAAAAATGAAAGAACCGATATGTTTCGTTTTTTTTTAATTCTCTCCAGAATTTATAAGATACGACAAAAAAAGAAATAATTTGAGCCACTGGTACGTATCCATGTCTTTAAATCCAAGAATTTTTAATTAATAAAACGAAAAAAGGATATATTTTGCTTATTTTCAAAAAAAAAAAAGAACTTATAAATACAACAAAAATGCAGTGGGGGTAAATGTTTCCTATTTGTAGTCTGTGGCAGCTTGCGTTTGGTTATTCGACTTTGAATGTAATTACTAACCTTAAATCCGTTATTTATGTTACTAAGTTATGATGTTCTTATATCGGTGGACTGTTTACTATCAATTCCATGAAATGAAATACAAGATTTCAAAACTCAAATTTCTGCTTTTTGAACACGCGCCGCGGCACTGTGCAGCGGCAGAAAGATAAATGAACCTGGACACGGAATGATCAAACGTTATAAAAATGAATGTCTCATTAATACCACCGCGACGCGGGCCCAGAGCTGCGTGCCTGGTAGCCACGATTATGGAGGTTCTGCTGCATTTAAATGCGAGGATCAGAAGCTATCGCTGAATATTCTGTTGGAATTACGTAAGCCATAGGAAGATCGCTAGCAACGGGCGAAAATGCCGAGGCAGGCAGGCCACTTCTCGCCGCGGCGCGGAGCAAGTAGATCGGCTCGATCCTCCGCCAAGTTCGCACGAGATTCTAGCGGCGTGCAAGTTCAAGGCTCCGCCAGCGATACGGATACCTGCAAGGTCACCGAGTGTGCAAATAACGTGATTATGGCCGCGGCACAGGTGCAGCTGCTTTCTGATTGTCGGAGATGAAGCGATCTGACGTAAACGGCCACGTATCAAAACTCTCGAGCATCGCTGCATACCAGCCCGCCGACCGTATAATCCTTCGATTAACATCCCAACGTTACAGTAAGCGCCATCCGCTCGTTTCCTCCGCTGATGCTAACTCGGTGCCGCTCTTGGCGATCGCCGATTCCTTGCCTCCGTGACGGAGTTGCTCAATGCAAATAACAGAATTAATCATCGACCGGGTATTACTCATTTGACCCCGAAATATCTTGCTGGTAGAGAGAGAGGGGGGGGGGGCGAGGAAATAAGGTCCCTTCATTCATAATCCGTGATTCTGGGAACCTAGATCGGGGAACGCGCGGTACCGGTTTCTGCTCGGCGACTTTCTCGCTTTCCTTTCCTCCTGGGACAGATTTTTCTGCAAGTTTCGTGACATGGTTGAGTAGGTTTCTTAGGATACTAGGTCTTGATAACTTCGGAGAGATTCAAATACACGTGCACGCAGGGTACATGCCCAGAAACGAACGGTTTTAAGATTACCGCAATTTCGACGATGCCTAGGTAGATGGAAGGCTAGTATTCAGACCTATTCTGTGGAAATAGTAGGTACAAGTCGCCTCGATCGCCTACCAATTGCGAGTTAGGCGAGGTCGGGGTTAGTCACCCTTTTCCCTCATTTTCAGACGAACGATGTGGCAGAGTTGATCGCGCGGAGGGAACGGAACGATTATTTCGAGGTCATGGTCGGATTGCACGTCGAGGAAAATGTATGCCGCATCGATTGTCATCGACGCGCTGTAACGTACGCGGGGAACAGTCGGCGATAAAGCATCGTGTCCGATGACGCCGATAAGCTGGATAGAAATATCGACCGGAGAGGTAGCCGGTGTAATTATGCGGGCTATTCGTTTCGCGGGTTCCGGTACCATCGCGTATCACTTTGCAACTATTCGAGCCGCTCCCTATTGTTCCAGCGTTATCACGCCCATTTGTAAACGTCTCCCTGCCCGTTGGTAACTGAATTTCCTACTAATTCTCCTACTCGAAAGACGGCAGTTAATTGCTGGGCAATGGGATCACGGAAATCCTTCGCCGACTTGCGCGGGGGCCTGCGCTTAAATCAAACTTTACCGCCAACACGGCGATCTGGGTCAAACTGTAATTCACAATTACTCCTGCCGTGCTTAATGTTGCCTAAATTTATAGCCTCTGAATGATGCCTTTCGGTGTCTTTGGTATCGGAAGATACCAACGCAAGGCGAATCTTCTTCAATCGTTCCCCCAACACGAGCCTGCCTCCTCAGGTAGGTACATACTTATTTGTTATCACAAAAATATACAATTCGTATCCTCCCATCGATGGAATGAAGCATCTACAAGTGGATCGAAGAAAGATCCCCAATTCCCAGCGTCGTCTACATCTTCCGCGAGCAAGATTCATCTCCCGTTCCCCGCCATCTCGCCATCCGTTCACCGCCATCGAATTCCCCGAGATGACCGCTGCTCGAGCCAGTCGCAAAACCCTGCTCCACGACAGACGCTGCAACATTCCAGAATTCCAACCGGCGACGCAACCCGACCCTCCCCCCCCCCACACACACTCCGGCCCCCCCTCGCTCTGCTGCGATGCCACCCCGCCGCCGTCCCCTCCCCCTCCCCGTCCCCCCCTCGCCCCGCTCGCATCGGGAGCAAAAGGGTGCATCGAGACAATTCCCCGGATACACCTGATTCTCCCAGGGAGCACCCGCGGCGAGCGTATTTCCCCCCGTGGACGGGCGCTAGTCAGGTGGGAGGTGGAAGGTGGAGTTACGGATGACGAGTTCTCGCGGTCTCTCTGGTAGGGGCCCCCTTGGCGCACCGGTGCGTACCCTGGTAACATTGGACCCCCACTTGCCGCTTCGGAAGTCGAAGGCGCATACGACGACGGAGCCGAGGGCCGAGACACCGACGTCGACCACGACAACGCCGCCGACCCAGGCCGACCATCGTCCGTCCTATCGTCTGCAGTTGCAGTCAGCCACACGGTGCTCACCATCGAGCACGCGACATTCCGCCTCGTTAATACGGGGGATTTCCCGGTACCAGTCCCTGGACGGTGTCGACGCGTTTCCCATCGGCTGCCCGCGCGGCCCCGTTGCAGGGCACGTCGACGGTGAGTCACACGCCGTGCCACGCAGCAAGCCTAGATCCCCGCGTGAAAACTGGAATCCGTTTTCGGTTGTCCGGCGGGGAAGGGGTTGGTGGGATGGTGGGGCGGAGAGAGGAATGAAAGAGAGGTAGGTGAGGTGTACCCGGAGGGCACCTTCGCCACGTTTTCCGCGGCGTGTGTCGGTGCATCGTCGATGGCTCTGATTCCGAGAGTGATCCCGAGCCAGTGACAGAGTTGTATACACTCTGCCGGAAGAGATCCTACGCCCTCGGGGCGCAGAGAGTGACAGTGAGTTAATCGCGTGAATCCTTGTGCGCGACCAGGAAGCAGGGCTCCGCTGTTAGATCCCGAGAACGGCCCGGGATAGAAGGACGTAGGCAGGGCTCCAGGTGGCCGGGGATTATTTCGCGGTCGCGGTCGCGCGCCCGAGGAACGCTTTCGAGTTTCGTTCTCTATCCGACGGAGCCCGAATTATTCGGAGGGAAAGCGATATATTCCGCGACGCCGCTGTGTTCGCCTCCGACTTTCGAAATATTCGTCGACTTTTTGCCTTTCTATTTGCGTAGGACGGGTGTTGTTCGCGGCGAGCGGCAACGCGCCGCGCGCGGGAAATCGACACGGGACTTTTCGCGTTACGGAGTGCCCTCCACCCGTTCCCCGTCGCCCGACCGTTTTCGATGGGCGGATGAATCACCGGCGCCCGCTGCTCGAGGCTCCGCGCTCGCGAAAAAGTTCAAGGGGACACGCGCTTCTTCGCCTCCCTTCGTTGCCTCGGTAAATCGTTACTTTTAGCGAGATCCCCGATACACCCTGCTCTATGGTAATCACACCGTGGCGCATATTCGACGAGCCCGGCCGCTTCGCGCTCGAGTAACTCTGACATATTGGGAGCATAATTGGCCCAGACGCGGAGCAACGTGCCGTGGCGCGCCGCGATGTCGTTCGACAAAAGAACCTCGACGCCCGCGTTCCAGCCAGGATAATCGGCGTACGGGATTATTATCCAGTGTCGCAATAAGTGGTAAAATCCTACCGGGCACCCTTTCGTTGGCGAGCCTTTCCTCGTGCGATTATCCTCTCGGAGCGTAGCCTGTTCGTTCACCTCGTATTCTTGACGCAGATCGTCGACTGCACGCGTTCATTGATCGGCACACGGCCTCCGTTTTTCATTCCCCCTTCTGTGGAAACGGCAAGGCAACGCCTGGGACAATTCCTTCGCGTACGAGACAGTTGCGGGTGCTAATGAAGAAATCTCTCGAACGAAATCCGTTCTGCGTTTCACGGCTCGACCGTAAAAGTCCCGCTGTATCGCGGCCGTTCGGTTCCGTTCGCGAATCCGAAGGAACCATAAATCCAGCGGGTTATCTCGGCGATTACTGGCCGCGGATCAACGTCACGTTGCAATAACGGAACCACGTCATAAATTGGCGAGCGAACTGCGGTGGCCAGGTAGCGCGATAAAAATTTCTTGGCCGCCTCGCGTCACACCGGTTTCTCCCGCGCGATACGCACACTTCCCTTCCACGTGATCCAAGAAGGTCAAGTACTTTTAGCGACTTATCGTTCCTACCGTTATTGACACAGCACCGGCGATCATTACCGACACGTTCCTGGTCGCAGCTTCTCCGTCCGTAGGCGACACTTAGAGGACGAGGTCTTCTTGCACGTTAATGGCACCCTTCGTTCTTCGGTCTAGAATAAAGCAAGCGGGTCGCACCTGGGATCCTCGTGGAAGTCGATCCAGGAGTCTTCGAGGGGGCTAAGAAAGGGAACAGTGCACTGAACGCAGGGAATACTTGCGGATCTTTCGTTGGGCGAAACGGAGGATCGCTGTTTAAAAGAAAGGCGTGCAGGGTGGAAGAGACGAGGCCGTTCTTGCATCGGAGGAGCGTACGTTTACACGGTCGTGAAGCGGTGACACGGAGGGGGTCTTACATGCGTCATCGTCGTGCGGGTACAAATCGCACGCGACCAAACGCTTGGACGGCAGTACACGTGCGTAAAGACGCGCTCGATCGGTCCTCCGGAACACCGGGCTTGGATCCACTCTCAAGGACACACAGTGATAAATGCGGTGCCGGAGATGACGCCCTCCGCGTTCACCAAAATGGTCACCTGGCTCGTCCTGCTCTGCCTCGTCGCCGCGTGCAACGGTGAGTAAATTAAATCGAAATTCTTTTACTAGCGAGCGAGCGAGCAGATTGTTGTACTCCGAAGGGAAACACTGCTGATCAAAACTGCTGCGCATACCTAAGTGAAGATCTAGTAGGTTCCTTAACTCCGATTTTCATGAAATTTTACTGAATGTGCTGTGGGATTAGAGAAGTCGTAGAACCCTGAAGTTTTAAAGCAGACAGCTTTGACGAAACTTCGTTTCATTCACGGCACTGGATATGTTGATTTACCGTCGAGGAGAAAATGCGAGGAACTAGGACGGCGAAGTATCGCGCGGTGCGTTTATCCTGAAACAATGGAATTACAGTGGACATGTGGCCCACCGATAATTCTCAAGCTAGGCTGCCAATTAAACGCGGCAAAAACCGCGAGTCGTCGAGCTTGACATTAAGCCTCGGCCACAGGCAGAGATCTTCTCATGTGCCGATAAATCATTTTAATCAATAGTCGCTGTCGCATAGGTATCATTGATCTTTAAAGTACGTCGCCCACTGGGAATATCGCGTGGTTTCTTCAAGGATGAAAGATCCAAGATACTTTTTAGAATCGGACATTCTTCGGTCAGTTCCCCCTCTCCTCTTATTCGCGTGGTTGCTCGAGCTAATGGCATTGCTTGCGTCGCGATCGATAGTTCACTAGATCAATTTATCCTTAATTGAATCTACAAGTATTTCGCCGATCGGAGCGGCCTTCCCCTAGTAGCATTTTTGGTTGGCCAACGGTAGCCAACAGTTGGGAATTAGTTGGGATATAGTTAGCGTTTTGCCTACAAATTCCCAACATAGGGCCTACGGCAAAAAACTTACGACAGTTTGCCAACGAATATTGAATGTTGGGCCTACAATTATTTTGGTTGGTTATATAACAAAAAATTACGACAGTTTGCCTACAAATATTCAATGTTGGGCCTACAATTACTATGGTTGGTGAAATTAACAAAAAATTTACAAAGATGATTAAATGTCGTCTTACAAACGTCAGAAAATTTGCTACATCCAAAAACCTGTTATTATATTCCAAGTTGTGATTTTTCTTTTCTTATTTATAAATACGTAATGAGGACGTCTGTCTTGAGACGAATGTGAAATTTTAAGGAATGAGTCTAAAGGTCGAATGATGATATTTTGTAGAATATTTCGCGTCACTGCGCAGATTTATAAACAATTAATACTAATTATGTAACTAGAAATTAGAAGTGTTTACAAGGAAATATGTTGGGTAATTGCGAACAGTGGTTGCTTCGTAAGCGGAAAGTTTGGGTTCGATTCTCCTCACCGCGAATTTTTTTTTCCTAAACCAGGCCTGAAAAAGACGTGTTTAAGACGTCTTTTGAAGTTCTTCAAGACGCCTTCTGGACGTCTGTAAGACGTCTTTTGGAAAGAAACTGTTGGGCTTATAGAAAAAAAACCTTCAGTTAGGCCTATGGAAAGAAACCTTCAGTTGGGCCTGCGTTGGTTACAATCGCTGGCCCATTTAAAAATAGCGCGACACTTCAACAGTTGGCCAACGGATAACACGTCATTGGCCCAACAAACTCCCAGCAAATAAATGCTACTAGAGTCCCAGGTGACGAGAAGCAATCCGTGATGAATCGGGCCGGCGAAACCGCGTGCCATAATGTCCCCGTAGCGATATGCCACTAATTAATATGCTACGAGCCGTCATTTTTACGACTTCGAAGGCCTTAACCTCGACAAGGGCCACGTAGCCTTTAAACGTCTTTACAGAGGTTGCATTCGAAATGACTAGAGCGAGGTCGCTCGCTTCTGCCATCGCCTAATACTCTTCGTGGTCGCCTAGCTGTCAAAACTTGCAATCCTCCGTCACCTTTCCGCAAACTTTCCAATGAATCCTCTTCGTTTTTAATGAACAAACTTTGAGGCTGTGTAAGGACGCCCTAGATAAGGAAGGAGCTAATGAGTTCGCGATTGCTTTGGTTTCGCGTCACTGCCATTGTGAACTGCTTAGGATCATCGCTCTTCTGGACGAACCATACGCTATCGGAATCAATTGGCATTAGTCACTGTCCCCACTCTTCATAATCGGTATGTTTGCTCAAGTGGTCTGTGTTATGAACAAGATGACGTATTCCCTGACCCACAGAATTACGCACGTAATATGTAAATACAGACACAAGCTTATCCTGCTGCTTGGGGCCCATACATGGGACCCATAAATATTATTGTCATGTTTGCACCGTCACGTACGATACACGAAGAACAGCTTTTAGAGTCATCAATCATAGCTCCCTATCTTCGCGTACTCTCTCCTCTTACTTTCTGTATTACCGCAAATACACTCGCTTTAGATCGACGCCTAAGTTATCACGATCTTCCCTGTATCTATTCAAACGCCGCGAACTTCGTCCCGCCTTCAACGCGATCCATCAAGCATATCGATCTCTCGATTTCAAGAATAATCGCGTGGAAGTGGTTCTCTTCTTTGATCTTCACCTTGGCAATGAAACACGAGCTCCCGAGGCGATTCTCTCCGGCCTTTCGAGGGCTCCTCTCCTCTCCTTCCACGTTCACCAGTCGCGAGATAATTCCGTGTCGTTCGATAGATTCTTCTTCGATCGCAGGGAAATTTATGTTCTATGTACAGCGTTCGCTTCACTTTCCTCCGGAGCGGGATGGTCGTTAGAACAGTGAAACGAGCTACGATTTTCGCGAACGAGGCCGACGCGACGCAGCGAAATCGCCAGGCGTTGTCGAGCGGACGGAATCAGAGCGAGACGAGATGCATCGCCTAGAATCGTCGAGCTGTCCACGTTTCGCGGCCATTGCTGGCTTCTTTTTTACTCTGGCGGATTTTAATGACGGTAGAAACGTAACTGTCTGATTGCTAGTGGGGACGTCCTTAAAGAGAACGGAGGAGCAGCGTCTAATAGCCTCATCGAAGTGAGAACTGTTGTTAAAAAGTCACGTAGAGTGCCGGACTCGCAGGAATGAATTAATAGAACAGATGGCTTCGACGCAGCACGGTAACCGAGATGTTTGAAGACGTCTAGCAACGCGAATACTTACCGTTCGCAACTCGGAACGATGCAAATCGAAGCGATCGAGCGTAAAGAATTCGAGGTGGTCTTGGACCATGCACCGTGAATCACCGAACAAAAGGATGTCGATTTATAATCGTTTACTCTTCGGAAATATCCTCCGAGCTTTTGCTATCAGCCGCGATTGTCACTTTATAGTTCATACCACCTCCAATGAAATACAGAAACATCCTTTAGTCGAGGATGTGCCAATTGGAATCGTTTCGATATACAATTCCCTTCGGATGGAAATAGGTACGTGTATGAAGAAAAATGAAGGTATTCGGAGCAACGATGGTAGAATATCCCCAGTTTGAAGCAGCTTGGTGTGGACTGGAACGGCAATTATCACGATCGACGTGGATCCTGGAACGCTGATAGACTCTAAACCCCAGAGGCTGCGTGCGTCGGGTTTCGGCGGGATGGAATTTTTGTCGACCCTTTTTCGACGCCTTCTCGTAAAATATTCGCGGCATGGCACAGCCAGGGAGCGGCGTGCTCACGGCCCGAAAGAACTGGTTCTTCTGCGGAGGGTGGTTAAACTCGATGCAATGCGTGCATTTAGTGAAACATCGCTCTGGAATGCAAACACGTGAGGAAGGGTAGGAACCTGCATGGGAACTATCCGTAGGATCTTTCGTTACGATCCAACCCGCTGAATTTTATATCTTCCATGGATACTACAGTCTCGTCTCCAAGTCTACTCCATTCTACATGTTTAACATTAATTCCCTGCGAATCAGGCATGTGTATTTTATTCTCTACGTGCACATTTCGTGGGATTAAATTTATATTTCTGAATATTATGGGAATGTGGGACGGGAAGTCCCACAGAAGTCCCTTCAGAAAGTGCTTCGAAATTTCCCTGTTTCGCTAGATAGTGCTTGCCGCGACAAACACCTCCTCTTTTTCATAATAGGAAGGACACGGTTGCAGACTCCGTCATCTTTATAAATGCGCCGCCTCGCGAATGTTCCTCGGCTGGAACCTCGCGGGAACGCGTTTCTCACGAGCGAAACGCATCGCGTGCAGCGCGTGATCGTCGAAAAAACGTCGGGGCGTGATACAACACCCACGATAATGAGTCCTGCGAGCAAAGGACGCTCATACTCTCGTATCCTTGACACCGTCGCGAGATTCTCTCAGGCGTCAGGCGTTCGCTGAATTCTCGGTTCGCTCCACTTTTCTTTCTCTTGTTCGCCAGACCAGCGAGAACGCTTCTTGCATGGTTCTGGAATTTTCATCGCAAGAACCTCCGCCTTGGCGAACGTTGTGCAGCTTTTAAAAACGAGAGAGAATAAAGAACTCCACGCTGGAAGAAGAGTTTGCTTCCAAGTACCTACTCCTGGACAAATATCGATTCTGAGAACGGATACACGGAACTTCGATGGATTTCCGGGGTTCGTTCTGGCCAAGGATAACGTCCATCGATCGATCGACGGATCGTCGTGGATCGATTGATCGAGCTGCGATGGAACGTTAACTAACGAGTCGAGCACGTAGGCTCGCTAAGCTGGTTTTGCAATATTCCTTGAGAAACTTCGTCGTTGGATGCAAATAGTAGAGTCGGCTCAGAGAATCGACAGATGGAGAACAGATATGAATTGATTTCTGTAGAAAAAGTGATTCAGATACTGCAACAGGAGCTCCATTTAATCCGTCGTTCGATTATCGCTTTGCTGTAACTGTGCTCCTCGCTTCCACAGTATTGCAAGAGACATTCCTCTTCCATCGCTAAGGTACCGATTCGAGGAGGAGGCCGAAACCTTTCCAGGAACTCTAACCGTACGGATCGGTTCCTCGAAAGATGCCTCCTCCTAGTCACCGGTGATAAAACCCAGCAGGAAGAGAAAATCTTTCTCGAAAACGAGACTGACGTCACCGTCGCTAGCTAGAACGCAAATGAATTGCGAACGCGCGTTCCGCTCATTTCCCCGCGATAGCGCGCCGCTGTTTGGATAGCCGCGTTATTTCACCTTTCTGCGTTGAATTACCCGCACAGATAAGACACGTCGCGGACGCTACGTCTAAAAAGAAACAGTGAGTCAGTTCAGCAGACAATACGGGCCTGCGTCAATTTCTTCCATTGCTAATCAACGAAACCGAGCGACTGAAATTCGTGGCGTTCTATCAAGTAACGTTTCACAGTACCATATGTTAAATACGCACGTTTATTTCGCAGAATGCATGCTTTTAATTAGGTACCAAAGGTACTTGGTGCTAAAGAAGTGAAGCAGAAGTTCTGAATGGCCCCAGGTGATATGATTTCGACAGAATAGAGATCGTCGGGCATTCAAGCCTTCCCCATACACCCCCGCATGTTAGTAACAGGGAAAGACACCCTCGGTATCCTCCAAGTAGTCTCCAATGTCCATTTCTCGTCGCGAATCGTTTAAATGTCGCTCGAGCGAAAACCGAGCGGATCTAGAGGCCTCTTCCGTGTCCAAGTCGAAAAGGCAACGCCCAGTCGACGCATTTTGAAATTTCACAACGCCTCTACGTGGGAAAAGAAATCGGCCAGCGTCTCTAATTGTCCTCCGAGAGACATGGCGGGTTAACGACCGTGGACGCCAGCGAGCAACCGGACGAGCGCTCGCGTATCGGCGGCTCGTTCTTAATTACGGAACGAAATCTTCCCCGGCGCGGTGCCGGATCCTCCGTTTTCTCTGGATCCTTTGCTCTAGCTCGTTCCTCCTGCGACGAGAAACGGCTTGCCTTGCCTTACGGTCGATAATCTCGGGATGGGATTCCATTGTTGTGGAATTAGTCACGGCGAAGAAGCCTGTGAAGATACATCCGGGATGTGGCCGGCCCTGGGTCGAATACTCGAAATACCGTGGTTTTAATTAAACGGGGACCACCTGCGGCTGCTCGCCCGTTAGACGAGTGATCGACGAAAGAAAGGACGGCCGTCGCGCGCGCGCATACCTGGTGGGAGAAGTGCTGGTCCGGATCGGGAGATTCCTCCTTGGTGGAGACGCTACGTGAAAAGCTCCAAGAGGGCGATGCTGCGCGAACAGAAGCAATGGACTTGGGAATGTATCGAGTTACTCCGGGGACTTTGCAGGCTTTCGTTCTGGGATATAATACTCTGGCGAATTGATTTGGCCCTGGCAAACTGGAATAGAGATACTAATTTAGAAATGAGAAAAAATGGGAGAGTGATGATTGCTGACGCATTGGAGAATAATTGAGGCATTCAGAGCAAAAACTGACCAACCCATATTAAAATGAAATTCATTTTTCCTATTTTATATGATTAATAGAGCCACTTGGAATACATCATTGCTACTAAGTAACTCAATTTTGCAAAAAATGCGACTTGGTCCGTTTCTGCTCTCAATGCCTCGATTGATTGAAAAGTTCAGGAAACGGGGGAAGTTGTTGATCGTTGTGCGGGCAGTTTTGAAGCGCCTTTTTCCGTAACTTGCATAGAAATTAATGGGAAACGCCGATGAATCGTGTCGGGCATCGGTTGAAAATTACGTAGCGATGAATCAAGGATGCGGCGAAGAAAGTATATGAAAGTAAACGGCGGCCTTGAGCTACCTGAATGACTGTGACACGACTTAGATTCTGCGTGATTGTCATTAATCGTCATTTTCCAACTTTTCTCCTCGGTTTTCCGGCTCGCCTGTCTCCGAGGGACATTTTAACAGAGCGTTCTGCCAGCTACCCCTGGGTCTCTTGTATACGTTGGAAAAAGATCCAGATCATTCGGAAAGATTGAAATATACACGCAATAGAGTTCCTTCGAGGCGTACTGCGTAGGGGTCTATTAATATATCAGATGGTAACACCTGCACATACGATACCTACCACCTTATGCAATGATTCTCACGGTTCACTGCCACAAAGTCAAACGACGACAAAGAATGCCAGGCGCAGTCGTGTCACACTTCTGTCCAGTATCGCGAATTTCTAGGAAAATGGCATTAAATACCTGGACGAAATAAGGAACGAGGAAGTTGGGTTTCTTAAAATCTCCCTCGATAGACGATTCTCTTGGCAATCTATGCGAAAGAATTCCACACACTCTACCACGGTAGCTACTCCTCGACTTCTACTAACGTTTTACTCGTTCCTTGCTACCAGAGAAAACCTTCGCGAAAACGATGACTGGAGAATTAGATTTAGATTTTAGCGCCGAGATTTGAGGACCATGCCTAAATTAGAATGACGTACCCCGCGCGACTGGCCAGCACGTATCGTCGTAAAATCACGAGGCGATGAGTATGTCAATGTAAAGTGGAAACGACCTTCCAGTGTCAGCGACCACTTTGCTCGTCTTGAGGACGGGCACGCCGCTGCGGGCGGATGGCGAACGTTACTAGGCAATACCAAGGACCAAGTTCGATGGGCACATATTACACACCGGCCACGTAGAAAGCATTGGAACCGCGTACACGATCGGTCTTTCCATTCAGAGAAACTTCACCGCGATGTTCGATCCTGTTCGTGGAAGAAACGGCCGACTCTCGGGGCAATTAACGGCGGACGAAACGCCTCTACCCGATCGCTGGGACGAGTGTTCGTTGAAATCGTTGGATCTCGAGCTTCTTGTCTTGGAAACGGATTAATTAGAATGGCGCCACAAGGTGTGATATACTTTGCATCGATTGCTTCGCGTTACGCAAAGAATTGTAGATGGTTGAAGTACAGGTAGGTATTCTGGATTCGAAAACGAATTACGCGGTGGTGACGAAGGGGATTGAGAATGAGCTAAATCGCAAATTTCCCGTGGTTGCCCCTTTTCTACGGATACTTCATCATCGATCCGTCCCTGGTTCTATTTGCACATGGTGACAGACGCGCGACGGAAGGCGATTGTCTACGTGACTGTCGTAGCTTCCTGCCCGATGTGTCCTACATATATGTTCAGCTGAGTTCCTTCGGATCACCGTGTGCTCGGTCGCGCCACAGAGCCCGCTAGATTTTCATCCCGGTCCCTCTTTTAAGCCCTGATAAACTGTCCTCCGTTATCAGCGTAGCTAAAAATATGCAACAACTTCCTTCCGAGCGATAGCGCCGAAAGCGAAGGCGCCAGAGGGGACGTTCCAAGTTGCACGCTCCGCGCATTTCAATTCTCTGATTTCTTCAATTTGGAGATATCTCGGAAACGCCGTCTTTATGGGCGACCAGTTGGCAATTTAGTGGGACGTGATCGCATTATGGGTACCTGTGGAATTCCAAACGCTCCTGGAATCCCCGAGCATGCTCGACTGGCTGCGAAGCGACGGCTTGCATCACTGCTTAAACAGATTTCTCGCGGTTCGAGCGCCACTTCTAGCCAGGAGCCTTGTAATTTCTATATATCCCATATTGTATTTTATACTATTAAACGCGATATGAAATCTAGGGAAGCCTGATGCGCCTAGCTTTCATCCATCCCGATAACGTGCCTATCCTGATCTATGTTAACAGGCGTGCCCGTGGCCGAGGACCTCGATGAGACCACTACAACGAAAGCTGTCGGTAGCAGCTCGACGGTGGCCGTCGATCCTGAGATTCAGGGCCACTCGATGGACGACATCCTGCCAGGAACCAAGGCACCACCCATCCCAGTGATATTCGCGGACGTTCCAGTGCACACGGAAACGGAACTCGGCTCGTCGGTGCTTCTGGCGTGCAGAGCCGCCAATCCTGTGGCCGAGTGCCAATGGTCCTGGCAGCCTTTGCCACCGGTTCACCTGCCACTTCCGGACATCAGCGAAAGCCCAGCCAGTTCTACCAGTTAGTCATCTATACCTCGACCATTCTATTATTAAAACTCGGGTGTCAAAGGTCGACTCCTATTTCTATACTGGAAGGATCGTTTTCCTTTCGAGGGGGTCTAAATGCCAGGATGATCGACGAGCAGTGATCCACTTGAGATCGACATTATCTGGCCTCTGATCTTATAGCAAAGATAGATTCGATGAATTCCTCTGAGCGTGGCTTTCTCGTGGAATTATTCTGAGAGAGTACTAAGTAGTAACGCGACAGTGGTTTGGCCATTGTGATATCGAACAGTCGGCTGGCCATTCAGATTTGATATTTTCTGTGGCATTGGTGTGCCGCGTATTTATCAGTGTTTGCAATTTGTAGCCACCACGATCTCGGTGATTCAGACGACAACCACGCCGACTACTAATCCGTTGCCCGTACGACAATTTCCTGCCTTCGGGAACAATAGCAACGACTGTTCCGTGAGATTCTCGAGTATGAAGCACGAGCACACCGGATACTGGAGCTGCGCCGCGAGAGCTTCCACGAATGATCCTTTCACCAGTACCGAGCCTGCTAAGCTGAGCATCGTTAATGAGAGCCAGGGTATGGAATGCTCATTGTCTCTCCCATCCCCCCTCATTCGCGATCAAATATCGTAGAAATTCGCGAGCAGATAGATCGTCGGTTATCCACGTGAATTAAGAAAGAGAAGGCACCATGAGGGAATGTCGTCTAAATTCTCAAGGACCATAGAAAACTTGCGGGAAATATTCAATCGCCAAGAGAACCTTGCCTCGCTGTTCTTCCCATGAAACTCCGCACCAGTGTCAGCCTTAAAAGTCACACGTACACACTACGCGCGTGTCTCTAGGTCTCCTGGTCGCGTTCGCAAAACTCGATAGCGTCGTGGAGGTACCAGCAGGATCCTCGTCGCAAATAACCTGCCAGCTGAAGTCACCCGTCCGTGAGTGCCAATGGTCCTGGCGACAGCTCAACCAATCGCAGCCGTGGAACATCGAGGTGAAACGATTCTCGGCTTTCGGCAACAACAGCGCCGACTGCAGCAACAAGTTTAAGAACGTGCTGCCGGAACAAGAAGGATACTGGACCTGCGGCGCGAGGATCGACCCAAACTCCTCGTTCACGCAGTCCAACCCTATTCGACTTCTCGTATCAGAAGGTGAGGGAAAGTGCAATTGCGGACCTTGCAGTAAAAGGGGTGCTGCTCCATTTTTTACAGTTTTTGAGTTATGACGTGTGATATATGTAAAGAAATTCTACATCGTTTGGTGCACGTTCGATGGAAATCCGATAACAAATGAGCGATTTATTGCAAAGTCTGAACCCGCACCCATTACTATTTTGCGCAACACGAATGTTGCAGATTTGAAAAATTCGCCAAGAATGGGAACAGAAACTTATCAACTCAATAAATACTTAGTCTGTGAAAAAATATATTTTTCAATTAGTGTTCTCTCTTTAATGTTAAGTCAAAGCAATAATTTTATAAACAGTTTTTTCTAATTCACTGGAAGTTGGTAAAGATGGAGATGCACCCCTCTTGCTCCAAGATCCTCGATTAAATTCACTGCAATTCCTACAAAACGTAGCAACCAGCCAAACTTGATCACGTGCCATTTCTACTTTTGCCTCGTTTAGTGGAGTTCGTGCAATTGTCCAGAGGGATCCAAGTAGCGCCTGGCGAGTCGGTGCTCCTCAGGTGTCTGGTGAACAAGCCAGTGGTGCAGTGCGAGTGGTCCTGGAGGGCCACGAACTCCAGTCAGGAACCTCTGCTGGTGAAGAAGTTCGACCCGAACAAAGACGCCGATCACGACTGCTCGGTGCGGTTCAAGAATATCTTGTACGAGGAGGAAGGGCTGTGGACGTGCGGCGTCCGGTTATCGCCAGACGGAATTCTTCACGAGGCCCCCTCTGCCACTGTCAGCCTCTTGCCAACAGGTAATTACAAGAATCCGTTTATCTGCCGCGAAGAAGACACGAGCACGATCCGACGCACGAATCTCTCCGGGTATCAATTGAAAAACAGTTTGCCGATCGAGCGAACCGAGGTCTCTAGAAACTGACCGCGGCGAAGCTTTAGCAGGCGAATCGGTGAATTTGTGCCGCTCGACTGTTCCAGCCAAAGTCAGCTTCGTTGAAACGCCAACGGACACTTCCGCGCCGATCGGCAGCGAGGCCACGTTGAAATGCATAACGAGCAGCCGCGTGGAGAAATGTACGTGGACCTGGAAGCCGCTCCACGGGAACGACCCAGAGGTGGTTGTTCAGGAATTCCCGAGCAACGGCGACCTTGGCAGAGATTGTTCCCTCGCTCTAACGCGCGTGCACGCCGAAAATCAGGGTCAGTGGGCCTGCCAGGTGTCGATCAGCTCCCTCAACACGGTGCTGCCCTCTCCCTACGCCAAGCTCACCGTCTTCGAACAAGGTACCACCTTTCCTTTCATACATTCTCATCCGTGCAGCTCACTCGGCAAAGCAATCGAAACCGAAACGAAGGTGTACGGTGTACAGAGTTATTGAAACCTCGAGTAATTGCAAAATGGGGATTCGATGAAACGCGCGTGCTCACAATTCTATCGTAAATATTGATAATTCGCAATGAAAAAGAGTTACTTGAAATGGGCCACTGGAGTAATTCTGACCCCCGGTTCTTTCCTTAATCTTCATCGCCCCATAGGAATCCGATACGTGCTTAATATTATATTAAGGCAAAGGTATCGTGGCCTTGGAACGCTCTTGCTCTCTCCACTTAACATGGCGGGAGCGTCGATTGAGGAGGTATCCGATGCCATTTCCTGTTTTCGACAACTTACTTCCATTAATCGTCGCGGCTTATGAGGCGGGTTTAACAGGAAGAACCGCTTTTCCCCGCGGCGAAGGGCGTGAATCACCCGTGACCCAATTTTATCGGCGATTCGTCGAGTTGATTAAACGAAGAAACGACACTGATTATCAGCGACGATCAATTCCCTGTTTCTCTTGCAAACAATTCGCAGACGAGGTCAAGTTCTCGGAGCTCTCGCAGGACATCCAGATATCATCCGGCGGCCCGGCTCTCCTTCGCTGCGTGACCTCCTCGGCCGTTGAGCAGTGCCGATGGTCCCTGACGCCGGTGAACTCCAACACCACCGTGGTGGTGAAGCAGTTCCCACCTACCGGAAGCGAGGCCAGGGACTGCAGCTTGAGGCTGACCCACGCGCTCGCCGAGCAGGAAGGGCTTTGGACCTGCGGCGCAAGGATACGCGGCAAGCAGAACTACACGGACGCGCCACCCGCGAAGCTCAGCCTCCTGGAGCCAGGTATCATCGAATCCTGAAACGGATTCGTGACATTCCTTCCACGGTGAGGGTGTTAAGTGTATTGTATCATTCGATCGATCATCGACCCACGGTTCTGTGGCCGACATGGCCTGCGATATCGTCAAGCACCACTTCCAAGGGCTTCGGGGACTGTGCTCGTCGTAGTCGATGATCGGCCATGGACCCTACCGAGCGCGTAGCATAAGCATATATTGTGTACGTGCATGTTGTTAATGCGATGAGTCGCTTGGCTGCAGGACTTCGAGGCAGCTTGCAAACTGTTGGTGCTGCAGGGCATGGTCGCCGAGGGAAACTTATCATCCTTAATTTATCTCTCAATTCTTCAAGCTTCCTTACAGCAAGGAAAAATGTCCCGTTGTCTTGCGTCTCTCTTCCAACAGAATCGCTGCATTCTTCGTCGAAGGTCGTAATGTTTACAATTGCTGTGACGGTATAGAGATTCGTATCTTCGAGCGTTGTTTATATAATGACGGCGGTTTTATAACATATCCTCGGAGAAATTAAAAGCCCAAGTCCACCGTAGTTCTGGATGAAATGTCTGATGGTAACGTTCCGGCACCACTTCCTCTGGCACTCGTATTTCATAAAATGCTTAGAATTCTAGCGTTAAGTGACTCATCCAATGCAACGTATACATGATGTATCGTGCAACGAAAGTTAGTGTATGTGATCGATATAGTCGCGTGTACCGCGAATTTTACGGTGCACGATCGAAATTAGGAGGGCGCGGTACCTACTGACGATCGATCACGGATCTTGACACCGTAGGCTCGGAACTGATCGCGTCTAGGTTCCTCGAAGACTGTTGTGGGTGATGGCATCGCGGTGGTGATGGAATCTGCATGCCGTTCAAACTTTCATATCGATGTGTACATCCTTGTGTGACTCTTGTTATAATATACTCACAACGCTATCTCTTGAGAATCGATCATCAACTTACGCGTGCATCGTCGGAGAAGGAAACGTTGCGAGGAGCACGTTTACTGAACGATGGGAGGCGTTCCCTTCTTTTCAATATTATTTATTGTACTACTGACACCTCGTTTAGGGACACCGACTTCAATTAGAGGCGTTTCGTTTCGATCTCTAACACCACGAATTTTCTGACGCAAAGAATCCGCTATGTTTAGAAAGAATCGAGATCCCATCTTTACTTTAGCGCACATTACCACGCGAGCGCCTACCATTCTCATCGTATTTGCATTTATTAGCGTTAGAGCCCCTTAATTTATCGTTGTTTTGCCGCATCCGTTATTGCTCGTTTCCTCGATAGATCGTCGCTGAGATTTATTAGATCGTCACGCCTCGACGGATGGTCCTACGAAGCCTGGCGACTAATCACGAATTAATAACACAGTCCGTTTTACTTGTAAATCAGATAGAGCGTTAGAAGGAACGTTGAATAACGTGTACCGGCAAAGATCGCTCCATCAATAACGATTATTTCATCTGTATAATTAACTTCTTTGTTATTTCTCGAGCGTATGTGTCTGTGGTTCTGCACTTTCTATACAAAGCAATAGGAGCGTATTTTCCTCGTGGCTACGCTCCGCGACGGCACGCTTCAGGAGCGCACCTTTCGTTAAATAACATCTATCACTCAATGTCATTCACCCTTTCTTATTTATATGCTCAACGGCAGGCCTACGCTCAAATGATTTCGCATTTAGCATAGTTAGTAGCCGCGTTAGCTACGCGAAACCTATCACTGGCTGCGTTTCTTGTCATTCCTCGTATTATTTATTGTCGATAGCCACCGTTGACAGGGAAAGGCGTTCCGTGCTGCGCTTTGAGAAAAGCTCCCCGTCGAGCCGCACTCCTTTGGGCGAATCGAATGATAGTGAACGTCGACGGGCAAGCTCCCGCGTCAACATTCGGGGTTTCTTTTTTCAAAGCGACGGCACCCAGTCCATCGGGCGTTTTCACGAACGGCAGAGCAATTTTCCTTGTCGCCTGGGCTTCAAGGGACGAAGGAGAAGCGTTCGCGCTGTTCATAATACGTAACGCTAGATTTCGAGGCGCGTTAGCTAGTAATTATTTAAAAGACTACGCTACGGAACTTTAACGTTAAGGTTAAGGATATTTATTTGTTAAGTGAAGTAGGCCCACTAAGAGACTCCCGTGTGCTAATAATCGTTAGTCTGGTTAACGAAAGAAGATAGCTTATGGTACGGTCCGATCGGGAAGATCCCGAACGGCT
The DNA here is from genome assembly GCA_029448645.1 of Andrena camellia. Lineage (NCBI taxonomy): Eukaryota > Metazoa > Arthropoda > Insecta > Hymenoptera > Andrenidae > Andrena > Andrena camellia. Next base: position 12,497,388 of record CM055679.1, on the reverse strand, counting down.
GCGCGATAGTCCATAATAAAGCAGGATTCTAGAATATTACGCACTTATTATATACTCATTATATCCAACTACATGCTAAAGTTAACGCTAAGTAGACAATTTTTTACTGTTAAGCTGCTCGTCTGAAATGTTCATCCTCGATTCGGAAGATACACGAACGTTGCCGTTCGAAAACAATAGCCGCGTTCGATGCGGATCGTAGCGATCACGCAAAGCACCGCGCGAGTCCCCGTGAGTTCCGCGAAAAGACACTTTCGGTCGCGACCCAATCGATCGACGATCAACGACGGGTCCACCCGGAGGGAGCTCGAGATGGGATGCGTGCAATAATCAAACGTAGAACGCCTTGTTCGGAATTTAATCGATATCTTCGTGTGCCATTGAATAACTGTTAAGTTTCCAAAGCGAGCAATTCGAGAATTCGCTGGCTGGAGGGTGTGGATCCCCGCGTCTCTTGCGCGACCGAGCACCACCCTCCCGCATTGTAAACGATTTCTTTGAATAAATGGTAATACGAAAAACGTCACTGCCGCCTTTCTCGTTACCATCGCGTTCGACACTAACGAATCGTCACGTTCAACCACATCTGCCTTGTCAACTATACTACCCTAAACGACACGCTGCCCACTATGTGCGCACTTGTGAGCACACACTGAACATCAACGCAATTCGACACACCTCGATCTTTCATCGTCTCCTAACAGAGAATTCGTCACGCGACTATGGCTTCCCAGCACAATTCGAGCACCCTGTTTGCACCCACGCATCGATCTGTGTTGTCCCGCCGAGGAGTTTGCATCAGGAGAAGAGGCAACCACGCTTTCGGTGATCGGCGTGGGTGGGAGAGATGGAACGACGTAGCGAAGAAGCTTGACGATTCATGATTTTTAGAACCAGTGACCATGGCACTGTGGGCTACGCCCCATCGCATGGTCACGCTCGCGTGCAAAGTGGAAACTGTGCTGCCGGAAGTGCAGTGCCACTGGATCCACGGGCCGAAGATCCATATTTATCAGAACCTGAGCGGCACGGGAAGGTAACTCGCAATTTCTCCAGCAGGACCGACGAGACTTGGGGAAACCTTTCAGTATTTCTTCGTGTTGCTCGGTTTTTCTTAGGCATAACATAAAGATGAACTACGGTACGGGGGTATGCACGTTGGAATTCAAGCCGGACCAATCGGACTTGGGGCAGTGGGTGTGCAAGTTCACCGCTAGCAATGGTACCGAAGAATTGGGGAGCTCGTCCCTTGTGCTGTTGAATAACCTAGGCGGTGCGTATTTTTATACATCGCTTATCCGTACTGTCGAGAAATTAATGTTTGCTTTTGCATTTGTATGCCTGCTTCGATGTTGCAGATGAGAAATTGGGATGGATAGTGGGCGCCTTGACGGCTGTGATTTTGTTCCTAATGATTAGTGTAGTAGTTTTGGTGGTTTGCAAGGCGCGCCTGTTTGTCAAGAAGTCACCAAGGATCCTAGAAACTATATCTCCTGCGGAAAAGAAACGAAATTCGCGACTAAATGGCGAAGGATATTCGGTGAACTCGATAAAAACGAATTTACAGGTTCCTGAGCAAGACCATCAATGTGGAGTGAACATTGACAATGTTCTCCCCAATAGAAGTCCGCATTTCTGCCAGCGGGTCGAGAAACACAGAAAATCGTCGAAAGTATATGATACTGTACGAATATAAGAGAGAAAGTTGCTTCCATTTTGCGTCTGATTATATAAAAATTAATTGTAATTAAATAAACATATATACAACGTTTGTAACTTAAGCATGATGATTAAGTTTCTTGATTCGAAGACACTAGGGACTGCACACAATATTGTAATAAATATGAAAGTCGGAAAATATATTTTTTCTAATAATACAGAACAGCCTATGATAATTATAAATAGTAATACCTATTTAATGGTTACTTTAGAGCGTCTAATTGCGACTGTATCTTTTCTAAATTCTGATACAGGTCAGTTAGTTCCCTTTTATCAAACTCAGCTGTCAGCTTAGATCGCTGTTCCCCCGTCAAATTTAATTGCAGTAAGGCTACTGGATGCACATTTTTCTTAATAGTGGAGGACGCAACTTGAACATTTAAAGACCAATCGATATCTTTCACCTGGAACAGATACGCCGAGGATATGTCGCTTACGTTTCATAGAACTGCTCTAATTCAAAGTTTGTCCTTATAACATACCTGAACAGGGAATATAGATTGTTGTCTAAAGTTATCGATTATCCCTTTACGATAGGTCAGCCACGCATGCAGAAATATTTGGACCTTGTCGTCGTCGGTTTTGAAAGTATCCTTTAAAGTGGTCTCCATGGACTGCGGCTTTATTGCGTTACATGCGGCTTGCTTATACATGGTTATCAATGCATCTAGGAGCAAAACTAAATCATCTTTACTCAAGTCCAGGGACACCAGTAACTTCTCCTCCTCTTCTTCGCTGAATATTCTTGTGTTAACATTGGACTGAAGTGTTTGACAGATACGATTTATGAGCAAGCGAAATTTACTGTTGTCTATTTGACTTGCTATTTTCAGGCCTCGTTCGAGACTGAAACAGACATTGCCAACATTAGCATAATTATGCTGAGCAACCGAGATTCACGCGAAAGTCTCGCACGTCAAACACCTTTTAGACAAGTTTCTTCTATTCGGTATGATTTACTTTGAACAATGTGTCTAAGAGAAATGCTGAAATTTGAATACTACCGCGGTGTCATGATGATCCAATTAGCCATGTTACTCAACACCTTTTCAGGTTAGGTAACACTGTTTCGCAGGAAATGTTGAGACAAATCAGTGAACATATATCAACGTTATGTCGCTGGTATCAACTTCACTAATTAACATCCTGCTCGATCCCTCGCCACTAATCAACAGCGTGGAGCGCTTGTAACACGGGTTATCTGCATGAGTTAGTTGGGCGTGCCACTTTTGAAATCGTGGAGTTGAAAAATTTCTAATAATCGAGCCGCTATTATATTTATTAATAACATTTATCTAGGTGCGTATGAGGATCGAAAGAGCCGAGTCATACTTAGAAGATCTGATCTGATCTCTGATTAGAGGAGATTGTGATCTACCGAAGATTTATTGTGACGCGTTGGTGCACATGCGCACGCAATGTCGTAGGCGTGAACGTTGAACTGGAATTGATAAGAACTTTATATATTCATGCACCACGAAACATATCGCAGTGTTTGTTGCAAGTTTTCTTACACCTGTTAAAAATGTCTTCGTATGACGATAAATACGAAAAGGTATAATGTTTAATTTAGTAATATAAGTTATCGCAAGTCTACTCTAACTTACGGATTAAATATTTTTTATAGGAGCATCCACGAAATTTGATACCCGAGCTATGTAAGCAATTCTATGATCTCGGATGGGTTACTGGCACCGGGGGTGGTATATCCATTAAGCACGGGTCAGCAATGCCTTTTTAACATGTTAAACATAACGTGTACATACACAATCAACGATCTCATCATGTTCACAGAGACAAAATCTATATCGCTCCATCTGGTATACAGAAAGAACGTATCTGTCCAGACGAAATGTTTGTACAAAACATCAGTGGTACTGACTTAGAATTGCCGCTAGCGGAGAAAAAGTTAAAAAAGTCACAATGCACTCCATTGTTTATGCGTGCATACGTAAGGAGGAATGCTGGTGCTGTGATCCATGCCCACTCCAAATTTGCTGTAATGGTCACGTTACATTGGCCCGGGAAAGAATTTCGCGTTACTCATCTCGAGATGATAAAAGGTAGGTATATAGGGGTAAGTGCCCAGGCATAAAAAATATGGAGTTGTTACAGCCATTTGTAATACAGGAATACGGAATCAGAAACTCGGAAGGGCGTATCGTTATGATGAAGAACTCGTGGTACCAATAATAGAGAACACTCCATTTGAGGAAGATTTGAGAGATGAATTGGACAGAACTATCGTCGCTTATCCGGAAACGTGCGCCGTACTAGTGCGAAGACATGGCATTTACGTTTGGGGTGATTCGTGGCAGCAAGCAAAAACCATGTTCGTATCCTCAAATGAAGATCGATCTTCATTACGCGTACCCTGTCCTCGCCGTGATCTGTGAAATATTTTCCTTTTGCAGGACGGAATGTTACGATTACTTATTTGATATTGCATTGCAAATGAAACAAAGTGGATTAGATCCCCTTGCAACTCCAGAGGACTATGAATTAAAGTACCAGAAGAACTGGTATTGAATTAATAAAACTATCCACGGTTCCTCGCTCTCGTGATAAATTACTTTCTCGATATATTTTATAAAATCATCCATGTATAAATGTATGTACATATAATACAGAACTGATTCATTGGCTTACATATAGATCTTCAAGTATCTATATCAAACGGTTGAAACTCTTTTCTAATCCTAGTCGCTAATTCGATTTCCTCCTCCTTGTCCATTTGACAATCTTTCCAGTCGACTTTGTCGCTGAGATCTAGTATTCTATCGGATGCTAATACCTCTCTTCCAAACTGCAATGGAAAATCTTTCTTTATTCTGTAATACAATTTCTCGCCGCTTGGTAATTCCACATAAAAATATAGAACACCGGGCTTTGCGATCTGCCGCAAATCCGTGTGCGTCGGCAGTTCCGATATTTTAAAATTATTACATTCCGCCATTTCCTAGAACAGTAACGTTATTATTAAAATGACTATTTCTTATTGTACCACTTGGCACCACACAATCGTAATGGTAGGTAAGGGAACTTACCATAAATGTTTCTTTCAAATCGGGTGCCTGGTTCTTGTGTACAGGTATCACCTGCAGTTGACAGTGAGATGTCTTATAATTACGTTCAAAGAACACGGGTACTCTATCCGTGGTGGCATAGTATCTTCCTATAGCATCTTTGTACAAATTCATTTCTTCCATCACCTCTTTTGGCAAAATAGAGAGGCTTTGATGATGCGTTATGGGCAGAATTAAGAAATGATTTTCAACTAATCCACCCCTAGCAAGCGCGACATAAACCTCTGTCCCAACCGATATCACTAAGTGTTTAGACACTTCAGGACTGGATAGGCAAAACCAACACTTCGCTTGATCGAATTCTGGTTTTGGCCTCTTATTAGATCCTTCCGAGTATCTCGATCTTTTGGGAGTATCTTTAGACTCCATATCGTAAAAGAATTGTGTTCGTTTTGGTTCTGACTTTTGGGCAGATGGCTGATTTGATAACATCGATTTGGAGTAAGGACTGTCTGTCTCGTCTGTAGTTTTCATGACTAGGTCGGACAGACGTGTCCTATCGACTGGAGTCAAATTCAATGCGTACAACCACTTCTTCTTCTGAATGTTCATCACAGGTGCAAGCGCTATGAATCTTGTCGCTATTTCAATGTTACCTTCCTGTTGACTTTGATTCCTAAAAATGAAAGTATCGAATCCATAAGTGAATGTGTTGTTTGAAGCTGCAAAGGTAAAAGCTTCTTATTTACCTGTAAGGTGGTCTCTCGTAATGAATTCCCTCCAATGCGGATACATGATATCTTGGCTTTACTTGTGTGACTAGCCATGAAATCAATTTGGATCCCCGATATGTGAAATTGGGTTTATTAGGATCTAAATTTGTAACGTCGGCGGACCACGGGGAAGTTAACAATATGTCGATTCCCCGAAAGCTGGGTTGGCCTTTTAAGCATGAATTCCTAATTGATACAACGTCGCTTTCATTGAAACAAGTGGGTTTCGATTCAGGGGAATTACTATCTGTACCACTGACGTAAGCTATTTTTAGCCCAGAACTGGCAATGTACACTCCACGTTTCCCAAGGTAAGTAAGATTTTGACATATCTCACACCCATCCTCATCCGGATAATTCATTAAATCGATTTCTCTATTGGCCCCAATAATATACGTTGGAACTGGAATATTTTTCATGCCATTTTTGTACACTTCAAGTTCCGTATTATTTTCGCCAAAGAAGTTACCAACGCATAACAAAAAATCGAATGGACCGCTCTTCTTATTGATAGATTCGACTTTGTTGAATAAAAATTTAAAATGACCCTCCACGTCTCCGCAAATTAAAACCTTTTGCTTCTCACTCATTTTCAATAATATAACCTAAACTTCAATCGACGAAAATCGTACGCAATTGGCGCAGCGCTAACACTATACTGAAAATTAATTAATCGCGTAAGTAGACTGATTTCCCGGCATGCTTATTTAAGTGCTTTCAATTGTGCAAGGACGAGCAAAGACAAGATTTCACGTCACTGACACTTTACCGCGCTCAACGTAACCGACGTAAACATAACTCGCGTCCAGATTTGTAACTAGATGCTTAATTACATCTACAAACTTGGTAACGAAAAGGTTCCTATTTCCTAATCTTTCAATGATGATTTTCCTCTTAAAAAAAAACGGGACGCAAGTCGGTCGAAAGAAAATATGTAACGTTATTTTCTAGAAAGAAAGAAGTATATTCTACCTGAAATTAATACTATTTAATATTTATCTAAGAATACGGAAGTAGTGGAAATGTAATGTTATCGAACTGTAAATATATCGTAATGTATGTATACGTAACTCTAACGAGGAAGCTATTGCATTGAGAAATAGATATAAAGATATTATAGCAGTAATTTTTAGTTAATATAACATGTCGGTAATAACAGTGAACATATTCTTTAGACATTTAATTTTAATTTATAGAATGTAACGCGAGGGAGCGTGTATGGGAAAGTTCTTTGGTAACAGACGCGGGACGCCCATGTACTCTCTTTTATACTTTCTATATATGTGCAAACGGATTTCCTACTATTAGGGCTGTTCGATTCACCTCAAAGAATCGATTCTCGAATCGATTCAGAATCGGATTTCAAGAATCGATCCTGATAAAAAATCGAAATCAAAGAATCGATTCTGGAAGAATCGATATGAAAAGAGATTTTGGAAGAATCGTCATAAAGCAATCAATCCTTCTAAATAATCGATATAAAAAAATCCACACCAAACAAAAATATTTATGCAATAATTAATTATAATTCAATATGTACTAACTTCTGTATTATTTGGTTGTATTCAGTAAAACTTTAAAGCTTGATCACTTACAACTCGTTCAATGTGCAGTGCACTATGTTACGCCATAAGAAAGAATGGTGAAGTAAGATCCAGGACATAACAATCGTATATAAATTTGACGGGAATCGTATATAAATGGCAGAAAACGTATAAGACCAGGAAAACCCACGCATCAAGCAGTTTGATTGGTCCTTTCACTAGTGACAAATAATTCTCCCAGAGGGCAAAAAATCGATTTTCGATTCTTACATTAAAGAATCGATGCTGGGAAAAATCGAATACCAAAGAATCGATTTTCTAAAGAATCGAATCGGAATCGAACACCCCTACCTACTATTGCGTCTGGTTGAGCGTTGTTGAGCGTCTAACCAGTTTACGAATAATCGGTTGCTTTTATACCTTCATTTCCAAACACGAATGCTGAAAGAAACGCTGAATATAGTTTGGGAAACGCTCCATTGAAAACAATAAACCATAATGACAAAAGGTACAGTTCTATTTCATTGATACTTGTAATAGAAATCCTAAAGGAATAAGTTAAATGGATTGATTCTGTTGTTTATCATGCACTTTCTGAAGGAAGTACACGGCATTTGTTGAATAGGCGGGGAGTTTTATATAAATGGAGGCTCATGAAATTTGTCTATTGATTTAGATAAAGCTTTGGAGAAGAAGTCAGTAGAAAATAATGATACTGATAAGAAGGCTGTATCTGAAACAGGGCCGGATCCGTCAGCACCGATAACAAGAAGAGGAGTGTTAACGTCATTCTTAACTGGCAAACCAATGGAAATACCAGAGCAAGATGTCGTAAGTATTTCATCATTTCCGTTATGATTTTGAGTAGAATTATTATCGATTAATTTTTATTCTTAACAGCTGGGTAAATGCAGATTCGTATCGGAGTTTGAGAAATTGAACCGTATTGGAGAAGGTACATATGGAATTGTTTATAGAGCGAGGGACACTAAGAATGATAAAGTAGTAGCGTTAAAGAAGGTTCGGATGGAACATGAGAAAGATGGTCTTCCGGTCAGCGGCCTCAGAGAAATATCTGTTCTTTTATCTTGTCGTCACGAGAACATTGTACATCTGAGGGAAGTGGTGGTGGGAAGAAGTTTAGAAAGCATATTCCTCGCTATGGAATATTGCGAACAGGACTTGGCAAGCTTATTGGACAATATGCAAGCTCCGTTCTCAGAGAGTCAAGTGAAATGTATCGTTTTACAAGTTCTGAAGGGTTTGCGTTACCTGCATCATAATTTCATAGTACACAGAGACTTGAAAGTTTCCAATCTACTTATGACGGACAAAGGTTGCGTAAAAATCGCTGATTTTGGACTAGCTAGGTGGTTTGGCTTGCCTTTAAAGCCAATGACGCCCAGAGTTGTAACTTTATGGTACAGAGCACCAGAACTATTACTACAAGCAAAAACTCAAACCACTTCTGTCGACATGTGGGCCGCTGGCTGTATTTTAGGTATGTTATTTTTATTCCGTCAGGTTGTAAGTATAACATCCAGAGTAATGTAATTTTAATCCTATTGTTATATTAGGAGAATTACTTGGACATCAGCCTTTATTACCTGGGCGATCAGAAATATCGCAACTAGAGCTAATCGTTGACTTATTGGGTACGCCGAGCGAAGCGATCTGGCCAGAGTTTAACACGCTTCCCGCGTTGCAAAATTTTACATTGAAACAGCAACCATATAATAACTTAAAACAAAAGTTTCCATGGTTAAGTGCTGCTGGTTTAAGATTATTAAATTTCTTATTCATGTACGATCCAAAGAAAAGAGCTACCGCCGAAGAATGTTTACAAAGCAGTTACTTTAAAGAAGCTCCCTTGCGTAAGTATTGCGGAGCAGTATACACTTCGATGTTTCTTTAAGCTGTTGACTAACATGAAATTTTATTATTTCACAGCGTGTGATCCTAAGCTTATGCCCACATTCCCGCAACACAGAAACATGAAAAAGACTGCTCCACCAAAGGAAACTAGAGAGCCGGAGGCAAATGTTACAGATCAAACCAATAACTTACCTGCAATTTCAGACCTTGTAAGTATCTTATACATTCCCCGTTTCTATCTAAAAATACATATACGTCAAATTGTATATTAATATCCTTTTCAGCTTGGATCGCTAGTTAAGAAAAGGCGAGTCGAGTGAATAACAACTATAATTACATACGCAAGTACAAGTACGATTCCAACTCGATTTTATTCCTCCCTTATAAAAGAATCTAATTATAATTTGTACCCTTCATTCAGGATGTAAGACCTTATTCACAGACTTTTAAATAAATGTACTTTATTACTAAACATTTTAAAAAAAACATTACAAAACAAAGTTTTATGAAAAATTGAAGCGTGTATAAGTTTAATACACTCGTTTAGAAAATAGTATTAATAAATGTAAAGGTCCAGCGTGCGAGGTAAGACCTTCGTCGAATTTCGCATTTCATTAACGATGTAACAAGCACATGAGTTCCAGATGTCCGCTTGTGTACGTGTGCATTTCATTGAGCCCCACTGAGATGATGAATTACATTTGATTGTCAGTTTCGGCGCATTTAAGTCTTCTTGGCATGTTCTGGCTCGTAACGCTTCTTGTACTCGCCATTTGGATCATATTTCGCGGTCAGTCGCTCCCAATCCCTCGGTCTCTTTTCTTTCAAATGATTTATCACCTTGTCCGCTGTGACTTTCTGCTTCTCGTTGCACTTACTGCAACCGGTGGATAAAGCGTCCGGCAGAGTTTCTAGAAGTGGACGTAAGCATAAATAGCGCTGCTGACACTTGTTTTACGTGATGCAAGTAATAATTCTAATCTAATGATTCTATCTTTATTTTAAAATTCTAACAGTCAGCTTTAATTCTATTGAGAGCTAATGTTAATAGGAAATGAAATCACGCGCTCGCCGGAAGCGGAACGCTTTCATACTTCGCTCGGTGCAATGCTCTGAACGTATGTGTATGTAATAGCATCTTAGATGTTACTTAAGGGAGTTCGATGCACTCCAAATGAGAAAGTTCAAAGTGACTTATGTAATAAAGAGAGGGAGAGCGAGGTGATCTATGTCGTAATCGTCGCCGCGGATGGACGTTGAAATTTCCAAACACAACCAGCGTAACTTTTGTTCACGCAGCCGGATAAACCTCCATCGTTTTTCCGTGCGAAATTATATGTAAGGTGTAGCGTAAAGGGAGCGATCCCTTGTGCAAATATAACTTGAAAACGTATTCATTGTAGTTATATTTATTTCAGAACTTTTTCGTCTTTTATCATTCTTATTATTCCCAACTTTATGTTCAGAGGCGATAGCGTCAATAATTGGTAAATTAGCGTAAGCGTAAACGACTGGAATTGTTTATAAATGTATCACCAGCAACTATGTGTCCATAAAATAGATACAGAGACAAGGATAGTTGCCTATTGGAAGGCGTACCTAAGTCGAGAAAGTTGCGCGAGTAGCTGGCGACCTTTAAAAACGATTTTCTCGGGAACTAGGTCCAAGAATCGGGGAAATTAAATCTGAAGAGAATTCATACAGAAGCGTGGAATGATTCTTATAACGAGGACTATCGAGGAAAAGCATTTGTTGAAGTGAATCGGTAGTGAATCCAACTGTAATTTTAAATGGAAAAGGCACTTACTTTTCAGCTCTCGACCCTCGTTAGTGCACGGCCCCTCGTCCAACATGCACTTGATGTAATTACTGAGAACACGGCCGTTCTGGAGGATCCTGTCCACGTCGACATCGTCGTATTTGCTGGGATATTTATCGGCCGTCACAGAAGCGATCACGGCCAAAGCGAACAGCAGCAGGCAGACTTTCATGTTTCTGTGTATCCTCGGGGAATAAAATGGTAATGAGTACTGATAAGAGTTACTCCATAGAATTTCCCGTAGCAGAGCGAGGGAACGTCGGACCTCTTCGTTAGCTACCCTCCGCCACGATATGGAAGGTGCTCTTACTGTAACTGTTGGAGCAAGCTACCGAATTATATAGCCGAACGCAAAGGACATTGGAGGGAGTGGATGAACGCGTTAGCCGAGCATTTTACAAACGCCTTCATCAACCGCACGCGGTGAACAGTGGCTGTCGAACGAATGGAAGCATCGCGTTACAACGGGGGAGGACCCATTGAAGAATCCTCCTCTAGATAAATATGCTCCTCTTTCTCCTGTTTGCAATTCTACGCTTCGTCATTTTCCTTTGTCTATCGATAGAATTAAATATTTAGGGAATTCGAGTAAACCTTGAACATGTTAATCTACGAATAAAATTCTTAAGTGTACGCTCTATTGCCATAAAAAGATTTTATTTATATTACAATATGTACGCGTTACGCATAGTTTGCTTGTACTCAGATTTCGCTGACGATCGATTTTATTCTTATATACCCTTTTTGTAAAGCGACACTCGTTATTTTGTCAGCTCTTTTTAGATCGTTTTAAATTGACACGCGTGTATTGTTGCAGATGTTGCGGGTGTATTCGATTTTGATTTGAAAGTAGCGAGTAAAGTCGCTAAATGTTGTGTACAGTGTGTATACGTTTGAAATTGTAAACGAATCTGGGAACGAAGTTGAAATTGCGTGGAAGCTTAACGAAAGCAAAGGGACATCCTTGGATTTTCATGGGTCATCGTCAGCAGTCTCGCATATTAAACAGTACGATGCGAATAGTACAAAATACAAATAGCGCGCTATCGAGAATAACGAAGAGATCATGCACGACCATCGTTCATTTACCTTGCATACTTTGTCAAGGATTATCGTCAATGATAATGCCACGTTCAAGCTATGTATTTGGCGATCTTGCAATTTCAATTGATCTGTTGCGTGTGCGAGAAGGAAATTAAACAAATAATATTTTCATGCTTGCGCTGTTAAATTCGGTAAATGTATGGGCAATCGTTATTGAGCAATGGGCGTCGCTTGCTTTAACAGCAGAAGAGAATTATCTTGCAATCTTTTTATACATTCTCGAATCGAAGAAATTAATAATAATTAACTGTAGCTACGTTTCGGTTATCAGTTGTTTATAAATTTTTCTCTGGCCTTTAATGTTTTGAAATATTTCCGCGCATTTAGTTTGAACGTGTAATTACGATTTTAAGATTTACAAGTCGATTTAAGTTTAATTTAGATCGATAAAATGTGAACTTTTAATTTTTATTATTCTGGGGTATATCGTTGCCCTTGAGATATATTATTATTCTTAGGATTGGTTGTGAACATTGAGTAATCTTGGGAATTACATTCGACGATATTGTTGAATTCTGTTTATTCGTCCAACAACGGATTTGATGAATACGCAGCAATTCTCGCTATTAAGCAACCCTGAAATTATTCTCGAAAACGTCATATGTCATTGGGCATTCCCTGCTCCATGTACTTCGATGAATCTTCTATTAGCTGCCGATCCACAGTTTACAGACAGCAGAATTTATATTATGTATATACGTTTCGACATTAAAATCACCCTACTCATTAGAATGCAGACCGTATCAGTGGCTTCAGCTCACTTCATTCTACCATATTGCGAAGAACCGAGTAAACTTTCTATTATGTTCCTCAGCCTTCGTGCTATGTAAATGAATCCCCTAATTGGATTTTAACGATGGCATAAGCACAGTCGTTTCAAATGTTACTTGAATGTAATAAAGCATTTCAACGTTTCCGGACTATAGGGAATTGTTAGACAGATTGAGAAATTGTAATTACTGTGTAACCAAGAGGTAGGATTTGAAAATTCAATATTAAATCTTATGTACAGAGTGGTAGTGCTAAAAGCATACATCTGTATATTTTTTGAATTTTAAAATCAATTCTGTCGGTAAGGAAGGAACTAAATCTAACGATTTTGTTTCGGTTTCGTGTTCATAGATGTCACTACATGACGCAGCACGTGGATTCAAAATAATTACATAATTTATCTTTTTATATTTTAATAGAAATGGTTTGCTGTTACAAAACTGTAATGGTAGAGCCATCGACGAAGTGTAGGATAAACCTATCACCTTATGGGACTTCGTGCTACCACAGACCAGGTATAGTGACTCTAAACAAGTCACGCGTATACAAGCACGCACACCCTTCAGCATTTCAACACATTTCAGAGTAGTTGCTGAGTTCGACGCTGTTCATGAACAGAGGCCGCTGAATTCAGTCTTCAAATTATGGGTCGGTAACACAGTTTGAGTGGTGACACGAAGTCCCATAAGGTGCTGGCACTGACCAGGTATAGGATAGACCCATCACGCAATGTAATTTTATGTCACACGCTCGGGGGACTCGCGAACCCCTTTACCATTTTCATGTCACACCCAACGTTATCGATTCAGTCTAAAATAAGATTGTAACGCTACGCGTGGTAGGAATTAGAATTCAACACGGGTAAAATCACAGACGAGGTATAGGATAGACCTATCAACCAATGTACTTTTCTGTCACCGGTTTGGGGGTTCCTAAGACCCCCTTACCATTTTAGTGTCGCATACAACGTTACCGGTCAAGTCTCGAAACAGATTGTAACGCTACGCGTGGTAGGAACTAGAATTCAGCACAGGTAAAAGTAGGTAATTTTTTGAGAGTCGGAGCCCGCGATTTACAAATATTTCTGTTAGAGTAACAATTTAAAGATCGTCTTATGAACACAAAAGAGGATGAAAATAAAACGATGTCACATTCGCCTTTTAACCTTTCTGTCCTATTCCGGTTTATTTATCTATACCTCGTCTGTGACAATAATTACACTACTCACGGAAAAGCGCTTGGCGTCTCCCATACGATTCCTCTTGCTCCGATGCGTCTCGACAGGAGCAAACACTTGACCTGACTCAAGCCGTTTTACGCGGAGATTGGGTAATCGGCCCGGGTGACTTACGCAGGCAGTGTACCAAAAGGTACACCCCCTACGCCCGAAACTTTTCCCTTTCGGCAAGAACACCGGGGGATGAAACTGATCTACCCATACCAATTCCATGCTCAGTCACTTGCTTCCGCAAACGGAAGCAGCGGTGACTTCCTCATCAGAGATAAGGAGCCAGCAAACGTTCAACAAAGCTAATAAAATTCTGTGACTACTTGGCGATTTTACATGGGGCCTTAAATACTTCAACTATAATAAATTAGCCTAGGCTTCCTTAGATGTCTTTTGTCACTATCACTTTTCACTATCACTATCAATATCTAGAGACGCGGTAGCGTCTCGACGCCAAGTACAGGAAAGACACCCTGTATATGTCGACTGTCGCTACCGCTATCATTTACTCGAGAAACGGCTATTCCAACCTAACCTGAAACTTATTTCATTAATATCTCATCACGCCTGCAATATTTTCTAAATTTAAAGGCATTTTTCTTATGTAAACCGCATATAAGCTTTCGCATAAGTTTCTGGAAATTTGTATCATGCATGTACAAAATAATACCACGCATGTAAAAAATAATATATATATTGTAACAAATTGCATTGCATTTAAATTGCCAGATATTTTTATACCAGCAATTTAGAGTTTTTATGTAAAGCTTAATATTATAGAAATGAAGGGGACGCCCAGGACTTGGATAAAAATGAAGGGGACGCCCAGGACTTGGATAAAAATGAAGGGGACGCACAGGCTTGGATATAGAATTGAAGGGGACGCACAGGCTTGGATGGATAGATATGAAGGGGACGCACAGGCTTGGATGGATAGATATGAAGGGGACGCACAGGCTTGGAGGTTCTCCGGAGAAGATTAGATAGATAGACAGAGCATCTTGTTTCGCACAAGTTTCTGGAAATTTGTCAAATCAGGTAAATCGACAAAATTTGTCAAGACATAGCATTAAGAATTATTAAGAAAATAGATTATGGTGGACTGCTTGCAATGTAGAGCAAGTCACATTAGTGAAGAAAGTACGCTGAAAACACATCTCCCTTAATGCTTTTCAATCTTTTGTGAAAAACATTCGTAATACTTTAATAAAATCCACAGCAGTTGCCACGCTATTCATTAATTCATTAATTTTTTAGATTCCCATTAACAATATTTCAATTCACCAATAAACATAGTAAATTAATTTTATTCCAACACCAATAAATTGTGTGTTGAAAATATTGGATCTCTTTGTTCATGTTCGCTGAATTATTACCATAAGCATTTATTTAAATTTTCTGCAATAAGACTTTCTGTCATACGCTCTTACCTCCTTCGGACACATTATGTAGTCTCTACACTCACTATAGGAAAAGGCTACTCTATTTCTATATAAGTAAGTTCTAAGCAGAAGATGATGCAGTGTGATCTACGTCAAACTATGTACGCACAAATTTGCAGGTAGGGTTTTGCATACGCAATTATTCATTCAATGATCTTGACAATGAGCACGTGTGATAATTTATATAATTAGTAAATGTGTCCTATTTTTCAGTTAACGATGCAGACGAAGAGAATTATTTCAACAGCTGAAAGAGAAAGTAACCCTGCTGCACGAGTAAATAAAACTCATAAAAAAACTTCAAAAATGTAAAAAAATTACGCCAAGTACATGAAAAAATAAATCACAAAAAATAGAAGATAATAATAATAAGTCATAAAAAAAATAGAAGAACAAATAAAAAATCACAAAAAATAGAAGATAATAATAAATATAATATTAAAAATTATCTGAGGTCATTCCCAATGCAAATTATCTTTGTAAAAAGAAGTGAGATCCCCATAAAAAAACTTCAAAAAAGTAAAAAAATTACGCCAAGTACATGAAATCAAATAAATCACAAAAAATAGAAGATAATAATAAATCACAAAAAAATAGAAGATAATAATAATTACAAAATAAAAAAAAGATGTGAAATCAAAATAAGCTGCAAGTACATAAAGGTGCTTTCCAACTGTGCTTAAGATGACACAACTACATATACACAGCTAAAATGCTGTGTTCATATCGCGGACATTTTAATTAACCCATCAAAGAGAAAAATGTATTAAATAATATTAAGCAGATATATCTGTATACAAATAAATATTTTAATACGAATAAATATTTTATTCAAAATACTTGGCGCTGCGCCCAGAATTGGTGTTGCTAAACTGAATAAATATGTATAAATTGCATTAATCTTTTTCTTTCTTTCTTGTGCGTGCGTTCGTGAATGTGTGTATGTGCATATGCTACGTATGATATTAGAATTATATATATGATGTAGAATAAATCTGACTGCGTTTCTAATGTATATGTTTATGTATTTTAGATTGTAAGGGAGTTATTGTAAATTATTAATACTAAGACAATTAACATTTTTTCAGTTTCGCAGCGCCAAGTATTTTGAATAAAATATTTATTCGTATTAAAATATTTATTTGTATAAAGATATATCTGCTTAATATTATTTAATACATTTTTCTCTTTGATGGGTTAATTAAAATGTCCGCGATATGAACACAGCATTTTAGCTGTGTATATGTAGTTGTGTCATCTTAAGCACAGTTGGAAAGCACCTTTATGTACTTGCAGCTTATTTTGATTTCACATCTTTTTTTTATTTTGTAATTATTATTATCTTCTATTTTTTTGTGATTTATTATTATCTTCTATTTTTTGTGATTTATTTGATTTCATGTACTTGGCGTAATTTTTTTACTTTTTTGAAGTTTTTTTATGGGGTCACTATTACTTTTTTTTAAATGTGTTATTTTATTAAAAAGGAGCAGCAACATTTGGCCCTCTTGTATTTTAAACGCGCCATTTCAATTATTTTACATTCCTTGCTCTCGGAATGGACTCGTTGGGCAAAGTCTTTTTGCGTGCAATTAGGTAGGATGCTTATCCTTCCAAAATTGCACGCACAAAGATTGCTATCCAGGAATACAAGGTACTCGTGTCTACTATCGCATGCAAGTACAAAATATGACTCACCGGTCAGCGAATACGGTCCACCCAGTCATCATCGCTATCTTCCAAGCTAGCATGGTGACCCTAGACCCTCTCTAGGGCCTATGCTGCAGGTCTTCTCTAAGGCCGATGCTTTGGGCCCAATCCCTAGGGCCCCCCGTTTGGACCCTCTCTAGAGCCTACGCGCTAGGCTCTCTCTAGGGCCCCCCGTTTGGACCCTCTCTAGAGCCCACGCGCTAGGCTCTCTCTAGGGCCCATGTCTTGGGTCTTCTTCAGGGCCCACGACAGGCCCTCTCTAAGGCCTAGAATCTCATTGGTAAGTCTACGCTGAAAATTGAAGCTAAGCGAAAATTTGACTCTACTTCCGCGATAAAAAAACAATTAGAGCGCCGGTGCTCTGGACGAACTTTACACGCGCAAAAAAGTGGCTCTACTTTCGCGAAGAAATTTCAACTGGAGCTTCGGTGCTCTGGACAAGTCACAGATACGCAAAAATTTGACTCCAAATTCACGGTAGTACTACTCTAATTAAGAGCCGCGGTGCTCTGCAAAATACGTAGATGGACGCGAAAAAAGCGGGGACTCTACGATCGCATTACGCGCGATCACAAAGGATCTTGCTAGACTGCAAGATTGCTAGGAAGATTGGTTCCACTTGGAACCTTTTCAAATTTTTCAACGTGACTCTACTCGACTCGATCGATTCGATTATATTGCGAATTATTAATCGGAATTGTAAAAATCGCGAGCAACTGTTGTATTGATTTAATTTTCTGATTTTAAGACAGACACATGCATGTCACTATCTACGAATACCTTGTATAGTCGGCTCATTGGATACTGCTCTTTCCAACACGTATGTGCAGCGGTTAATGGCTCATTTCATATAATTGGCATTCGTTTTAGGAACATTTCTGCAATATTTCGTGAATGTGGTTTAGAAAAGAGCCACGTCATGAGGCTACTGCCTAGACACTCTAGACCATATTCGCGAAATATTGCATAAGAGCTCCCAAAACGAATACCGACCATGTGAAATGGGCTCCTGTTTGTCGCGTATTTGTGTTGGAACGGCCAGAATCCAAAGAGCTGGCTACGCTACATTTTCTACAGAAACCATTTTGTTCTATTGCGTGCACCCACATTCAAAG
Source organism: Andrena camellia (assembly GCA_029448645.1). NCBI lineage: Eukaryota > Metazoa > Arthropoda > Insecta > Hymenoptera > Andrenidae > Andrena > Andrena camellia. The sequence continues at coordinate 12,479,262 of CM055679.1, read as the reverse complement.
AATTATAAAGTAACGAACCGTTCGCTGTCATCAAGACTACTGCATCTCTGCAAACTCATAAGCCCTGACCAGCAACACCGAGAGCAGCACCTTTCTGACCAGCACCCCTTTAGCCCTCAGCCCAGCAGCTCTAGTTGGACTCGTGCATGACTCTACTTTCGCGGTGAAAAGGCTATTAGAGCACCGGAGCTCTCGACTAGTTTTACTTGTGCAAAAGCACTGACTCTACGATCGCATTACGGGCGATCACAAACACTATTACTGAAACAAACAATTTGTATTTAAACAAGTTCAAAAAATTTCCTCTAAATTCCAGGCAGCCGTATGGAGCGCCACGCAATTCAGACATTAAGAAAAATTTCGAGCAGCCACATTGGGCGCTTAATGATTCTCAAGATTGATAGAAGAAAGGAGTGGCCCCTTTGAGCGTCTAGCACTATCATTTTTCACTATTGATATTACTTTTCACTAGTTTTTTTTTAAATGTGTTATTTTATTAAGTCTCTTCCCAGCGAAGGGCTGAACCAGAAAAGCTCAAACAATCAACTACGTTATGTTTGTAATGATGTGGTCGGCCTGGAAGAAAATTAAGAAAACACTTAGTGAGTTGATGCCAATCGAGATAATTTCGACTTATAGATGAGCACGCACGAGCATGCAAAACCATCGTTGAGATACATAAATAAGAGCAGGGAATGGAAACAGATTGATGAGATGCATGACAAGGGCACCGAGTCATACAAAACCATCGAAGAAATACCTACCCGAAACAGAATAAAATTCTGATTAGCTACCGAGACCGAACCAAAGTCACTGAACGTAAGTTTGGCTCGATCTGGGCCCTTAACCTAGATCGTAGGCTTCAGTCTTTGATTCCGTTTCGCAAGTCGCAATGCTTGGGAAACGTTACCAATTGTCCGAGCACACCAACATGGAGGTACCTACGAAAGTGACCCATTTCTACGAAATATATTTCTGGTCCATGTTCGACCACTGATTTGCGAATTTTTGAAAATTTGGAAAAACTCTTACGACTAAAGTTCTTAAGCTAAGACTTATTGCTAGAACTATGGCTAGTTGAACCTAAGCACGCGGACATGTTCTTCCGCGATGTATAAAACTTTAGGTTTAGTAGCATAAAGTCATTTTAATGCTTGGGAGAAAGAAAGTTAAGTTTAAACACCAGCCACTTTGGCAGCTGTCATTTATTATTATACTATTATTTTATAAAGGCACCATGTGAGGTCCAGATACGAGGAGGTAATAGTGGCATTTTTTATTTCTCGTAACATTGCCACTAGTGTTTTTAATGTCGGTGCATTATGATTTTAATATTGTACGGAGAGAGAAAAGTAGAAGTAGCGAGCATAGTGACCAAGTAGTACAAATATCAACTGTCAATCTTAGTTATTATTATTTGTATGAGAAAGAACTTTAACTTATATAATTGAAAATCCGTAATAAATTAATGCTTTCCATTCACGTTTTATTAAGAGAATCTAATGACTCGAATGTAATTAAACTTGAGAAGTGTAACTTGTAGAAAAAATGTGTGTCGTGACGTGCTTTACAACGCTATATTTTTTAAAATACAGTTTAACAACATTTAATTTTCCAATATTTCTTCGCGTTTGGACAATTCTTTTTCGCATTTTCGAGCGCTAGTCCCCTTATTGCATCCGAGCCCTCGATTCAGCTAACTCCAAGCTTGTCTTATATGAGTACCCGGGTACCCCGGTTATCCAACAACCGTGTATATAAGTTTGAAGTTTTACTATTTAAAATTTTATGAATACATTTTTATTTTCAAAACGTGAATCGACGTAAAAATGTCTACAGAATGGGGAGCCGAAGCGGTTTGTCGATATTTTTACAAGAACATTAAAAATTGTTAAAGGAAACATAGAAATGAGTACCCGGGTATCCGGTTGCGTACATAAGGGTTAAGTATGTATTCGTGGTCACTACGCTCGCTACAGCAATAATTTTGTTCGATGGCATGCAGAAAGATTGAAAGAATGAAAAAGTAGGTATCACTCACCGTTCGTTGCAATAGTCTCACTGCTATCCATGCAGACAAGCATCCCCCTTCAGTAGTAGTTATTCGACTGCAGGCCAATGTCCCGCAGCTGCAGGGTCAGTACCGAATAGAACGTGTCACACTCACAAATATGTCGCATTAATTTCGCGATGAAGAAGCAATAAGAGCACCGGTGCTCTGAATGAGTTCCAAATGCGTTAAAACACTGATTCTACGGTCGCGTTCACGTTACTAACACGCAGGGCCACTGTGCACTACGAAATACTTTATCGCGAAATAAGCACTGACTCTACAATCGCATTGCACACGATTACAAAAGCACTTCACGCTTTTAAACATCTCTCAACAGTGGAAAGATGTGTTCGGACTCGAGTAAAGTGTTTCCAAAATAGTCCTCTAGACACTGAGTGTAATGTAGTAGAATTTTGTTATTGGGCCTTCCACATAGTCCAGTAATCGATGAAATTGATGCAGCAATCGTGAAATCACGAAATAATATCCACTGTGACTGCACAGATATTTAGTGATCCGATCACCGTCGCGGACAACGTCGAACTGTTAGGGCACACCGTTCGGCGATGTAGTGACTTTGGTAGAGGTTGTTGATGTTTTTGTCGCGCTCGGCCGACTCCCAGCTAACTTGAAATTCGTCAAGGCCAGAAATAATATTATATAGCAATGTCCATTGCAAAATTTTCACTTTTCACAACTATAGTCGTGCACCCCGCACCTTATACACGTATTTTTATCACTGCGAGATGTAATCAAACACTAGGCAACTCTCTCAAAAAGTCTACTAGATGATAGGTATATTCTAGTGAAATCTTGTTAAACGGTCTTCTATTTAGTCCAGTAGTCGAACGAATTGATGTAGGAATCGAGAAATCAGGAAATAGTATGCACTGTAACATCCACAGATATTTAGTGACCCGATCACCGTCGCGGACAAAGTCGAACTGTTAGGACACACCGTTCGGCGATGTAGTGACTTTGGTAGAGGTTGTTGATGTTTTTGTCGCGCTCGGCCGACTCCCAGCTAACTTGAAATTCGTCAAGGCCAGAAATAATATTATATAGCAATGTCCATTGCTAGACAAAATTTTATTTCACAATGCGTGTTTGAAAAGTAACTCGATTTGCCGTTGCATCTAAGCACCCCACGACACTCATGCATTATGCAACTTTCTGCGAGGCTTTTAAGAATTACAAATAGTATCCAATTATTATTACTTCACTAGACTGATTAAACAGTGCATTAGAAATTTGCGGGAATGTGAGTAACAGCTTCAATTTTTAATACTTTGCGGGGTACGATACGTGAAATGGTTCTACTACACGCAAAGTGCTAATAAACAATGTCATCTTGCAATTTATAGCTCGCACGAGCTTTGAAGAAATATCATTTTTGAGCGCCATAGTGTCTTGATCCCCGAAATGGATTTTCGGAGAGACATCCGCGTGAGTCGTTGACAAACCGAGATAAAGTATAGCGTAACAAAAGCCTGCCTTCTATATCAAACTCTCTCACTCTAAACAAGTGACACGTATACAATCACACACACACCTTTCAGCATTTCAACACATTTCAAAGTAGTTGCTGAGTTGGACGCTGTTCATGAGCAGATGCCACTACATTTAGTCCTCAAATTATGGGTCGGTAACACAGTTTGGGTGGCGACACGATCATCCATAAGGTGATAGGTCTATCCTATACCTCGTCTGTGGTGCTGGGTCTATCCTATACTTCGTCGATGCCCCCGAGCGTGTGACACAAAATTACATTGGATGATAAGTCTATCCTATACCTGGTCTGTGGTAGAGCCATCAAATTTTTGTACATAAGATGAATGTCAAAACACTTGCCGCTCAAAATAATCGATCTGAATTTATCTGACAGCATACTGCCGCCACAAGCAGCGCGCGACATCTATGATACGAACATTTTGGATTCGACCATCTGTTCGTTCTCTTTGTTCGTAGTTCGTTGAAATAAATATTCATAGCCGCTTCGAGTAAGGAACCGAAGTTGATAGAATTTTATTTAGAGGAATCCTATGCAAATAAATTATTCTTCAGCGCCCGTAGTAAGCACTGCCGTACCCCTACTCAAGAACGCGAAGTGGACCGGCCATTCGGTCCGCGGACGCCGACGAGATCGGAAGAGATGAGATGCGTATGGAGTTTCACACATACTAAAGTACGTGCATTTTACCCATCATCGTCAAATCACTTCCAATCGCTATTAATACACTCGTTTCTTCTTTATTACCACTTCTACTTGATACTAACACATTTTTCGATACAATTAGAAATTAAAATTAATTGCTTTATAATCTTTCTCTCTACCACCTGGTAACAGTCGATACGTTTATACATCTCTTCGAAAGATAGCCTGCAAAATTAGGGAAACAGGTATGTAACAGAGGTATCATGAAATAAAGATGGGGGATGTAGGGTTAGGTGACAAACATAAGCAAATAATATAAATAAGTTACGGCACATTAGTACATATTTGGACAACAAATTTCTGGTTTTGAAAATTAAAAATGAACACGAAGGCAGATATTTCTAACACAAACACTTTATTTGAAACTTAATTCAATCGATCGAAACATCTCCAGATCCTTCGACAATCGTGCTATATAATATAAAAATGTCTGGGTCAATAAATGGGAACATTCCATTGTCTTTCAAGTTGTATTTATGTAAATGCAGTATCTAATTCGCTGCGTAATATTGCACGATCTGTTCCCATTCATAAGGGTAATTTTGTTGCATAAACGCGATTAAGGTACGGGCGTGCTCCAGTTGCCGAGATGTACAGCGTCGGCAATCGTTATATAACACTTCTGGCAACAATACTGCAAAAACAATTATATCGGGAATTATATAAATCACACGGGAAAAAGTATGTTCACCTTTTAGGCCCGATTCAGACGAGCGATGCGGCATCGTTGCGATCTCGCACCGGTATACATATACTTACATATATGTATATAGCAGTGGCGGATTCAGGAGCCTTTCTTGGAGGGGGCGAAATATGTAAAAGTACATAAGTACATTTTTTAACCTTCTTTTGCAAATTTAGAATTTGCTTGTAATTTATATTTTAATATCTCTATCTGATACTATAACCTAAATCATTAAATTCGCATAAATTATTATTAATTATTATTAAATAGGGGCGATCGCCCCTATCGCCCCCTCTGGATCCGCACTTGGTATATAGAGAGATCTACACGTGACTTAATTTTTTGCGGCAGTAGATATTGTCATATCGCACGACGCCGCATCGCATCTTCTCCACCGGGCCTTAAGGACCTGACACACGTTGAGATCTGTATCGATACGTATTGCAAGTATCAGTATCGCGATACAAATCTCAACTTGTAAGTTGTATTTGACTGTTACACAATTAGTATCGCTGCATTGGCATTAGCTGGTATCGTCGCCTGTATAAATGTACTGAAAACATTGATACACCTCGGACGTGCCACTGATACGAATATCTACAAAATTGCTGTTTTCTTTGATAATATCTTTACGATTCATTTCGAATGTTAGTAATCGCATACGATTAGAATAATAATTGTGGGCATTATGTTTAGTAAATACTTAGTGTGTCAGAGAACAGAAGCGTGAGAACTGGACTGACGTCTCAAGATTCCGTCTCAACGTGTAATGTGTTGTTTGATATTTAACACAAATCTCAGATACACGTATTGGTACAGATCTCAACGTGTATGGGGACTTTTACGCGAAGAGATTTCTAACTCGTGAAATACTATAACGATAAATCATAAGGAAATTTATTTAACTATGTAATACGTGCAAGCAAGGGCGTCAGTAGACTTTCTTCTGGGGGGGGGGGGGGGCAACTGCCCCCCTCTGGACGCCCATGCGTGCAAGTAATTATCGGAAAAACGTGGAAATTATTATTCATAGAAATATAATGTTGTTGCTTTTTTTTTACTTAAATATCTTATGCAGTTTTGCATTGCGTTGAGTGCAAAATAAGCACGAGTAACCATATTTCGCGATCTGTTTAAAATATAGAAAAATAAATCCTTGCTTCGAATTTAAGGACTAGGAAAATTTACCCATCTAATTCAGAAATTCGAGACAAGTACAGTCGCGAAATTCCATTTAACGTTACAGATGATCTTCAACTTCATTCTTAGCTGTAAATTTATTTATCATTGCGACACGTGGCATCTATGTTTGAAACAATCAAATGACTCCTCGTGAATCTGCCTTGACCGCATCAACCGGAGACATCAGACTTTTGATCTTCCAGGTGTTTCTCGTATAAAACAAAGCCTGATCTACTGATCCGCTAATCCGTATTTACAAAAAAAATTGCATTTCGAAGCTCACCCTTGAGTTTTCTTCCTACGACATCGCAACGACCTCGATACAATACGCAGTCAATTTGTTCCGCCACATAACGTCTATCCTTCAGGCGATTTTGGATGTTTAGCGCTCCAATAAAAGTCACCGATACGACCATCAGCAAAAAAAAGGGAACTTGGAATTTCATTTTTAAACGTGGATTCCGACCAATTAACGAATCGTTAAGTTAAAACTAAGAATTAGTTGGTCTTATTACTCGAATACCCTGCTCAGAACGAAACTTATGGTTTCAAGTTTCAAACCTCGACCTTATATATTCCCTTCCCTCTTCGAGGGTGGCATTCACTGACATTGTTGTGTCTAAGTTGGGGCTAGCTAGGCCATTAAGGAGCCAGGTCTCTATGATATTTACCAGAGCCGCGCGGAAGGGGCGCTCGAAAGCCAACGATACTTGCAACGGATAGGGAAAACTGCAGTAGTGTGCGGTGCAGGCTCATACCCGTAGGATAGACTTGGATGAACTGGGCTTCTTGGGGCCCCAGTGTTCGCTGCCACTGGGGCTCCCAAGAGGGCCAGTTATTATTTCGCCTATGAATACGAGCCTGCACCGCACACTACTACTTACACTCCTACAGCTTTCCCTATCCGTTTCACACCCGCGCGTATCTTTCGCGCGGCTCTGGGAAACACCATGGAAAATGTCTAAATAATCATTACGGCGCGCTATCATAAATTTCAGTTTCTAAATCGTTCATCGGAAGCGATTTTCGAAAGACCACGGTAATGTTTCGCTTTATCAGTCATTTTCACAAATTACATTCCTGATAATGCTGGACTTTCTTGGCAACTATTTGTTACTCTGGTCGCGTGTCAAAATTGAAATTAAATTAATTAAAAAAGATCATTTTTAGATGCTATTTGTAAAATGTTAATAATATGTTCGTTAATCAAACCATCAGATATGGGTAACGTTCACTTTGAATAGCCTATCAAAAATGGAAGATAAGTTATTTAATCGTAAATAATGAGTACGATTTCTTTTATCTTTTATTTTGTGTTGTTATATTCATATCAGAATTTATTACGAAATCTTATTCGGATTTAAATCAGAGCAGGTTTATCAAAAGTACTTTTTTCAATTAAGTGTAATTATATATACGATTAAAAAGCAGAGAGCTTGTGAGTAAAAATTATTAAAAGATTTCAGTTATTTTGTACAAGCATTTTATACAGTTGCATTATACGCACTGTATCGCGCCATTTGCGCCATATAATTTTAGTTGAGTATAAAATACTCTGAAAAATATATTACAATAAATTCTGGCTTATTGAAATTGTAGAGGTTTTTTTTATAATTCATTTTAATATCTTACAAATATATATAAGGGGCAAGTTTAATAAAAATAGACATGCGTGTACCAACAAAAGTCCTCGGAGTTCTCGAATCATTTCGACGTGATTTCTTTACAATTTTAAAATACAAACACCAGCTTAATAAACTCCTTCTTACAATACACAAATCTCCAAAATTGGTGCGAAATCGTAAAAGTCATTTTTGACTAATTTGACAATTCAAACTTCTGTCGTTGAATCGAGAGTGATTGAGCGGAGTCAGTGGAATCGCCGATCTAGGCTAAGGTTCTAGCAGGTCATGAATTTCGATGTTTCGATCAAACTAACTTCATAAGAGTAATCTAAACGCTGCAAAAATAATTTAGAAGATCCGTGGTTTTAATTCCCTGCTGAATCGAAACACATTAAGCTCTCGAAATTCAGCATTTCTATCGTGTCGAAAACGGGACTGCGAGCCGTGATAAAAGGTGGACTAACGATGATTACGGGGATAATGTTAGGCTGTAGATACTGTTAACTGTACCCTTCGAATCGGACGCACAAATGCAGGGCAGATCGAATCAATTAGGATTATGGCTAATAACTACGAATGATTACAGAATTATGATATAACTTATTTTATAACCTGTCAATCGATGAATTTGTCACACAATTAATCATTTCGTATTCGTTGTCAATGTTTCTCGAGTAAGATTCAGCCGATATATTTGAATACGTTTCTATTTTTCCAACAGGTCTATGTAATGCTTGAGACTTTTCGCCCCAAGTATGGTAGTAAATATACCTAAAGGATAATAAACCTGCTAATATTCACTAATGAGCTATGTAACAAAACATTTTTGAAAAAAGGATAATGTTAGTTTACTTAATTAATAGTTTTCTACAAGAAATGTGCTTTGTTTAAAGGAATATTATATTCTTTAAATTCATGTTTATATGTATTATTTTCAGGGAGAAAGAGTCTTTAAACGAAAGTATTGTTGAGGAAGAAGCCAATCCATCTCCCTCTTGTATTTCTTTGAACGAATCCCCAGGAAAGTGTAATCTGTCGCTTTCGTTTAATTTCGATTTCAACGATGTTAACAGCGTCGAGTCCTCTGACTCTGAGACTGCAGACCTGCAAATTGATGTTTCCGAGATCGATAACTATGTACTACACAATAAACATAAGAGGGACACTGTTGAAGAAACTTCTTCTATCATTAATGAAATGGAAGAAGAGATCGAGAGACAACTGGACGCTAAAGCGGCTAAAACTAATTTAACAGCAACGAATGTGAAGAATATATTAAAGCATGTTATTACTAACGAACACGTCATGGTAATGGTTAAGAATCGTCTTCAGGATACAGAGGATGACATACTTTTTGAACCCAAATTGACGAGGGCGAAAGCCAAGTACGCTGAAACGAAGTTTATTTTTTATAAGTCTTATAGCTGCATGAAATATCTTTTTTAAATAAGAACATCTTCCTGCAGAGAACTAGCAGCAGCTCAAGTTAATATACCATGGCCGATTACCCCACTGAAGAAAACTTCTTCGGAAGTACAAGCGTTAATCGAGGAGGAACTACCAGAGGATTCTTCAGATGAGGAGTATAACCCGGAGCAGGATAAACAAAGCGATGATGAAAGAGAAGCAGAGAATTCTACAAACAATGATGTAGATTCTCAATCTTTTGTACCAGTGAATACTCGTGATTCATTTTCAATTGAACAGCCTAAATCACCAGATGTCCAGTACGATCCAGAAGGAATTTTCAAAATTCCTGGGTAAATTGAAAATCGTAAGCATTATAATTAGAATGTTCTTTTAAAATATGCGTATTATGTTTCAGTATACCTCACGTTCCAACAGAAGAGGAGAGTATCGGTCAAAGAACACGATCCAAGCTTTGTTTAAGCGAAACACCTTTGGAACAAATCGAACAGGCTTTTATTCCACCCGATATAACAATGGACATGTACAATTGGGATTGGGATGGTGAAATTGACGAAGATTGGGACAATTTCTTGAAAGAATTCACTCAGCCATTAACTCAAGAGCCTGTTATGGAGGATGATACAGAAGCGGATCCAGAATATAATATTTTGGAGGACGAAGAAACAGATCTGTGTACGTGCACTTTTCGTTACAAACTTTTTAATAATAGGCTATTAAAATAATAGAAATAAAATATTTGTAGTGGATAAAGAAGAACTACGAGCCGATAAAGCTGTAAAAGTTACTCGCAAGGAATTAAATAATTTAATTGCAGAATTATTCGATCTTACTGATACATTTACAAAACAGGAGCAGGAGACTTCGAAGAAAAAGAAATTTCCTGAAAATTCAAGTTTATTTGCTGAGAATAATATTATGGTAAGGAAATGAATCTAATTTCTGCATATTATGCAGCTTTAATTAGGTGTTATTTTATATCTTTTTAGAATGGCTCCGAGACAGATCATACTTGCAAAAATCTTCCCGATTTAGTAAATTCTAGACAACGACAGTTATTGACGATACAATTTCGTCAGCACATTCAGTTGATGGTACAGCACTTCGCAATGACATACATGGATCCACAGCTACATTCCCAGTCGAAAACGTGCAAGGAAAATTTGAATAGTGTAAAGTAAGTTTGCGATCAAATGAATTATAAATTATATGTATGCTATTTACAATAACCGTGCGCATCTCTTGTGTTACGCTAGGTATTTAAGCAACGGTTCCAATTCTGCATTTAACATAGCGAATTTATCAGATGCTTTGAAATTGGTGTCCGACTGGGAAAATCAATTTTTGGATAACAAATTTGCCGAGGATTTTAGAAAATCTATCGGAGACGAGGACTCGATAAGAAAGTTATATTCCGCGAACAAGTGGAAGTACGTCCCTAAATTTCATCCAGAACTGGCAAAGTTATTTATGGAGAGTAAGGCTTTAATGTACCCCCAACTTTTGCCTAAGGTACCGTTCAAGGGTGATTGCAATAAGTTCATACGAACTCCATTTCTGAAGTCTGAGGAATGGTAAGTGCATATGATTTCAAAGAATTCTGGTATTTTTTATGAGAATGTTTTCAGTTTAATTGCGCTCGGTCTTGAACAATTCGTTCCTTTTGTTGCGTCGAAACCAAGAAAATTTAAGAGTCAAAAGATTCAGTTAATGGATGCGGTGCAATTGATCATTGAGTACTTGCTATCACGCAAAGATCCTCAAGGATTATTTAATTACATACAGAAGCATAAATCTACAAAGGATGCGAACCCAATAAAAGTATGTATTACTTATTAAGTATTTAAATTGTGGAGCTTAACTGAATTAATGTTCTCGCAGCATTACTTTGAAAAGGGTTACGCTCCTAGAACCATACATTATATAACATTAGAATGTGATCTTAAAGCACCGAAAGATCAACCGATAAACTTCTTGCCTTTAGAGTGGCAGCCTTACCTTAGCAATGTAAGTATTGCATCAGTTTATTAACTAGTGTAAGCTTAATTGCTATACTTTCGTTACGTTTAATGTACTCCTGTTTTAAATTCAAATTCTTGGAGATTAGCATACTTATCTGTGTGTATTAATTATATTTTGTACCTATATACAGTATCTCAAATTATTTATATCTGTTCAAGCAGGCGGAGCAGAAAATTGATTTATTAAAGCGGAAACATTTATTGAATTCGTATAACGATCTGATGAAGAAAGACTTCGCAAATGAAAGTAGCAAAAACTATGCAGCTATTTCCAATAGTCACCTGTGCAATCCAGTTGTAAATATGTTACCAAAGATATTACCTCGAAGTGCCAATCAAAAGAGCTCGAGTAAAGCAGCAGCAAAAAGTGCTTTGTGCGTAAATCGAAACGCTAAGGCTGAGGATTTGGTAAAAATACCGAAGGGCAAAACAAAAGTTGTACCGCCCAATTTAAGTGCAACAGATAAAGAAGAACATGGTACATCAACTCGCAATGACTCGTTAGAATCCACGGCCACGGACGAAGGGAAAGAGAAGGAGAGAGATAGAAATGAATTAAAAGAACCGCAAAATGATGAACCTCCAAATTCAGCGGCATCGAAGCAGCCTAAGCTTTCGAAGAAGTCTGTAGTGGTGCAAGAATTGCCGCAATTGCGAAGAACCAGGCCTAGATTAGCGAAGACAAGAAGTGCTCAGAATATGAAATTGATGGCTCAGATATTGGGATCAAAAGGAGTATCGTCTAATTGCAATGCTTTAAAATCTAGAGAGAAAAATGAGTCGAATAAAAATGTGGAAAAGATGTCGCTGCCAAAAATCGTAACTATAATTATATCTTCTATTTTAATAGAATATAATTTAAATTTTCACACGGTTCTTCTTGCCCCAACTGTAGGACAACGAGGAGGAAATAGCGGAATTAATGTTAGCCAGTACGACTATAAAAAAGAACTCTGTTAATAGAAAGAAAGCTAGAGAACTGGAAAATATCAAGCGGCTTCTAGAGGCTGAAAATCCACTGAACGAAGAGGAGAGAGTGTCAAGTATGTTTTGATTAATTACCTTTAACGACTATAATTCAAGTATTGACAAGCTTCTTATTTTATATAGAATTCGCAGCGTCATATTTTCAGAAGCTGCATTTGACAGTAGAATCTAGCAGCCCAGAAACGTTTCGATCTGTGATAAAGTTATATCTAGATTACTCCGAAAAGTTAGATAGTATTAATCAATTGGAGACCGACTTATCCTTCCCTAATGCACCGAGCTCTTCGGAAAGTGGAAACATTAGAGGAGATATAGCAAAGGATAAGGATACAGTAGCTATTAATTTGTATTGGGACGTGTGTGAAAAGTTGCACGCGTATCCTGAGCTTTGTACAGATTTTTTATTGTTCTTGAAGCCGCATCAGGCTGCGATGATAGATAAATCAGTAGAGTACATAATGCTTCAAAAGATGAGCGAGTTCATCAATGTAGCTCAAATATATTTCGCCAAGCAGCCATCTCGAATAGCAAAGATAATGCAAGCTATCACGCAACTCTCATCCGATCCTCAGACCACGTTGGAACAGGTTCACACGACTATGGGCCCTATACTTAAGGGACATCCCTTGGTGATGGATTTATTTCTACAGATAATACCCACGGCTAAGCCACCGGAAAGGTAATGCTTCTAATAAAGCCGCTAAGTGTATTACATTGCGCGTTAGATTCAATGATTTGTAAAATGTATATTTTACATTTTTGTAGCCTGTTTGCGTCGCACATGTTTGAAAACTTGACGTGTCCGGTAGGGCCGCACGATAAAAGTAAAGTTTATACCGAAAACGCTCCGGAACTGTATGAAAATATTGATCTGCCTGTGCTAGCGTCTCAAGAAGATCCTTATGGCGGTGAGAACTGCAGATGCAATTGTCACAATGGAGACGATTCCACTTGTAAAAATACTTCCGAACACTGCGTGTCTTGCGGCACAAGGGTAGGTATTTCTTCCATTACAATCCGTCTATACAAGGACTATGAAGTATCTTAGAACATGCAATCTGAATTTAAAAGAACAAAGGAGTATCATTATAATATTCAAAAAGATAAAGTTGGTAAATGCTTTCAAATGATTTAGTTTAACACATTGTTGTACAGTTTCTCAACGGAAGGATGTACCTTCAAACGTCCGAAGGCCTAAGACCCGCTAAAATTATTTTCCCTGGCGCCGACGAGGAAAAGTTGGAAAACATTGCTCGAGTATCTTTGAAAACGACTGATAAATTCGTCCCGTCTGTTCCATCCAAACAGCGGAGAAAGTCTTCGAAGAATGAACCTGCTCCTGACGAACAGTATCAGAAACCTTGTGCATCGAAAGCTTCGCCTGTTAAAGATAATAGCGAAGATGGAGGAAAGGTAGTAGTAAAGCCAAAGAAAGCCATAAGGTCTTCACCGAAAGCTGGGGAGCAGAAGAAAGGTTTAAAAAGGCCAACAAGTATTGACCACGTGGATGTGGGTACTAAAAAGATGCGGATATCGCAATGCAGAAGTAAAAGGGAAAAGAAGAGTGACAAGCATGGCACTAAATTAGAATCGATCGATTTACATGTTAACGATAACGCGAAACTGGACGAACCTTTATGTGCAGATTTTAAAAATTCTGTAGAAGAAACTGTAGAAAAAGTCGTGTCGAATGTTGAGGCAGAAGTATCGAATGATAATAGGCATAGAGTGGATTCGTCTGGTGAAACTAATAGTGCCGATAAGTCGAGTAGCGATTTAAAGTCCAAGCCGTGGACACGCCAAGAAGATATGATTCTTCTGCAGACTATCAAGAAGGAATATTCTGAAAATTCAATTGCTACGGTCAGTAAAACATTAGGGGACCGTACTGTTGACCAAGTAAGTCGTCTTACGTTAAGATTCATCCATTTTCAATGCAGCGTGTCTAATTAATGTTTTATTGTAGGTCAGGGAAAGATGCGAAACACTTCTCTCGTTATTACAGAAAATGATGTAATTTTATATTGTGCGTGCCGGAAAGGCAGCCTTATTAAGTACAATATGTTCCACGGAATTTTATTGAACAGAAACAGGTGAGTAGATAGTATTTTAAATGAGTCATAACTTATCCTTGTAATTATAGATCTGCTTTTGTTAGTTTTACAGATAGCTTTGATACAATGAAAGTTTCTTACCAGAAATCGAATGCAAAACAGATATGAGCCTACGAAGAGATTTTATGAAACAGAAAATCAGTATGGTATGAAGCTTTTTATGATAGTAAAGGTTTTTAAATTTTATAGAAACACCTAATAGTAAACTTGTCACGTTGTATGATATTCGTGATATTCATTAAGTTATAAATTAATTGTTTAATTGATGTTTATACTGAAGTCACATGTTTTCATAGAATTCACTTAAGTTTGTGGATTTTATTTCCGAGCATTATATTATTTCGCTGTATAGAATCACTCATGGATTAAGAAAGTAATATTTAGTATTCATATATCCTCATGGATAAGTAAATGTAAGGATTTAGCTCGAAGTTATAATTATAATTGTAATCGTAGTAAGATCGAATTGTTCGTTAAATAATACCACCGTTCGAAGAATTGCTGGACTTTTCAGATTCAAGTTTCTAAGCATTTTTCCAATTAAAGCTTTTAAAATATCAGTTAAATAACAATTTTGAAATAATTCGTTCAGTCTTGTCCGTTTGATCGTTCTAGCGTAACTAAATTCTTGCATCTTTTAATTATCCTTTGATTATTAATAAAAGATTATGTTTAAATAATGATCCTTCTAACAGGATTGAAAAGTTGTATTCATCCTTCCGTGAAATATATTTTTCGATTGTTATCAATATTCTTACGTGCACTGATTAATCATTGAAGAAAACATATTGTTATAGGTAGGTATAATATGTTAAGTAAAGTTCTGTACATGATCGAGTTCATTCATTATACAAAGTACAAATAGTTTAATATTTATTTTCTTAGTGACTTTTATGTACATAAGCAATCTTCAACAATTGAGAATTTCATAAAAATCACGTAACATAAGTGAGTCCGCGCGTCGCAATTTCTATGAAATTTCATACTTGTTACGTCTCTTACATTTTTTACATTTATCTTAATAATAAATATAAACATGTTAAATGAAACATAAGAAAGGAGTACACAAATAATTCTTGTCTTCCAAAACTTGTGAAAATATCGAAGTACGTTACCACAGTATGTACACTTGATAAAATTAGTTTATCACGATATGGAACGTCGTTGCGGTAGATTCGAAATGATGGTTAATTGATCGTGCCCCACACTTTTTACCTGTATATATGGTAAGCAAACGTACAAACTATGCAAAGTGTATTCACATGATGTATATATGGGTATTCTTGCAAAGATTAGAACGTCGTTTTGTACAAATTATCTGCGCAATACATATTACAAAGAAATGAGAAAATAAAAATATTTTAAAGTACTTCCATACTATCTATATTCACTCCGATATCGAGAAAGTCTTCTTCGTACTCCTGCACGTGCCTTTGTACAAGCGGATGTTCCGAATGATCTGGATCATCCGTTACAGGGCTAGGCGGAGGATTAGTTACAGTACGATCAGAATCCATAGGCATTCTATCCATACCTTCTCCACGCCTCAATCTTGCTTCCTCCGCTATTTCTCGGGTCGAAAGTTCTGCCTTCGTTAACAAGGCAGGAAGATCTTTTTCTGAGCCATCTGCGCAAATTAGAGATATCGTTGCTATATTTCGATTACGAGAGTATCTGTTTTAGAGATGAAGCAACACTTACTTTCTAAACACTTAATCAGTTCTTGCGCCTTCTGCCTCCTCGCAGTGGCATCTGCTTTCTTTTGTTCGGCAAGCTCTTTCTTATCGTAGTAAAAAATTTCTCTTATTTTCTCCTGAGGAATATGTTCATCATTTTTCACTAACCATAAATAAACACCCCCTGCGGTTCTCCTCCGTGATCCATTCATTATCAACATACCACCTCCCTCTTCGATTTTCTTTGTTTTTTGAAAAAACTCAATAGCTTTTTCTTTACCGATTATATCTACGATTCTCCCTATAGAACACAAAAATTATTTAAATATATGTGCACATATATATGTACATATTTCGCATTCAGGCAGCCATATTTCTTACTTATAAGAAGATCCTTCTTTTCGCTGAGTTTCGCTGCAATATCAGTGGCCACATCCGAATCGGTCGATTCAGTTGTTGCGCTTAAATCTGCTATATTCCTCACAGCCCCCTTTTGATTATCTACGTCCATAGAATTGCGCTTCTTCCCTAATCTTAATTTAAGATTACTTCTGTCCGCATTTGTTCTTTTGTTTGTTAACCTCCTTTCACCATCTTTCTCATCCTCCGAGCTATTATTATTACGCTGTTCCATATCCCATCTGCCATTCAAAGAATAATGCGATGGAATGTCGTAATTCTCGACGCTGCGTTCTTGGAAGCGTTTCTTTGTCACACCGCACGATACTAGATCTTCGGTCAAAGAATCCTCTTGCAACTGCGTACACCATATCTTGTATTTGTCATTCTTGGCTCCCCAGTTCTTAGCTGAATTTCTGGATCCCTTTAACTTCAACTTAGGTCGTTTGCTCCTAACACGTCCGGAGTCTGAGTCCGAGTCACTTTCCGAGTCCGCAGAATCGTCTGATTCGTCGCTGTAGCCCATTTTTACTTGCTCCTCGTTATTGGAAACCGCGTGAGGTCTTTCTAAGACGTTGTATGTTTCAATGTCGCTTGCCTGAGGAAGGTTGTATTAGAATTACTAAGTGTATTTTATTAGTGAACGAACAAACCTTTAGCTCGTTCTTTATGGAATATTTTACTTAATTCGAGCATAACAAGCACAGTATAGAAGAAACCTGTATAATCATGTTAACGTCATTCAAATTCAAATGATTTCAATTGAAACGCGAAGTTTATCGCTATAACGTCTTCTTTGCTATAGGTTAAACTTCTGTCAAATAATGAGGATTATGAAATATCTGACCTCGTCATCGATAACTTCGCCATCCTCGAGCTCTAAAGGTTCCGCTTCCATATTCCTCTTTCTCCAATATAACAATTTCTTCGGTGATTGTGTACTGAACGAAATCACAGTTGATCACGGTCACCGAATATCTCAACAAGTTCCTTCCTTTGCCCGTGTGTTAATGTCACTTTTTTCCACAATCCCATCATCGTCGCCACCACCGTCACCAGTGTGCCATTGCCTTTCTGTTGAATTATTTCTATGGTTTAACTTGGTTCCTTTTCCCCTCCCGACCCAAAGAGAGATACGAAAAAGTTCCTATGTAAATATTGATGAAGTGGAATAAAGTTAGTAAAAATAATCACCACGCTTAGTGCTTAAGAATAAACCAATTTGTTGTCAAATGAAAATGATTTTTACACGTGGATTTAAATGGTCAAAGAACTGTCTACAGTTAATCATACCTCGTAATTCGCAGAAAGGTAACTCAAATTAGTCTTTTACTTTTGGTCTACCTACTTATATGGCATTTACACAAATTTTCTTTCATAACTTAAGCGCAAAGTGTAAAGAAAGATTTGCGAAACCACATTACTACATTTCTATTTTTTTCAAAATTTGTGCGAACTCTAATGCGTACCATCGCTCCAAAATAAGCATATAAATAAACATGTTCATAGCCTTTTGAGCACTTGAGATATTTTGAATCCTGTAAAGAATCTCTGCTTAAATATTTTTCAACAGCTGGTGCGGCCACAATAAATATGGAGAAAAAGAATTGGAGTAACCATATTGTTTGGTTAGATATGGAAGTATGTTAATATTATCAATGTAAGTTCGATATATTTTGTATGTTTCGGATGTACATCCTAATTTCACATGTCTTTATCTATTTCAGATGACTGGACTTGATGTGCACACATCACACATTTTGGAAGTAGCATGCGTAGTCACGGATAATGATTTGAAGATCATTAGTGACGATTTAAATGTCATTGTACATCAACCAAATGAGATATTAGAAAGTATGAATGACTGGTGTATAAAAACGCATAAAAAAGTGAGTGTACATTTCAAATTTTATTAAACGCAGTTATTTTAATTCTTCTATGACGATGGTCCAGTCATTGCAGACCCATAAAGCGGCAACGTTAACGTCGAATGTTTATATTCGTAGCGGTGTATTCATCTTACGTTTAGAAGTGAATCGGCGATGCAGTCGTTCAATATAGCGTGCTGTCGAGCACTTGTATAAAATAATGGTCTTTTAGCAATTCATTATATATACAATGTAATGGACTATTTGTTTCAGACAGGATTAGTAGACGAATCACATTTGAGTAAAATTACAATACAAGACGCTGAGCAGATAGTACTGAAACATTTACAAACGTACGCAGAAGAAGGAATATGCCCGCTTGCGGGAAGTTCGGTGTATATGGATCGTAGGTTTTTACAGAAATACATGCCTGCAGTCGATAACTATTTACATTACAGAATCATTGATACCTCCACTATAAAAGAATTAATTAAGTAAGTGTTTCATGCACAATAAGATCTCCTAATCATTCAATGCAATAACGCGTAACTACTTTCTTCTACTTTCAGTAGGTGGACTTTGAGCGTTCCTGCGCTAGTGAAAAGGCACGACCATAGGGCGCTATCAGATATAAAAGAGAGTATAAGAGAATTAGAACATTATAGGACACATCTGTGTTATCTATAGAGATTGAATATTTTAAGATGGAAACATTTTGTACAATAATAAAGAAGCATTTCTTTCAACAATGTCACCACTTTTACACCCTTCTTAATAATACTATTTTTTTAGCTATAAATGAAAATAGAAGAAACGTCTTTTTAATCTCGCTCAGCTCTTTCAATTGACAATCATTTGATAGTTTTTCTATGTTCTCAGATAAACGTAATCGCAGTATTAAAGAGTTGATAAATTAAAAAGTGTACCTATATTATTAGTGTAGTATTCGAAGTCGAAGCCGAAATATTCAATTGTGGCCGCTCCAATATACAGGGTGTCCCAGAATAAGTGGGAAATATTTTAGGGGTGATTTCAGCACATCTACAGAATAATAAAAAGTTCATATAAACATATGTCCTATTTGATTTTATTTTCAAGTTATAACGAATTTGATTTTCAATAAACTATCTGCTTACTTTCATAAGATAAGTATTTGGGAGGAATTGAGTGACATTACATCTATCTAAAGAAAGAATTATTGCGATACAAAATTCAAATAGGACATATGTTTATATATATGAACTATTTTTATTTTTTAGATTTGCTGAAGTCAAGCATAAAATATTTCCCACTCATTCTGGGACACCCTGTATAAGCACACTGCCAGCGACTATTTCACATGGTTGCTATTCGGTTTGTGAACATTTCTACTATATTTCGTGATTACATATCACGTGGTTTTGCTCTAACACCATTTTCACTACATTGTATGACGTATGTGTGTAGAAGTGTTCACAATGTGTATGTATGTGAAGTGGGCCACTCGGCACCGTGCATTTGCGGTAGTTGAACGATAGTTTTTAGCACGATCTCTAAACGCATGTGATACGCATGCTCGTTGAACAACATAGATATAGCCTGTGACGTAATAATATTCTATACCAACGTCAATAAAAGGTTTGTTTGAAAGAAAAGTTAATGTATATCTTTGAATATCGTTGTAACGTTATTAAGAAATGATTATTCCTTGACACATTCGTTTAGTGTAAGCTATATATGGCACTGCATACATGGTAATTTTTACATACGCAGATGAGCATTGTATGTGTATTTATATATATTAATAAAATATAAATTTTAAGGGCCGGTAAAGTAAAATTTCTTTTCCTTTGTGGATCAATAAATTCTTATATCTTTATTCAGATAGCTCTTAGTATTAATAATCTAAGTGCCGTTGAAGCTACTGTACATATGCAATTACTTAGCTCTCCTACTGTCATAACGACATACATATTTGAATTTCAGGTAAACTCTGTCACAATGGTGTCTCCTCCCAAGGGTGGTGCTTCTCGCAGTGGAGGTGTGAAAGTAATATCTATCGCTGGCCGTATGGCCAGGGAAAGAGAACGTTTGATTGGTATGAGTGATGAAGAGCGCGCGTGGAGAGCAAAGTTCATTAAGAGTCAGAATCTTTCAATAGAGGAACCAATAATACCCGAGGGTTATTATAAAGCATATTATAATCCTTTAAGGAGGTTCTATCAAGCACCATTAAATAAAGTTGAAGGCGCGCTTACTCCTACACTGGTAAGCAATGGAAGTGTCAACGATATAGAAGGTTGTTGCCTAAGATGTATATTAGATATATATATATATATATATATGTGTGTGTGTGTGTGTTTCTGAATATTTTGTTTTGCATTTGTAGGGTGCACAAGGTGCATATTTTGTACGCCATGTGACAGCAAAATTTATAATTGGTGGCATAGCAGTTTATGGCGCATGGTATTATTTTAAATATAATAGAGCGGTACGTTAGTTACACTAATGAATGTACACTATATGTACTCTATGTAGATGTTCTAACATTATTATATTCCTTCATAGACATGGATGCGCAAGTCTGGTTGGGCTGTGATGACTTCTCGTGAACCTCTACTTCCAGGAAGCAAAGATTATCCTAACTATGAAGTTAAAAAACCTAACCAGTATGCTACATTTGGCTTCGAAAATTCACCAATATAAATAATCTGAGAGTTGTATATAGATAGTCTTCAAATATATTAAATTGGTTTAGTATCTATTGTGAGTATATTATGGTACATATGAAACAGCATTTTTTTTCGGTTTAAATAAAGATCACACTGTACAGTTTTCCAGAATTACATTTCTTGTCTATTCTGCTGTGATATTAATTATATACATTGTAAACGCGAAGTCACTATCGATTTAATCATTCTGATAATGGTTTACTCTTTAATATTTTAAGTTTTATTTGAAAATTAATGCTGTGGATGTAAAAGGGGTAAATAAAAAAGAATATATAGAACGCACTATAAGAAGCAGGAAGATCATAAAAATATGTATATTGTGGAAGCAAGAATTTGTTTGTATTACATAATTCATCTAAGGAATCCAAATATCTGCCTTTTCGTACCACATTGACTTTCCTGCTTCAGAGCTTTCATAAGACCTTCGTTTAAGCGCAGTCCTATGTTCTGGCCCATCTAAAAACGTAATTATGTTATAAATGCTTGTACGTACATTCTTCTCATAGAGAAGGAGTGTCTGGAGACTTTTTTCCAGAGGGGGGGGGGGGGGAGATAACTTTGGGTTGATGGTAAAGAAAAATATACCCCTCTTGCTTTTTTTAACCCATTTTATAGTGCCAATTTAATTCAAATTTTAAAACCGAAATTTAAAAATATTCCCTTTTTTAGTATAAACTTAATGAAGATCAGTTTTGAAAAATAAGTGATTTTTTCTCAAAATCTAGGGGGGCAACCGCCCCTTTTGCTCCCCCCCCCCTCCGGACGCCAATGTCATAGAGTATTATACAACAGTCTTATTACCTTTAACATTTTATTAAAAGTGGTGGGTTGCATGCTGCCGTAACTCAATTTAACCAGTGACGAGATTTTGCCATTCGGTAACACAGACATAACTATACTACTCGCACTGCATACTTCTTCTTCCGACGTTGGATCCACTACGTAATTATCTCCAATCTGCGATAGGACATTTGTAAAAGATTGTGTAATAGGTGAGAATGCGCATATTAAAATCGCTTTCCTTCGATACAGAAAATTGTATAGACTTTTATAAATTTCTCGGCAATTTGCAAAGACAGAATTTAAAAAGTAATATAAACTGGCGTGAGCATACTTTGCACAGTGTTACTACGACTGGATAATTACTCGTGTCTAATCGAATACAGTCATAAAAATCATCTGTCAGCTGAATATCCGGTTCTCCGCCATCCAGTGTCGCAGCTGTGATCTTTGGGATTTCTGTGCTATATAATGCAGCTTTAACTGCAGCTCCCACTGCATCGAACAGATTACCACCGCACTGAAGAATCTACATTATGTGTCAAAAATATTCTTTTTTAAAATATTTTGAACTACAACAATTACTATATTAACTTACCAAGGCATCAACGTAAACTTTCCAACATTTTTTGTGAGGTAAAATACATAACGTTCTCAAATCGAATGCATTACGCGTTTGATAAGCTGTTGCAAGGGTGTTACTTATTTCAGTTGCTAAATCATCGCCACCTTTCCCTTCGAACGCTGGGGTTGCATTGGCAGAACTGCAAAAATAAGCAAAGTAGTTTTTACATGGAATAGGCAAGAATAGTAAACCTTAAAATATATCAGAGAAATAAATGAGTCAAAGGTCATCGTTAGAAACGAAGGAACTTCTTGAGAAATTTGATCTTGCGCACCAGTCGACAAAGAATTCTATTTTCCCTTCGTCTGGCCTGTCAACAAGAGGTGTATCAAGTTCTACTTTAACACCGACAAGTACATCCGTATTTCCAATGCGTAATCTTGCTGATCCATGGGTTTGTGGCATCAATTTAGTTTCGATTTCCATGAAGCGATATTCGCAACGTCTTCTACCATCGTTCCTAAAGTCTGCCTAATAATTGAAAAATGGAAGTATTAATCGAAGGAAAAGGATTTCAGTATTCTGCTAATGTACTGATTAGCTTACATCCACACCGTGAAGAATAAAAGTCTTTTCGCCGGAACTTAAACTTATGTCTGCCATTATAAAATTTCTGCAATCTCGAGATAATAATGTTTTCAAAAAATATTCGACAAACTTCGATATCTTGTCTCGAAATTTAAAAATGAGGTGGAACAACAAATTCTGTCATATCTTGATTACGTTCGAATGAGGTTAAAAACCTAACCTATAAAACATAATAAATATAATTATCCTTGATTTAATGATAATATTATAGAAATATAACATATTAAAGTAATTTGAAACCTTGGTGATTTTATTATGAATATTCATGAATGTCAATTCTGCTACATAGAATACAAATTACAATTAATATTAATTCGTAAGTATGACTAAATAGATGTAGCAAAATGTTTACAGTACGAATGCACTATTTCAAATACAACTATTACTAACTAAATTACGTATTATTTTAACATGTTTCTGTACGTTCCTGTTGATCTATTTTGTTATCTAAAGAATATGATATAACGTATGTATGTAAGTGCATAATGATGAATTAAATTTTATATTGCAGCTGTATTTTAATTAGGTAGGTTGAGTAGGTTCCTCGAAGCGTCGAAACCCAAGAAAGTTTCGAGAATTCGAAATTTTGCACTTTTTTTCGTGATTCGAAACTCTCTAAATCCAGAAAAGAAAAAGTATACAATCAATGAATAAAGAATCGTTCGCAGCGTGGCTCGAATGTTTGTATATTGTTATATTTTTGTTTGTATTTTGTTTAACTATGGTCAATACTCAATAAAGATTTATGCAAAAATTTTGTTAACATCGGTATACTTAAAGCAAGATATTCCACTTACAAAACAGAATCAGCACTTCAAATTTCGAAGCCTTACAAAGTTTCGGATTCGAGTTTCGAGAATTTAAAAATTAGCTTCGAGCCCACTCCCAATTTTAATTACAATTTGATTATAATATCGTTTTCCTTTAGTAAAAACCTAATAAACTTTTATTTTCCTGTTCTGTCGCGTATAAGAAATACAGTGCAAAATGTCAGTTATTAATAACAATTACATAAACATTTTTTATTATACATAGGTACACATTCAAATTATCATCCCTTGCATCAACTTTCTTGAGCGGTCGACGGGATAATAACTTTATGCGCATCTAGCGTGCGCATCGCTCGCGCGTAATATGGCTAGAAGGGGGTATCTCCCACTGTGCTGCAACCATCGTAATTGTAGCATTGTAGCGGCACTTTTGCGCCGTTCACACACATCATTCGTCACTACACAGTGCTACAAAGAGAACGAGGATAAATAAATCTTAGACATATATAGACGGAGCGGGTTATTCAGTGGTTATAACGAGTCGACACGAGCCGAATGCATCCGAACCTAACCGACGCGCCCGTACTGAACCTCTGCCTTTTCACCTCCAATTCTACGTTTCCCTCGCCAATAGTCACAGCTTACGCTTCGTTTATACACATATGTCTATGAGATAAATTCTAACTGTGCGACACGTGACGGGATTCCCATTGATTAGCTGTGTCGACGGTGTTGACACTCCACAGGTGTATTAATTGTTCTTGTAGCAGGCCCTATACCTAGGTCGTAAGTATGTGTCCTTCGAATATATTTTTATCTCGTTACTTTATTCGATGCCTTCATACATATTCTCTTATTAATAACGCATATATACAACTGCAAAATGGTACATTACTAATAACTTGTATCCATTTTCTTCAACGTATATCCCTCTGTAACCATGCTCTGTCAAAGTCACGTGATCCATTTAAATCCAATTTGTTTAATTCGAACGGCTAAGCGCTTCGACTTATATCAAACCATATATATGTTCAGGCGCGTTTCCACGAGCCAACGATTCAGTCTCTGCGCAACATATTCTGAATGGCGTCTTTCGCCTTTTGAACACCAAGACGGAATTGCCCGCACTCGGGACGAATTCTCATGCCGCGATAGTAATACACAAGGCTCATTTCAATGTCACCGAGATGGTACAGGGCTTCTGCTTTGCAATACATCGCTTTGGCCATATAGACATTCTTCATCCTCTGTTGCATCGCGCTCTCAGCATCTTGCAGCGCTTTCTGCGGCTCCCCCAGCAGAAGGTGGCACTTGCTCCGCGCTATTAATGCATTCTTGTCGTTTGGCTCGAGGTCCAATGCCTGAATATAAAAAGACAACGTTAGTTACGTAATAAGGTAATCTTATATGTTCAGGCGCGTACTACAATAATTTATGTACGAAAAGGCTTTGCGTACTACAATAATTTAAAGCCACGTTCACACACGTGCAACTCGCCGAGCGAACACACACTCGAGATACTTAAACAAAATCACTTTTCAACGTGTATCGCATGCGTGGGACCGTGACGCGCGATAAAACACAAAATATCTTTACAGTACACGATATAATTCTTGAAAACTCTTCGGTTTTACTGCACTAAAAGTTTACCTTTCTACCGAATACGAAAAGAGGGTATTTGAAAAATTAACGGGTTCTTCAGGGGGGTTCTCTTTCGGAGGATCGAGAAACATAGGCACATTTAGGAATTTATAGAGAATAAAATATTGGTTGGATTGTTCCTTAATTTCGCATACATATTCATTGATCTTTGAACGAAGATATCTCGATGTTTTATGCGTTAAAATACATACATATGGAGCAATGAAGGGGTAGAAGGAACAAGACGACGAGCACGTAAATTCCCTAATTACAGGATATGAACCTTGTTGATGCAACTCATAGCAACTTTAACATCGCCGATGCGCATCTCGCGTAACCCTAACGCAAGCATAGCGGTCGGCTCGGCGTGCTCCGGTAATTGCAAGTTTCGATCTTGTTTCTGTTTCATCTTTAAGGACTGTTTGATGTCCCTGGTGCCCATGTTCACCGCGGCAGCCCTGTCCTTATCGGTGTACACCTCTTCCTGGCGTCGAACGCCGTTGTCCTGCCTGTGTCATCTCTTCTTCTTCTGGATGTTCATCTCCGATTCGACGGAAAGCTTATCAGCGGACCTTTCTTTCGGCTGCTTCTTATCGCTCCTCTTCCTTCTTCCCTCAGGGCTGGCGCGACTCTCCTTATCGACGTTCTCGAAGGACTCTGTACCGAGGCAGGTGTCCAGGGACGAAGGATTCTTATTCAGATTCTCTGTCTCTTCCGGATGCTTCGAGCTGGAGGCACCCTCGGCCGTGGCTCTCACGTAGCTTTGCAGCAAGTCGTGGTGGTGCAGCGTTGGGTTCAGGATACCTTTGATCTTGGAATCGATAGCGTCTACGGCGTCCGTGGACTCGAGTAAAATCCCTTCGCTCATTCTTCAGCTTCTTTTTTGTCAGTTCAGTCTCCAATCCGGTTGAGACGAATATCTTTCCCTTGTAGCGAAGGGGCGATGGTGAAGAGGAAGCAATTTTGTAGATGCTAATGCACAATCTGTGTGCTTCTTTTGGGGAAATTTAAGTAATACGTGTTTGAGCTTTTAGTTAGAACGTTATTGCAGGAAATCACTAGCGTTCCGTCGCTTTTGTTACTCGACCCAGCGAATGTTTGGTCGCGTTTCATTCACAAGACTGCCTCACAATGGCGATCTACATCCGTATATCTCGCGTGTGCGAGAGACGTGTGGCTCTCGGCACCTTCGCCAGACGGCCTGTTTCCCTAGAAACAGTCAACAATGCGGGCGAATTCGGCACACGGGGATCTCTGATCGCATGTGTGCGGAGGAATTCTAAATTCTTGGCGTTCTGTTTTTATTAATTTTTTGAACGATAAAGGGAATACTCGGGAATTAATAAGGGCGAATTTCGTAGAAGTTTAATGCTAAGACGCATTTTGAATTGCGATAATAATCGAAGTAGGACTTCAGAGTCTCTGCAATTTTGAAGAGATTTAAACTCTGGAAAATTGAAACGTGGAACTCGTGTATAGACACATTTTGGATGCAGAATTTTGTATAACTTAGAATTCGTGTATTTGCAATTCGACGAATTTAAAAGTGAAATTAAAAGTAAAAATTTCCTGTTTTTCGATAGTTGATTATTTCGAAGATTTAATATTCAGTATTAACTTGAATACATTTTGAGTCAATTATTAACAATTAAGGGACGGTTAAATACGGAACAACGATGAACTATAACGTATATTCAGGTATAATGACAAAATACTTAGAGTTGTTATAAACATTTGTGCCATGTCTCCTAACAAGAGCGTCAGGAGACTTTTTCCCGGGGGGGGGGGGGGCAACTTTAGGATGATGGTAAAGAAAAATATACCCCTTTTGTTTTTTTTTAAACTCATTTTGAGGTATCAATTTAATTAAAAATTTAAAGCCGAAATTAAAAATATTCCTTTTTTTTAGTTTGAACTTAATAAAGATCAGTTTTGAAAAATAAGTGATTTTATCTCAAAAGCCAGGGGGGGAGCAACTGCCCCTTTTGCACCCCCCTCCGGACGCCCATGTCTCCTAAAGTATCAAATACTTTGGCGATATTTGATGTAGGTATTTTAAAATTTCATTTCTTTGCGAAGTTTTGCTTCCTTATTTAGTAAAAAGGTTTGCCTATCTTTAAATAATATATCGAAGTATTGCTAAACAAAGTTACATGCACGAAACATGGGGTTTGATAATTAAAGGTTCAATGTAACCACAGACATCGTGTACATTAGTCTCGTCGCATGGAGAACCGCTTTGAAAACGTAATTCTTGCGGTGAACGAAAGTATAACATGCGATATCGTGGTCACGATACCTTATACTGCAGACTGATGTTCATAAAGCGTTTGGCCAAACTTTACTAGCGTGTGTTCTATAACAATTAGCGAATAAATTTTTTGCCGAATATTATCGTAATCGTTGGATCAGTAAAGAAAGATGTATATATGCAATTCGTTAGGCGAAAATTTCATAAACTTTTGGACTTTCAGGGTAGCTTAAATAGATTTTGCATTTAATATAAACATTTCGGTCGCGAATAATGATTGATATTTCGTTTTTAACCGATGAGCGTTTGCTTTGGAACAAAGTCTAAATACTCTAAAATCTAAATGAAGGTGCAAAAGAAACCTAATAGACTTTCTAATTTTCCTATTATTCTACCTAATATTATAAAGATAGAAGACTTACTTGATTGAACAGACACATTGCTTTGTGGTAATTCTCATTCTTTAGGTGACATATCGCCTCGTTCACTAATCCCTTTTCCAAGAAAGCGAAACATTTCGTTTGTGACTTAGATTTACGATGATTTACCATAGTGACTCGAAGCCTATAATGTATTTCACAGAAATTTGTTCCTTCGTAAAGAATCGTGTATGATTCTAATGCTATCAGTTTCGAAATAGGAATAATATTACGGAATTGGCGTTAAAAGTTAATCGATGCGATCCGCGATTAATGGTTGCCTTTTTCACTTTTCACTTTCATTAATATTAACGTCACTACTGCCCGTCACTTTCAATTCTAAATTTTTATAAACAGGTAAACGTGTCAAGCTGCACAAACTGTGAATTAACTCGCGCAAAGAGAGTGCCATTTTGCACAGTATATATCATAAGATTCTTTCTAAAAATCAAGATCTATCTTAAATTCAAACTAGTTTCTCTATTTACCACTAAATACCCGCACAGAAAAAGCTGATAGCTAAATAAAACAAGCTGCAAGAAGCGTAGAAGAATTGCCAGGGTTGAAAGGGGTGCATTTATGAAGTCGGTTAAAAAGGGGCGGAATCGTTTAACAAATACAACCGATTAAATTACACATTGCGTATTGCTTGTCTAGAAACGTCAATCATTTAAGCTGCCACTTACCCGCAGACCCTCGGTCTTCGTGTCAAGGAGTCACTTTCCTTTTATGGGAATCCTTTATTCCCCGTGACACATTTTTCTGCTCGGTCGTCGGGACGTTTATGCGGGGGAATCACCGAGCGCTCGAATGCCATAACTTTCTCCTGCTATCTTTAATTCGTAACTTACGACCGGAACTTTTCTATCTATATATTTTCTACTATCTCCCTACCCTCGGTAATCAAGCCTAATCAATATGAAAGTAGTAAGAAGGGACGAAGATAACGACATTCTTTGCTGTCATTCTTTCTCCCTCCAGCAACCCTAATAGAAATGTCGATAAGCGATCTAGAATACAGTCACTGGAAACGGTATAGAAAACTTTTCTGTACACATATGTAAGTAGCATGAAGTTTGAAGCGATACTTGGGCTGTTGAACTCTGCATAACTTATGCATGCTCGTTTTATTATTTAAAACTTCGCTACATCCCTTCCACTGACTATATCTTCTATTATTCTATAATCAAAGGGATCGAGATTCTCGCGATTCTAGTAGATTTATTTTCTCACAAGATGACGATCGGTTGTTTAATATTTATCATATGGAGATCGCATTAACTAAGGATCATAAAGTTAATCTTAATATATAAAGCAGAAAGTTTATATGCTTGTTTGTCTGTCGCCTAAAAACTTTCGAACGGTAAAATCTAGGGTCACGAAATGTGCCTTAGCTTTTTATGCCTAGCCAATTCAGATGGATAAATAAATTCCGGGCGAAGCCGAATAGTAAACCTAGTATATGTATATATTTACAACACAATTATTTTATTTACATCGAAATACATGATACATGTATTACTGTTATATTTAGTCTAATCGATCCTATTACTTAATCGTATGCAACAGCATTACTGCGGTGGTTTCCAAGGTTCAATTGTTGGCTTCGTGGTACTATAAGGCATGTATGCATCCGGGGTACCAGATACATTTGGTTGATGTTCCGCCATCCATTTGTACTTTGGTCGCGATGGGTCCTTATGAGGCAGCAAGTCTGTCTTGTAATGTAACCATCCAAACCATTCGGGTGGAACTAGAGAACCATCGTAATCCATGCCAGCTCTGTCCGAGTATATCACCCATCTGTTACTAGCTGTTACAAAACAGAGCGCGCACTTAAAATATATCGCAAGGGACTTAATAGATCGATATAACAGAATTTGGAAGTAGGTTCTTAACACGTTGGCTGCCGCGTGACACACCGGCGGGTCACACGATGTCTTATTTTATATTGTATGTTTCGCATCAACAAAAGACACTATGTTGTTTTGACAGTTATATGGCACATCAGGAATGTTTGTCTTATCACTAATGTAAGATGATTTTATTGTTTCTTTTAATTTGATTGAGGAAGAGAGTAAAATAAGTTTTTGAGAAACCATACTATTGATTTACATGTTGGAACCTGGGGAAAGAATGTGTTAAGAAATCTGTCAGATTACGTAATGTCGCTGCTTCTTATCGTTTGCTTGTTCCTTTTATCAAGGCAAATTGTATCTGATGAAAGAATTTTTACTATTTAACTCCCAAATTTGTTATTTATAGATCTTTCTGTGCACAACGACTGGATCCTTACTCTAGTCGGGTTAAACTTATGTCGCAGTGTGCACTTTAAAAACATAAGAGATTCTTAATTCTTTAGCTTACCGTAGAAGTATGAATTATTTTCATAGTACTTGTTTCCAAATTTATCTTCGCCCACTAAAGTTCCACTTTTTAATATATCGACTCTGAAACATTTAGAATGCGAGAAGGTAATGTACTGGCAGAAATTAATGTGTTTATATAGCTTTGCGGTAGTGAAGTCTATTTTAGGTTTCTTAGATAATAATAAATAGCGATATGTAAGAAGAACGTGGATGTAAGTTTCGGTCAAATAAATGTTTAAGAGCATAATAACCTGTATAGAGTACGCAGGGACTTAAAAATACCACCATTATCCTTTACTACTTGAATGAATCGACAGGCTTTGTCGAACCCCAATAACTTCGCCATGATTGTTTCCAATTGTTTCTCGACGTATCGCAAAAATATGTGAACAGCTCGAACTATAGAAATACTAGACTCTTCGCTGTATTATCAATTATAATTTGATATATTGCTTATTTTTTACATTTTTATGAAGTGCATATATATTTGCAGTTATTTATGTTTTAAAGCAATTTTCAGCTTTTGAGTGTAAAATTAGCTTTATATCATGGCGCAGCGAAATATTGAATATAATAAATTATATTTTTTGTTCATTTCTGTAACTAAGAGAATTTGCTTTATATTTTAATACTATATGAGGGAGAATGGAAATTTGTGAATATTTCGTAATAAATTTTAGTGGCATTGTTTTCTTCCGCCTCGCTGAAAATGAGCCTTAAGTTCAGTCGATCGCACGCGCGGGAATATTCAACTACTTCGATTTGATCGCGAATTCCTTTTTATAGGATCAAGTTAAAAGTTAGATAGTATTATGTTGTTTACTTATTTTATCAACGAGTGAGTTAAGTAAGGTACAGTTTCAACTTATTTGACGAGCACTATGTTGTATTTCGTACATAATTGTGATTCAGATTTGATTTATAGATTACTTTTACAGTAACGCTTCTTTAATAAATATTTAGAATACTTCACTATTTAACGTTTTATTTTATGTAAGTCTTATGTTAGTCTTAAAAGCCAACAGAAGTCTAATTTTCATGAGCAATTTTCTGTTTATTTAATATAATTAAACGATTCTATCAACGAATGCAGATTATCGAAAAAATATGTCATTTAGTAATTAAACGTCGTTGCTAATTAAGTTATATTTATAATCGAATCATAGTAAAGAATATAAATGTTTTTGCATTTGTAGTATAACGGATTGAGAATCAATTTAGATACAATTTCTTTTTATAGATAGTACCTTAATGTTTAGATTAAATAATAATTATTTAATCTAAAGATATAATGGAACTCAGATTTAATTAAACCAAAGAAATAGAAATTATATAAGTGCTCAATGTAAATTAAGTAGAATACATTTTTTGCAAAAAATTAACACGATAAACGTGAAAATTTATCAATTCTTACGTACCAAATGTAATTATCCCTTTCTGAAAAAACTACATTTCCGTAATGATACTTTTTTATTTTTATGAATTGTACCATTTATTTACATACATTTGATAATTACTAGTATAGAAAATATATAATTTAATTACCATATACGTTTAACGTATGAAATCGAAAGAGCTTATCAAAAACACATGGCGCTCGCGCAAAACTCTATCATCGTATTCGATTATCAGTTCGACGTCTGCAGGGTCAAGGCTTAGCAATCTCGCGCATTAATCAAAATATCGTGCTATCAACTTTGGTCTACTCTTCGCAAATTTTATACAGACTTACATTTATGTAAAATAAATCTTTTCTTCTCGACGCAATATAGTCTCACAGAACGAACTGTAGCAATTTTCTACTAAGCAATTTAGCGGGGCCATTTGGAAATTAAATAACCATTCTCTTCTAAACGCGTAATAGGAAAAATCGCGTAAGCAATGATTGGAACGCAACAGCAAAATTAACATAGTCAATATGGAAGTAAAATGGTAAAACGAAGCGAAGAAAGACAGAGCGATTCAAGTTTCTCCTTTGAGTTACTCAATATTCAAAATAAAAAGAACCACTTGAAGGAAGCACTTGTCAACGTGCTGCCGTCATTTTAAATCCGCCAAGTTCACGCGCGAGCCATTAACCCACCAATCCTCCTGTTTGTAAAATTAAATATTCTACTAAATTCGGAGATTCCCAAAAATTATGAGAAAATTAATATCGCATCGCGTGGAGTCGTCAGTTTCTAACGAACGGTCGGATTAAATAGGAAGAGCGTGAAATAAGGACAGGTATATGCAAATGGGGCGAGCAAAAAAGCTACACGCCAAGAATAACCGATACAATGCGAAAAAAGTCAAGCATCGTAATAAAAGTAACGCGAACGATGAAGAAGTCGCGGACGAAGCGCCCAAAGTCGTCCCGAAACCGCCTAAGGAAATAAGCGAGGATGTAGGAAAGATGTTCATTTCTTCCATCGACCCTTACGATAGACCTTTAAAGTGGTGGGAATCGGAGCACGTAAGATACGCGTAAGTCACGACTTCCTTCGCGACCTTTCCATTCTATTTTTTATCAATACCGATGCAAGACTTGCAATGAAATGCAATGGGATCCTCGACCACTTTTATGGGTGATCATGCCTCGCAAATATGTCCTCGAGATTAGAAGATCGAAAGCGAGGTCATAAAGTCGGCGAAGCGTTACAGTAAACATGTTTCGAGTGTCGGCATAAAGAAATGAGAAGATGAGCCTGAACAGTGTGTCAGTTATCATAATTTTGATCCAGTAATTATGCGGAATACATAATCTTCTAAATTGTTGAATGACCTAGACTTCAACTTAGATGAAACGTAGGATCACTTAGGATGAAAATCACGTGCTTGATTTTGAGTAGGTGCCATTTTTCAAAAAATAGATTTTCTCAAAATCGGCTTCGACAAGTACTAGTTTTTTTGTCTACTTTAACGTAAAAAAAATTACATATGTTTGAGATAGAACCCCACGAAGATATCCATGGCTTCTCAAATGCTGTAACTATGAAGGTGCTATTACGGTAGCATTTCTTAAGACATAAAATTTCATTTTGCAGCTTAATTTATACACAAAAAAGTGTATGATTTGATTTTTAAATATAACGTTTTTTATATGAAAAAAAATCATAAATGTTATTATAATTTTCGACCTGTGAAAGATGTGTAATTTCTTAATGAAATTGTGAATCGCCAGCTACTATTTAGATTCATTTCTGATAACGTTAAAATGATGGACGGTCACGTTGCCCCTCCGCGTGATTTTCAGAATAAATTATCCGCCGGTCAAAAGGCAGTTAGAGAAAGTGATGGGCAGCCACGTGGTGCGATTCACCGATCGTATGTACATGACGCAGCTTGCGGACAACATTGCCAGAGTCCACGTGGAGGAACAAGAACTTCGTATCGAGGGGAGAAAGTTGTCGCCACCTTCGATCATATCTCGATTAATGGAAATATCCTATAGGGCGTTGTTCGAAAAGATAAAACTACAGCAGCATAATAAAATAAAGCTGCCTCTTTAAAAGAAAATCCAATCGAGAGGGAGACATGTCACTCTGACGACGTGGCGTTATGCAGGCTGTTGAAAGAAGGGGTGCAGAACTTAGAAGGGAGGGTTTTTTATAAAATGGGGGTCTGATGGGTGTAAACAAATTGTATAGAACAATTTAATACCATTGCGTAATACAAGGCTGAATTTGGGGGGGGGGGGGCTGCAGCCCTCCTTCTAAGCCCTTCATTTATGTAAAAAATAATTGAATGAATCTTTGTTTACTGATTTCCTTTTGAAATAATTAGAAATCGCACTAAAAATTTATTTTAAAATATCTTTTCGATGTTTGTCTTTTGTCTTTAATATTATGTATTTGTAAATTATTATTTTTCGTTGTGATTAAATGTTATTTAATTTTATTTCGAATAAATTTCAATTTTTGAAGGTTTATGTATTTTATTGTATGTTTTATTCGAAATTTTTTACATCCCATATCCCCCGAAATTTTGGAAAAGGCTAACAGTAATAGGTACATATGTATTTCTGTTCGAACTGAATTTTATTTTTGAACTAACTTCTCGGTCACACTTTACACGATGTTATGTTAAAAATGACTACTTACATTGTGCTATTCTTTATATATTAGACAGTAAAACGAAATTAACAATGTAAATATGTAACGTCAAACAAAAACAAAGTAACGAAGAAAATGTAAAAAATACTCTTAGTGTTGTTAATATTGTAATATTGTCTAGAACATGTAACAATACAAGGAACATTATCTTTCTACATTACTATCAAGACTATTTCTAGTTTTGATTAATATTTACCGCCCACTTCATACAAGTTTCAGAAATCTCATGATGTAACATTTTTTCTTCGCTTTGTACTGACTTATTATTAATTAACGATCAACTCTAAGTTCCGAAAAAGTCCAATCTTTTCGCACAGAGCTAAAGTTACTAATCCCAATACTAACAAATGAAATTTTAATTTCCCCACTTTTGGAATTAAGAAATTTGGTTCCGATGTGCCTACGATTTATTCCTGAAAAGTTTGCTTAATACCTATTATTATGAGTCAGTTTAGGTGTGTCATACCTAGCTTATAAAGTACCCTTAATTTTTTATTATATGGAATGTAGCAAACTGGCTGTTAATCCTGCTAATACTTCCAACAACTCGTAACTTCTCCCCTCCATTTGCTTTATTCTCTCATTTCACCGATTCACGTGGTTTTTGGAACCTGTGAGTTTGTGAAAAACAGCTGCTAATAAGCCACTTTTCACTTTATTACTGTTGTGGGGATGTTCAATGATGATTTTCGGATTAAATGGGACTTCGACATATATACCTTCGTTTTCGTGGTGGTCGAACGTCTCCGAAAGATCGGCATCTATAAAATTAACAATACTTTTCAGTATATTACCGTTCCAATAATAAGATCGCTTCTTTAAGAGTGTCTGTAAGGTTTTAATAATAAGTAAAATCGTTTATCATTTACGTATGGTTTGACTATCAGGATAATCGAAATCCCCAACTAGTAAAATGAGTAAATTGCAAAAATAAAAGGAGCTGTTACAGAATTGAGGGCCTCAGTGAAAAAATGGTAAAAAAAATAAAAAAACGGTGGCATGCGTCTGTTTTCCACTGGGCCCCTCAATTGCTAAACTCACCTAGAATTCCATGGTCCCAAGGTGCAGAGTCGTGCCACAGGTCTATTAATTTCGAGGGGATTCTGATTTTGGGTTCGGGGATGTATTTATATTCGTGTGCGGTCCATCCAAGTGACGCTAGATGCTCACTGAACATTATTTTTTTCATTAGTAAATGACCAACAAAGAATGTTACATTAATTATCAAGTCTGAGTAAGCTAATGAATTCGAAAGATCATATACATGTTACGAAATTGTAAATCTACTTTTACAAAAGCGATCATTAATTTCATTTTAAATTCTACTGAGATATGATGCAATCAAACTGAATTCTTCGATTAGTCAATACGTTGTCTTCTATTTATAAATCCCATGGTACCTACTCGTGAATTTCTTCAAGCTCGTGCTTCTTGGGCGCTTTTACGGGTGGTTCAGATAATGTGTATGGTATTGGGTAATAATGCACATGAAAATGCTCCGCGGTATAGGGCTTTTTTTTCGCTTCCTTCTTCTCCTTCAGCGAGTGCAGCAAATTCATCAGAATCTTTTTAGGGCTGAAATAGAAATGGCCAACAGGATAATATGGTCCCTTTCTTCTTGACCACCGAATAATCTTTGACTAATCATAATTCGTTTGAATAACAACAACTTCGAAAGTAAATTATCCAAAGTATTTTTGTTTATTTCGCAAATAAATCTTGTGACAGAACAAAGAAAAATACAAAATCGCTTACTATTCGAAGAAGAATCCCTCGGACGAGGTGACGAAGAGTATGATCAGAAGTAAGGTAAACTGAAAGTCATAGCAAATCATTTACACTAACAATAATTTTAAGCTCCTCGCTCTGAATATCAAATTCTTAACGTTCATTACTCAATTCCTCAAAATACGACACTGATGCACAAGCGATTTAAGCCGATATAGGGTAAAGGACCCATTTACTGTCACCTTACGAATTGACACTGACATTATTGCATAGTTTTTGTATTCATTGGCCAAAAGTATAAGTTTTTCTATTTATTTATTATTATTTAATATGTTTAGTTGAAGAAAAAATGTTTCAGACTCTCAAACCCATTATTTTTATTTATAAATTCATTGATTTAAAACAAATATGTCGGGAGCATAACATTTTTGATCGTCTTATCAAAATTAACGAAGAAAGAATTAAGTGCTGTTTTTTGTATCGTACAAATAACAGTTTCAATTGTATGCAATTTTTTTCTGTATGATTTCACAAGGTTTATTCGTTATTTTAAGTAAAACACAGGTCCTTTACCCTAAACTCACGCACTAAATGGCACAGAGGAGAATGGAAGAATTAACAATTCGAATATCAGAGGGCAGAAACGATGAGTGATAAGAAGCACTTTTTGGTGCATGTTTCACGATTTACTTGTAACAATACTTCTGTCTTCATGGTGGCGACCTAACTCGCAGACTCCGATAGGCCGTCTGCTCTCTACGTGATTCGCGCGGCGGGCTGAGAATTCCTATGGAACAGGATCCCCTTTATACCTCAGCCGCTTACTCTCGTTTTCTAGCCCCCGAGAACCCCGGTTTTATTTTATCCTGCCACGATTCATGTTAGATTATTTACCTGCCATCGCTCAGGGAATAGACGCGGGTAAGTATGTCGAACTGGTCTCTTCCACTTTCAAATGCAAGCCACATGCTTCGGGATTTCTTCGTTCCTTAGAAGATGAAGATATTCGCGCTAAATTTGCATAACATGTTTAATGGACCACAGAAAATTTTCAGTTTACTTTGGGCAACCCTTCCTCTTTTCCCGAATTAGGCATAGAGTGTCCCAAGCAGTGGCGCGCTCAGGATTTAATCTTGGGAGGAGTCGAGTTGAAGAGATAAAAATATTTTTAATGCAAATTTAATAGAATTCATTAGGTGATTATAAAAATTTATTTAAAGAAAAAAATTAAGTTTTCTTTTCTTCTTACAACGCACCTTCTTTGGGGGGGGGGGGGTGCCAGGGACCCTTGGCCCTCTCTGGCTGCGCCATTGGTCCCAGAGAATTAGAGATATATTTGAAAATACGAACGGGAGGTGAGAATCATTAGCAGGAAATGACTATATATTTTACTGTATGGTATCAACTTAGTATCCGAGTCCTTTTTCTCATATTAAAAGTGAAATCGAAGCCAGATGTATGGGAATAAGGTTCCATATTTTATAAACACTTAGTTGCAATAAGTAACGAAGTAAACGCGCGTCCCAGGTGTTCACTTTCGCTTCAACGGCGCCAGCATTTCATCTCGCGGATAAATGAAGAAAAATGAAGAATTAATGAAGAAAAGAGCGAACCATGCAACGCTAAAGAGGAAACGGTCCGCGTCTCTTACGATTTAGCCACTTGAAATAGGAAATAAAGGACACGTTGTTCCGTCTAAGTAGTTTCCTTGAGAGTTATAGAGAGTTATCATGATTTTATGGCAACAGGTTTGCACGCCTCTTAAACTACACGTTAGGTCATTAGAGTGACTAAAAAATGGAACCACTAAATAATCACAATGTAGCTATATTAAATATACGCGAAGAAAAAATTGTTCCACATTCCAGAAAGTATGGTTTCTCATTATAAAAACTAGTTTCACGCTTACGAACGAGAGTTATGTACTATTCAGGGAGATCAATGAATGGGAAAGCGGAGTTTGTATGTATACACACTGATAATGCAAAGCTGTACTCTAGTCAATTACTATAACTTCGATAGTTCGAACGTTTCATAGAGTAGTTTAACATTCTCGTTACAGATAAAAGGCGTGTTCCTCACAAGTGGCTTACATCTGGCTTTCATAAATTTTTTATGACTTGCGACAGAAGTATGGGAAATAGTGTCTTCAATTGTTTAGCCAATGGCGAAGACCGGAGGCGATGATCGTTTCTTAAGCGAAGTTAGAACGATCTGTAATTAAAAGTCCTTGATTCTTTGCATTAGTTAAGTGAGGTGTCAGCAGCGAGATACTTAAATGCCATCGCTTCTGGTCGAATGATTAGTATAGCAAACATGTTCGTTTCACATTGACGTGCACGGTGTAAAGTGATCGACAGAAGAAAGTAAACCGACGACTGCGATATTTATCGAGGGTATGTGCCACTGATGCATGCGTTTGTTGAACGGAATTTGCATCTGTAAATTTCTAGATTAGTTACTCCAATAACTTTATCGAAAGGCCGCTATTTATTCAAACTCTATTAATCAGAACGTCATTGTTCTCAATGCCCCATTTATTAACACTACTGAATATTTATAATCTGGGCTATTACCAATCGATGCTACAAGCATATACGCATTTGTGTATGTACAAGTGTGAGCTTAAATCAAGGCCAATTATTAGCAATCGAAACAATAAATTGGTATATAAATAGCTGTATAATTTCATTTAAGTCTTTTCATCAAATGATCTGATGATCTAAGATTCTTGGAACGATCGGTTTTCTATTATTTGGGGTGAAAATTTATCGCTGATAGGGTGTTAGAATGAAAGAACGAACGAATGAATATTTCTAAGCTTTTACCAATGCTTTCTTTTCTTTCTTCTTTTGTAACTTTCGTAGATTAATTATTTTGATTCAAACGTAACCATTTAGAGTTATGATACTTTTCAATATAGAATGGTTCACAATTACCGAACTGTTTAGTAGATTATTTTCTACAACAAAAGAGAAATGAATTGTAGGACATAGATGACGAGCTTTATTGTCTTTTTATGGTGCATATAATCAGTAGGGATACTAAGGAGTGAAATCGACGTTAATGTATTCAGGAAAGTCGTGAACAATTATTTCGCATGATGTATACAAAATCATTTTTACAAATCAGTAAATAAATCGCGACATCTGTTAATAAGTTTACCATCGGAGAATGGTAAAATTCTAAGTTCCGTTTACTTCTGTCCAGAGTATGTGCCCAAAAATAAATTATGTGCAAAAATCGATCAAC
This sequence comes from Andrena camellia, assembly GCA_029448645.1. NCBI lineage: Eukaryota > Metazoa > Arthropoda > Insecta > Hymenoptera > Andrenidae > Andrena > Andrena camellia. The sequence goes on along the minus strand of CM055679.1, from coordinate 12,439,781 downwards.
AAACAGCACTGAAAATTAACTGCTTAAGTAACACCACCCCAGAACATTATAAAAATAATACATCATACCTCAAATTTATTTTCTGGTTTTTCTAAACGAAATCTCTCATCGATATTTCCTAACAATGTATCTAATGTTAGTTGCCAATAGAACAATCGAGCATAAAACTTCCCTATCAATGAAAGGCAGTTTAATGTTTCAAACTGTCTATTTACAACCGTGCCAATTTAAGGAGAAAAGTGATAAAAGCACCACCTCGCATGATTTTACGACGGGCTTGATGGATCATTGCGAAAATCTATTCGAAAAGAATACGACGTCCCCGTCCTAATGACTCTACCGTCCGATCTGGATCGATTTTTCTTCCAAATGCCGCAGACTTTCTTCCTATGCTTCTAGAGAAAGCTTCGCGATATAAAGGAACGCTTCTCGGATATTGCCGCGTTATTACTAAACCGGTTCCACTTCTGACTCTTCGTGTAATGTGTTTTACCGGTGGATGCCTGCAGGAACACGTATGCATATTGCATGCACTTTCTTGATCGAGAAACGAAACAGGGATTTTCTCTGCTCGAAGCTGACTACGCTTTGTCTTCAAAGATGCAGAGTCCTAAGTAGATCTGTGGGCAAAAATAATTTTAACGCCCTATATATTTAATTGTAAATAAGTATTTTGAAATATAATTTTTGACAGTGACAGTGAGTGAAATTTTGAGGTATTTTTTGAATAATAAAAGCCTTGTGTTTTAGAAAAATTTAATAATTATATGGGTGATTTAAAAACAGTTTATAAGTTTGATACTAAATTCAAACATCCCTAGTAGCACAAAATATTGAATACACATACATCCAATATTAAAAAGAGGATTCATACTTTTTCAAAATATTTTTTCCGAATACACAGGAAAAATTTCTTTTATATCAGGAAAAAATTATTTTCGTCCAAATATAAAATAAATATTTATTTAATATTGGAAAAAAATATTTGATCAATATTTTGTGCTAGTAGGGATATGTATTACCCACTTTTTTTACCGCTTTTTCAAAACTTTTTTATTCGCTTTTATTGATATCAATTTTCTCTTTCTGCCAATTTTGCCGCTCTGAGCAGTTGCCTTGCTTGCGCCCCTCCTAGATCGGGCCCTACAAAGATATTTCATATTCACGCATACTTCGTATGATTCATTTCACAAATGTCAGAATTGTACTGGTACCCTCCGGTTTTTTCTGGGACGATGAAAATAAGGAAGTCTGCGGCTGTCCGGTAGTAAAAAGTGAGGAAGTTTGCGGTGGAGGCACGGAAACAAAAGAAGCTGTTGTGTTTCGATTCTCAATATCATGGGTGTTCCTCGAATTTAATTTACAAATTTTTTATATATTAAATTTACAATTTTCTGAGAAGAAATCTTTCTTGCAACCTGTACGCCCTTTAAAACCATTCTAATTGAGCATATAACATTTTTCGTAACGCAGCAACCAAAGATGATAATTATTTAGTCGATTAGTTTCGATCGGGACATCCTATACATACGCTCTATAAATAATTAGTGGATCTTAAAAAGGGGGAAAGAGATGAAATAAATATGACGCGGATCTTGGCATCTTTGAAATGCGAGAAGCGCGTGCCGCTCACCTTTCTCTTCGTGCGAAATAAATCTGCCTCGTACCGAACGGAACTAAGTACAATGTTAAAAACCCAAGGTTTATTTTTTTTTACTCCCCTTGTCGCGTGATAAGAAAATAGAAAGTGCGATGTACCGAGGCAGATTACTCGAGGATTTAAAATACCGTCGCCGTATATTCGTTACTATGGGCGAACTCTGCGTTAATACTTCTGGGATACGATAAATATAAGTACAGGTACATTTACTGTACACGTGAAATTCACACAGAACCTTATTTTTTTGATAAACATTATCAATCATTCTCAATAAGGAAATACAGAAATGTTTATATACTGCAAATAAAAACAATAAATAATAGACTTCTGTATGGAACAATATTTTCAACGAAAATTCCTTTTTTTGTTCGACGTATTAAAAGCAATCTTTTTCTACGCAGTTTTCCAAAATTGAAATCCTCGTGTATACTTTTCTATTCTCTTAGTACATCTGATCTTCATTGATAAATAATTTTACTCCTACAAACTTTACTAATTATCGAATATCGTATTGTTATTAAATATATAAAAACAGAAGAAACCGGGGAACAGCGGCGAATGCATTTGAATCGATTAATTCCAGAAGAGTTGGAGTAGATGGCGCGTCAGATCGAAATATCCGCTGGCAAGCACTCGTGCAGTCTCACATTGTTGTACATTTTTCAGTAAGTACGACTCGATAAATGAGTGAACGTTGCGAGCTATTCTTCGCGAAGCATTTGTAGGATTAGCACAGTGTTTCGTGACATACGATAATAATTACCATTAACTAGATAATAGAGCCCTTCGCGCGTGACATTTAAGGTGCGTAAATCGCCGTTCGTTCCCGAACTTCGCCTCGGTGTCAGGGAAATTGCATTCCTCTGTAAAACAGTAGTACCTATATACAGTAGTTAACGCTCGTCCGTCGATGGTCGAGTGACCGCGGTTGTGTCGTCTGTTAGTACTGTTAGTAGCATCGAGAGAATACTCGCGGAGCGTCATTTAAACGTGGACTTACAATTACCCGGACAGTTTTGCGCGCAACGCCAGTCGATATGTCGATTAACGTGATACGCACCTAATGCACCTCGTCTCACACGGTGAGTAGTGCATGTGCATGTGCATTGAACAATGCGTAGTTGGGTGTTGGACTGACGTTACGCCGTTTGTTGTGATGGGCGGGATCTGTCCGTTGCAAAGTACAAAGAGTATCGTATGAATTTCTGGAGTTCAAGGGGACATTAAGTAATTCTCTGGTTCATAAATACACCTATTGCACACCGATGTGCAAGAGCGCAATACACATCTATAGGCGCGCATGCATTTATGTATAGATCGTATTTACATGCGTTCCGCACATACGTTTTTTTTTGCTAGCTTGAGTTTAATAATTTTATCGAGAAGTCGTCTTCGAAAAATATCGCTAGCCGTGCTTGTGTTCTGCATCAATGATTCATTGGTACGTTCCCTGTGGCTAGACTGTAACGGACACAAGCATTGACTTGTGTGCGATGAACAGTTACAACATTCAAATGCTGAGTGCTGTGTTCGACGATGTTATAGTTATTTATTTGCGCGAAACAGTTGTGATGTAATCTTAGTTTGTAGCAATCAAGGGAATGCGTACAAACTGACGTCGAATGTACATACGTATTGTTGCATGCTGAGTTTGTCTGAGAAAGAGATATGATTGGGATTGTTATACTTTTTTTTTATATATAACGAAAAATAAGGTGTGTAAGAATTAGAATTAGTTTCTTACATGAGGTGTAGTAGTAACGATGGCGCAGCACGTTGATAATGTAATTCCATATGACAAAATTACTCAGTGACAAAAATAAAGAGACACTGCAAGTCTGTGGTCGAACAAGCTATTAATTTATAAACTAACATTGAACCGACTTTTCCTTAGCTGCGCATACATAGTTTAAGCAGAGCCTGAAAATAAATTATACCACAATCACTGTCATACTACCTTGTATTGGCCATTTAAAGTAATGATATTATCAGGCGAACAGAAGTCTGTTAACCAGAGAGTTAAGAATCATTAATTCTGTACGAGCATCACAGTATTAATTTTGTTCCCAGGTTTTAACTGGAGCATGCGCCAACCTTTATGGAATATTACTGCAGCCGTTTTGTTTATAAATGCTGAAAGATGCCACCAAAGCAAAGGAAAATAGCTATTATGGGTTACAGATCCGTAGGTAATGAACCATCGTTATAATTAAAAATATCGCTTACTCGAGTGACTTGTTTATTTAATTCTTAAACGCTGCAAATTAAGTTGTCACTCTTTCGAGAAGCGTTTTGCTATAATTCGAACATAATTTTACATACTGTGTAAACTTATATATGTTTTTCTTATCGTTAATTGTAATAGGCAAGTCGTCGCTGAGCATACAGTTCGTCGAGGGACAGTTTGTGGATTCGTATGACCCTACTATAGAAAATAGTAAGAAGTACCTGTATCGTCTTACACGCTACTTCAAAGATTTCTAATGACACTGTTAGTAGTATTTTCTGCACATTCTGTTCATAATTCATGCTGTAAATGAGCAATAGATTCTTGACAATTTATTATTATTTTAACGGACAGGTATTTTATAACGTGCGCTGTATCCGGCGAATGAGAAGTTTCTAAATCGAAAGTAAAGATTCTTGATACTTTTACAATGGTAGTTTTATCAACTTTTTAAGTCGAAATATAAAATATTTTCAATATAAACAGGATATTTCAGTTTATGATATACTCGTCCAATTATAATCACTAATGACGTAAGAAGTTGATGCTTCATGATTATGTACAACTATCAAAAAAAATTTATTTCTGATTCCAAAGAAATCTCATTCGTAATGGATACAGGACATCGTGTATTTATTAAATAGTAATAAAAATGAAGTAGTGAATCATATACAGTAAGTAAAAGATACATTGAATGGTAAATCTAAATATTTCTCTGAATATATATGAATTTTAGCTTCTTTGGCATTTTTGTAAATATGTCGTATTTACGAAACAAATAATATATTAATATGATATAATTTCCATTCGTTAGCATTATTAATCGATTGTGTAGTTAACTTTGCAAAGTTTTTTTAAGTCGAAACGTTAAAATTAGCGAAGGATGTAAAATTGAAAATATATAGGATATTTGCTCTAATATTCAATATTCAACTGTATCATTCAGCATATTCATATCCTATTGAATCTTGGAATTTCAAAATTTAAATCAATCCATATCGACACGCAGGAGTACATTTTTAAAACATCTTCACTTGTATTGCCTTAATAATTTCGTAACTCTATATGTACGCGAGACACGAAACCAATCTTTATAACACAGTACTTGGAGATTTCATGATTTCTTTTCAATTTTGTATTGTGTAAATTACTTCCTTTTTTACGTGTAAAATCTGTTTTAATTGTCTGAATTAATTCGGACTACTTAAGGCTTATGGGTATGCTAAAAATTACTATTAACAAGTTACACAGAGTATGTTCATTACAGCATGTACACGCATTGTTAGTAATATGCATGAATGTCTACTTGGATTAGTATTTGTGTTCTATGTGAAGTTCAAGTACCTATTTCATGATTTTTATCTGTCGTGTAATTAAATGTATTTAATGCAGTAGCACCCTACATCTTGCTTCTTAGCTTGCTTTGGAATCTGTTCTTTTGAATGAAACTTGTGAATGAACAAGTATGCAGTGTACTTATTATATCTATATTTGAAGATTATATAAATTCAATCAGGTTTAGAGCAAAAGCTGTTGCAGTTTTATTAATAAAATTAAAAGAAACTCTGTGTAAGATTTGAGAGATGCGGGTTCTACTGACTGGAGTGTTGCCTATTTTCTTATACAATTGAATTTGTTTTCCAGCATTTACGAAAAGTACACGAGTAAATAGCCAAGATTATGAAGTTAAGTTGGTAGATACAGCAGGTCAAGATGAATATAGTATATTTCCTACACAGTATTCGATGGACATTCATGGTTATGTCCTCGTGTATAGTATAACCAGTGCAAAGAGTTTTGAAGTTGTACAAATTATTTATGACAAGCTGCTGGATATTTCAGGGAAAGTCCAGTATGATATCTATTAATTCCTTTTTTCGCACAAGAGAGCTGATAACGTAACGTAGCATGTCTAATACGATATACTTTTGTGTATTTCAGCGTTCCAATCGTATTAGTAGGAAATAAAACGGATTTATATGTAGACCGAATGATAACAACAGAACAGGGCAAACGATTGGCAGACTCCTGGCATGCAGCTTTCTTAGAAACCAGTGCAAAACAAAATGAGGTACGCTCGCTCCGTTATTTTTCATGATTAGTCGCGATTGCAATATTAATTTGCCATCCTGTTTCAGTCTGTAGCAGATATTTTTCATACGTTACTGATTGAGATTGAGAAAGCTGACGGAAATGTACAAGAGAAGTCGAACTGCATTATATCCTGAGCTATATTAGCTGGAAATATAATTACGGTATAATGCGAATGTATAAAACGGAATGGTGAATTTGGCATTATATTAATATACGTCCGGAAACAAATTAAATGTAATAATATTGGAAATGTAAAATGGCGGAGGCGAAACAATTATATCTTTCATTGCTGTATAAGGAACAACAAATATTATAAATATTGTCTATATCAGAGTACGCAATGGGAATAAGTATTTTTATCGTTTACGTTTGTAACACTCATTTTGCAGAAAGAAAAGAGATAATTGATTTTGATAACGTTTATTTTTATTATCCAAATGTGTAATGAGGTTTAATATTTTAGGAGATACTTTTCGGCGATGATAATATAATAGTTGATTTCGATTCGTTTTATGTAACTTTGTCCCGAAACATTTATATTTTTTCAGATATCCTGAAATAAAACTTAACTGAGACTTGAAGGAAGTAATTTTATTATTAACCAATAATAATTTCAAACTCCATGTGTGTAATTTGGTACTTTGTACTGGATTATTTAATTCGCTTAGTTATCTACACTCCATACCATATAAGGGCGGACTCACGTCCCTACCAATTTACGACCGATCTGCGCAGCTCCCACGGATCTGACACACGCGATTAGTCGTAGCACTTTTCCTGCTGGTTTCCTACCAATCGACAGTATATCCCTACGCGGAACGAGTTCGCTCTAAAGTGGAATGCAGTGTAATGTAAAGAACAATGTTAAGTCGCAGAGGGGATTAGTGACCCACGAGCCTACAGCGTATGCTATACACCGTTGGAAAGATCTCGCCAAGACGAATCGATTGATACCATTTTTAACTTCGAAATCAGATGGAATCAGCTCGAAAAATGGCCTCAAAGTTCGAGTTTTTGCGGTTTTGAACAAAAGAAACCGGTAGTAAAATCCCAACCGACTCGGCAGACCTCGGGTAGGCACCTGAGGAAAAACTGAGGGATGTAAGCGATATTCCAGCAAACTGGAGCGGCAAATGTGCCTCATGACCTTCATTTCAGGGCCGTGTTGGGCCTGCATTTGCCCTATGGGCCCCTTTCCTAATGCCCACTACGAAATCGCCAATGGATTAGTGGCCCATGGCTCTGCGACTTAACATTGCCCTTTCTGTCGCGCGCAACGTTACCAATTCAGAGTGGAATTCGATCGCGATCCTACTAGCGGTTAGAATTGAAACTAAATTTTTTTTTCATTATCGATAATACTGGATGTTACAGGAAGAAAACGAAGGGACGCGTTAGTTCTCAAATCGTGTGACAATATTTTTTTGTGAACTTTAGATGTTTGATTTATTTTAGTCCTCATTTGCAATAGTACTCTACAACTTTACTATTATTACAATTCATGAATGGAATTCATTCGTTATCGATGATTGAGCTCTAGTGTAACTTTGAGTATTGCCCAGAGATGGCGGTATCATTTCCAGAGCCCACAGTTCATATTCTCAAGCATTCAAACAACTCGGGACCATTCCACGTAAAATCGATTATCTTTTGCATTCTATATCGGGGATTCATATAAAATTGGAGTATAAATAAGTAAACATGAAATTAGTGGAGGTTTAAGTCATTATTTGTTTGGTTTCAATTTTATTTAAAGAATACAGTCCATCAAAGTTTTCAATGCTTGCTCATATGCTCGAAAACAGTCTGTATAAACAAATTTTCAACTACAAGGTTATATAAATTGTACAAAGTTTCTTCTCCTTTTACATTAATCGAGGTGGAGCGGCCTTCTCCATTAACTCGTTCTCCTCTAAAACAAAAAATCGTTTTCTCAAAACGAAAATTGTAAACGAATTCTGTTTTGCAGGTATCCTTTTAATTTTCGATAAGATATTCCTAGAATCTCAGAAGCCTTCTCCACGAAATAAGATTTTGTCTTGGACGCTTATTTTAAATTAACTTCGTTCCAAATAAAATTTTAATACATGTACCACAAAATAATTCACAGTAGGTATACTTAGTATAGAATAATGAATAAACAATTTCATAGAAGCAGTTGATGATCCGCAGGAAAAATATATCTAAATACGTCTATTTGAAGACTGAAAGGCCAACGGAGGCGACTCGCGATCGTGGAAATTCGCGGCAAGCGAATCTATCTTGATGTTCCTCCTTCTCTTGATTCTTCGTCGGGGCAAACTCTCCCGAGAATCCGACGGCACAATGCTAAACGCTACACCTATGAATATGAATTAGCGTCTCGTCGAGGGGGTTGGATGCGAACCATTTACCGTTTCCGTCAGCTTAACCGCGTACCCCAGTGGCTCTCAATTCAATCAACCACTTAAGCCGCAAATGCGCGAACCGTGTTACCGCAGCCACTCAACCCCAATTAATCTATCGCTGACCCATTACCGATCTCCATTAGAAAAACCACGGAAAATGAAAAAAAAAAGAGCTCGCGACATCTTGCCGGTACACAGACAGGGTAGGTGTTCAAGTTCGTTCGCAACGCGTCATCTGTCCACCTATGGAAAGGGAGCTTTTAGACGAGCATCTGCTTTGGGAAGGGTTAGCCGAAAGCTGAATCGCGGCTGAAAATGGTCGCGAGCGCTGCTTTATTTTAATGATCGCCCGTCGCAACCCCCTTCAACCGTAACTGTTGTCGCGGAAAGTGGTGACCCGAGAGAGCTGTCATATTTTGACGTCCGCAGCGGGCGTTCTGGCCTGAAAGATGGGGGAGACCCAGAAGAAAAGGGATTATTTTTCGTCATGCCGCCGGGAGAAGTAGAAATCAGTAGGCAAGCGAGCAACGAGGGGCGGGGGGATTCCCTAATGGCACGGCGACTACGAATTCGCCTGAGTTTTTCTTGTCCCCCGTTCAAGTGTGCTCGTCATCGTCAGATTTTCGGGGGGTGATCGCGCGACGAATTTAACTCGTAAAGCGAGAAGCTAAGTAGTTTGTCGCATTCGCTGCGATTCTATCAATCTCTCGTTCGTTTTGAAGCAACTCCGATTGAAGGGAAATTGAAATTTATGGTTCTTTGCTGCGTATATCCATATTTCACTAGGTGGAGAGGATAGGAAAAAGGACTGGAAAATTTCACGTCTCATTTTCGATTTATTTCTCGCCACTAATCGTCCCTTTTTCCTACTTTTCACATAAAAAATAGGTACCAAATCGGCATTCCCTTGGTTTGTAAGTTAAGTGGTTCCAATCGAATTTCATCCTATTCCGCCAATTAAGGTAATTCAATTTCAATCGGTGCAAACTATTCCTTCAATCTCTCATACCAAATCGCATGATAATTCGCGTAGCCAGTCGACAAGTGTCACGCCATGGCGGGTGCAATTTCCACGGAAACCGCAAAAATACCATCTCGTGATCGAATTAAGCCGGATCTCGAGCGGGGCGCATTAGCGCCCCGTCAAAAGTCGCGAGGTGATTATCGGTGGATGACGGTGGCCGGGCAGACAGCCCCTGCGGAATACTCGTCCGATGATCGCCCGTCCGTCACCGGCGTTACGCGAGATCATCGGCGCGTTTGAGCAACTCTTCTCGCCCTCGGTTTCACACTCGCGCCGCTTCAAATTGACGTCGCCGGCAGACACGGGCACCGCTTGTCGAGCGGCGAACAAGAGTGACGAGCGTTGCGAATCCACGACTCGCTTAACATTTCCATTGTGAAAGCGCGGAGCGGGGCGCCGGGAAAAGACGGGAGGGCGAAAAATGTCATGTACGTCGGCGGGATCGCGCGTAGAATTAATTCGATATCGGCCGCAGTCTGCCGGAGATTTCCGTAATTGCTGGAGAAATATTGATTCGCGGTTGATCAGCGAATCGCCGCGTGCACATCTGCGGAGAATGCTTGATGCAACTTTCACGGTGAGTTTTTTTTTTCTAATAGTTCTTCTATCTTCTTTTATAATAGTAGGTATCTCGTCTTAAGTAGTTAACTCACATTCCGTTATTGGTAGTTTAGTAAAGTTCGACTTTCCTTCGGCGGAAATTAATCAGCGCAAAGGGAAGTGTGGGGTAGGGAGGGGCTGAAAGTCCTGTTTTTCATATAAACCTGTGTAAAATTTAGTAATAACAATTTAGAGATATATACGGTGTTATTTTGTATAAACTACAACTATTATGTTTTACTTTTACAAAGTTGTTGGTTAATAGTGTTATTTTTTGTTGAGTTATATCACAAAATGTGTGTCCATTGCTTGGGGTAAAAAGTCCTTAATATCTTCTAACCAGCTTTTCGTGTAACATAAAACAAAATAAGTAAAAAAAACTCTTTTGAAATCAACAAATATTTATTAAACTAATTTTTTTAGTATACAATATTGAAAAGAATGAAAATACAGGACACAGAGTCAGCGTGAACAAAAAATTGCACAATAATCTTGGCTCAACATAGAGATATAATTCTCCCTTAAGCATTTTTGGCCTTGTTCCTTAAACTCAAATTATTTTAATATAAATAAACAGGAAAACAGATAGAGAATTTATGATTTTATTAATTAGTTTGCTTCAACAAAGACAACCACTCTTTTTAGTATTTTAACATGACTTCTTTAACAAAAAATAAAAACATAAGTCAAAAATATAAGTAAGAGACTTTTTGCCTCCATGGTACCTCTATAATTTCGCCGACACTTATTTACATAGGTTCGAAGATATTATCAGTCAGAAATAAACAATGTCTTGTACACATTACTAAAGGAACATACAATCTTAACGTATTCACCGTATACGCTGTTAAACTGTGGTTTACTTCGAATAACACAACAAAAACGATGTATTGTTTTCGCTTCTTGATGTACATAATGACAAAGGCGTCATATGACACGCACGAAAGCCCAAAAAACGACTGGCGACTCTGCGGTCCTTTGCATTACCCTTGCCATCAACATAGTTATGCTGCAATATTCAATCGATTGTTTACGAATGGGAGACTTTGCATTCGGGACTTTTTACCCGCCGGACTTTTAGCTTCACTCTACCCTACTCCATTCTATAGTAAACGACAAATGTGATTATTCAAAGGGATTTCGCGAAGGAATAATCCACCCACTTACTGCCACCGTCGATTTAGATCGAATTTGCACTTCGATCGTCGTATCAGACGATGCTTGTCGGGACAGTGTACACACAGTTCGCCAAAACGATCCTCTCAGGCAGTCATGAGAGCAGCGACGAGTTAAACGATTCAATCGCGACAATGAATAATACTCGAGCGACGGTTAAACGCAGCAGCAGATCGGATCGGGTCCGCCCACGAGGCTGTCCGAAGGGAAACCACCCGTAAAATCCAAAAGGGGTGCAGTGGAGCGGGAGAGGCAGGGGGCGCCAGGCGACTCTGTGACGCGATTATGCTAACGAAGTTATTCCATTGTAACGCTGTTTACAACGCCGCGCATTAAGGCTACACCGGAACAATAGCGCCTCCCCTCCTAAACCCTCACCCACCCACCCCCTACTCGTTCACAAATCGGAGAATCCACGAGAATCGTGGGGGCATTGTGTGCCCTATTCCGAAAGGAAGTACCGATAGTTGCCGATGGTGAGCTGGAAAAACGCGGTAAACGTGGCTTTGGATAACGAGGAGTTTGTGAGCTGAATGCTACGACATCGCGAAGTTTCTATCTTGGTAGATAAAAGGGTAGGTTCAAGGATAACAATTTTGGGAGGAAGTTTGCAGAAATAATAAAAATATTATTAAGATGACGATAGAGGTGGGAACTGGGATGGTATTACTCTTCAAATATGGTGGAATTACTAATGAATTAATGTAGACATTATTCTCATTAAGTTAGTTGGGGTTTCTCAAAGATTATTATAGAATCTTTGTCGTGGAGAAAGGTAGGTAAGGTTTGAAGAATGTTTGAAGAAGAATTGCACGAGGTTGCGGGAAAATATTCCCGTACATAATATACATATAAGGTAAAGAAAGTTTGCCAAAAGCGACGAAACACAATGAATACAAGAGGGTTGGAAGGGCCCCCGACTACTTCGCGTCTGGTTACACCCTACCGGGGCGCCACTTGACTCGTATTTAACTTTCAAATATATTTTATGCCTTTTGCATCTTAATACTTTCATGGATTCGCTATTCCTTTCCCCCGCCTCTGGCTCCGTCTAATGCGCGTGCATTTTCCTTCCACTGAAATGCACGTGACTGTGTATCATCGAGCAACGCTACCCCTATTCAAAGCAATACATTCCGATACTTTTCAACGTAGCCAATTATGTATTTGCCAGTTTTATAAAATGACAAGAAGGAACTCACTGATTATGCTCTATTAACCTTATAGCCATGCAATCGAAACTTTGGATTCATTTGAGCAAAAATCAGAATAAATAAGAAAAATACCTTCTTTCCAGCTAACAACCCGTCGCTGTTGATAACACTTTCTTTTTCCTATTAGGTACAACAGAAAATATAAAGCGGCGGCAAATTTTTTTACGGACGCTGTAGCATAATCTGTTTCAAAACATGTAGGTATTATGTTGTACGTTCAAACAAATTCACACAACAAAAGAGCTCACACGATCTTGCTAACATCTACTGGATAAACTCTGAGTTATGGTTAATTGGCATTTTACCCCCATTTGGCATCTCCCCTCCCCCCCAATTACCTTGTACAAATATAAATACATTAATTAAATTTATTATAGTAAAAATATAACACTTTAACTTGCCCATTTATCTCTTCCCTCCTGTGCTAGTCGACTAAGTAGTTAATTCGAATCTATGTGCAGAAAAGTTCGAAATTTTATAACTTCTTCCTAGATCAATAATTCTATTCATTGGTCGTCCGATCCCTCATGGAATTTCGATTTCTGTTTGATAACAGTGAAACTGCAGGGATCAGCGTGGGTGATTCGAGACACAAGTAACTCATGCTCGAACGAGCCCGGCATTTATGTGTCCATCGAAGCGTGGCGACGCTTCGACGGGATTATTTGTAGGATTCAGTCGTATACCCGACGTTTCCGCCGAATCCTTTGTACCATTCGCCCGTTACGCCATAGAATATTTCCTCGAGACGTATTTAGGCTTGTTTCGGACAGCCGGATATCCATCGTACTATTTTTACACGATCCTACGCTCATCTCTATCTAGTCTGTCTCTCCTTATTCATCGCGCACATGAAACTTTCTACGCTATCCGTGTCATAATCTTCTTATCTAGTTTTTATTAAACATTCAATGCAGTGGAATTATTATCGGTTCGTACGAAGTCAGAGAAGGGGAATGGGGCCGAGAGTGCGACAGAAAAGACGGAATATAATTTCAAATGGAGTATTTCTGTAGAAATGTTGATAATGCTTTGCCTCCCTTTTGTTCTCTAAGTGACTACGTATTCGTTTTGTGAAATCCTTCTGGCAGGATATTTTTAATGTCGATGCGAGGAGAACCTTTCTACCTTCATCCCCCAATTGTGTCCCTTTTATTTCAATATCGAATGAAAAGCGATTCCCTGTTTCTCGTTAAAGTGGAGCATAGACAATCGCGGTAGGGAGATTTATCTCACACGGACACCGCCTCTGCGTAACTCTGACGACATGAAGCTATTCAGCTTGCCTCCTGCATCCGAATGCCGATCGCTTTGAAGCGCACCGACGACACCGCGTACGCGTATACATTCCTTGTTGCCCCTCCGATAGCTTTTTTATGGGGAAAAAATTAATTAGTCGACCCAGCCAGCTGTGCCCGCTTGGTTAAACGCGGGAATTAGCGCTGGGTGTTCACTTCTTCCACTTCCGCTTCTCCATTGATTTATTAATAATCCCGAGGAAGTGGAACTGGGACTGATTTAGGATTACCATTCAGGTTTCACATATTTGACAATTCTGTTTTATTAATTTGTGTCCAATTTGTTTTAGTAATCGCATACAGTTTGATTTATTGTGGCACTCGAGTCTATTTTAGTAAACAGTGCCTAATGTAGCCTCTCTCAATGTTTCTTTTCTACAACATCGAGCGGTTCTCTTTATTACAAATTCGACTGGAGGGTTTGGTGTAAAGGCGGCGTGCCTCGCGGCAGAAAGGCACAAAAACGCCTACGTGGACGAAGACGTCACCGTGCACACACGTCGAATCAGATATAATCTTTCCGCCTCGTCCACGAACAGAAGCTAGTGCTTATGCGTATGTGGCCTGACGAGGGGGAGCCAAGCAGGAACGTAGATGGCATTCCACTAATTTGTCGGCTCGACTTTGTCGGCTAATCAATCGACTCCGTGATTACCATGCGCCTCGAGCGTTACCCACGACAGGCTTCCTCGGTTTCCATGCCGCGTGTCTATCCACGTATAATCGTAGCTGTGAAAGTCTACGTGTGTATGATTCAAGCGCGTGCACACCGAGGGACAATAGCATCGACAGGCCGTGAGTAATTTTACTGTTACGGCCAATTATCGCCTTATCTCGTCTTAGAAAAAACGGAACTTTCTAATCACCAGTGTTTCAATTTATTTACCGTATTCCTACAATTAGTATCCAATGCCGAAGAATTAAGTTTACGTTTAAGTGGATTGAATTTTGCTAGGAAAATCCCGGCCCGTAAATCTCCCGTGTGCAATTAAAAGCCGATTACATTCGTTTTGACGATCATTCAGAGGCAAAGAGGTGGACGTTTTCAGTTTCCTACGCGCACACCCACGCGAGAGACGAGCCATACGTGCGTTCACGGTGGCTGTCGGCGAGCAGACGCACGCATCGCCGCCTTCATTTCACGCATAATTGAAAGCATGTCCCATTTAGCGTCGAGGACGCTCGCTGCTCCTCGACCTCGGGCTTCCTCCCAAGATAGCACCCGTTTAGTCGTGTCCCGTACGATTAACGTGATTTAGGCATCAGGGCCCGTTTAACGGCCTCGCGAACAAAACCACCTACCATAATTTAGGGCGGCATCCTTTTTCGCATACTTGCGCGCTCCGCGGAGCGCGTGCATACTTATATTCCTCGGCCTTTGATCGTCAGAAGGGCGTTTCACCGCGAGTGGGAGCGCGTATGAATTACTGTATTTAACATACAACAGGGCTAGATTCAGAGATCTCAACGTCCGCTTGAAAAATAGCAAGAAATCTGAAAACTGTAAATGAGTTCACGAAACTAATGCCAATAAATCAACGCCCCACAGAAATCGCCACGGCCACTGGTCCAACACTTAGGCGTGCGCTGTAATTCCTAGTGCCAGCCTGTCGTCGCGACGCGAAAGTGGATCAGGTTCCGCGACAGGTACGAACGCCTCCTGTTCGCCGCGCATAATTTGTCCTGCGAAGGGCCGTGCAGAGGACGACGGTTAATCCATTAACAAGGAGCGCGGGCGCGCCGTCTCGGTTTTCACGACGCCCACCAATTTGCTAACCATCGATTTCTGGCGTTCACCCTCACGCGCGCAACCCCTTCTGGACCAGCGCCGTGTACCGCGAGCAATGCCACGCCGCCAATCGCGATTTCTACACCCTCCATCCGCGTTTTTCCTCCCTTACGGAGGCGCTATCTTTGGAAACGCAGGCGCAGCTCCGCGTCTCTTTTCAGCCCCGTCGGGCGTTACGTTTCCATCTTCCGTTGACGGACTTAGCGGTCTTTTGGTCGCTGATGGCTAGAGGGAACTCGCGTTTCTAGTAGAACTGTAGCTGGCGGAGTTATGGCTCTGAGAATCGTGATTTTGTTTCGGGAAGATCGAATAGAGGGGGCGAAAATGATGTAAAGAATAGGCTTCGCTATCTAACGATCAGTTTACTCTTTAATAGGTAGTGCTATTAGTTTGCTTCTCTTTAAGAGAAATATTCCCAAGGGTTTCTGTCTCTTTACCGAGGATGGCTGATTGCAATTCATCCTCGCAGCTTCGTTTTGCTCGCGAGCGGGGCGAACGTTTCCTTGTAAATCACCGCGAACCACGAACGTCCCATTAGACCTGAAATGAAAAGAAAAGGCACGACGGTGGAGGCACCATAAACGCAAGAAAGAGGAGAAAAAGAAGTGTTCGAAAGCGGAGAGGCGGAAGAGGAAACGCGATGAGGACAAATTGTTCAAGGGGGATAAAAGGGAGGGAGAGTCTGGAAAGGGAACGAGACGTTCGAGGCATACAGGACCATTCATAATTATTCTAACTTGCCGAGGATTTTCACTTCGAAAACGTGACCACTCGCGAGAACTAACTTTCACAACACTCCTGCTGCGATTTTATTATTTACATAATTTTTCACAAAGGAAAAATTAAGGCATTGCTTCAAATCTAGCGGACAGTTCTCCGTGAAATTAGAAGGCAACACATTTTGCTATAATTCTAAGGATTGATCCTACTGGCAATAACCCCGTCATCCCCCTCTGAAGGGAGTTACAGAATTCGTGCAGCAAACAGTACGAGCTTAATGAACACATTTCGCGATGATTTACTGTCCTTATTTTTCAGTGCACGTACAGCCGTTGGAATAATTATGAATGATACTGTATAACTGTTCTCCCCGTGTCCACGAAACGGTTTGGCAATTAAAAGTCGTGGTGACGGTGAGCGTTGCGGCGCGCTTAAGAACCGAAGCGTTTAAGAGTCGACGTTTCCGTTCACACGTGCGTAACGAAAGCCCGCGGGTCGCGCAACGACGCCTCCGCGGGGCAAAATAAAGAGAGGCCCACAGCGAGTCAAGATTTAGCACCGTCTGAGCATTCGTGTCTGAATCTCCTTGCGCGTCTTCCACTCGCCCAGCCAGCGAAACTCTGCCCCCGGGAAATCTGTATTTCGGAAATCTCGCGACCCGATGTGTGGCCCGAGTGTGAACGAAAAGAACAGCCGGTGTTCACCTTCTTCGTTTGGAGAATGGATTACTTAGAGGTTGCTTGAACAAGTGTCGGGATGGGAATAACGATAAAACACGATTGTATTCTTGTAAGATTGTAATCTTCATTAAACTTCATTTCATACAATTTATTTTACAATTTCAGTTTAAGTTGACACGGGTTTCACGGGAAGGATTCGTTCGCAGAATTTGCGCCTCCCGATTCTTCCTGCGAACCTTCGTCTTAATTACGTCACATCCGTGAAAGCGACAGGCGCTTCTTGATTTTGTAGCCAGCACTTTCATCTTTCTTTACAACCCGTTAACTGCTACTTTGTCAAGCTACGTGTTCGCTCGCAGATCCGGTCGATACTCATTTCCGCTACTCGCCGTTACTCGAATAACTTTTGTCGAGGCTGGTGCCTCGCACGATAAACTTCCCCCTGACAGCAGCTCGTAAAGCAACTTGTCCGTGGTATCTGAAAACTACTGGAACATCTAAAAACGGAGGGGAACATCCTCGGCTGGTTAAAATTGTCCGACGTTTTGATTCTCGTCGGCCGGTCTATTTGTAACGTGAAGGGGTTGCGGCGAGAATGAATATCGACGGATGGGAATATGGGTGTGATTCATTGCCATGGTGGTACACGCTTCTGAAAGATCGGCAAGTAGGCGTCATCGCAACGAGCTCGAAGATGCATGGCCTTGCGCTTTGTATAACGACCAGCCGTTTAACTTTAGATCCTGCAAGGCTCAATTAGAGACGTGTCGCGTTAACGAGTGCCGAAATAGCGTCACTATTAGCGCGATGTGCCGATTAGCCAGCTCAGAAACGCCTACAAACAGGACAAACGACGCATGGGTGTAACCTGCCACCGGGGTTCTTCATGATAAACGAGGAATTATGCGCGTGTAGCTAATTGAATCCTCTCCTCTTCTTCTTCTTCTTCCTCTTCTTCCCCAATCGAAGCATTGCTCCTTCAGTTACCACCTAATGGTGTGTTTAGATCAAGCGAACGAATTCTTGTTTGCCCCCCACTTTGACAAAATTCGTGAAAATTTAGTAAACGGCAATCTTCAGTTGCAATGCTTCATCACTTGAACTTTGTCGAAGTGCGTGGAAGTTTGGTCTAAACGCACCTTTACACTAAACTAAGTAGGTACCTGTAGAAATTCTGAAAAAAGAAATGAAACTGGATTTGTGAAGTAGGTACCTAATTTCTTAAAATGGCCTACCAAACAACTTGTTCCATGCCACTCTACCAGTTCACCAGTCTATGAAATCAGAAACTCCCATTTTTAGTACCTACTTAGGGACATTTTTAATCATCGAAATATACGTGCTATTTCGAGCAGTGCACCTTGTGTACGTAATCGACGCGTTATTAGTCCCGTGTGCAAGCCGGTCACGTGGGTGTATTTACGTCATAATGAGTATGCAAAGCGATCAGCGTTAACGAGCCAGCTCCCTTTCAGCGCGCTGTCCGTTACCATAAGCCCACCGACCGCGTCCTCTTGTATTTTTATCGCTCGCTCGCGAATGCCGGCGAAGAACGTGTTTCCCATTAGGTTGCTCGCCGTGCCACCCCCGCACGACGGGTCCTTAACGAGCGCGTTTATCCAGCCGATCTTGGCGCGAGCCAATCCACTCGCAGGATAATGATTTCTACTTGTCTCGGTGTCAATCCTCTCCACGTCATCGAGATTGTGCTCGTTACGCGACGGGCGCAGGTAGTTAAGGCCCTTCCTCGATTTTAGGTTCATTCCTGGGGCACTGCTTGGCAAGCTCGTACGAAATACTGTTATTCGAGTATATTAACCCTTTGTTTGTTAATAACTACTTAAATTGGTGGTCGATTGTGTGCCATTCTGCGTCATATCAAAGCTTAAATTCGTGATTAACAAGGGAACATCCCGAACCCGGAAATTTAAAAAAATTCTGAAACTTTTATGAATATGTAGGGATTTTTCTCCTGATTATAATTCGTGAACTGTAAAAGAATTTTTTTCATCAAATGATAGATCTAATTAAAAGAAGTAACTTTTGTCTTGAAACTTTTTCTCTATCTCTTACAGTTCGCGAGTTATAACACAAAATCGGAAAATAGCCGAATTTTTAGAGGTTAATTTCACCCCCTTCGAGTGAATTTAGGCAGCAAACAAAAATTGCGTTGCAATCAGGAGGTAATCCCCTATATATTCACAAAGTTTTACAATTTTTTGAATATTTGCGATCGGGATCTTCCCGTGTAAGGTAGGTAAACAAAGAGATGAATAGACATCACTTGATTATAATAGATATTACCAGCAATGGTGGAGTAGCCAGGGTGTTAGCTGGCACGATGGCAAGTGCCCCGTAGGCCCCGGACAAAGTGGGCCCCTTTAAACATCAGACAATATGTTCAATATGTTAATGATCTTTTTGTAGCGTGAAAATATAATAGAAGTAAGTAATAATTTGAATAAATTTACGAGCAATAATTTGAAAATTTTATTTATTTCTTATAGAAATCAAATGATAGCCTTAGGTGTCGTCCTTGAATTATGTAAGGCTTTGGGAGAGGGTTCTCGAATTTCTTACGTTTTCTTACAAGGGGGAGAGAGGGAGTCAGATAGCGTCTTACGTAATATTTTTATAACCCAGTATTCAATATGAACAGTCTAAAAAAACGAGGTTTCATCGCGCACACAGAGGCAAATTAAATGAATTATATCAATCTTTAAAAGAATTTTAAAAACTGATAAAATGCAATGTAAAATATATTACGTAATGAAGGGTGCGGAGGTTGACATATCAAAACTCACGAGTTCTTATACTCGGGGCGGGAGGGAGTAAGAAATCGTCAAAATTACCCTTACGTAATTTAAAAACGGCCCCTTATAGTTATGGGTGGGCCCCCTTCGCCTCCTAGCAACCAATATTTTTGAACCCAGTCCGTCACCGTCGCGCGTCCTCCTGCATCACTTCGTTCCGGAAAATCCTCTGACTCTGATTCTCTCCTATCAAACCCTGCCTTAGCCACTATCATTTCCCTTTCAAACTCTTTGCCAACCAGCGCCGTGCATCCAAAAAGTGTATCCAAAACTGAAAAAGCAAGGCTCTCCTCGAAAAGCAGAATGAAGAAGGTGCAACGAGCGCTGAGTACGTTGCAGCGCGACGCTGGCAATTAACGAGGGATCGATGACAGGGGCGAGTGGGGGTTGACTGGCCGCGCATGGTGCTATCCAACGAGTCCTCGGCTGGATCACGCTCGTGGATCGCGGAAGGACAAAAGCGACCAGGGCACAGCAAGATGGCGGTTCACAGGATTTGTAGGCGCGTCCATGCACCCAGTTGGTTCGTGGAACAACCAATCGAGTCGGTGCTCTAACCGCGACCGCGCGGTTATACAGCCACGCCAGCTGCTGAGCCGCATCGAGTCGGCGCGGCAAGACCGCAGCTCCGCGTTTGAAATGCGCCTCGACAACAGTCGACAGTTGCCCCTCGACTCGTGCCCCATACGGTCATCGGCACACGTGGTCCTAGCCTCTGCTCATCTCGCTTCATCCTTTACCATCTCTCTCTCCCCCTCTCTATCTCTCTCTCTCTCTCTCTCTTCCTCCTTGCCAATTACGTATACATTTAGCCGGCATGGCAACGATCGCGGATCGCCGATTTAGTACACGGAGATCGCGGGTGTCACGGTTCGACAGAACGTAGTTCGATAGCTTGAACGTACATGCTGAGGATCGAGGTGCCTGGCCTGACCTGCTCGAGACTTGGCGGATCGCAGGAGTTTTGGTGCATGGAGGTGTCGTTGCGTATAGTGCGAGTGGATATAGTCTGCATTAATGACTCACTTTGTCATACTACTTGCGGTCGGACACGTATTTGTAAGACTGTGTTTTAAGGATACAGGACGATAGGGGTGGAAGGATCGAGGTGCATGTAATTGAGATCTTGTGGAAGCACTTGGACTTGTATCTTGTAAGGGGATGGAGATTATTTTGGAGTTCCGGTATTGAGAATTGATGCGGTTGGAGTGTTGGGGGACTACTTAGAGAAGCTTTATGTATTCGGTGTTTGAGAGACTATGCTCGTGGATTAATGTGATTTTGTATTTACGCGAGGATCGTGATTTAAGATCGTGCGGGCCTCGAAGGGTTGATCTGTGGACTGTGGGACGAGTAGTTGGAGGCTGAAGTGATTTGGTACTGTGACTTTTAAGAACGTGGACCAGTGATTTTGCCGCGTAAAAGTTAAAGACACTTTTCCATTCGACGCACTGTCGGGGACTGTGCAGAAGAAATTCAGGTAGTGACTTGAACGTGCCAAACGATGTGCAATTCTTGTGAATTCTAAGAACTGCATTTGCTAATTAAGTGGTTTGATGGCGCAGGTGGAAGGAATCTTGCCTGTAGTACCGTGTCTTATGAAGCAGTAGTACATTTTCATTGGAAACAACCCTTGCAAAACGCAAGAATTACTCGAGCTATCAGAAGAGGATTTAAGATAAGATATTGAAAAGCAATTCGATATTAGTCCACTATTTATAATACAAGTAGGGAGCATTAAATCCACCATATCTCAAGAAATCACAAACCAATTCGCACCCCATATTGGTGCCAAAAATAGTGGCATTTGGAGCGTTGAACACCGAACGCTGCAGAAAGGATTAACGATGAATTGATAACCGTTGATCCACGGCCTGCATCGAAAAATTAGCATGAATTCCAACGCGGAGGAGACGGAACTCGACGTCGGATCCGCGAGCGACGAGCTCGAAACTTCGATCGCAGAATCGAAGATACCCCGTCGACCAACCCCGAAACCTTTCACTATCGAGAGTCTGATCGGGAATTGCGGTGCTCAGAAAGGCAACTGTGATCCAGGGGCACAGGAAGAGCGAACGAACGATGAAGAGGACTCTGATCGTGATCGAGAGTATCTCTATCAGCGACATTACCTGGCGACTGCAGGGACGGCCGCACTGCCAACTGGTTAGTTTATTTTTCTTAACATCGAATGGGAATAATTTTCGTGATATTTTGAATTACTTGGATTGAGATAGGCACCTATGCTTAAACTGTAGGCAGTCTTACCCTTTTCTTGATGTTGGGTTCACAAGTTTGAATGGACCTCCGTGTGATTTTGCTAATAATGAACGATAATTTGGGTATTAATTTAATGGTGCGATGAATTTGAATGTTCAAATTGTGATACTCCTTTTAGTTTAGTGGGGTTTAGGTATATTTATAATAAGATTAGTGATTGCGATTGTTCTGCAGGCTCAGATAATCCTCTTCGCTCTAAGGTCTTTAATAGATTCATTGATTCTGTGCTTTGCGAGGGTATTAATGTTTGAAGAACTTTGGAAAAGTGATCAACAATGACGGGAATGGGAATTGTCGAAGTTTCCTAAGTTGTAATAACTCTGATAGCTAGAATGGGCGGGCAGCAAGTAGATAACTAGACGATAAATCCGACTTAATGATATTAGTTATAGAAGCGCGAATTAGCTATAGAATCGTGAATACCATGGTACTTCGAGTTGTGATAGTATGCGTGTGACTGTCATACCTTATGGCAACACATGGTATAGTATTATAGCATATGTATACGTGTAATGACGTATCACGGTATATAATCATGAATGTTAATGCGCACTTGATTATCTTCGTGTGTTATACAACGATTAAGTAATGCTTTCCATTATTCTTACTTCCATACCCATTTATTTCACGCTGTAATTAATTATCCCCACGTTGGCACGTCTATTTTATCAGCAGTTACAATTTCTTCCGCGTTGACTTCTTTTTTAAAGAATCCTTGAGTTCGTTCTCAGATTTAATCTCGGTATGAATGATTTCAGGGCACAAAGTTACAATGAAATTTAAATGATGTGTGTTAGTGTAGATATGGAGAAGAGTCGAATGATATGCAATCTACGTCCATTAGATCTGTCAATATTCTATTAGACAGTCATACAGTGCAAAAATTATTAGACGTTATGATAAATTAATTCTGAAGGAAATCGCGAGCATTTACCTCCCTTGCTTGTAGTTTATAAATTATGTCACACTCGAATAAGGAAGAGACATGGAAGCTCGAATCTCGAAGTTACCTATTTTAAGGGTGTCAGGAACACCAAGGAGTGATTAACACCGTTTCCTCTAGAATCGATCGCGGCTACATATTTCATAGCCCCCTTCGTACTCCAGATACCACAATTGTGTAATTGCAGAATATGGTACATAGGTACTATCCCGCCGCAATACGCGACCCACTTTTGGCGTATAATGAAATTCCATTCTTAAAACAAGTTCCTCTAAATGTCATCTTGCACGTTACGTCACGTTGATGTCATGGCAGTCTCCAAACTTCTATCGTGCCACCATGCGAGGTCGTGTATCTTTCACTTGGTAGAAAGTGACATTCTGCTTCTTCTGGGTTTACTTAACGCACACTACATGCTTCTCATTTGTTAAAAAAAATAATTAAATACAAGTCTAGTAAAGTAAGGTCCTCTTTGCTTTATTTATATCTCTCATCGAAGGAGAAGCTGAGACTTGTTATCTGCAAAAAGCAATAATGTAACAAGATACCTCCCACTTAAGCCGGGAATCCACCGGGAAGCTAAGCTAAGCTATGCTATGCGATGCTATGTTTTAGCTTAGCTTTTGGTGGAAACGGTTCCATAAGAATGTATTGAAGCTAATTTTTTTAAAACGTAGCATGGCATAGCATAGCTTAGCTTCTCAGTGGATTCCCGGCTTAATCAACAAATCCTGGTTTTTCAGGTTTCGGCGTGCCTCTCGGTTTGTACGGTGCGTGGCTACCGATGAGGATGTACGGTAGCAGCGGCACTTCCGGCGTTCCAATGCTGCCCGCGCACACTTCGGCCAGTTATCCGTCTCATCAGGAACTCTATCAAAGTCGATTGTCACAGCATCTGGGTCCAGGAGCGAATCATCTTCAAGGCGCAGCGTATCCAACTGCCTGTCAACGCACCACAAATCATCGTGGCTCAACTAGCTTCACGGACAGCGAGGACGACGGTAGCATCGATTCCCCAGCTTCACCTGTTCACGATCTATCGAAATCTCGGCACGGTGAGAATCGTTCGGACAGCGTACATTATTCGTAACATGTAGAATTTATCGTGGGACCTTTTTCTTTTATTGAATGGAGTTTTTGGAATCCCTGTGGTGCATCCATTTGTAGTTCTTGCAGATACTTCTCGAGTTGAAGGTTCTTGGATGTAAGTTAATTTAAGTTAAATGAGAGAATCAGAACCTTAGTTGAAATTAGGTATAGAAAAGTTTTGGTGATTTGTAATTTTTCGAACTGAGATGTTGGATGTTCATTTCACTCTATTTTTCCCTACTAGAAATTTGCCACTTTTGCAACAGACAGAAATGAAGATACACAGCTTCTGAGACTTCTTATTTTCATTGATCGCTAGTAAGTGTACAGGTTGAGTGGGAAATTCTAACGTTCGCGGAGCATAGGGATCTATTCGGCTTTGAATATCATTCTCAGTTTCTGTGGTTTATTAATGTCAGGGCGCCGTCACGCGAGAACGGGATCGTGAAATACCTATTTATTTATATTCTGCCATTAACTTACGGCCACCGGTAATTCCACATGCGGAGCACGCGCAAGCTCTATGCTATAGCTCGACGTCTGACGGCTGTTAGCGTTAACAGGATGCGGGAGCGATTGTTTCAATTATTTCCAGCACTGACGAAATGCTATCGTTCTGGCAGATAATTAAAGTCGATCGATAAACGTCTTATTAGGGCAGCAACAGCAGATTTATCGACGTTGTGGCTGTTTTAATGAGTGCTCCGAATTCGAAGTGTTGACGTGGCACTAAAAACTGCAAGACACTTAGCTAAAATAAAAAAGTTTTCTTGAGAAGAAATTTACCATTCTCAAACAGTAGGTACCGGAAGTATTTAATTATTTTGCACACTGTGTCTTTGCATAGTGGATGAAAATAAGAGAACAATGTGACTTTACTGCATTCATATTTAATATTCCATGACATTCGACAATTTCCATACTATCATAATGGACTTTATCTCGTCTCTACCAACTTCACAAATCTAACGAAATGACTTGCGAAGTGGTTAAATCTCGTTTGTCAAATTTAAAACAGAAGTAGTATCTCAGAACGAAGAAACGAGAAATTTCATCGTTAATCGCACTAACTTATTCATAACTATTCTGAGTTCGACATTTCCTATTCATGCCAATGATAATAGTATTCAATTCAGCTCGTGTCCTTCCCCAATCCTCTTCGTCTATTCCTGTTATTTCTACATACCTCTTAAAGCCATCATAATTTATCACCGTGGAATATTAAACGCGTTATATCCATTGCAGACCTCTCCGTGTCCCCAATACTCGCCACTCGGATTTGCCCAGAAATATTTTAATCACGAGCAGCACACGAACGAAGGGGAAATATTTCAGACTTTCCACCTGGAAAAAGGGAGACGACCCGACACCTGCGCGTCGCGTCGTTCGAGAAACGCGGATCGGAAAAAATCGCGATGACCGCTTACGGATTCCAGGAGCGTATCCTCGACTACGATCGCAGTGGCCACGATCGAAGCCGGCAAAGGACCCGAGATGCACAGTAGCTTGCATAAATTATGTCTGCCCCAAAGTTGAAGCTGCCCACGGCTGCACACGCACAGAATCGCGAAATACGTGATACGGTACTCCGCGAATACTGGCCGAATTTCAAACGCCCGGCGACCCTTCGACGAAGGACCCTTCTTCCCCGAACGCAAGGGCGACGCTCGAAAGTTTCTTCGATCGAGAAGACACCGTAGTCAACGAGTCCTCGGCTCCGCATTCGGTATTATAACAAGTTGGCAGCGGAAGAGCGAACAGTAAGCATAGACGAATGGGCTTGGAATTAGAATTGCAGGAGTGCACGTCTCTGCCCACGTGGGAATGTGTGTCAAGAATATTTTCCATTGCCAACCCGTCATATGCGCATCGGGACATCGAAGACCTGTCGACAATTTTAACGTTTCAAAGATTCCAATGATATCCGGGGTGTTTCTTTGGGAAGGGTGCGAATGGATTGGGAGATTTGCAAGGGAGTAGATCGGATGTGGATGGCTAAGTAGTTTGGTGACGATAGAGGAGGCAGCCCGTCGAATATGGAAAGTCGAAACTCGCCGATCACGTATTTCCGAAGGCGGCGGGGCGAACGTACGAACGACGAAGTCTCGCGCGCATTTATTCGTGGCCGATCGCTTTTTATTGATGTACCGCCGACCGAAGTGATTTCGTATGCGCAACGAAATGGCTTCGAGGAATCTGTCATCGGTCATTTATGACGCACCGTGCCGAACCGAACCGGTGTGCCGATCGTTACGACGAGCGAGGCGATCGAGACGCCTTGCCTTCGCTATTCCTGGCCCCCAACCGTCGGACACCTTCCGTCCAACTGCTCCTCCTTATCGCTCAATTTGTCCGTTTAATCAGCAGTGGTTCACCTTCTTTGTCTTTCAACGCGTGACCGAGAACCTTTGACCGAGAACGGTAAGGTGATGAATTAAAATTCTGGACCATTGTGGAATCCTTATGAACAGGAGTTCGACAGATACTTGTCAAGTTGAAAGATTGTGGTCAGACAGGAGGATGGAAATCGGCTTAAATTCAAATTAAATTCAAATGAGATGAATGCAGTTAGAAATTGCGAGGCATCGAGGCATAGAAATTAGGTTTGCAGTTATTCGTGACGCTATTGGTTTATTCCTTTTCTTCAGCTGTATTTTCTGAACGATCGATTACTCATTCGCACACATCTGTGCTGGTTTAAACTGCAGTCTGCCCGTATCATTTAATTGTTTTCAATGGATTGCAGTAAACAGGGGAGCTGTCTGGCTCGTAATTATCGTTTCCTTCGTGTGAATTAAATTTCGCCAGGCGACTAAATATCCCCAGTCTCAGAATCGTTCTAAATAGTTAGCCACTGTATTGATCGCGCCTTAAGGTTCGTATTTTTAAATCGCCCTCGATTGATCGGATTTTCGATAAATGATTTACCAAGCTTCGCACAGTCGTGTTCGTAGTTTTCATTCGGCGAGTTGGCGCGTCGATTTTATGGAAGCTCTACTTAGAATGCTTTCACTTAGAAGAATCGGTCGTTCGCTTGTGTACGTAATTCCATTTGCGCGACGTCTGGGCCGCTTCAACCGGAAAACATAGTGTCTTAAAATAGTCTCATTCATGCTAATAACATTCTAAAATCCGGTCTCACATCTTTAGCTGTCAGAGTACCTGTCAATATTCGTTTATACTTAAACGTGTCAAAAATGGATATCCATCAAAGTAGGATATTAAAATAATATCGATCTGTCAAACTTACCTGTGCAGTGATAATTCCATTTACACAGCTCCGATAAGTCTATTACTGTTCTTAATATAATTCCACATTGTAGATATACCAGAGATCCTGATCTATCTGATAGTAGAATGTGTGAAAGATTGCCAGCAAAATGAATGTAAATAGAGAATCGAAATGCTAGAAGTCGTCCTACGCTGCCTTCATTCATGCCACATTTAACAATGGCTCAGCTGATGCTCGTTAAATTCCTCAACGAAGCTTGAAGCTTTGAAGCGTGAGGAAAATACGCGACGTAATCGATCGCAGGTTAAATGAAATTATTTAATTGGACGGCTCTCCTATCAGAGTGAATGGAACTCGGATCCTCGTCAACGGTGTCGTTTCAATTGTTCAAGAATTTATAGCACCTCACAAAACTCATTATCCGAAGACGTGCAGGAAGGAAATGGTGTAATGGTTATTCTTGAGAGACTGGTGTATGAATTAATTATTACCGAACCGGATGGTGAGCGAGAATCATATCAGAACGTGACAGTTTCATGTTATTAATATACGCTACATTTTGTTTCCCTCTGATTCCGCGACCTTTCCGAATCGAACATTCTGTCTACTTAATCCAGGGTAAAGCTAATCCGGATTTACCTGAGTCCTAATTACAACTTAGTCTCTCTCTTAATCCAATTTAAAAGAATCCGAACTCAGGACTAACCTTACCAGGAGTGGGTTAAGGGGGTACACGGGCATTAGACGGCTAAAATAAACGGTTCCTTTTGGATTGGATTGCAGGACGATTAATAATTCATACCATTTGCACGTTTTACAATCCTTTACTGTGGATATAATACGCATTTTAAGACCAGGAAACCTGAAAAATATTAAAAATTAAAGGAATTACAAAGCGTCAAAGTGGGCGCTGCGCAATGCACGCGTTAAAACGGTGACCATCATAAGTCGAGAACGGATTAATATTTTTAGTTGAACTTTTAACCGAACCTGCAAAACACTCTTCTCCACAATGTGGAACTCGGTCGAAAATTTTTAATAAAAATTCACGGAGTTATACAACAAATATCAACTTTGAAGGATTTTACTGAAGTAATCTTGTGATAAATGTTGTTAAATTTATGCGATCTTATTGAGCGAGTTCCACGTTGTGGAGAAAAGTGTTTTGTAGGTTCAGTTAAAATTTTAACAAAAAATATCGATCCATTCTCGAGTAACGATGTTCACCGTTTTGACAAACATAGTTTTGAGAAAAACGGCTTTAAAGCCTGCCGCGGCGCGTTTACCTGCATTGGCCCGCCCGTTCTTCTTTTTTTAAAATACTTCTAAGACTTTTGGCTATCATAAACAATCGATTTTGACCCCAAAATACCCGTGTATCCCCTGCAGGGACATCCAGACGCTGATACATGTTGCAGTGAAATATTAATACATGCCTCTTGCCAGATTCATGAAACCATGTATCATGAAGCAACGTTTCACTGTAACATGTATCCGCGTCTGGATTATATCCGTAGTAGTAGAACCTAATCTAATTTATTTAGATTCATATAACTTCAGTGTCCTAAATACTCCTCGTTGTCCCTGAGCAGTGCCTAACAAGTCCTTCTTACCATTCTTCTGCCGAGAATCGCCTAAAATAGAATCCGCAGTAAATAACACTATAAAATACTAAAATGAATAATTCAGTATTCCAAGCATTGAAATCTCCACTTAACTCAGATACTCGAATTATCACCTTCCAATACCCTCCTTTCCCATCGTTTCCGCGAGTTTCCCTTGTAATTTCATTAAATCCTAACACTCCGTATTACAATTTCGGTAAACGACATCGGTAATGCGATTGCCGAGATTTCACATTGCCTGCCCATTAAGCGACATCGTTCACTTAGTAGCAAAGTGGCGGTAGCTAGCCGTATCGATCGATGGTTCTAGGTGACGTCAGACATTGAGACCGGTTGGAAGACAGTTAATAACAGCGATTGAAATTTTATGTGCCACGTCCAGAAATACGTACATGTATCGACTCGCGGCACCGAGAAATACAAAGCGTCGTTCCCTTCCATAATTTCTCCGGTTGTCCTCTCTAATTACGTCGCGGCATGTTAAAGTAATCATGTGCGAAATGCTGAGCAATTCCGTTTCTGGAACTATTCGCAGCGTAAGTGGCATCCACCTCATCTTAACAAATCAATATATTTGCAGTGCTCAGCTTCAGGAAGTCGAACGCGCTTTCACTGCGATTCAACTTCACTCCCTCCGCACCGTTCCTCCACCCCAATGTTTCCCGCTCGCGCAAGAAGCAACACGAAGGAGGGTAATTCGGTCACATAAAATTTCCGCTTTTCCCGCAGGTTCTTCTGGATTTTTTTCTTATTCATTGCCCGCCGTGAACCCCGCGGCGACCGACACGACAAGGGAGGATCGCCTCGCGTCGCTCTCCGCAAGGAGAAGCCAAATTCTAGCGAAAAAAGGCATGTCCCCTTCCAGGTCCCTTCGATTAATCGATACGGTTAATAGACCGACGAGATTCGCTTAGCCTGGGCAATTTCAGCAGACGCTTTCATCTAATTCATTAACGAGCTTGCATTACTTTGACAGCGATCTTTTAATCGCCCAAAGAACGGCTTTAAATGTTTCATGGTGGAGCTTTTGTTGGTGAGACGTATTGATTTCACGCTCCTCTGATTTTCACTGAGGACCGAGTTAATCTGACACCTGAAATTGGTCTGCCGGTGGTATATATGGTAGTGATAAATGGCCCCTGTTGTTACATACATATATACGTCCTTTGTGCCTGAATTATTAAACTATTTACAGTTAAACTGTGCTACTGTCGGAGAAATGTGACGCGCAACACATCTTCTCATTTAAATAGATATATGCATTCTCGTTATTGTTAACGACGCATAGTGGTACGGTTGCCGTAAAACGTGAACTAAATTTATATCGTTGTTATTTATACTTTATTCATTATAAATGGACCGGTTTTAGGGTTTTTTTTTTGAGCCATAGAATCTGATTCTGGTATTAATTTTTTTCTAGGATGACGAACTACCATTATAAACAACTTTTATACTCTCGGTCGAATTTCGGTTATGTAAAATATACACAGGTATCACTATTTAACTTTTTATACTTGTTTTTTTCATATTCCCGGGACATAAATGTTTTTCAATTTACACAGTAAATTTTTAAAATGAATTTGTGTGAAGTGGGGAAACGCCAATCAAGGAGGGTTGGTCGGTTATATAACGGGTTATACTTTATATTCATTAGTGCGTATTGTGAAACAACTATCTTATTAATGTACGCGTTCACGTCGTAAACTTAGGATGTTGTAAGGAGACACGAAGCATCCCTTACGCTCGTATTCCTGCGTGATTGCCCTTCTTTAAGATATGGCATTGTTAAAACAACGTTGCTTGACTGTCAGGGATGTGCAAACTATTCTTGGAAACCATATAAAGCAATAAAAACAGTTGTAGATAAATGCAGTGCGTAATCCGAAGAATCGATTTATGAGTGTCCGCATCGATTTAAAAACAGTTCAACTTAGGTATATTTTCTTACAATTACTTACTGTATTTTATTTTTGCAACTAAATCTATAAACAATGACTTCATTTGTTCTTAATTGCATTTAGAATTTTAAATAACTTATCGTCATTATAAGCACTTACTCAAGTCCTCCATTCCATATGGCGTTAACAGATTTTAACGCATGACTACAAATATATCGTTATAACTTTTACAGTTGCAAGTGGTTGCAAAAAATTCTTGTTCGGTAATCTTAAGTAGGTTCTAACAAATACATCCATATAAGATTTATCGTGACTTCGCGTGAATTCCGCTTCGTAGGTCTAACTTTATCGGAAAGAACGGGGAAAAATAGGGATTCGGGAAAGGGTATTTTTTTAAAGGGTTAAAACATGGTTACGCTCTTCATTTTTTTACGTACGTGCAGCAGAAAGACCACGCTTTAATACTACATAGCCAGAATTAAGCTAATTCTTATCAATATAAAAATATAGCGAGGCAAAGTACGCCAATTTCAACAGAAAATGTGATCGTTCTGAAACACACATTTTTCCCTGTTTTCAAAGCTCTCTCGAAACAAATCTGGTAACCTGTTACAATCCGCGTAGATGCCAGAACTCAGTTCAGAGGTATAAGAATCTACGACTACGATTTCATGGAGTTTCAACGAAGTTGAAAATTTGACTTCAGTTCGCGTTTTACGGCATCCGTACCACTGTGCGACGTAAAGAGGCTCGAGTTGCTCCTCCATTTCCGTGAACTATGACAAACCGTTTCCGAGTATGATCGTAAAAAGGTGTTGTCGTCGAGGGAATACATCTGTTTCCATTCTTCAAGACGACCGTTGGACGAGAATATATCACGAAGACGTATAGGTCTGGATGCACCGCCATTCCGACGGGCGCAGGAACCGGATCGAACACCGATCTGGCGAATCGCCAGTGTTTTACCGTACAGTGGACTCGAAACAGCATCGGCGACACTGTACACTAGGGTATTTTCCTAATAAACGTGACAATAACACGTATCGAGCAGCTTTGAAATCGAAAGAGGTTACAACTGTGCAAAAACTTCGGTCACCTCGTCCCTCTTCAAAACCATAAGAATACAGAAGTGTGTCCGCACTTTCTACGTACGAAATTCTAAGAATTCATACGTGCAACTGAATTTCATCGCCTTTAGAAATACACAGCTGTCTTTAAACACTCCACAGTGGTAGAAATTTGCACGAACTCATGAACTTTTGCGGTGCACAGGTACCTACATAGTCAGTCATAATTCGTTTGTGCTGTCAGCAATACTGCAACTTCGCCTGCGTCCACCTTAGAATTAGAATGAAGTATTCACTTCGTGAAAGTGAACTGTACAGCTGAAGTAAGTTCTTCGAAAGTCTACCTCAAGGAATTGTGCATTTGAAATTACGGTGCCTACGGCGAATGGCGGTGAACTAATGTTCAAAGAATTTAGAAAACTTGCCAAGTTCTTCACAGTGGTAAACAGTATTAAAACATCGATCACATTACCTGCAGGTAAATTCAGGATAATTCCAAACGAGGGCTAAAAAAACGTAGAAATTCTCTCGATCGCAGTGTACGATTCCAGAGTTCTAAATACTTATATTAGTAACAACGTTTGTTTGTAAGGCAAGGAAGCTGAGGACACCTTTCATGATTCCTGAACTCTGGTGTAGAAGACGGACCTGGGCTGTCGAGCAATTCCTTTATACGATCACGGCCATAATGGCACAGAAACAGAGCGGGATAGAGATGTAATAATACACCCGTTGTAAAGGATCGATCAACTCGGTTCTCGTACAAAGTGTAAAGACCAGAAGGGGACAACGCCCGAACGTTTGTCCGTGGGACAAACGTTCTCCGCGAGAACGCGGCAAGTTTGTCTCCGCTCGCGGAAACGTTATGGCCCATTCAATCGAAACTCGTTGAATTAATAAAGTCGCGGGAGCATCAAACTCTTGCGTAGCAAGTTCGCCTAGGAACTCTACGTGCCGCTCGGCCGAAGGCTAGGAAGAGCCGCAGGTAAACACGAAAATGAATAAAAGAGGGAAGCTATGAACGTGGAAGCTAGCGGCTGCCTCTTAGACAGTAACTTCGTAGCATCGGTTTATGATTGCGATGATGCCGACTTAAACGGTGAATTTTCCAGATTCTGCGATGTCGATGGACAATATTTGAGAAGTCTATCGTTTCGAGACGGGAAAGTGTGCTTACGGGAAAAGAAAAGTCGCTGAGAGTGGATATAAGAAAATTGTGAGTCGAAATGTTGGCGAAGTTAGTGAAGTAATTAGTTTTAGTAGAAAGTGGGATGCGATGTAAATTAATCAAAGATTTCTTCGTGGTTTGGTCTACTTATTCCTGCAGGACTGTAGTTTAATTGAATTGTATAATTTACTTTTGACATCACGAGTTCGTTATTCGTTTACTTGTACTATTTGCACTATAATTTTTGCCCCCAATAATTCCTCGGTGTGTAATTCATGTACTTAGTCTATTTGCACCGTCGTTTAAACAGCGCATTAACTAAAGCCATCATTGATTTCAGCTGCTGGCTAAATAATTTCCACCTGCCCCTTAACTTACGCGAATTCTCCACTTCTTGATTATCGTTTCACGGAACCGATAGGTTTCCGTAGGTTTCTTTCATTTTTTCACGCGCCGGCTGGTTAAAATAATCAGAAACTTGAGAAATAATGCACTCGCTTCGCCGTAGTCTAGAGCTGGCGTGCAATGTCCAGCTGGGCATAAGATGAAGGGGAAATAATAGAGGCAGAAAATAAAACTTCGATCGTAAGCGTATACGCTGCACGACGAAAGAACATGCACAGTTCACATAGGTATTAAACCCGCTTTTCCTCTAACTGTCCTGATATTAATCTACGTACTCCCATCAAGTGGGAGTGCAGCCATACCTTAATGGCACGTACTTGACGTATTTACGAGCAACGATAAGTCGAATAAGCAATGCGAGCGAAGATAATTTTTCACTCCACTTTAGTAATTACTTATCTTCTTGAGGTAAACTATTATGAGCTTAACTCCGCTTAAATTATGAAAACTTAATAGTGCCAACGTTCAGCAATTTAGCCTCGTTTATAATTCATACCCCAGGTGGCATCTAGACATACTCAAAAGCGAGCGCTCCTATCGTATCTATTAATTAAAACACTCAGCCGCTAAGTAAACCATAATTCCAATTCGCAACTGCAATCTGCTTGCAGGCTCCGAGAACGGTCGCGCCTCGGCGGAGAGCGAGGATGAAGGTGGAGGTCTGAGCGTGACTGGGGATGGCCACGACACAGCCGACGCGATGTCCAGCAACGCCTCCAGCAACGTCAGCCCCGGGGGATCCCTGGAGAACGGTCAGGGTAGCTCGACGGCAGGGTCCAACAACAACAAGGCCAGGCGCAGAAGGACGGCCTTCACCTCCGAGCAATTGCTGGAGCTGGAGCGGGAGTTTCACGCTAAGAAGTACCTCAGCCTCACCGAGAGGTCCCACATCGCCCATGCTCTTAAGCTGTCGGAGGTCCAGGTGAAGATCTGGTTCCAGAATCGACGTGCCAAGTGGAAAAGGGTGAAGGCTGGTTTAAGTGGCGGCGGAGTGGGTTCCGGAGCGACCAGCATGGCGGCTGCTGGAGTCTCCAACAGGCACAACGGCGTTGCCGGCCAGCACTCTGGGAACGGTACCAGGATCGTCGTCCCTATCCCGGTGCACGTCAGTCGACTGGCTGTGAGATCGCACCATCATCACCTGGAGAAGTGCGCCAGGCCACCTAGAGTCAGGCCGGCCAGCGAGAGTCCAGCGACCAGCGTGCCCTCGGCGGTCCTTGGCGATGCTCTTGGATTAGTCAATTCGTCGATTAACCTGAGTGGACAGGTGCAAGCGCCCATCGGCGGTGGCGTCGGGATTGGTGTTGGCGTGGGTCTCAGAGCGTTCACGGTCCCGTCTCACAGAGGCGGACTCAGCTCCTCTGGAAGGTAGTGAACGATGACAGGTGGACTGGGGACTTGTTGCAATTTGGAGAACGCGACGATCCTTTGTGGGATTGGATGTTAGGGACATTGTTGAGTGGGAATGTAGGATTGCGTGGCGGTAGAGATTATTACACGGAGTGGCCACCAAATTGGTGGGATGTTGGCCAATACTCTGGGAATGGCATTGGTGCACGACAGTTGGCTGACAGTGAGATCGCATCATCATTTAGGGAAGTCGAGCTTGAGTGGAGATATAGAGTGGAGAGATTTGTATGCGTGAGGGATAGTGAACACTTCGGGTGCATAAGTCGTGACACGTTGAGGATGATAAGACTATATGAATCTTCAGTATCGTGACGAAGAAGTGGGGAATACAGTCGGAGACTCATGGACAATATGCAGTTTGTTTTGCTGGATGTGAGTGTTTGGTAGGTACAGAGTGTATTGAAATGCCCGTGTTACTGCGTGACTTTGTTACTCGAGTAGCAAGTTCGTGTCAGGTTACAATTCTAAATCTAATTCAACACCAATCCCCCAGCAATGGAGACTCGAGTAACAAAGAGCAATCTTCTCCTCTTAATCATAATCCTCAAATTTCCCTTTCTTCTTTCAATTCTCCGTCAAAGGAAACTCTCCGTCGAAGCTCCTTTGACTTCTCCACCAGGTTCTCACTATTCTAGCATTGCGCACCAAGCCATCCCCGGACTCGGGCAATTTTCTATCGCGGCCTGGATTGTAAATAAATGTATCGCAGCGAGGGAACCTGTAAATATCGTTCGCACGGCGTATCGCGTAGTCAGTATTCGATATACAAGCTTAGGTCGTTCTTGTAGATAATTTACATTAAGCGATGCTCCGTTCCATCGAGGAGCACCACGGCACGACGATACGTTGTATCGATCGTCCGTGCGATTGCCGCAGCTGCATCACGGCGATTCGCTGCGACGGAGCGGAAGAGGCGAGGAAAGTGTCCGCGTATACCTTGTGTATATCGAGAAGGCAATAAAACGTGCGAATATCATGTGGAATATCGTTCGTTTCTGAGTGCACACCACGTCACTGGCTCCCAGCTCTATTTCGAACCGCTTCGATATTCCAGGGCAGACGAACTCGAGTCTCCTCAGTGTTTGAATAATATGGATCTAGCAGAGAAAGGCCTCGTCTTGATTATTCATCCGCTAATTGAGGCATAGTAAATGCTTAGGTACGGCTTGTCCATGAGCATCGATGTTGGTCGAGGACGGAAGCTTTCCATTGATTTTGAGGTAAGCGATATGTACCTATTATTATCAGATGGCTTCATTAAGGGGTCATTCTACTTTCACCCGCCGAGAAATTAAGCTATTTTTAAAGATATTTTTCTCAGTAAATGCAACATATAATGAAATAAATCTTTTTGATATTTATTAAGCTACTCTTATATTATATAAAAAAAAAATTAAAAAGAATTCTTGCTTTTTGTTTTAAGTGTTTTTTTACAGTGTCAATATGGCACCTAAAGAAAAGAGTTATGTTCACGGCATAGGTAATTTCCCGGCTCAGGCTTATCCGAAACAAAAAATTTCGAAAGATTCTTAATCTGTATTTGAGTGCCGCTTTAGCCCTTAGCTCAATTAACAATTTTTATTGAAAAGTAAGAAAATGGCGCCGATTTGAAAAAAGAGTTTGACAAAACACGCAAAAGGATGTATTCTCGGGTGTTCCATGAGAAAAATCTCGGTTATTTCTCGACAAAAATTGTTAATTGAGCTAGGGGCTATAGCGACACTCATACAGATTAATCTTTTGGAATTTTTGGCTTCGGATAAGCCTGAGCCGGGAAATCACCTACGCCATGAGCATACCTCCTTTTTTAAGTGCCATATTGACGCTGTAAAAAACCATTAAAACAAACTAAAAAAAATTATTTATAATTTTTTTTCTATAATATAAGAGTAGCTTAATAAATACCAAAAAGATTTATTTCATTATATGTTGCATTTACTGAGAAATATATCTTTAAAAATAGCTTAATTTCTCGGCGGGTCAAAGTAGAATGACCTCTTAATATTTTGGTAACATACTGATGCATGGAACTTTCTTATATGAGGCATTTTGGGTCCTCTTTGGATAAACTCACAAATTTAAAGGAACACAGAATTCGGGAAATTATGCAACTTTGTGTGCAAGTAGATTAGTTGATCAGTGACACAAACATATTTTTTGTTGGTGCCACAGGTAGTGCGGGGTTAGGGGGTGAAGTCACCCTTTGAAAAAAAATGAAGAATTTTCTTTTTCGTAGAATATCTCGAGAGCGGTGAGAGATATCGAAAAGAAGGTTAAACGAAACTGGGAAAAAATAATTATTGAATTAAGGATTGGTAGTGGCGGTAGCTTGAAGAGTATGAATTCTTCGATAAATATTTTTGCGCAGTTTTGTAGATATGAAAAAAAGATGCAACATTTGTTCGTACTTCTTTTCGATATCTGTCACCGTCGTCTAGATATTTCACGAAAAAGAAAATTCTGCATTTTTTCAAGGTGTGATTTCACCCCCTAAAAACACTATGGTACCAAAAAAAAAAATAGGTTTGTCTTATGGATAAACTACTCTACTTGCACAGAAACGTGCATAATTTTCTTAATTTTCGTATTACTTAATTTCCCTTGTTAGCACTAGGTAGTACTACATCTACTACCTTTACTACAGTTCCACCGTGAGAAGATATTCTTTAACATCGACAGTAAGAAACGAATAATTCCACCGAATAAATACTTCCCTGTTCAAAGTCGTTGCAGAAGAGACGTTTACGCAACGCAGAGCATCTGCGGGTAACCCTCCCAAGGAATTCTTTCCAAGAATCTCACGGAGAATTCCCGCGTACGTCATTTGGCTGCATTCAGTCAAATATCCCGCGACAAATTAGCCAGGCTGCACAATGCATCAATGCATATCGACGAGCGGTTAGGTTGCACAGCAGAAAGCGGCATATGGGGTCACGCCTACGAGGCGTTCAGGAGAGGCAAGCATGGGTCCCTGGACATTTTCCATGGGTCCCCTCAAAAGCCGGGGACCAGCACGCGCCATGGCCTGCGAAAATACGCGCGACGCGGCCCGCCCGCAGCCGTGCAGGGTGCAGGGTGCAATTTTCGGTGTCAAGGTGATCCCATGGGAGACACTGATCCCATTTGGGGGTCGTGGCGGCAGACAAAAGCGACACCGCCACCCCTTCCAAGAAGGAATTGTCAAAACAACTCGAGAATCGATTTAGGCAGAGATTTGGGAAAAAGTGCTGATGGAATAGAAGTGATTCGTGAAGTAGGATTGCATTAGGTATGCAGAGTATCTCGGGCAAGTGAATTGGCTGTGTTTTTAAAAATATTAGAAATAAGGAGAATCGTGACATGGTTACTTTTGTTTGCTATTACACTTTTGTGCATTCACGTGATTTTCATCTATTGGAATTGTACTGTTGAATCCAAGAACGACCTCAGGACATTCAGGCGCTTTTTGCATAAAACGCATAATTAGATTCCTCGTTCTTTTCTATGTACCTATGCTCTCTAAATTTTGTTGCTACTTATATCTTTAAATTTGACAGAGCTATAGTAAATTTTGTGCGTCGATGTTGACGAACTGACCCTAGCTCGTATCTAAGCCAAACATACATCCACCTGAACATGATACGTTCTATTTTTTTTTATGATTGTATCCTTTTAATATTCTATATTTTTACAAATATTATGCAAACATTTTTTTCTGTATTTCTCCATTTTATGCAAGAAGGGCCTGAGAGAGCTATAATTAAAATCGTGTTCACTGATTAATTTATAACATAATTCCGATTCTAATAATGCAACTACAAAGGAGACATATCAAATTTTTAAATATTATAGACAGTTTTACAACAACTTCACTAATGTTTGTTCACTCATGTAATGTTTACAGATACTTTTCTCGAAATTGACTTTTGGCACTGAAGCCCCTCTTGCATCCAACAGTACAATTATTGTTCGAGTTTCCGAATTCCAGAGAAATTTCCACTTAAGTGTTTGGATTGTAGCGAGGGTCTCATAGAGGAGAGTAGCTTACGATTAGAGTACACGTTTCTATTTTCTTTGTAATGGTATTACATGCTGAACGCACAAACGTAGTTAGAGACACCATCGAGGCAACTGGAGTCTCTTGTTCGTCGACAGTGAACGAGGTATAATTTATGCGCCGCCTAATCGATCAAAATTTACGACTACACGATTGGCAATACGTTCATGCATCTCACGCGCATTAAAGAAGGAAGTGGATTGGTCGGGATCGTGCAGTGACTTGAGGTTGGGGTGTTGCGACAGGGGAAAGGAATTACGGGGCACAATAGAGAGCAGGGTTCGCCGATACGAAGTGCACATCAGCTGGGTGTAGCAGGGGTAGGGTATCATCGCTGTAATTTTATCGCTGCACCCTAACATTTGCATGGTGATAATTTGAATTCGACGCTTACAGGAAAATACTGGATCCCAGCACAGTTTTTAGCTGCGTTCATTCGGTAATAAATATGTACAGTATACAAGAATTACAATTCAGTAAAATAACTGTCCTGAAAATATTAAATAGTCATAGTTACTCGGAATAATATTCTCAATTAAAACGTAGGACTGTACAACCTTCGTACTAATTGTAAATATCGAACGCACCAACAATACCTCATCAGCACGCATCTCGTAAAGAATTAAATATCGCGAACACATCTCCCAATCCAGATCTCCGTGAACTGAGGAAAGTCAAAGTCGAAAAGTTAGGCCGTCGTAATCCAGTGGGGGGCAAGAGGGGGATGGAGCCCAGGCGGGCACTAAGATCGAGGAAGACGGAGTAGCAGATGAGGGGTTGCGAGCTCGGGGACAGGGTGGTTGGTATAGGTTATATACAGTGGGCACAATGGCAACGGCAGAGTGCATTACGGTTAATACACGAAGGACCGCGGTCGTTTAGCCGAGGATCTCGGCAGTTACCGCTTCGCAAAGGATAAATCATCTCCCGATTTCAACCACGCCTACCGGAGGACAGAGAAGAGCGGCTCCCCCAGAGCATAACGTACGGCCTAGACGCGCACCGTTCTCCGTTCAGTTCTGTCCGCTCGATGAAAACGCCGGAGCCGCTCCGAAAGCGGAAAACTAATAATCCCTCGCCGCGGACATCCGTTCTGGAACGGCCACTGGCATGGAACAGGGCTCGTCGATAGCCCAATCGCGGATGTCCCCGTGGCTGGGAACACGACCTCGAAATTACCCCAAGA
This sequence comes from Andrena camellia, assembly GCA_029448645.1. NCBI lineage: Eukaryota > Metazoa > Arthropoda > Insecta > Hymenoptera > Andrenidae > Andrena > Andrena camellia. Next base: position 12,399,760 of record CM055679.1, on the reverse strand, counting down.
TGCACTTTCATCCAGCGACTTTCTGCGCTTTGGTGGGGTGGAGAGTGAACTTTTTGGGGAGGATGAAAAGATGACGAGGATTCCTGTTCTTTCTTATTTTCATGATTCGACGGGGAATGGAGGAGCTTTGGGGTGGAAATCAGATTGGAAGTGGAAACGTATAATTATTATATCTGGAGTTTCTTTTGGTACACTTTGTTTTGAAGTGGAGATAAAAGAAGGTATTACATTTCTTGATTTGTAAGTTTGATCAGTGAAAAGTACGCGGAGAAGAGCTAGTACATCAATTCTATAGTTTCTCGGTAGGGTAGCATAATAAAGATTGTTACTTAAGTGTACAGATTAATCTCAAAGCGGCCTAGTTATGTAGAAAGCTACCAACCCTCAAAATGACAAAAAATTAGTTAAACACAGTACGGATTCCATAATTTTGTGATCGTTATTTTTTAACTCTTACATTACATATACAATTATTAAAACTACCAAGCCATAGTCCCATTTTAGACTTGAAAAACAAAACTTACAGAAAATTCAAAATAATAGTAATTATACTACACACTGTTAAATTACCTATTAAAAAACATTGTGAAACAATAACAAGAAATAAAGTAGGTATAACCAATAAAAATAAAGCTACTTTTCTTTAACAATAAGAATCTTCAAATTAAATTTACTCAGATTCAGATTATTGAGGGTTGGTAGCTTTCTGAATAACTAGACCCAATTGTACTCATCACAATGGTGAAATAGGTAACTGTTTCAGCTAATTGGAGTCTCAGAAACTTGTGTATATAATGGAAACAATTTGCAAAATCATCGTGGTAACATGCAGATTCTATCCTTGAGCTTTAATAGTGGTATTAAATTCCACGGTAAAATTATTGAGGAGAAATTGCGCAGAAACCGAAAGAGTTCTCACACCCACGTGACAAAAGGGAGTGAAATATAAACGGCGAGCTAACGCGGTCTATTTCCCACACTCGGCAGTCGAGTGTCGGGAGATTTTCCCATTTTTCCCAAAAGGGCCGTGAAATTGAGCAGACAAATCGCAGCTCGAGAGAGCGCGACGAATTTCACCAGGCCGTGCCCTCTGCTACTGTATCCAACTTCTGTCACCCTCTATTTCCGGCCCCCCTCGTTTTGTTCTCAACGATTAGTAGCACGCGTCACTTCATTCAATTCTTACAGCTAAAAACTTCTCTATTCTTCCTCAGTAGGTTCCTTGAAAACATCATTATTCCCTCTGTCGTCAGTAGAGTACGATAAAATTGAAGTTTCGCGGCCTGCTCTCGCATTGTCTGCCCATCTTTACAAATTACTACTTGCCTACGACTTAGGCAGCTGAATACGTCAAGATTGATTGATTTTCAGATCTAGGAGTACTAAGACTTTCTTATCCCGTTATATAAATTCCATTTCCTTGTCAAATTGCACCTATAAGTGTGAAATACTCTATGCTCATACTGGGGTAGGTATTTAACGAGAAGCTGGGCTGCTCCCTCACTCACTACAAAAGTAACCAAGAATCCATGGAAACGAAAACGCACATCTTCTAAGCAATAATTAGGAAACATGACTCCTGTCAGTTCAATCCCCCCCACTATCCCATAGCTACCAGAAATGTGTCCATCGAGCATCGTCTCAACTCGAACGCAACAAACTACCCACAGTCAGCACGCGAGTGGACCACACAGTTGCTGTCCGTTAATCGTCCTCGTTACCGCGCCTACTCGTAAACTTCTGATTCGTGACCGTCCCGAAGAGGGGTGCGGGCAAAAAAATGGGGTGAAAAAGGAGAAGGTCGACGGATAGTTTGACGACGGAGTCGCTTGGGTCGAGTATGGTGTGCTGCCTGGTGTCTGCCTCGGGCAGAGGAGGAGAGAATCGAGTCGAGCGAGCGAATGAAACCCAAAGGGACGGGGAGAAACGGGGCGAAAAGGGGGGCAGGGAGCAGGCGGGGGGCGACAATCCAGGGGAGGGAAACGGAGTTTAATGTTCCCCTCCAGTGGGTGACTCGAGGGTGTAATTGCCGTAGTGGGCGGAACGGAGCGAGTATAGCGGCGATGGGCGTGGTTCGCTGATTACACCGCGTTGATACTGATATCTCGGCTACCACCGACGAACCTCTCCCCACGCCGTTCGCCGCCGGCCGGCCCCATGCTTTTCCCAGCCACCGGTCCACCGCGTTATCCGTCGTCCTGGAAGCCAGGGAACCCCGAATGATCTCGTTCGACTGGAATCGCTCGATCGAATCTACCTTTCGACAGGAGTCTTCTGCCCGACGCTATCATCGTCCTCCGCCGATGATACGACTCGGTCAATCCGAGATTATGAGCGCAAACTTCCCTTCGGGATGTTGGAGACTTGATTAGGCGAATTGGACCTCGTGGCTGGTTAGTGTCGAACTGAAAGGGAGCTTGCAGGTGAGAGTTTGGAGAGCTGAGATTGTGGTGTAAAGGTTTCGAAAGGGTGGTTGGACGGTGGGATTCTTCTGGGCTTGGTGCAGATGGAGCTTCATCAGGATTTTTAAAAAAGGGTAGTGTTCGTGTTAAAGTAAATAAATTTACTGGTTGATTAAGCTGATAGTCTTTATTAAAGTCTGCATATTGGAATACAAGTTTGAGTGTTTAACACAATGATCGAGGAGATCAGTTTCCAGTTATATTAGCAACACGCGGGCTTCATATTTTCATTCATCCCTCCTGCTTCATCCATGCCGTGGTATTCTGAATTGTGCACTACTCTCAGCTTTGGGCAGGAATTTACGACATTCACAAAGAGAGGAGCCGAATCGAGGATCGCCGGGGATCCTCCTCTTTCTGATATCGCGTGGACAACTGCCAGGAGTGCAGAAATTTGAAATTCATCGTCCCCGTGTTGTTACGGAGATTCTTTAAAGTTCCCAATGTATGCATTGAAATTCTGTAGCGTTACACGAAATCCTCTTTACCTCTCAAACCTTTTATACCATACTGGGGCAAAGTAATTTCCTCTCTGAGGCGAGGAAATAATTGATACTGTCACGCTACACTGATACTTTCTCCTATTCCCCAATTGAGAAGAAACTTGCTACTATCAACCAAGGTCACGTGACTACCACTTCTACCATCCAAAATCCTATGATTACTAACTATCCAAAGTGATACAACTACTCATTCCTCTCACCCAGAACCTTACCATGACTACTCCCAGCACCCGAGATCACTCGCTCCAAAATCATACAAATACCATCACTACCACCCAAGATCGTACAATCTCCTGCTCCCTGAAACCATTGTGACAGGTCGCCAAGCGCGTTCGTGGTCCAGATTAAAAGCGACTCGGGCGCGCGAGCACGCGGCCGTTCCGCGACGGGGGGACGTGCAAAGTGATTGCCAGTCGGAATGAACGAAACCTGTGCCACGACGTTGTGCCATCGGCGATCCACGCCCCGCTGACTGGACTGTTTTTTATTACCACCGCGCCCGAAAGATCGACCCGAGCTGGAGGACGATTCTCTGGCCTTCTCCCGGGGACACGCGGAAATAGCGACGGGGAAAAGGAAGCTTCCGTAGGAAAAAGCGGACCGCGGGTGACGGGGGAAGAGCAGGGAAAATCGGAGTCCAGTCCGCCTGCAGCTGTAAGCAGGGGCAAAGTGGGTGGAGACGCCCTGGCAAGGAGTAAACGCTCGAGTCAGCGTGGCGCTTTTGTAAACGTATAGGTTTCGGTCCCCGTTATTACGTGGAACCTGGAGACCGTGTCCTCGATTTTATGTGATTTTTCAAACACGGGGAGATCATGGAACACTTGCGGAACGGGCTTTCCGCGGAATCGATGTCAGCTCGAAGAGGTATGGCGGTGAGCTGGTAAGTTAGAGGAGAGTTTCGTTGAGTAATAATTATCGTAGAGGTATTATACAAAGGGGTGTAAAAACGTATGAATCATAGAAGTATCACACCAAGTTAGGTATTAACCATGTTACCCTACCGTTCCCCATTGCATTAAGTTTATAATGTTTTCAAGATAGATAAATAGAAAGTCCATTTAATTTCATTCACTAATTTCATATAGGGTAAATCTGGGTGAGAAGGCTCGGCAGAAGGCATGGCGCAGTCGCTATTTTTCAGACTCTATAAATAAGAACGCGTTCTAGTACAGAACAAATATTCTTCCAGTACAAGCCAAATAGTCGCAACTACAGTTTTCAATCCGATTTTCAGCAAATATTGTCTCAAAGGAAATATTCACCGCTTTTTCTGACTCAGCATACAATTTTAACCATATTAGGTTTGACAAAATAAATAATATCAGTATTAGCTTTAATAGCCATTTTATGTTAGTTGAGCCAACTGTCTCGGACTTACCTTACAATAACTGAAGATCGACGCGATTTACGAGGGAATATTTTCTCAGAGTTGCTTCTGCCTCCTCCCAGACCACCATACCGTAGCCCTCCAAAACCGCGCGTAATAAAGTATTCAACGAAGCCAACAGCCGCGAAATCGCGTATTCGTTTCACACTCGCGATCGCGTACACGCCAGGCAAGGGTACAGCGAATCAGATCGATTCGAGCGGGTATCACTCGTCCGGTGGATCAGATCGTTGGTATCGAGTGGGCGTACCGTCCGTGGGTCAGCCAGTCGAGATCTCGGTTTTGCTGTTTAACGAGGAACGGCCCTTCTGTAAATGAGACTCGATGACCTGGCGGAAATCGAGAACGAGTCCGCCTCGGCGAAGGTTCTTGCATAGAGGAACGATATCCCCGCAAGAAAGCCTATGCGGACGAAAGTGCAGCCGCAGCACCTCGTCCTTCGAGTTCTTTCGACCGCGGGGTGTCGTCGATGACTTTCTTTCTGTTGCGCAACCGTGAAACGACGCTGTGCAGCCACTTTTCCTCGACCAGCTCGCAGCCACCTGCGTGGGAAGGAGATTCCTGAAAATGGTATCGATGGAACTGACGTACGTGGTCCTCGACAGTCTCGTGCAAGTCACAGTTCGGTTCATTATGTGTTCTACATATGGCAACATAGACTTCTGCGCTGGCATCCCATAAGAGCAGATGAAAATTAAAGGGGCACATTTTGTACCCTTTCTTTATAAACGAAAAGACCATTCTATCTTTAACAGTAGAATTTAGAGAATATAAAAGAGCTGAAACTTCAAGTCGTTCGTGAGCACCCCTATCAAAAGCAAGCTTCTCTCTTCGACCAACAATATCCTGTCAATTCCATTCACGGAACGAGATTCCTAAGAACATATTCCCACAGCCGAGCACCTACACGTTCCAGTAATTACTCGAGCTGCGACACTTGAACGGGACGTGATATTCGATGCAGTTGGGAGCGTTTGTATTCCCCGTGGAAGCAGTCAAAGGGCACCGCTTCCCATCCGCCACTGTTCATCGCGATCGATGGAAAAAAATTGATCGAGCCGAAAGCACCGGGGCTACTGGTATTCCGCTATCCGATCCCGTATTTCGAGAATCGTTTCGTAACCGAAGACCGATGGTCTTTTGCTCGGCAGTGCCGCCGCCACGCACGCCGTCTGCATATCAAGACGCCCCCGTAAGCGCCGTGCCTTCTCCCGTCTCGCGGGCACGTACGTCGCTCATTGTCAGTCTGTTACCTTTTTGTACTTATTTAATACCGTCCTCCCGCATTTCCACGTAACGTGAATGCGTAAAACGCGCGGGGCAGGGGGACGCGGATGGGCGCGAAATCGAGGGGGCGAGGGGAGGCGCATCGGTTCGTGGCATTTTTCTTCCAGGAAAATCGCGTGTTCCGTATCTCGGTGGGGAGGACGATCGACGTTGCACCGTGATCGATGATTTTCGGTATAAGATTCGTTAGGAAGAAGGGAACGTATCACTGTCTGCTTCTTTAGTAGATATGGAAGATGAGGAGCCTGGGGAATTAATGACGTTTTAAGTATTCTTTGTACACATGATATGTTAATATTAAATGTTTTGCTAGGTAAATATTAATACATGCTATTCCTAGGGCTATCATCGTAATTAGTCGAAGCGTTGGACATTACATATACGCATGCCCCAAATGTGTTTCGAAAGAAAATGGAAATTACAAATTAGAGCAGTTGTTATAGACGATACAAATAGATCTGTATTTATACAGATTTACCTAATGGTAAGTGTCACAGGTCTGACGGAAAGTGCTGTCGTTGCCGTCGCTACGAGTCGATCGACAACATTGTTGCTACCACAAATTACGCTCGAACTTATCATCCAGACACCCCTGAGAACCGATGCAGACACAAAGTCGCCATTGCCTCGAGAACGGTAATTGTAAAATTCGTCGGTGGACGTATACGCGAATTAATTCGCAAAATGGTACGTAAATTATCGGCGACCAGGATTTCAATTACAGTGATCGCCGCGAGGCACGCCGACTCGGTTAAGAACCAAATACGAGGGTGTCGAGCTCGCCCATTACCTTACTCCTTTATTATTCATACGCGAGCGTGTAATGCTCGCCATGTCCGCGCACGAAACATTTAATTTCGACGCGTGCACGCGCGGGACGACGGGGAATCGTCGCCGAGCGACGCCAACCCTCTTTCCAAGGGGTGGACTCAGAGTACGCGTGCGGTTCACGTGCGATTTTGCGAAGTGCTGAACGTCCATGTGGCTAACGAACTGAAACATTTTATGGGTTTCGATTTTTGTTTCTCGTTTTGTTCTTTTTAACACTCTACGAGGGTGGAAATTTTAAGATTAAAATTTAAGATGAAGTTCGTCTTAATTTGATAGATTATAGAGTTTGTAATCTAATAAAACTATTTGTAATCTAAAAGGGAAGAAGAATTTATTTTTAACCTTCCTTAACTTAATTAATTTCATTCGATTTTCAGGAAAATAGGGAGTCCTTTACAAGAAGTACTTTTGAAAGTTACTTTAGGAAGTCTTGGACGAGAATTTGAGCGTGCTAGATATAAAAAGGAAGTGAGTTTCGTTTCATTCGAGTTCTCTCACCTCGAAAAATTCCGTGCTGCCCGCCACGCTAAGATGGGTGTGACCATACCCGCGATCGTATCGCGCGGGTTTGTTTAAATAATCGAACGTTTCGAGACCATGGCGCGTATCTTCGTGTCGGCATCTGGCCAGCCAATATGTATGATAATTTTGACATGCCTACACCTTATAATGGATCCTGAGTATATACGAGTGTAGCAGAAGAATTCAAGGGCACCCACATCCAACTCCACAAATGCTGAAAATTTCTTCCCTTATACATTCCACGAAAGTTTTAATGAAGTTTCTGGAAAATTACACCTCCTTTCTTTTAAGATTCTTACACTGTTAAATAAGCATACAGTATACAATATGACTTAATATCGTGCACTAGTTACGTTCCATTCTAAACTGTAATGGTTTCAGAGATAGTATATTGTTTATGAGTGTTGTCTACTTATTATAAACTAGCTTAATGTTACTGCCGTTGCCCGGGTTATATGTATATCTTTCTTCGGTGAAGGGACGGGAGTTTTTTAAAAATATTTCTTAGTGAGCACCTAGGGGCTAAGAGGAACTTACCTACCAAATTTCATGGTCGTAGCACAGACCAGGTATAGGATAGACCCATCACGCAATGTAATTTTATGTCACACGCTCGGGGGGGATCACGAGCCCCTTTACCATTTTCATGTCACACCCAACGTTATCGATTGAGTCTAAAATAAGATTGTAACGCTACGCGTGGTAGGAATTAGAATTCAACACGGGTAAAATCACAGACGAGGTATAGGATAGACCTATCACAGACCAGGTATAGGATAGACCCATCACGCAATGTAATTTTATGTCACACGCTCGGGGGGCTCGCGAGCCCCTTTACCATTTTCATGTCACACCCAACGTTATCGATTGAATCTAAAATAAGATTGTAACGCTACGCGTGGTAGGAACTAGAATTCAGCACAGGTAAAAGTAGGTAATTTTTTGAGAGTCGGAGCCCGCGATTTACAAATGTTTCTGTTAGAGTAACAATTTAAAGATCGTCTTATGAACACAAAAGAGGATGAAAATAAAACGATGTCACATTCGCCTTTTAACCTTTCTGTCCTATTCCGGTTTATTTATCTATACCTCGTCTGTGACAATAATTACACTACTCACGGAAAAGCGCTTGGCGTCTCCCATACGATTCCTCTTGCTCCGATGCGTCTCGACAGGAGCAAACACTTGACCTGACTCAAGCCGTTTTACGCCAAGATTGGGTAATCGGTCCGGGTGACTTACGCAGGCAGTGTACCAAAAGGTACACCCCCTACGCCCGAAACTTTTCCCTTTCGACCAGAACACCAGGGGATCAAAAACTGATCCACCCATACTAATTCCATGCTCAGTCACTTGCTTCGGGAAACGGAAGCAGCGGCCACCTCCTCACCGGAGATGAGGAGCCAGCAAACGAGCAACAAAGCTAATAAAATTCAGTGACTACTGGGCGATTTTACATGGGGCCTTAAATACTTTATGGTATAATAAATTAACGTACGTTTCCTTAAATGTCTTCTACCACTACCACTTTTCACCATCACTTGTTACTCGTTTCGGTTTAAATATATTATTTCATCAACTCCCTTCCCCGCGAAACGGTAAACCTGAAAAGCTGAAACAGTCAACTACTGCGAGCTGAAAATGGAAACAGATTGATGAGATGCATGACAAGGGCACCGAGTCATACAAAACCATCGAAGAAATACCTACCCGAAACAGAATAAAATTCTGATTAGCTACCGAGACCGAACCAAAGTCACTGAACGTAAGTTTGGCTCGATCTGGGCACTTAACGTAGATCGTAGGCTTCGGTCTTTGATTCCGTTTCGCAAGTCGCAATGCTTGGGAAACGTTACCAATTGTCCGAGCACACCAACATGGAGGTACCTACGAAAGTGACCCATTTCTACGAAATATATTTCTGGTCCATGTTCGACCTATGCTTTGTGCATTTTGAAAAATTTGGAAAGTCTTACAACTAAAGCAATTCTTATATCTCGATTGAAATAAATTCAGCTAAGAAGGAAAGACTACGGGTGAGCATGAAAGGAGTATTGGATGGCGCAGTTCCTACCACCCTGCTGTCCGAGGAGCAAATACTTGACCTGACTCAAGCCGCCTTCCGCGGAGATTGGGTAATCGGCCCGGGTGACTTACGCAGGCAGTTTACCAAAAGGTACACCCCCTACGCCCGAAACTTTTCCCTTTCGGCAAGAACACCCGGGGATGAAACTGATCTACCCATACCAATTCCATGCTCAGTCACTTGCTTCCGCAAACGGAAGCAGCGGTGACTTCCTCATCAGAGATAAGGAGCCAGCAAACGAGCAACAAAGCTAATAAAATTCTGTGACTACTTGGCGATTTTACATGGGGCCTTAAATACTTCAACTATAATAAATTGGCTAATTTATTAGGCTTAGGCTTCCTTAGATGTCTTTTGTCACTATCACTATCAATATCTAGAGACGCGGTAGCGTCTCGACGCCAAATACAGGAAAGACACCCTGTATATGTCGACTGTCGCTACCGCTATCATTTACTCGAGAAACGGCTATTCCAACCTAACCTGAAACTTATTTCATTAATATCTCATCACGCCTGCAATATTTTCTAAATTTAAAGGCATTTTTCTTATGTAAACCGCATATAAGCTTTCGCATAAGTTTCTGGAAATTTGTACCATGCATGTACAAAATAATACCACGCATGTAAAAAATAATATATATATTGTAACAAATTGCATTGCATTTAAATTGCCAGATATTTTTATACCAGCAATTTAGAGTTTTTATGTAAAGCTTAATATTATAGAAATGAAGGGGACGCCCAGGACTTGGATAAAAATGAAGGGGACGCACAGGCTTGGATATAGAATTGAAGGGGACGCACAGGCTTGGATGGATAGATATGAAGGGGGTGCACAGGCTTGGAGGTTCTCCGGAGAAGATTAGATAGATAGACAGAGCATCTTGTTTCGCACAAGTTTCTGGAAATTTGTCAAATCAGGTAAATCGACAAAATTTGTCAAGACATAGCATTAAGAATTATTAAGAAAATAGATTATGGTGGACTGCTTGCAATGTAGAGCAAGTCACATTAGTGAAGAAAGTACGCTGAAAACACATCTCCCTTAATGCTTTTCAATCTTTTGTGAAAAACATTCGTAATACTTTAATAAAATCCACAGCAGTTGCCACGCTATTCATTAATTCATTAATTTTTTAGATTCCCATTAACAATATTTCAATTCACCAATAAACATAGTAAATTAATTTTATTCCAACACCAATAAATTGTGTGTTGAAAATATTGGATCTCTTTGTTCATGTTCGCTGAATTATTACCATAAGCATTTATTTAAATTTTCTGCAATAAGACTTTCTGTCATACGCTCTTACCTACTTCGGGCACATTATGTAGTCTCTACACTCACTATAGGAAAAGGCTACTCTATTTCTATATAAGTAAGTTCTACTACGTTAAGTTATATATAACTAAAATGTGGCTTTTATATATATTTACAGATAACCTAAGCAGAAGATGATGCAGTGTGATCTACGTCAGACTATGTACGCACAAATTTGCAGGTAGGGTTTTGCATACGCAATTATTCATTCAATGTTCTTGACAATGAGCACGTTTGATAATTTATATAATTAGTAAATGTGTCCTATTTTTCAGTTAACGATGCAGACGAAGAGAATTATTTCAACAGCTGAAAGAGAAAGTAACCCTGCTGCACGAGTAAATAAAACCCATAAAAAAACATCAAAAAAGTAAAAAAATTACGCCAAGTACATGAAAAAATAAATCACAAAAAATAGAAGATAATAATAATAAGTCATAAAAAATAGAAGAACAAATAAAAAATCACAAAAAATAGAAGATAATAATAAATATAATATTACAAATTATCTGAGGTCATTCCCAATGCAAATTATCTTTGTAAAAAGAAGTGAGCTCCCCATAAAAAAAACTTCAAAAAAGTACAAAAATTACGCCAAGTACATGAAATCAAATAAATCACAAAAAATAGAAGATAATAATAATTACAAAATAAAAAAAAGATGTGAAATCAAAATGAGCTGCAAGTACATAAAGGTGCTTTCCAACTGTGCTTAAGATGACACAACTACATATACACAGCTAAAATGCTGTGTTCGTACATTCCATTACTCATATCGCGGACATTTTAATTAACCCATCAAAGAGAAAAATGTATTAAATAATATTAAGCAGATATATCTTTATACAAATAAATATTTTAATCCGAATAAATATTTTATTCAAAATACTTGGCGCTGCGCCCAGAATTGGTGTCGCTAAACTGAATAAATATGTATAAATTGCATTAATCTTTTTCTTTCTTTCTTGTGCGTGCGTTCGTGAATGTGTGTATGTGCATATGCTACGTATGATATTAGAATTCTATATATGATGTAGAATAAATCTGACTGCGTTTCTAATGTATATGTTTATGTATTTTAGATTGTAAGGGAGTTATTGTAAATTATTAATACTCAGACAATTAACATTTTTTCAGTTTCGCAGCGCCAAGTATTTTGAATAAAATATTTATTCGTATTAAAATATTTATTTGTATAAAGATATATCTGCTTAATATTATTTAATACATTTTTCTCTTTGATGGGTTAATTAAAATGTCCGCGATATGAATAATGGAATGTATGAACACAGCATTTTAGCTGTGTTATGTAGTCGTGTCATCTTAAGCACAGTTGGAAAGCACCTTTATGTACTTGCAGCTCATTTTGATTTCACATCTTTTTTTTATTTTGTAATTATTATTATCTTCTATTTTTTGTGATTTATTATTATCTTCTATTTTTTGTGATTTATTTGATTTCATGTACTTGGCGTAATTTTTTTACTTTTTTGAAGTTTTTTTATGGAGTCACTATTACTTTTTTTTAAATGTGTTATTTTATTAAAAAGGAGCAGCAACATTTGGCCCTCTTGTATTTTCAACGCGCCATTTCAATTATTTTACATTCCTTGCTCTTGGAATGGACTCGTTGGGCAAAGTCTTTTTGCGTGCAATTAGGTAGGATGCTTATCCTTCCAAAATTGCACGCACAAAGATTGCTATCCAGGAATACATGGTACTCGTGTATACTATCGCATGCAAGTACAAAATATGACTCACCGGTCAGCGAATACGGTCCACCCAGTCATCATCGCTATCTTCCAAGCTAGCATGGTGACCCTAGACCCTCTCTAGGGCCAATGCTGCAGGTCTTCTCTAAGGCCGATGCTTTGGGCCCAATCCCTAGGGCCCCCCGTTTGGACCCTCTCTAGAGCCCACGCGCTAGGCTCTCTCTAGGGCCCCCCGTTTGGACCCTCTCTAGAGCCCACGCGCTAGGCTCTCTCTAGGGCCCATGTCTTGGGTCTTCTTCAGGGCCCACGACAGGCCCTCTCTAAGGCCTAGAATCTCATTGGTAAGTCTACGCTGAAAATTGAAGCTAAGCGAAAATTTGACTCTACTTCCGCGATAAAAAAACAATTAGAGCGCCGGTGCTCTGGACGAACTTTACACGCGCAAAAAAGTGGCTCTACTTTCGCGAAGAAATTTCAACTGGAGCTTCGGTGCTCTGGACAAGTCACAGATACGCAAAAATTTGACTCCAAATTCACGGTAGTACTACTCTAATTAAGAGCCGCAGTGCTCTGCAAAATACGTAGATGGACGCGAAAAAAGCGGGGACTCTACGATCGCATTACGCGCGATCACAAAGGATCTTGCTAGACTGCAAGATTGCTAGGAAGATTGGTTCCACTTGGAACCTTTTCAAATTTTTCAACGTGACTCTACTCGACTCGATCGATTCGATTATATTGCGAATTATTAATCGGAATTGTAAAAATCGCGAGCAACTGTTGTATTGATTTAATTTTCTGATTTTAAGACAGACACATGCATGTCACTATCTACGAATACCTTGTATAGTCGGCTCATTGGATACTGCTCTTTCCAACACGTATGTGCAGCGGTTAATGGCTCATTTCATATAATTGGCATTCGTTTTAGGAACATATCTGCAATATTTCGTGAATGTGGTTTAGAAAAGAGCCACGTCATGAGGCTACTGCCTAGACACCCTAGACCATATTCGCGAAATATTGCATAAGAGCTCCCAAAACGAATACCGACCATGTGAAATGGGCTCCTGTTTGTCGCGTATTTGTGTTGGAACGGCCAGAATCCAAAGAGCTGGCTACGCTACATTTTCTACAGAAACCATTTTGTTCTATTGCGTGCACCCACATTCAAAGAATTATAAAGTAACGAACCGTTCGCTGTCATCAAGACTACTGCATCTCTGCAAACTCATAAGCCCTGACCAGCAACACCGAGAGCAGCACCTTTCTGACCAGCACCCCTTTAGCCCTCAGCCCAGCAGCTCTAGTTGGACTCGTGCATGACTCTACTTTCGCGGTGAAAAGGCTATTAGAGCACCGGAGCTCTCGACTAGTTTTACTTGCGCAAAAGCACTGACTCTACGATCGCATTACGGGCGATCACAAACACTATTACTGAAACAAACAATTTGTATTTAAACACGTTCAAAAAATTTCCTCTAAATTCCAGGCAGCCGTATGGAGCGCCACGCAATTCAGACATTAAGAAAAATTTCGAGCAGCCACATTGGGCGCTTAATGATTCTCAAGATTGATAGAAGAAAGCAGTGGCCCCTTTGAGCGTCTAGCACTATCATTTTTCACTATTAATATTACTTTTCACTAGTTTTTTTTTAAATGTGTTATTTTATTAAGTCTCTTCCCAGCGAAGGGCTGAACCAGAAAAGCTCAAACAATCAACTACGTTATGTTTGTAATGATGTGGTCGGCCTGGAAGAAAATTAAGAAAACACTTAGTGAGTTGATGCCAATCGAGATAATTTCGACTTATAGATGAGCACGCACGAGCATGCAAAACCATCGTTGAGATACATAAATAAGAGCAGGGAATGGAAACAGATTGATGAGATGCATGACAAGGGCACCGAGTCATACAAAACCATCGAAGAAATACCTACCCGAAACAGAATAAAATTCTGATTAGCTACCGAGACCGAACCAAAGTCACTGAACGTAAGTTTGGCTCGATCTGGGCCCTTAACCTAGATCGTAGGCTTCAGTCTTTGATTCCGTTTCGCAAGTCGCAATGCTTGGGAAACGTTACCAATTGTCCGAGCACACCAACATGGAGGTACCTACGAAAGTGACCCATTTCTACGAAATATATTTCTGGTCCATGTTCGACCACTGATTTGCGAATTTTTGAAAATTTGGAAAAAGTCTTACGACTAAAGTTCTTAAGCTAAGACTTATTGCTAGAACTATGGCTAGTTGAACCTAAGCACGCGGACATGTTCTTCCGCGATGTATAAAACTTTAGGTTTAGTAGCATAAAGTCATTTTAATGCTTGGAAGAAAGAAAGTTAAGTTTAAACACCAGCCACTTTGGCAGCTGTCATTTATTATTATACTATTATTTTATAAAGGCACCATGTGAGGTCCAGATACGAGGAGGTAATAGTGTCATTTTTTATTTCTCGTAACATTGCCACTAGTGTTTTTAATGTCGGTGCATTATGATTTTAATATTGTACGGAGAGAGAAAAGTAGAAGTAGCGAGCATAGTGACCAAGTAGTACAAATATCAACTGTCAATCTTAGTTATTATTATTTGTATGAGAAAGAACTTTAACTTATATAATTGAAAATCCGTAATAAATTAATGCTTTCCATTCACGTTTTATTAAGAGAATCTAATGACTCGAATGTAATTAAACTTGAGAAGTGTAACTTGTAGAAAAAATGTGTATCGTGACGTGCTTTACAACACTATATTTTTTAAAATACAGTTTAACAACACTTAATTTTCCAATATTTCTTCGCGTTTGGACAATTCTTTTTCGCATTTTCGAGCGCTAGTCCCCTTATTGCATCCGAGACCTCAATTCAGCTAACTCCAAGCTTGTCTTATATGGGTACCCGGGTACCCCGGTTATCCAACATGCGTGTATATAAGTTTGAAGTTTTACTATTTAAAATTTTATGAATACATTTTTATTTTCAAAACGTAAATCGACGTAAAAATGTCTACAGAATGGAGAGCCGAAGCGGTTTGTCGATATTTTTACAAGAACATTAAAAATTGTTAAAGGAAACATAGAAATGAGTACCCGGGTATCCGGTTGCGTACATAAGGGTTAAGTATGTATTCGTGATCACTACGCTTGCTACAGCAATAATTTTGTTCGATGGCATGCAGAAAGATTGAAAGAATGAAAAAGTAGGTATTACTCACCGTTCGTTGCACAGTCTCACTGCTATCCATGCAGACAAGCATCCCCCTTCAGCAGTAGCTATTCGATCTGCAGGCCAATGTCCCGCAGCTGCAGGGTCAGTACCGAATAGAACGTGTCACACTCACAAATATGTCGCATTAATTTCGCGATGAGGAAGCAATAAGAGCACCGGTGCTCTGAATGAGTTCCAAATGCGTTAAAACACTGATTCTACAGTCGCGTTCACGTTACTAACACGCAGGGCCACTGTGCACTACGAAATACTTTATCGCGAAATAAGCACTGACTCTACAATCGCATTGCACACGATTACAAAAGCACTTCACGCTTTTAAACATCTCTCAGCAGTGGAAAGATGTGTTCGCACTCGAGTAAAGTGTTTCCAAAATAGTCCTCTAGACACTGAGTGTAATGTAGTAGAATTTTGTTATTGGGCCTTCCACATAGTCCAGTAATCGATGGAATTGATGCAGCAATCGTGAAATCACGAAATAATATCCACTGTGACTGCACAGATATTTAGTGATCCGATCACCGTCGCGGACAACGTCGAACTGTTAGGGCACACCGTTCGGCGATGTAGTGACTTTGGTAGAGGTTGTTGATGTTTTTGTCGCGCTCGGCCGGCTCCTAGCTAACTTGAAATTCGTCAAGGCCAGAAATAATATTATATGGCAATGTCCATTGCAAAATTTTCACTTTTCACAACTACAGTCGTGCACCCCGCACCTTATACACGTATTTTTATCACTGCGAGATGTAATCAAACACTAGGCAACTCTGTCAAAAAGTCTACTAGATGATAGGTATATTCTAGTGAAATCTTGTTAAACGGTCTTCTATTTAGTCCAGTAGTCGAACGAATTGATGTAGGAATCGAGAAATCAGGAAATAGTATGCACTGTAACATCCACAGATATTTAGTGATCCGATCACCGTCGCGGACAAAGTCGAACTGTTAGGGCACACCGTTCGGCGATGTAGTGACTTTGGTAGAGGTTGTTGATGTTTTTGTCGCGCTCGGCCGACTCCCAGCTAACTTGAAATTCGTCAAGGCCAGAAATAATATTATATAGCAATGTCCATTGCTAGACAAAATTTTATTTCACAATGCGTGTTTGAAAAGTAACTCGATTTGCAGTTGCATCTAAGCACCCCACGACACTCATGCATTATGCAACTTTCTGCAAGGCTTTTAAGAATTACAAATAGAATCCAATTATTATTACTTCACTAGACTGATTAAACAGTGCATTAGAAACTTGCAGGAATGTGAGTAACAGCTTCAATTTTTAATACTTTGCGGGGTACGATACGTGAAAGGGTTCTACTACACGCAAAGTGCTAATAAACAATGTCATCTTGCAATTTATAGCTCGCACGAGCTTTGAAGAAATATCATTTTTGAGCGCCATAGTGTCTTGATCCCCAAAATGGATTTTCGGAGAGACATCCGCGTGAGTCGTTGACAAACCGAGCTAAAGTATAGCGTAACAAAAGCCTGCCTTCTATGTCAAACTCTCTCACTCTAAACAAGTGACACGTATACAAGCACGCACACACCTTTCAGTATTTCAACACATTTCAAAGGAGTTGCTGAGTTGGACGCTGTTCATGAGCAGATGCCACTACATTCAGTCCTCAAATTATGGGTCGGTAACACAGTTTGGGTGGCGACACGATCATCCATAAGGTGATAGGTCTATCCTATACCTCGTCTGTGGACCTATCAAGCAATGTACTTTTCTGTCGCCGGTTTGGGAGTTCCTAAGACCCCCTTATCATTTTAGTGTCGCATACAACGTTACCGGTCAAGAGTCGAAACAGATTGTAACGCTACGCGTGGTAGGAACTAGAATTCAGCACAGGTAAAAGTAGGTAATTTTTTGAGAGTCGGAGCCCGCGATTTACAAATGTTTCTGTTAGAGTAACAATTTAAAGATCGTCTTATGAACACAAAAGAGGATGAAAATAAAACGATGTCACATTCGCCTTTTAACCTTTCTGTCCTATTCCGGTTTATTTATCTATACCTCATCTGTGACAATAATTACACTACTCACGGAAAAGAGCTTGGCGTCTCCCATACGATTCCTCTTGCTCCGATGCGTCTCGACAGGAGCAAACACTTGACCTGACTCAAGCCGTTTTACGCCGAGATTGGGTAATCGGCCCGGGTGACTTACGCAGGCAGTGTACCAAAAGGTACACCCGCTACGCCCGAAACTTTTCCCTTTCGACCAGAACACCACGGGATCAAAAACTGATCCACCCATACTAATTCCATGCTCAGTCACTTGCTTCCGGAAACGAAAGCAGCGGCCACCTCCTCACCGGAGATGAGGAGCCAGCAAATGAGCAACAAAGCTAATAAAATTCAGTGACTACTGGGCGATTTTACATGGGGCCTTAAATACTTTATGGTATAATAAATTAACCTACGTTTCCTTAAATGTCTTCTACCACTACCACTTTTCACCATCACTTGTTACTCGTTTCGGTTTAAATATATTATTTCATCAACTCCCTTCCCCGCGAAACGGTAAACCTGAAAAGCTGAAACAGTCAACTACTGAGAGCTGAAAATGGCAACACATTGATGAAATGCATGACAAGGGCACCGAGTCATACAAAACCATCGAAGAAATACCTACCCGAAACAGAATAAAATTCTGATTAGCTACCGAGACCGAACCAAAGTCACTGAACGTAAGTTTGGCTCGATCTGGGCACTTAACGTAGATCGTAGGCTTCGGTCTTTGATTCCGTTTCGCAAGTTGCAATGCTTGGGAAACGTTACCAATTGCCCGAGCACACCAACATGGAGGTACCTACGAAAGTGACCCATTTCTACGAAATATATTTCTGGGCCATGTTTGACCAAGGTTTTCTGCATTTTGAAAAATTTGGAAAAAGTCTTACAACTAAATTTCTTAAACTAAGACTTATTGCTAGGCTGATTTTAATATTGTAAGGAGAGAGAAAAGTAAATGTAGCGAGCATAGTGACCAAGTGGTACCAATATCAACTGTCATTTTCAGTTATTATTATTTGTATGAGAAGGAGCTTTAAGTTAAATTAATGCTTTCCATTCACGTTTTATTAAGAGAATCTAATGACTCGAATGTAATTAAACTTGAGAAGTGTAACTCGTATTCAAAGCATCAAGCTTTGATTATAAAATTCAAGAAAAATACTTTGGAATATTTAAAACGCGTTATTAGAATATTGACCTCGAATTTGATATTTATTTATTGCTTTTGTTTGTATTAAACATTTGGAAGCAAGCGCGTTAATGTTGCTGTTCACGAGTACCAAGTATTTATTCGTGGTCACTGTGCTCGCTACAGTAATCATTTGTTCAATAGCATACAGAAAAATTGAAGAAATTAAAATGTAACACTCACCGATCGTTGAACACAGTCTCACTGCTATCCATGCAGACAGGCAGCCTCTTCAGCAGGTTTACAGACCAAGGTCAGTAGTACCGAATAGAATGTATCACACACACAAATATGTCACCTTAATTTCACGATTAAAAAGCAATTTGAGCACCGGTGCTTACTCTTAAATAGTTCTAGGGGCGTAAAAACACTGATACTGCACTTGCGTTGACACTACTAACACGCACAGCCATCTTATGTTTTTAAACACAAAGCACTGCGCGTTTTTAAATGTCCCTAAGCAGTGGAGACCCGTGATAGGACTCGAGAAAAGTGTTGCCTCAAGAAGTCTTCTAGGTACTGGGTGAATTGCAGTAGAATCTTGTTAAGCGACCTCCCACATGGTCCAGTAATCGACGAAATTAATCCACGAATAGAGATATCACGTAACAATATGCACACGCGTTCACTGAGATCCGATCACTGACGCAGGTAAAGTTAAACTGACAGGTTACAGTTACATCGTTCGACGATGGTGCGACTTTGGTAGAGGTTGTTGACGTTCTGTCTCGCTCCAACGACTCCCAGCTAACTTGAAATTCGTCAAGGCCGGAAATAATTTTATCTAGCAACGCTGATTGCACGACTTGCACTTTTTGCAGCTGCAGCTATGCAAACTGCACTTTCCGTATGTCTTGCAATACTGGGGAACCATGATAGAACCCAAGAAATGTGTTAGGACCCGTGATAGGAGCCGAGAAAAGTGTTGCCTCAAGAAGTCTTCTAGATACTGGATAAATTATACTAGAATCTTGTTAAGCGACCTCCCACATGGTCCAGTAATCGAGTAATTCATGTAAAGGGAGATCGATGGAAACTTAATTCCATCCATCTCTCTACGGGTCTCGAAACGCAGCAACCTTCTCGTGGTGAAATCTGGTAATCGGTGAAAACCGAGCCGATGGCTGCGGTTGTCAAATATTCTAATTAGATATAAGAATTTCTTTAACTTGCATTACATTGGTAGAATGTAAGAATAAATGTAACTTGAAATGTTTGCAACTTCTATATGAAATAAAATTAGGTACTTATATATGAAATTATCAAGTGCTGTTCGATTATTCCTACCCGACTCCAGAATACGAGTATAGTGTTAAGTTCTGCGAGATACTGGAACGGGATTTTGAAAAATTTCAGAGTCCTCTCTTCTTCAGCACCTTACTCAAATATACCAAGTTCCAATTCCTTGGTGAGGTATTCCTACTTAGTTGCGGACGTACTATATTTTTTAAACGAATTCGTAACTAAGTTCGGACGTTTGCATTCTTCGTAGCAATTTTTATCATATTTAGTTTCAATTCTAACCGCTTGTAGGATTGCGTTCGAATTCCACTCTGAATCGATAACGTTGGGGGCGACACGAAAATGGTAAGGGGGCTCGCGAGCCCTCCGAGCATGTGACACAAAATTACATTGTCTGATAGGTTTATCCTGTACCTGGTCTGTGGTCCTAGGATCCCCCAAACTGGTGACAAAAAATGCATTGGGTGATAAGTCTATCCTATACCTCGTCTGTGATTTCGTTAACAATTAACACATTGACTGCCACGCCGGTCACTCGTGACCGACAGACGTCTGGAACAGTCTTAAGGAGCTATTACCATCTAACAGTGAAACGTATGAACTAAAATGCCCGCAACACAAATTTCAATTATATCGGCTACATCGCGAAAGATCAAATTACAAAACCTTATTAAGGCCACCTCAAAACTGTTCCCTTCACTTCCTCAATAATAGAGAACTGATCAAGAGTTCATGGAAAGGAACAGGGGGCGATAGGAAATTTGTCCCTATTCGTTTTTCTATTTCACGGTATATTTATAAACCGTCGTCGATTATCGATAATCATTAGTTAAACAACTTTGAACTACTGTTTTCACAATAGCAAAAGCCTCGAAATTCCTTGCTACGAGGATATTGAGACTTACAAACTAAAAGAAGGAGAAAAAAGTAGACGTACTTTGAGCACAAAGTATAGGAACCAGAGGACGATAATCAGTAGATAAGCTTGCGGATTTGAGTGAAATATGTATGTATATATATCTCGTGAAAAAGCTTTGACAACATTTTATTGTTAACCGCAGAAAAAGCCATATACACTTTCACACGAAATCGATCATAGTTTGTAATAATATCGAAAATTTATAATAATTGAATGTTGTACATAAATATAAAGACGACGATGTTTGCACGTTCTCGTGTGTGCCAAAACTGTACAAAAATTATCCTCGAACATTTTTCGCAACGCTCGTTGAACAACTTATTACTCGGTGATTGTGTCATTTATATCATTCATAATATCCTTCGTTCTTCTCCTTTTGTATTCCCACGTCATCCCCTCCCTTCTAACTTCATCTCGGTACCTTTACCATCTCCCTTACGCTTGCATTTAGTAAAATGACGTTACTAATTTGCATTTCTGAGGTGCACTTACGAGTTTCACAAGAGCTTTTCCTTGACTTCACATGAGATGCGATATTATTTAAAATTGATAATCAAATACACGGCCGGAGCGGGTGGAAGGAACGATTTTTTGGTGTTTTTTTTGCGCTTCTATAAATCTATCTATCCTATGTACTTTTTAGCCGCGACGGTCAAGTGCCATATATATTTATTTATTTGTTTATTTATTCATATAATTCTTTTTTTTGCATTTTAATCGGTACTTCGAACGCAGCACGCACATTCGGCTCTTCTGTCTCCCTCTCTCTCTCTCTCATTTCTCTTCTCCCATTATATCGCGAATTATTATTGGTTAACAACAGCGATTACATATTTAGACGTTGCGTGCTCCATTGTAAATCTCTATTTTATTATTTAATGTTTATATATGTATTTATATAATATACCTCTTCTCTAGAATTCCTTTGCAGCGACGTCGTTAATGCGATAATCCTTTCCATCTCTTTTTTACCACCCCGTTATACGTCTCCCTTATCGCGAAACAATCTTCGAAATATCCGATCGACTTTCGCCCCCTCCTCTACTTCTCCGCCTTCCCTTCTCCTCCATTTCAGTTAATTTCTTTTATTATTCCCTAAATAGATTCGTTCGACATTATCGACATGTCAATTATGCATTTACCACCGTTAATACTTATTATAATATTCTTTTAATTATTGTAGATCACAGACAACTTGTTCTTAATCCATAAAAACAATTCAATTATTATTTCTTTCCATAGGTTAGCAGTGTATGCGTGTACGCGTGTTTCCCTGTGTATGTTCGCATGCATGTGTGTATCTGTGCATGTACGCGCACGGTGAACGTGTGTGATAAATCGTACCCCGTGTTCTCTCCAGTGTGTTCCTCGTACATGAAGTAGATCCTAAATCGTGGAATGAACGGGAGCTCGCGACGAATGAGACTTTCTCCTCTCCGATATTTCGATGCTACGTGAAACTTTAAAATTATTCACCTAAACATTGTAATTTCGCAATTACCTTCGGGCCAAGCGCGAATGTAGCCCCTCTGCTCTCCGGAGAAAAGCGAGAAAATACCGAATGGACCAGAAACGCTTTAGCACACGTAAAATTGGCAACTGTCCCCTCGCGTGCCTCGGCTCCCCCTTCTATCTCCCCTACCCCTGAACACCGATGGCAAATCGATTAGTTAACTGCATTTTTTAAGCGCAGAATGCAATTCGATGAACACTAACTCGTATACGATGTCTGTTAAATCGACGCAGCTGGATCACTTAGAAATACTTAGCGTTACGATATTTTATAGATGAATGGATCATTCTACGAACATTGCTGATCCCGACACTCTCCCAAAGAAACGAGGATCATTCGTCACAAACGTAATGAAACATGTCCTTAGAAGTAGCCGCGAGTCATGCACTTGAGCCAACAATCTCGGTGTACCATTTTATAAAGATCATCTGGACGTTTATTGCTTCTCAGGATAAGAATACTCGAACGCAAGAGTTCTCTAATCATTTAATATCGAGGAGTCACCAATTTCCTTCAGCATCAATCTTTACCATCGATCTCAGGGGTGAAGGTTTGCCAGTCCTGCGCCACTCGTATCGATTCACGCGCAGCAGCGAGGCCGCGAAAAACCGCTGCTACTTGTTTTAGCTGCTGCGCAAATGGCCCAATGTCCCTTTACGTAATCACAGAGCTGAGTTCCTGACTCACGAATCTTGTGACAGGCAGCGGTTGAATTCTACGGGTTTAAAACGTTATCCGTACCGTATTCTCGTCCCCCCCTCTATTGACAATCTTGACCCGAGCAGCTGTTGAAAAATGTTTACCCCTTCGCGACATAAAAACGTACCATAGTAGTACAACGCGTTTGAAATGGGGCTGATTCGTACTACATATATCCCTGAAAGCGCGAAGAAACTATTTAAGCTATTCATTGACCTGTCATGAACTCTGATTTCCAAGCAGAATCTCCTTGAAAGTATAAGTTTCAAGATAAACACGCTTGAACACATTCAACCTGAAAATTCAACGTAAAATAATGAATTGGACATTCGATTTGGGAGGAATAAAGTCAATCATGAAATCTCCACTGTTTTCACTAAAAAATAAACTGTCGCCGTTTGTGCAAGTTTGTAAGCAACACACCCTGTCATTTAAAGCGGCGAAGGTATTTGAGGTGGATAGAGTTATCGAGGTAGTAAAGGAACAGCAATGCAACAAGTAAACAAAGTGATTGAAAGACACAACTTAGATTCCACTAATGTATATCAGTGAAAGATATAGCACAGATCAGCCCCAACTCTAAAACCTTCCAATACCTTTCACAACTCCGAGCCCCAGTGGCTCGTTTCCCCCAGCGACCCCCGTGTTCTCTCTCAGCACGCTTCTCGAAAAAGACTCGAAAAGCCGTGCGTGGTCGTGAGGGGTCGCGACATTCTCCCCGTGGCGCAGTTTGAAATTTCATCCGGGCAGACGGATAGCCCCGCGAGGATACCTGATTAAAAAGCGTGGTGTGTCGCGGCACATGTGAAACGGACGTGTGTGTCGGTGTCTGATACAGTGTTCGACTCGTCTACGATGCGCCAGTGGTGTGGCGTCTCTTCGGATGCGTCATGATCACACAGCAAGCGGATTAACTTAGTAATACTTGGTAATTGGTAACGGTACTCTTAAGTTAGTTAAGTTTACTCGTTAAGCTTTAGTCCACGCGAGCAACGCGACCGTATATCGTCGCGGGTTCGTTTTCTCTCCTCCACCCTCGTCGGTGTCCCACTCCGCTTTCCATTTAAGCGATCTCGCTCATCCGTATATATATACACGTGCCCGTTTCGACGAGTGAACCAGAGAGTCAGCCTGTTTACGCGTCCACGTCGCGACAAAATCACCCGGTTCTACTCTCTCGGTGTGCGCTATCAGAATCGGCAGGAATGCATTCGCTCGACATCTATCACGTTGCGAAAATGGCTCGCACGTTTGCCTCGGCGATCGAGTCGATATCGACGTTCGATGTACAGGCACGAGATAGCTCGACCTTACGTCTCACGTATCGCAGGAGGGCTCGGTGTGAATTATAGTTACGCAAATTTGCACGGAGGAAACGCTGTGCTTGATGTGACTGGCCGTCGACACCGTACAGGGTGCTCCCGAAAAGAAAGCATCACGTGTGAACTACCGCTATGTACTTTGACGTAGCAAAAGACGAAGCGGCTTGAGCAAATCATCCACCACGAATACAGCTCTTCGACTTATACATGTTTCTTAATCGTGGACAGATGCTTCTAAGCTTGCTAGCTTCACCCCTCTATTCCGACTATTAGACTCGCGAGTGGCTTATAACTCCTTGGCAGACGGAAGGAATAGTTTCAACGTCTAAAATTTACAATATTACCAAGTGTCTGTATAAACGTTCATGAGGGAACCCCGTTCGAACCCCCCCAAAAGCAGGGGACCATGATGCGGAAAGATATCGTTTCCAAGTCTACCTAATCCGCATGATCCCTCCTTGAAGCGTCAAATGGCAGAGAATTTATTCTGAATACCTCCCTCGATATTTCGGAAGTACCCTTTACGATAGGACGAGACCCTTGGCGCCGGAATATCGGCAACGAATCGAAACATAATGTTTCCTCGCTGGATCCTCGCCAATGAGCCGATCGCACGGCCTTAAGGCGGCCACGATCGGCCAGGAAAGGCGAGCCGTCGACGGATTGATCGATACTTAATAATCGATGATTTACAGACGGTCGCAACACGGGCGGTTATCGAGTAGAAAAAAGTCTGTCACAAAATATCGTTATCTCTATGGATAATAATTAGCGCGTACGGGGGACAGTTATGCGATCAGCGTGATGGCGTACTAAAAACACTATTTCCATTGAACGACACTCTGGATCACTTCTCTTCGGTTCATTCGTTCGTTCGAGGAGAGAACGCGATTGGACTTCTTTTTGTTTAGGGACGCTATTCGACGCCCTTTTTTAACCTCTTTTCAATGAACCATTTCGTTGAGCGTCGCGCACCCCTGCATCGCTCTGTGAGAAATTCCTGAAGCTACGTGTTACGTTTCGCAGTATGCGTTCTTCTTCTTCTTCCATTTACTTCGCTAGTACTTGTCTTCCTCTGTAGTCGGTGAGAGAATATTGGCTGTCCGCGGTTTGGTAACTTGAATAAGCTACGTAGAATCCTTCTCTATATTCTCTCGTTCCCGTTCTTGGGTCGCTTAGTGCGGTTTCCAGGAGACGTTGTTCAGACCTTGAAAGTGCCGCTTCAGACTGCTGCCGTCGGCCCAGGGGGAGTCGAGATACTCGTGGTCATCGTCTTGCTCAAGTTTCTGAAACAGACGGGTCAGGGTTGGTCAGTGAGCGATAAGAATCGTTAAATTTAAGAGTCTTCTTTGTCGCTTCAAAAATCAAAGCTTCGACAATATTAAGTACAGTACTCATTTAAATACCCAGCCTATGCACCATCAAATTCGAACGATATTTTAAGGAAACCTTGCCCTGCATCGAGTCGGTTTTAAATTCAACACTAGTTTCCTACAATTCCAATCCCCATTCGATTCTAGACTTATCTCTGTCTCTCAGTGCTCGCAAGGCTTAAATTCCCCCTTGCATGCCACGAAATAATTCCAAGTCCTCTTGGAAAGATCCCCAGAGGCTCTTGATGCTCCAAGAAAGCGTATCGAGGACGTCGATCGAGAGAAAATTCAAGTTCGTTGATGGTCTGGAACGGTGAAGCAAATGAAGGGTTCTCGTAGTTCAACGCAGAAGATCCGCGGAGATATGGAATTGGGGTTGGTATGAAATTCATTTTCCATGCAGCATCGAACTCCGCAGCAAGTTGAATTTGAACGAGCAGTTTGCGCGAAGTTTCCGGTTGGCCGAACCAGTCGTTTTGCACACGGGGCATGTCTGTCCTCGCAAATAAATTACATCTGCCACTCCTCCGAAATGAAATCAATAGAGCGAACGGGGGCGAGCAGAGATCAAAACAGCCGTGTGAACGGGGAACGATCGACATGATTCGAACGATGGGGCAACGAGGGAACCCTTAATGTTGATCAGGCGCATGCTCGATTTGCTGTTCGCATCGAAACCAGCCCAACGTAAGCAGCCTGTTATTGATCAAAGTCTCCGCGTTTTTCGTTGTCGAAAATCTATGGAATTGTGGCCAGCCGTCGATTAGCGGCTCTTGAAACGATTCGCCACTTCCGGACACGATTATTATTGCGGGGTGTCGATTGCAGAGCAATTGAAAACTGTCGAACAAGTGGACTAATTATCGTGGAAGAAAAAATAGGTGGTCGTAGTTCGAAGTAGAAAAATTGGATACAAGGTGGTGTATAAGTAAGTTGGCAAAACCGAGGCCACTCTAACGCCTAACGAGGACAACGCTATCGATCGCGTAACACTAACGAGCAATTTCGCGTATTAAAGTCTGTATTTTATTGATCATGAATATTGGAAACTTGTGTGGCTAGAGATAGAGTGACATAAAGGGCTATGCTCGCATAATGTTTAATTTTTTAAAGATATTTAAATATATTGCCGCGGTATGTAGTATTTTATTAGACGAGGGATGATTAGGGAAATGATTGATGCTGATGAAGAGGATTTGGTTTCATCACGTCTGTTTGAAATATCTTAAAGCACTCGGGAATTATTATGACGGATCTTCTTATTTGGATTATGCTAATGTGCATGGACAACGGAAGTAAATTATCTCGCGAAGGGGAGGATTAAGCTCCAGCTTCGCTCTGTAGTAATCGCAGAAACGTTTTCCCTCTGGCTGTTTGTGAAATACGTTCGCTGACACTGAAGGAACATTACTTGTCACGCGCCAGACGTGGGGATTTTCTTTCTGCCTTTGTTACGGCAACCGAAGTCTAAAGCGCCGTTACGTTACACGTAGATCTCAGTTTACAAGCACCGTATGCGACGTTCCCCTCAACTTCGTTTACTTTCACTCTGCTATGAAACGTAGCAATAATATCGTATGTCCAGTGAGACACTTAACAAATTACAATGGAAACTGAGTAAATAACGCGCTTCGTTTAAATATACTGCATCGTAGAATTACGAAAGATAGGAGATTCCAGATATTTCAGTTCACAGTTTCACTTCAGGTTCCTCGATTAAGTATCTAACCGAGTTACTCGCGAATTCTGGCCAACCATTCGAAGTGGTGGTATGTAATAATGTTGGAATTCTGGCTGGTTAGGTTGATATCTAGGAGAGTTTGGCCAGGAATGTCCAACGAGCTGGAGGAAAGAAAGCTGCAGGGTTCACAGTCGGTCGGGAAGGGACAAGAGTAGGTTGAAAGTGGAAACGGGGTGAGTTGTTGGAGTTAGGCTCGGGACTAGGGCGGCGGTGGTTAGGTCAGAATCGATGCTTTGCGTCCTTGCTTGGCCTCACTCACGCATCCCCTATAAGTAAAGGTCGATTCACATCTAACGAAAGGGTGTAACGTGTTCCACTGGCGATCGAACATTAGTTGGACATGATGCATTCGCGTCCTCGCAAGAAAATTAAATCGTTTAAATTCGTGAAACTGTGAGGTGAAGGGTACAGGGGCCTCAGAAGTCTTAAAGAGTGTAATTATTTGTGTTATCTTTTGCTGTAAGAGTGATTAGTAAGGTTGTAAATAGAACGACCCTTCCAATCGGCCGTACAATTGAAAGCTTTTTGTATAAATAAGTCAAAGTCGATCTATTGTCATCTTTATACATCATAAGAATATTAGTCTAGCTAGTGATGACGATGTATTTTTTATTTAAGAGAACTGATAGAAAAAGAAGGTTTACCAAGGATTGGTTCGAGCATCATAGGTGTAATTAATTGCATGCTGTACCACGCATTCTGATACGTCGATTATGAAACAAGAAATTGTTTACATCGTGGCAGCTAGATTGATCGCTCTGGGACACCCCACAGCTGATGGGAATTCCCTACTGGAGGACGTCAAACTTTTGACGAGCACGTGCTTTCATTGGGCGTTGCTAAGTGGCCCTTTTACAGGACGCGTTCAAGGAAATTTTATGTTCTCTAAATAGGAATACAGATTGGTTGGTGTAAAAAACTATGCAAACTAAAAATTCCACGAATTATTAAAATGTACTTAAAATAAACGCAAAGCAAAATTTGATTCATTTTCTGTAGCTCTAAATATATCAAGGAGAATATTGATATCTTCCTAATTATATATCGCCTTCAACTGTGAGTTATTTAAAGTTTCATCGATCTAGACGTGGGTTTAAAATTTTTTTTCAACACCTGCATGAAAATGGGTGTTTTTTTACGTCTGCTGAGCGGGAGCAAAATGGCCAATTTCAGACGTATTCGCGTTTTCTACCTTTCTCTCAAGGGAAAAAGACTACGCGCATGCGTATTCGCAATTTTTTACTTTGCTCCCAAGGAAACTGGAATTTGGCGTTACCCTGCGGTAGAAGAAGCAATTGTTCGACTAATCGTTATCGATCACGTGTGTCGTTCAGCAGGCTTTCAAAAACACACCTTTCATGCAGGTGTTGAAAAAAATATATTGCGTGACAAGGGAGAGACGCGATTTTGCCTCGCGCGAAATGCTGCCTTCGCTGCGTTCGGGTAGCAAACTTCACGCTCGTCGAAATCGCTTACTTCTCTCCCTTGTCACGCAATGTACTATTATGGCCAAGGCGCCGAAAAATATCGCAGATTTAAAAACAGGCATTCGTTCACCGGTTCGAATTTTATTATTCACACTGTTTGCACGATAAGTCCATTAACCGTGGAGCCCTCTTACAACGGAGCCCCTTTGGAAACTTCAGCAGCAGTTTTTGGCAAGCTGACGGGGCTATTATCTTTTCCTGCTTTGTTCGATGGGCTCCTTTCACCGGGATTCCACTTTCTCAATGAAATTGAACAGCTAACAATAAACCTGACAGAACGAGTCCCCTTTTTCTGCTTCCACTGCTTTCGTTAAAACGCGTAACGCCGATAATAAACCCAATACTATTGTAGTACTTTACCGAATATTTGCTCTAAGTATTTAGGAGACTCGATGGTAAATCCTCTTTGCTTGAGCAAACTGCAATATTTACGATGCTCGTGCTCGACGCGATCGCAAAAAGTTGAAGGAAATATATGAGCAGATATGCCAATCGAATCGCACGTTCTTTCCAGCACATAGTTTCCAAATTGAATATCGATCGCCAAGCTATTCTGGCCACAAGTCGACCCCCTTCAAATCCTGTCCAATCAGAAGCATTACTCTGCAGAATTTTATACCGCGATAATGCGGAATATTCGCGAGTTATTTTAAAATCGAGATACTACGATACATTCCCTTCATAAATGCTGGTCTATAAATATTTGTATATTAGAGACGTATAAAGTCACCGCAACTAGATGTTTACTAGCTCAATTTCATTCTGGTTGCTCCAAGTAGTTTTGGTGAACCTGTAGGCAGACAACACTTTCGACAGACTGCAAGTCGCCAAAGTGGTCTGTTTCCTTTCGACCGCGGCTGTCTATGAAGACACCAAGCTCCTTAAGACGTTGAGACTTTATAATTTATATTTTGTACTTTATACTTTATACTTTATACTTTATACTTTATACTTTATACTTTATACTTTATACTTTATACTTTATACTTTATACTTTATACTTTATACTTTATACTTTATACTTTATACTTTATACTTTATACTTTATACTTTATACTTTATACTTTATACTTTATACTTTATACTTTATACTTTATACTTTATACTTTATACTTTATACTTTATACAATTAATCTCATGCAATACATTTCTGTATGTTTAATAAGGAAAGGCACGAAGCCATTGTAAATAGATTTATTCCGTGCAAAGTAACATTGTACATATTGGCAATTTGAACGTTTGTGCGATTCCAAGATCGCCTTTCGATTAATCCTGTTCGCCGAAGTTCCATGATATTTCCATTATGAATTTACTACAATTTCCCCACGGCTGAACAGTGAAAAGTAAGTCGTAATTTCCGTTCTTCGCGGGGTTCTCATATAATTCTTTCCCTCCCGCCGCAGTCAAAGGAGTTTTCCATTTATAGCACTGCCTGCGAAAAACTTCGGCGACCCGTAGTCTGGCAAATAAAGTTTCCTATCCCCGTCCGCTGGAACTTCTGGTATTTACGCGACCAGCGTAACTCCATACTTTCGTAATTCCTCGAGCAACGCCGAAAATCAACCAAGGACCCTGCTTTTCCTCCGAGCGCAAGAAATGTAGTCGATGTGACAGAGGCGGGCAAAAGGCAATCGTCACTCTGCTCGTTAGTCTAAAAACCTTCCGCGAGATCATATTATCAATGAACAATCTTTCAAATGTAATTTAGATTCTAAGATAAACGAAAACGGACTTAAAATCCTACGAAATTAAAAAACGAAGAAGACTACTAAAATTAACGAAGATCTACAGATCCTCGAGAAACATAGAAACGTATCAGGATACCAAAAGTAGTGCAACGAAATTTTTTTATAATAATGCTGAGTAATGTCGATCATCGAAATATTTCCTGGTCCTCATCTAATCGCCAACCAGCTCCAAAAATTCCCACTTGTTATTTTAAAAAGTGAACTATCGTCGTTCTCGGCAATAAAAGCCGCGCGGTTAGAGGTGTAACGTTCGGTAAATGTTTCCCAGGGCCCATCATTTTGAGGCATCGATGCCATAACGAAAACCGACAGTGGATAATGCACGCAGTAGCTCCGCGCTCTTCTCGCACAAATGAAAACTCGTTGCACGCGATAGGTGGATAGGAGGGGGTGGGGGGTCGAATTGATCCGCGATAGACTGCGAGTCGCCAGTTCACGTCTACTCCCATTCCATTCTGCGTTGTGATCCTGTATTGAATTCCCCGTAACGTTGTGACGTTATGACGTTATGACGTTACGACCGTCATTTCGACGTTGGGATAGCGCTCCCTATTCACCGAAAACTATCGGGTTCTGCATGGTATCGGTACGAATTACGGTAGAAATAGTCGAGATGCGGGGACCCGTGATGCAAGAATGGCACAATTTAAAGTCCAATCCTTTGGTTGGAAAGGGTAGTTTCGTGAAAGTGACAATGGGGAGTGGGAGGTATAGATTATTATCAATGTTTTGTTAGATGCTATGATTTGATAGGGTAGTGAAATATCTTACACGTCGTTACTTCAACTTAGGAAAATTAGCACTGTCATTTCTGTAAGAGTTCTATGCTATATGATTGAGATAGTAGTGAACGTTTTGATGGCTAGGATTTTGATATGAATGTCAAATTACAGGTGGGAGTGTCCTTAAGGATTCACTTGTTAGGGCCTTAGTGCACTGTTTCCCAACCTTTTTTTAGTCGCCATCCCCTTTTATAATATTCAAATAATCTGTGATCCTACCCCTCCCATATAAGGTAAGGTAAAGAAAACATATTAAAAATAATTATTTCAGTATATAATTTTAACTTAAGAATATTGAAAAAAAAAAACAGAAAACACTTCGGGATCCACAGGTTGGAAATCACTGCCTTAGAGTTTTGTAGAGCCAAATTTCAATCTTCTCGTATCCTTATTGTAATTCTCGACAGACGATGCACATTATTTTTTAGTTTGTTTCAGCAGTGGAAAAGTAAATCTTTTCGCTTATTTTTCTGTAATCTCGTTAACACTTTTAAACAACTTGTACGGATTCCCGGTTATCTATCCCTGAAAGCACGTCATTTCCAAGAGATTGCTAAACGAGGAACCAGCAGCACCGCAAAGATCGCCCAGGAAATTTTCCAATTAACCGTGCACGACAATTTCGCAGAAACGCATTAAATAACGAGCGAGTACTAGCAGGTCGGGGTGTCGCAAAGTTTCCGCGCTAACGTCATTACCGTTCCTTTGAATCGTGGAAAGCAAACGCATTCGAACGCGTTCCTTGCAGTCAGGCCGCATCGAATTCGCACTGCCTCTATTTCACCGGTTCATCTTCCCAGTAGAGAGGAAATACTCTTACGAGGACAAACAATTTCTCTGATTTTAACTCTAATTTAAAAGATTACGAATCACATTTCTCGTGGAAGTTGATACTGCTTTTTAATTTCTCAGCAATAGCAGCCAGAACTCACTAGCCTGTACCTTTAATGAGTACACGAATGAAAACAGTTGAAAGGGATGTTGAATTAGTAAAGAAACTTTTTACGCTATACAATGGTCCCCTAGGCTTTCAAATATCCTCCCTTAAACACACCTAGCGCGTGTGCAACGAAGAATAATCCAAACTTAAATGAACCGCGCTGAGAGCTGATCCACGCCCAAAGCAACAGCAAAATCACGCGCTGCAGCCACGAAGATCGCCGGTTGGCGCGTGATTTCCACACAAAGGGTTAAAGAGCGGCTCGAGGTAAGCCCTGTCGTTCGTGTCCGGAAATCTCGAAGCTATAGATCCGATTCGATAAGGGACAGGAGCCTGGTTAATCGAAGTCTGAGCGCAGGCCGCAGTGTTTGCGCAGCCTGGGTCATCGGATATCTTCGGTTTGTCGCGAGCCACCAGTGAAATTGACCGCGTAATCATCCGATATCGATGCTTTACTGAGCGTATAGGCCATGCCACGGATATTTATATACAATATGCGACATAAACTGGCCGTTCTACGAGCGACGGGAGATTTTTATGCCCGTTTCGCCGCGCACAAAGGCCGCTCGATAGCCGTTTTTCCGCGACGCGGACTTGCTCTTCTCCATTCGATAGCCCTGCAGCGCGATCGGGGTTTCGTCAGCCGTGAAAGAATTTCGCGCGACGGTTTTACGGTGATTGTATCGAGGCTCGCTGAAACGCGCCGAGAATGGTTTCCTAGTTCCCCGCGGATGGGAGCGAAGCTGCGTGTCCAAGAAAGCGGAAGGCGGAATCAGCATTAAACGAGGTATTTTAATTGGTCTTCAATATTGTCAAGTAATTTCTAATTCAGAAATCGGTAGGAACACTAGAAGGAATTCTAGATAGTCTCATATTCGCTATCTCTAAATCCCTTCAAGTCCCTGGTACAGTGTACTTTAACACTAGGTTAACGGCACTCGTCAATTTGACGTATTTCAAATTTCGAGAAACAAAGAAGTAAGCTAATAATTCTGTTCAAAGAATTAATACTCACATTTATTTCCTCCTAGGCCTTCTAACTTTTAAGATCTATATGTAGTGTATACCTACCTATTTCTACGGAACCCGTCAAATTGACTGACCCGCTAATTGCATAAATAATCCTAATATATTTGCTTCATTCGTGAAATTATTACTCCAGTAATAAATATAACAGTAATAGAAAAGTCTCTACTAAGTAGAAATCATAATATGTCGGAGATATTTTTGCTGCTCCGGAGCCGATATCTCAAATGATATCTTCTATCACCTCAGTAGTTATTGCTGCTTTGTCGATAATCGCGAGAATAAAGATCGATCTTTAGTAGCTAAGTTGCAGTTGCAGTATAAAAGAAAAAAAAAAGAAAAAATATTGTATAACGTTAATATTATTGTTACCACTTCTGTCATGATTTCTGGGAACATACCTTTAACTTATTAGTAATTTATTTAGGCGTGCAGCTTAATATTATATATACTTAAGTTATGTTTAAATTGAATAAATCGATTTTTGAAAGAAAATGCGTATTTTCGTTTACCCGCCAGTTTGACGGGTGCTCGTAGGAATAGGTATGTACGAAATGTCCCTAAACCTATTTAGTGTTAAAAGCATGTGTTTTGAAATATTTGTTCTACAATGCAATCAGAGCAGAGGAAGCATCGGTTTACTTATGCTTCCTCGAGTCTGACACGAAGAGCAGTGAATTAATGCATAACTTCTACTGGAATAACATATTTTCAGGCTTCCAATCTTCTTCTACTGGATTCATTCTGCGGAAGGCTGGAAGAAGTTTGAGAGAGCCTACGCTATCACGAAACAAAGTGAATCGTCGGGAGAATTTCCCCGCGGACAATGACATCTGCCCGCTAAACCGATTGTCACGTCGGTATTAACGGTTGTTTTAAATCCGCGCCTCCCTGCCGTCAGATTGACCGGAAGCCCCGCGGCGGAGTAACGCGGTTTTCTAAATGCCAAGGCGAACCGTTCAAAGCCACGCAAGTGTCCTATTAACTACGCTTATTTTCGCTCGACTGAGTCCCAGCTCGTCTGCCGTTAGCCACGTTGTAACGTTATTACTTGTAACGAGGGAAGCACCTGGCTTTCATGATCCGATATACAAAACGCTATTCACGCGACACACTGCAGCGCAGCAAATCCCCTCAACTCTTTTGGAACGTGTTTATCAGTCTGACTGCCGATTGAATTGAACGAGGGGAGTGCTTAAGCGGGCATTACAAGAGTTTTCCTCCATGTGGCTTAAGAACTTTCTAGGATTCATAAATCCCCATATTTAGTAGTCATTAAATTGACTAATGGACGTTACACACCTTTATCTCCATAAACTAACAAGCTCTCGCTAAAGATTCACCACTCGACTCGCGTATGATACTTGGACTAAACGTATCGTCAGCTGCATGCAGCGTCTCAACCCTGTTTTCGCTCCAGGGCGGGCAGCTGGTTTTTCACGTGAAACTTCAGACGCGGAAACGAAAGGGAACTGGGCTTGAAAGAATCTTCTTAGGTTGACGCTTACCCCTGAATGGAGAACGAGTTGGGTATCCTATCAAGGCTTTCTCTGCTGATGTCGTCGGCCATGGCGACTTGCAGCTGCTGCCCGAAGCTTGCCACGTCTTCCCTGAATGCCCCGCTGGCGGGCGTAAGGGCGACGCTCGTCAGTGGTGGAGGCGTCGCGTTACTTCCTTCACCATCCATGCCGTCCTCGCCCTCCTCGCCGCCCACGAGGACCACCTCCTCTTCGTTGTAGATCTTGAAGTAGGCGATGGTGAGGTATATCACCGAGATTATGAAAGACGATATCGGAATCGCCATCGCGTACACCAGATTCATGTACACCTGAGGGAACACGTCGTACCACTTGTCACGGACAATGGTCAATGGATTTCCAATTTTCATCTGATTTCAGGGGACACCAAGCGGGTGGCTTTTGGGTGCGAGAATGGCCTGTGAATTTTTTTTTGTATATGGCGGGAAAGACACAGCAACGCGTGGAAAAAGGACGCATGGTTAATAACAGAACATATCCAGTTAATTTTGAAAGATAATCTGCAAATGCTAGGTGTCCATTATCTTACTAATCTGCAGGATATTTTCCTTGATTTTGATAGCGAAATGTAGTATCTTGACTGTACTATTCGATTTCGAGTTAGATTGATAGAATTGAATACATAGATGGGGGATTCATGGGAATGAAATAGCAGCGCTAGTGGTAGTATACGATATCAGTCAGACATAATATAGAATGGTTCATACGAAGCGTTACAAGTTTCTTTCTCCAGAACGATCAAGGAAAGCCACACTTAATAACACGATACCCAACTGAAAGTACATCAATCTTAGCCACTTTCACAATATATCTCGAAATCTCGATTTTACTTAACACACACACCAGTCCTTTCAAAACAGTTCAAAGCAACATCACAATGAGGAATGCCATCTAACATGATTCGTACCAAATAATCACACCCAAACCTCCATCACTGTCAAGAAAAAGTTACCCACATTCGCCCTACATTTTTTACTCACGATACCCTAAAAGTGTTTCCATCCCACTATACCTCGTTCGTCATACTGACGTCAGGGTGCACTTCGAGGACCTCGTTAATTTAGGAAATTGACACACGTGGAGCGCAGAGTGGCAAGCACTTCCGGCGGATTCGCGACGTTATCGTCGTTTTGTAGTGGCTGGTCGGGTAGCAGGCTCGCGCGGATTCAATTCCAGGGGTGGAAAACGGGGAGCGAGAGATTCTCTCTTTTCTTCCGGGCAGTGGGCACGGAGTTTCATCGGGCACGATGGTTTCCGTCTTTGTCACCGCGACGGCACACAGGCCCCGCTTTGAAATGCATTGTTCGTCACCGCGCAGGCGGCTACGTTTCCGTAAACGTAACGGAATTGCACCGTACCTCAGCGCCCACGGCCGCCCGGAAAATCGCTTTCCCGCGGCGAGATGCTACTCGGGATCGCTCTTTCCATTCACACGCGCTTTCGGGCCGTGTTTCTTTTCACGTGGTCCGTTTCAATGCGCTCCATCAGAGAGCACAATTTGCGCGATTAATTTCGTCGCGCGAGGATTCGTGTCGATCTCGTGGCCAATGTTGCGCCGCACTGCGGTAAATGGGAAAGTAAATTTGTCGCGCTCCACTTTGGTATATCATACGATTCAGTGTTTCTCAAGTATGAAAGTTTTTCAATCTGAATCTGAGACTTTAGAGTTCTAGAGATTTCAGGATTTAGAGCTCTGGGAATGGACGATTTTGGGACACTAAGGACTTTTGAACTCTGGAGCTTTGGAACTCTAGGGATGTAGACCACCAGGATTCTGAAGCTGTATAGTTTTAGAACACTGTAGCTTGAGAATTCTAGAATTCCCGAGATACGAAGAGGATCTAGAATCCTTTAGAGTTCCTTCGAAACTTTCGACCATCTTAGTTCTGGGAACTTTAAACCTTCAAATGCTAGATTTATCAGCTTTTCAGTCACATCGTGCATCATTAAAAAATGAATACTTTTAGCACCGTTTCACCAAGTGCCTTGGGTTTTCAGGAAAGTTTATCATTCCCAGCATTCACCGATTCCTTCGTCGCTTCTTTACTTTCCCATTTCAGGCCCGTCTCTCGTACAAACTTCAGCGAACTCGAATGCTTAAAAGTGTCTTCCCGTTTCGGACTGCCTTTTCTTCCATTCAAGCAGCAAACGTAATCACCGTCAATTAGTCCGGCTCGCGAATGAAAGTCTTTGTGTCCCAATTAAAGCAGATACGGATCTCCGTTAATAATGAGCGCTGTTACATCCTTAACCATTTACAGAGGGAGGAGGGAGCGAAGCTTTCGGCTGCATAATGCACTATGCCCTCAATAGGCACCTGCAGTATCGATTCACGGTCCGACGTTCCAAGCCGACAGTAAACTCCGGCACAGAAGTCACACACGTAAAGACCACTTTCGCGTGACTTGCACGTACAAACACCAGGCGTAAATCGACGGTGTCTAAAACAGGGTAACCGGGTTACACTCAAAAGCAAAGGACACGTCAGTGCAGAGAGATTCGATTCTTATCCATTGCCCCGAAGCTAATTCCTCCTCCTTTATTCTATCCCATCATCTTCGCACTGATGTACCAGCAATTAACATGGATAGTACGGATTCTTTACACCGAACACATACTATAGAATTCTACCTTAAAGTAAAATCGAGATTCGAGAACAGACATATCCTAGAAATGCTACGACGATCGGGGTCGACTATTAAATTAAGATCATCCAATCCTCGAGAACCACGAGTACAACTATCATCATGACTCTCGATGCATCCAACGTAACAAACACACCACGATATAAAGAAACAAGTAACAGCGTCGTTTGCATCCATTCCACGTTACCAGTTGCTGGGACTAAAAAAATGGAGGGAAGGGAAAGAGGGATCTTCCTGGTGTCCTTGGGAGGGGGATTAATACAGAGCAGACGTGGAACGGAAAATAAAGTCAACTGAATTATACAGATACGGGCGCATCGTGTAGCCAGCACTGCATACGCAAGTTGAGCCTGCTGGGCGTTTCGCGCACAGCACAGAATTGCGAAGTAGACAGAGGGATAAACGGTGAGGGTGTGGGCGGGGGTTGGGCAAAATAAAGAATCGTTGAGAGAGACCTGCCACATGTCGAGGTCGGTGATGACTATCCCGGGGTCCACTTTCGAGTAGTAACAGCTAAAGTTCTGCCCTATGATGGAGTACTGCCTGTAGAAAATACTGCAATTCAGCATTGGAGGGTATCCACAGCCTTTTACGTTGGGGAACAGCTTGGCCCCGGTGAAGTACCACTCGGAGTCGTTGCCCATGAGACCTGCGAACTTCGCCTCGTTATCGTCCAGTCGTGGATCGCGACCGTGAACGGAATTCCATGCGAGAGAAGGTTGGACATCGTTAGAGCGAAGCACGCGAGGGGATGCTTCCGGCCAGCTTTAGGTTTAGGTCCGGTGGCTCCAACAGCGATAGATTTTAATTATTCATTAGTGGAGCGTGTCGCGCGGTTACGGGGGATTACTACAGACGCTACGTTTACTCGGTCGCTGTGCGATTTCGATTCCTCCACGGGGTGTTTCAACGAGTTTAGGTTTTGACAATTAGGAACTGGTTGAAAGTGGAGTTTTCTGAAACCTGTAGGTAGTTAGTAAAATCAGCTGCGGAGGGACAGCGCGATGCTCTCGGGCGAGGTTGAGGATTGAATACCGGACGTTTGTGAAGGGATAAAGGAGCAATGTTAATTATACAGACG
Source organism: Andrena camellia (assembly GCA_029448645.1). NCBI lineage: Eukaryota > Metazoa > Arthropoda > Insecta > Hymenoptera > Andrenidae > Andrena > Andrena camellia. The sequence goes on along the minus strand of CM055679.1, from coordinate 12,361,149 downwards.
TAATAGGTTGTGTTAAGTAAATTGCTCGAGGAAGATTGATATTGCGGATACCGTAAGTAACCCGTCACCGTGGCAATGAGTGCACTCACGACACCTCAGGACATTGCCCTATACCTGTAGGGAAGGGTTTCGGCAGTCTTGCTTCATCGTCCTCGGCGAAGTCCTCGTCAAGGTCCTCGACGTAATCGTATTCCCTTAGGGAGCGCTCGTAACGCGGCTTTCCCATCGTCGTGCTGTCTTCGTCATCCTCGACACCTCCTACCGCTCCGCCTCCCTCACCTTGGTCATCGCTATCCTCGGACGTATTAGTCGGTAGCTTGTAGTTGACGCGTATTTGCGTGCAATCGTACAGCTCCTTGGTGCAACCCTCTCTACAGGACGTCCATGAGCAGTTGCGCGTACCTGGACTCAACGGATCGTTCATGGACTTCGTGTCTGAAGATTTACGTTAACGACGAGGTTCACGGGGAGAGAAACGAAGATTCTGGGACGACTGTCTCGACAGAGAGCCTGGTGCACGTCGAAAAATTCATTCAATTGGCTTTTAGGCCCGTTGAGGATTATTTGCAACGTCACGCGAAGAATATAACGATCGCCTCGACGTTTACGAAGAAGAAAAATCTGAATAATTTGAGACAGCGGATGTTAGTAAAGAGGGAATCGTAGAAGTGTGTGTTGCTTTGAGAGACTGGTAGCAAAGTTATTGGGACCATTTGGCTGTCAAGTATCAGAGAATTTTAGTATTATGTTACGAGTACACTATTTACATCAGTGATTAAAATTCGCGGTGTAAAATTTACGATCGAAAGTGATGACGCAAATTCGTGACGTTTATTTATGAAGCTTCCCTTGTCAAATAATAGACTTTATCATTCTGCCGACCCCATCAAATTTCTGCCCGGAAATGATATTTATTCGACAAACATCGAGACACTGGGACGTATTACAGTATCGAGAGCATTCGAAATTATTGTCCTGTTATAAATCGATGTCAATTAATGAGAGTTATACAATCGAGTGTATCTATTAACTAACCGCATAAAATAAAGAAATATATTTCACGGAATCGTGTTTCAAAACAACAGCGCGACTACTTCGTCAAGTTGAGAATTATAAAATTTAATGGCCTTGTCAAGTGATGGAGGATAAACGATTTTTCGACGTGCATCATGTGCCACAGAGATTGAAGAGAGCGGAAGTATTATAGTTCAGAGACACGTAGAGAGGAAGCGTGACGACCTGGGGAATTGAACGCATAAATCGTTTAGAAGAAGACGCGAGACACGTGGTGGCAAAGTTGACGAGGGAGGAAAAATGCACGGTGACTTCCTCGAGATTCTCGGGGAACAGGAAAACTATAGCAAAGTTCTCCCGGCGTAGTCCCGGAGGCAGGTTACGAAATTCTTGCCCTGACCTCGTCTTCACCCTCGAAACATCCGCGGAGGGAAGCTCCGCTGTGATGTAGTTGACACACCGGGTCACACTTTTTGGATACCGTCCAATCCAGCTGGTATCCATTTCAGGATGCAAACTGTTAGAATTCGCCCACTAATTGCCCCCGTAGTGACTAACGGTTGGACGTAGGAATCGGATTAGTTACACTTGGAAATTAAGGGGCGGAGTTAGCGAAGCACCAACGAAAAATGAAGAAAAATCTGCCCGTACTGTTTGACATTGTCTGCAAGTATTAATTATCGTGGTATTGATCCAACGAGCCTAGCTTTGCTATAGTTTCCAGATGGGAAAGGGTACGATCCAATCACGCGCACTTTCTTCCCTCTCGTGCTTTGTCCTCGACATCGTGTTCTCGCTGAAATCCTATTACGAAACATCAAACACGAGTAATCGTCTTACTCGCAATTATCATACCCACGCCCATTACATTCGAAGGGAAAATTGTTTGCACTAGACGAATAACGTGACTACAAAGTGACGCGCACCTGGGGAATTATGGCTTTGAAAAGCAATTTGCGAGATTGTAAATGTGGTTCCGTGGAGAGTTAGAATCTCACGAATTCATTTAATCCCAGCTTTAGCTGTGAGGCGAGTGTACGTGCAGAGACAGGTTCCAAAGTGGACAAGATTTCACGATACAACAGTGAAAACGAAGATTGTGTACTCTACATACACCGCAGAATTAAATTCGAACGACGTGCAAGTGAATAGTGAAGATTTGTGAGGAGCCCAGAAGTGCGTAGAGGACATCTAAAAAGAGCAGTGACAACCATGACAGTAGAATACGAAATACTGGATAATAACCAACGGGGAAAAACATCAGAGACACACAACGCAACATTCACACACAGGTTTCGACAGTCGAATGGAATATTAAGGCGTTAGGACAACCTTAGACTTCCAAATTATGTTCCAAATCATTTACTAAATAGTTTATACCGTGAAGAAAGGTGTTGTTCACTGTTAAAATGAATTAACTAAAGGGTACTAAGATGGAAGACGTTCAATAATAAATGATAAATATAATGCTTCTGGAACGAAACAATAAAAAGAATTAAGAAGAATGGTGTGGTTAATTTTGTTCATGTATAATGCAATATCCCACAGATATATGTATACAAAATACTGCCCTGTTTCTTCTATTCAGTAGTGCTACTAGGTATATTTCTGCAGAATATAAAAATACACGTTCGCCCATCGAGAATAAACCTATTAATTGCAAAGAAAATTATATGACTGAAGCAGAGCTAGAGTCCACTGTCGTAGAATCATTATGTGCAGTACAGTACGTGCATGATCCGACGTGTACACACATTTATACCGAGAAGTAGATGTCTGAGTGCTCGATCGCGGAGAATACCCGCACCCTACAGCCGCTGGCGTTCGACAGAGGACCTGAAGTGTAAGCACGAGGGTGATGAAAGAGCGAAGGGGTGTCGCAGGGGCAGAAATACGTTCGGATCGCTCAAGACCAGCTCGAATACCGTGAATACAAAGACACCAGTTGCGTCGATCTTAGCCCCGTCTCCGTCTAGTGGCTCTTTAGTGCCTCTATTACATCGATATATCGATAACGCCGCTCGTTTACCGAGCTCCAACGCGACAGGTCCACTTTGCGCCGTCGTTTCTTATCGCGATGATTTCCATCGATCCAAGGTGCGAGCCGAATGCTCGCATAATTTCGTAATGTCGACACGTTAATTGGAGATATCTATAGAAGACCTATTCATATGTTGAATCGTGGCAAGTCTCTATTTCGATTTCATTCCCAATGGGATTTAATGACATAACGCGACTCGAGAAATGTAAATTGGGATGCCAAATACAAACTGTGCTATAGTTTGCACTGCTCTAAGATTGTAAGTGTAAGTCGTGTCCTATTTATTGATCTAGAAGTTTCGGAATAGTTTCAGGTGCCATTTAATGACTGAAACGGTTGAAGCGAGTCAAATAAATTTTAAATGTTTAGAATGCTCGATGCAATTTAGCTTTCTTCCGTGATGCAAGTAAAACACTTTGTCATAGAAATAGAAGATCCGATAGAGCTATGAAACGAATGTCTCATCATCAAAACATCTTGTGTCGAAGAAACTACCTAAGTTGCAGCTTCCTATTGGAGAATTTGTCGTGCGATCCTCGTACATATGTCTGCTGCTTTACGACGCAGCGAATTTCACGTGGAATATCGAACGTATTGCACCGAACAACCACTAAAAGACGGAATTCTCAGGTGAACAGTATTTCGACGACAGCTGCACGGGCACAGAAACATTTGGCGCCAAATATTATGGCTGTCAGAGGGTTTCGAATTGATTGACGTTCTGGACGCGCGCCTGGTCGATCCGTTATATACAAGCAGTTTAAACGTTCCACAGCCGAGAAAACCTCTGTGCCCTATCGATCCCTCGTTCCCATCGTTTAATCGCGGCTATTTAAATCTGCATTCAATTAAAATCAACACTGACGCTGAGGGATCCAGCGAATATATTGACGGAATTCGGGGACGGTACGCGAAATTGATATTTTTTCGGCTGAAATAATATTAATGTCGGACGTTGGTTTTTCGCGTTGCGCGTTACCTCGCCGTAACTCATCTGCTGGAACATTCTGTCCCTGGTTTCGCGTGTATTTACATAAAATCGATGTTACGCGCGCGTTCCCCTGACTTTCTACGCCCACAGCTCTTCCTCGCTCATCTACATTTGTTTTTCTTCTAAATTAAGTAGGCGTTGAGACAACGAAATCGATAGCGTGTAATGTGGTACAGCCCGCGTGCGAACACCGACAGCCGTTTTATGGAAAACGGTCATGGTAATAATATGGAAGCGCGCGAATCCAAGTATGAAGCATTCGTAATCGAAACGAACGATCGTTCGGCAATGGAGACATGGATGTCGGAGGCGCGTAAATAGCGTTACAATTACGGTTTGTCCAAGGTGCGGAGGAAACGTAATATTTCGTGCCAGTAAATTTTCGTGGAAAAGAAAGGGTGCGCGAGAAAGTTGAATGGAGTCTATTGTACGGCGTGAATTTTCTCAGTGCTCGTTTAAAATATGCTGGCAACTTGTCAGGGGGCCAGCTAAAATATTATTTCCACGTTGCTTTGTGCCTTTGTTTCCCTCTTTCGCGTACACGCGAATCGATTTTTTTTTTTCATGTGGAACGGGGGTTGCGTGCCGTTTAAACGTTACAGGAAGTACGTGTACCCTTCGTTTTGTCTTCCACTGACACGCGTACATTTTATCAAGAGAAGCATATTTAATTTATGCGAGCAACTGGATAAGAGAGAAATTAAGGAGCGAATATTAATACGGGATAAATATTCAAAAGCAGCGGTCAATGATAACAGACGCAATCGCGATGGAACTGTACGTTTTGCAGACATTTGAAAATTAGAGTGTGTTTAGGTATCGTTTTACTTTCGCGCGATCGGTACGATTCATATTAGAGCTGAACCGAATGAGATTTCCTGCAGATCGAAGTCGGCACTAATCACGTTCGACCGACCGATGAAATAAATTTGATTCCTGCGTCACAATGCCGTTGGGTAAAATGTCACGTCGTGCATGCTGGTATTTCTATCCCCCTCTGAATAATCGACAAAATGCGACCGTCTTTCGGCTACGAACGCCCGCGATCATTCGCTGAAATATTAAATTAAATGTCATTATCTTCGAGCTAGCTGCCGGATTGCCCGGAATGTTATATTCGTTTGTGCGAGACGCTGAACGGCTGTCCGTCAAAACAGCCTTCCGTTACGTCCAGCCGACATCTGGAAATAGTTTTCTCAATCATTCATGCAAATCGTATATTCCGGCGGTGACCCTATTTCGTAAATTGGAACGAATCGATTGATACGTAGTCCCCCGGTTCCTTCCCACGGGTACATACCGCCTTTGATGGAATTATAACGAATTACCGTTTCGAACGTGGCTAGAAGCTTTTCGGTGTTTTCACCGTCGTGCAAACCCATGAATGCGACACGGTAGAGATAGAAGCTGGAAGACGGGGTGGCACGTTGGTGAAAGTTTGTTGTAAAGTATGCAAGTAGCTGCGAGAAACATTTCGAATATTCGCGGTGGATCCTGGGGAATTTGACTGGGTCCCAATAAGGTCCTATAAGTGTTTAGAAAAATAAACTGAATTTCAAAGATGAGTCTATGTTATATAAGTTCGTAAATGTATTTTCTAATCAGTGTATTTCTTCTGATCGTGTGTTAAAATCAATGAATATGAAAGGAAAGATGCTATAAAATAATTCTATTTGAAATGTACGAGATCAGTTTCGTACAACACTTTATGGAACGAGACCGTGCATTCCTATTGCAATGAATACTTGAATATAGGGTTTTTAATGTACATCGAACACGCATGTACGACTAGGTGATACATAATCTCACACCAGAATCACACTATGGAGCACACACACACGAAACACGTCGAGGAAGTGCAGAGCGGCAGGGAGAGTAACAAGTACAAAGAAGAACACGATCCATACCATCAGGGACGCTGCTCTGTGATGATCAAGGGGGAAGAAGAAATGTATAAAGTAGATGAAGACGTTATTTGCTCAAACTGGCGAAATACACCTACGATCAGAGAGCCGATGGACGTTTAATTATCGTAATGGAACATCTGAATGGCTGTTGATATTTATCGCAGGAAACAATACTATTCAAACTCATTTTAAATTATTCATCGATCGATAGACAGTTACAAAAATTTCTGCAACACTACATCACAAGACGAAATAATTAATATCAACTTGGCAGATGATTAATCCAAAGGCATTCACAAGTGAAATACGACTATCTGTCTTGATAAAGAAATGCAAAGAACCTTCAAATCATTAGAACCAAATTCTCCGTGTCTACTAAACGTTGACTCAACGTCACAAACGGCATCCAGCAAGATAAAACGATTCCGGGCACGAGCCACAGCCGATATAGAAACTACTCCATCGATTTACACCCTCTAATCACCCGGAAGAAGGAAAGAGAAAGAGGTAGAGAGAGAGAGAGAGAGAGAGAGAGAGAAAAGTGGCCTCTGAAATAGATTCTGTGGGGTCGCATGCAACGACACAACGAAAGCGACACCGACGAAAAAAACAAGGGCTGAGGGTGAAAGGGACCGATTGTTCACCTCTCCTGGACTCAACGTCGATGGTGATACACTCGGCTGGCCGAGTGTCGAACTGCATGAAGATCGTGGTGAAGGCGGGGTCGATGACGAAGGGGACCAAGAAGAGGAAGGCAAAGAGGCTGAAGGTGCTGAGGAGGATGAAGAACGCGGTGGTGTAGAACAGCAGCTTCTGCAGGAACGTCTGCTTCTCCTTCTCGTCCGCCATCTCGGAGAACAAACGGCAGTGCCCGTTTCAGTGATGCACCTGGCTGACGTCGCCTTCGTCGTCGTCGGTGTGCTCGCTGCTCGTCGTCACGTTGGACGTCGATGAGGCGAAACGATCTGCGGATTTTCGTCGCCGGTTTCATCACTCCGCTTCGCATTCTCTGCCGCGTTCGAAGACATCGAGCTTTCTCTGGCAAACGCTACTTCGAGGCGCCATGTCCCCTTCCTTGCTGGTTAAAGTTGCGAAGAAGCGCGTTTCTTTAAGATCAGGCGCGGTATTCTTATTCTTGGCACAGAGAATCGCCCGACTGGGATCAGTCAAACGAATCAGGCTCGCTTCCAGGATCGCTGACTTTCTTTCGATTATCTTGACCTAATTCGGGGACACCATCGGGTAGCTGTTAGGTCTACGAGGCACTGGGGCACTCGATCGGCTAAGCCAACCCTTCTGCAGGAGCTTTCACGCTCACGAGGGTCCAGGACACCGAGCACCAGATACTGAAACTTTTCTTAGAATATCCTGACCCGACTCCTTTCAGGGAACGGAGTTTACTGCCACGAGACACTGGAACATTCGATCGATTTAACCCTCCCTTAAGTGTTAATATACCCACGAGATAGCAAGACTGCCACTTATATTATTCTGACCGACATCAAACTTCACGTATTCCGCTGAAGAACTTCTAAGCCCGCGAGGCACTAGAACACTTCGAACGATTTACTGTTCCCTACGTACATATCCTTACGCCTTCAAGGTGCTAAAACTTTTTTACACTACTACGAGTTCCTTCAAGTAGCCAATCGAAGTTTCCACCCTGTTTTACATTAACTCGAGCTTGGCATTAAACCTCTCTTAGTATTTTCCTCTATTTAAATCCAACACTCCGTCGAATTGATTGGTGTTAGCTAATACAGTGGTCTCTCACCTAACAATTTGGAGAATTTGGAAAAATGGTGAAATTTCAATATGAAATAGTGAGTTTAGTTTAATGCACGAAAGAGCACTGATAAATATATCTTCCTACGCGAGACCTTTCAAGTTTCCTGCTTTCAGGTTGGAGTTGACGAATCTCATGGGACGCTGGGAACATCCCAAAGTAATTTCTACCGCGGCTTTGTGCCCCGTCAGTATACAGGTCTGCTCCTATATTTATCGTATCGGTGTCGACGTTGTTTCAAGAAAATGGAGCTTTCTGTACCGAGATTCAATAAATCTCCCCGGAAGCCCTGCGATTCTTGAGGCTATATCGATTACACTTTCAGGATCTTGTGACGGGCTTTAACCTTTCACCGATATACTTAGCGCGAGACATCTGTTTTCTTGGTAAGAATAAAAGAAGACGACATCATTCTCATGGAAGACGATACACCAAAAGTGATTATAGATACTAAACGACGAAACATGTACATAGTATTTCGCCTCCACGAAATCCAAATTGAATAAAAGTACCTTTTGCTACTTAGTATCCTTAAATTACTTATTTCATGCCCTACACCCGTAGAATCCAACTACCTTATTTATATCCCTTTTCCAAAACGAATGAAGAATAACAGAAAAAGCTATGACGCACAGAATAATCTAAATATCGATGACCTTAATTACCACGAGGAGGAACAGCTGTCTGAAACGTTCTCCATCCCTCGATCAGAATACTCTCTAGCATTTTTCACACAGATGGAAATAAATATGCTCCGGAAAGTATTTGGACGTGTTTCCACGTCCCGATTATATGTACAACACAACTAAACATAAACGTCCATTGAAACACGTTCCATCGAGCTTTCCGATACTCCCTGATCGTTCCCTTCATCGATTTTGAACGTGACACAGCAATCTGGCTCTACATTATTCTGTGAATAAGACGAAGCCTTAACCATCCGATCCTCGCCATCCTTTCATTCATCCGAGCGGTAGACGACAATTTCGTAGCGTTAGGCGTAAGAAATTACCATGACAATGAACCCAGCGATGCGATACGCTCACCATTCACATCTCCCCGGCAATTCCTCTGGCAAATAATTCTATCCCGGTCCGCCTGCCTTCGAAACTTCCATGGGTCGACGATTATCGGACTTGCTTCGTTTTCCTGGGCAAGTTTGTCGAGGCGACGCGAGAATCCCATCAAGTCTGAGAACTTTTCCAACTGTACACGTGTCCTCCCTCGACTCGCTTCGAGGTGAAAAAATGTCCTCAAGTTCGGGAAATGGACTCGCTTCGCCCGTTATTACGCGATCTACACATTTATGAGTTTCCCCTGTATCGAGATCCTAAGAAACTACCCTCTCGTTGTATATCCCCAACTATCAACATGGAAACGAACGCGACTCGTGTCCCCAGCCCTTGTGCATGTCCCTAGAATCACGAAATACTGCCCTCCCTTATTGGATTCAAAGCGATTCGTGTGTCACGAGCCTCCCCCGGGCGCAGGCCACCCTTAGAGCTTTCAATAACGCGTCGCGCAAGCTCCTTTTAATACAAGGAAACTCGACCGACCAAACTCTGTCGCCGACCCAGCCAGCGCACTTTCCTCCCTCCCATCCATTTACGAAGGGAACTTTTAACTACCCCCGACGCTTCCCGTGCACTTTAGGCCGCAAGCTACCGGATTTTGTTTTATTGGATTGCCCTGATTTACGTGGCACCGAGCTTTGTCGAGATAAAACTTGGTCCCGGGCGTTGCACGGCTTGAGCACCTTCCCAGTTTTTATCTTCGCACCCTTTCTCTCCGCGCGGTGGGGAAACCGAAATTACGACTGCGCCTTTTACAATGATAATTATTTACGAGCCGTGTGAACGTACGTTTAATTAAAGCTGTCACGTTGAAAGAAAGCTCGAGGATTTAGCCGGCGAGCTTGCGTAATAGTAGTACTCGATGTAAGCGCGGATTAATTAATTAAAAGGAAGCATAACGAGGACGAGGAAGAACATCCACGTCCTGCGCCCTCTAAATTTCTATCTCCATCGAAGAAATTTGTTTGAAAAACTTGGTGTTAATTTTGCTTGGGGAATTTTTTGGGGTTTCATGGTGGTTACTTCTGTTATTTTGGTGTGACAATTTTTAGGGATTGAAATATCGTAATTTCTTAGCGATTCGTTACTAGAAGGTGGCTTTTATGAATCGTGTTTTACATTTTCCGACCTCTATTTTCGCTTTAACGGGAAGAAACTAGATTCCACCGTAGCAAAGTGCTGTTTTCCATTATTGACTCGACATGGTTCATGTCGACGAGTTACGTCAGAGCATGCTGGTGCTACACAGAGTGCTCAAAGGAACGTTTTATGTGAAATCATCCTCACCAGTGTCGTTTGTCGTTTTAAAGTTTTGTCTGGCTCATGCATTGATTACTTCGCGAGGGAAAAAGAATCCTGGATGAGAGAGAGTACCTGTGAAATGATATACTAACCCTGTGCATGTAGAATTTAATTAACTATTGTTTCTGCAAGAGTTATCCACTAAACTCGTTATTCAACCCAACATCCCAGATACGTCGTACTTCGAATTGAATTTTAATAAAATTCGAACCGTCGAATCCAAATCGTCTTTCACGATTAATAACGTTCCAATCCTTTCATCGCTTTCCAACTGGTTCTATTATCGTAAACCGTATCGAAACGTCTGAAACCTTCTCGACGCGAAGACATGTTTGCTATTTTAACTTCTCAAAGGATCATTTCTATCCGTGTGCCTCGACATTCGAAGATTCTACAGGATTACGGGCAGCTCGAAATGACGAAAGCTCGTTACACCCCAGTTATGATCAAATTGTCTCGCGTCAATCCCTTTAAGACAAAGGGGGGCCGTTTGCATTCACAGAGACACTCGACGTAAATCAACGTGCTTGGCGTTAAGTGCACACGCTGATTACTCGGCCAGAGCCGCACGAAAGGAAGTGTCGAATCTGCGAGAGGCTGTGTCAGAGCTCGCGAATGGAACGAGCCAGGCCTGTCTCGTTAACAAGCAATTAGCGTGAGAAGAATACACCGATGTGTTCTTCGATTCGTGATTTACCCTCGTCACGCATCGACGTCTCCTCTAACGAGACACTAAAGAGGACTCGAGGACCCTTTCGGAGTCAACGAGGAACCGTAGGCTAGATCCAACGTCAAAATTCGGAGTCATAACTCTAGAATGCAAATACGCGTATGCTTCAAAGATTCCAAAGCTTGCGCAAAGTGGCATCTCGATAATATCATTGAACTATCAAGATCCTTACACTTCTAACCTAAGATACCTCGAAGCTCAAGCAATACTGGCTGGGTGGGTACCGTGGCCTGAAACTGGGGCAGCAGTTTCTCAAGAAACTTCCCATTCTTCCCTTCCCCATCTATCATACCTACGAGGACCTCCCATCACTAATTAAAATCAAGGAAGCATCGCGAAGGGAGCTGTCTAGCTGACAGAACACCCGCTACCCGATGGAATCCCGCAGACTACGTTTGAACTAGCGTACTACAGAGTCGATTCAGCGGCGATCACCGTCTCGGTTACACAGTCCCCTCCCCATGATCCCCGAATCCCCGAGTAAGCTCCGAAGGCGCGTCCTGACCGTCCCGAATCCGTGGACCGAGAGAAAGCTCGATTGCTTCGGAAGGTAAGGGAACGGTACCCCCTATGAAGAAGAAGAGAAATCGTCGGGGCTCTGCGCCCTCTTCCTGTGCCCCCGCATCCTGTCCCACCTCCTCCTCTTCCCGCGTTCCTTGCTCGCTGCCCTGTACCACCGCCCGCCCCCGTTCCCTTCGTCGCCTACTTCCGCGCACTATGTCACACTGTCCACCGTGCACATCTGTCTCGCGATCTGGACAACCACCGCGCCTCGATCGAACCAGTGAACGAACGTCTTCCTTGCTCAAGCGGCGCGTCCCGAGCCCTCCGATTCCTCTTTCAGTTCAGCTACGACGGCTGCCACCTCATCCTTGACGTTCGCTTTATCGTCCCTTTCCGTTCCCTTCCTCCTCCTTCACTCCCCCTCTTTTTTTTCCCCCCGTTCAAATTGTACTCTACCCCCGACGCCCGTCGCCCCGTAGTTTTCGCGGTCTCGGTCAGCCCCCAGCTGCCATTCAAGCCACCATCGGCGAGCCTGGCACGGTGGTGGAGGTGTATACCGCGGGATATTTTCGTCCTGGCCGCGGCGCCGACGGATGCCGGGCTACTGCAGTCGGTGGAGCTTTTGGGCGAGCTTATTTTCGAGCGACGCCAGCGCCACAGTGGCATCTGGTGGCATCGACCGCCGCCGCCGACGCCACCGACGACGCTCACGCCGACACACCGCCGACACCACCGTACAGGGCGTCCCCTGTTGTAACCCTCGGTTCAACCCTGCTCGCTTTCCTCGCCGTTTCCCGACCTCGCGCTTTCTTTGCCCTTTCCGCTCCCTCCCTCTACGCGTTCGCTAACCCCTTTCCCGGCGCCCTGTTTATCCTTGCGATCTTCTGCCTGCCTGTTTCCTTCTCACGGCACCCCCATACCGCAGGCGGCTCGTGCTTGTTGTTCATTCACCGCGGCCCACCCTCTTAGAACAGGGCTAATAATATCGATCCGAGAATTCGGTTGGATCGACCGACGGAAGCCACCGGCGGACGGGGTATCGGCGAAAGTTGCAGTTCCCGAGGAGTTCTCATGCTGAGGGTTGAAAGTCAGGAGGGGAAATATTGTTGAGGGTTTGATTGATGGTTTCATGGGTTTGGAGCTTGCTCGAACGTGGAGTACAGGTTGTATTATACGTACGAGGATAGCTGTATGGATCTTAAAATGCATCTTAATAACGCGTTCCAAACTCCTGCAAATGTGTGCCCCGATAAAATTGGCGATAACCTCGTGGCATCGATCGGACCCAAGCTATTCGACGCGGAAAGCCATAACGAAACGTAACACGGAGTTACGAACGCGATCCTGTAACTGGGCGGAAATGCTTCTTGAAACTGGTCTACGAACTTTCGCGAATTTCGTGAAACTATGCCCGATGATGTAGTACGAGCTGCGACTGTAATCGCGGCCATTCCAAATGATTCACTCTTCGATACTGCTATCTGTTATAGTTTCATGGCGAGCGCTTGTTACTCGTTTCCAGGGAAATTTAGAAGGCCGTGGATTTATACGTACACGTTGCTGGTATCCCCCGGTGCTCTCGCTATTTACCTATATTGAATATCGCTGTGCAGGCTTACCCCTTACGCTGGAAATTAGCCAGAAGATTTTAATAGACGACCGACGTTTAAGGCCGAATCACAGCGTGTTTATCGATGTCTGCACGTCGAGTTCCGTCGATCTGCATGATACCACTGCATAGGATTGATCGGAGGAAAGGAGGTCAAAAAAACCGTATAGGGAGAATAAAGAGGGTTTAAGGTTGAAGGCTTGGAGGCCAGCGATCATTGGGCAACGGAGGCGAGCGATCAATAAAATTAATACTAACTAGATAAATGAAGTATTGGCAGCCCCCTGGGATATTAAAGGATATACTGTGATAATGAAACTGGGTTTGTCGAGGAGCAACGGGGGTCGTAAGAAACAGTTACAGGAGAAATTCTCCAGGACGCGTATGCACCCTCCAGGGTTTCCCTAATGACCTAGTGCTGATGCAGCCCCGGGAGCTTCGGGGTAGAAACCAATAAGAACCGGTCTAGCCGGAGTTTGGAACAGTTGTAAATCGTTGGAACGAGGTTGGCCCATGTTCCAGACGAGCCTGAGAAATTAGGCGAGTTTGTCCAGCACGGTTAATCGATCCCTCCAGGGGGCCCGGTTCCTCTAAAATGGAAGCCAGCTCTACTGGAATCTTCGTATTAATTCCATTGCCCATCGGAGCCAGAACTATGGAGAAACTCTGAAACTGCTATCGACTCGTGGATTCAATTGCATCTTGCCGAAAAATTCCTTCTGAACGCCGTCCAACATTCCTTCATTCAGTTTTATACGATTCCATCCTGTCTTCTGCAATTCTTCGCTTTATAGTCGCAATTATTTTCGACATGAAACGGCGATCTTTTACCGAAATCGGCGTAACTTCACCCCCGGTACGTTAATGCACGCGAATCCCGGTGTAACACAAAGTTCGGGGAATTACAGTTTTCCCAGAGTTCCAAGCTCGAAAATTATTCCCGGCGGTTGAATGTGACCACCGTTTCGCAACACGCGAGACCTATTCAGCTGGCGAACGCGTTTCGATGTCCATTTCCGGCTTACGATGAACAGTTCGTTGGTTATCGCGTTTGCTTGTTCTAGCTTCTGTTAGTGACTCGCAGCTGAACAGCGTGGATCTGATTAAGACAGCTAACATCTGCTGTTTTGTTGGTAACACATTTTGCAACATATATTTCGAGCTGAAAGCGTGCGAGGCTGTTGATGAGCGATTGTTGATCCTAACTAGATTTCATGTTGCAACTGTTTTCCTCCACTGTTATCAGTGAAGTAATCCTTACGGGAGTTGGCAATTTGTCGAAGAAGTTTCAATAGGTATAATTCGCTGTAAAATTACTTATTCTTGCTATAAAACAATTGCACTATCTTCTGCTGCTCGTTGATATTATCAATTCTAGCAGGAGCTTCAAACTCGTCGTTCGTTAGTACTCGAGTATTAATTGTCCAAGCGTTTAACTTCTTTTAACACACGATGTAGGGGTAGATCGGTGAAAAAGAAGCGTACAGGACGTTGCACGACGAACAATGTAATAACGAACCGTCTGCCTTTCCCTTTCAGGGCAAAGTACCTACTCGGTGTCGTTGTATTGAAAGTGAAGTGGTCCTCAAGCTCGCTGAAGCCTTGTTTCTTTATCGAGGCAGACAACACCGGAGGATATCATTCTTCCTGTTTTATTCAGACTGTCGGTATTGTGCTACACCGTTTGCGTACTCCTTTTGACGACGTATGAAGTATTAAATCGATCTGTCGCTCCCTTCGTGTCGAGCCTTGCTTTTCTTGGAAAATGAAAAGTCGCGAGGTACACCTATTAGAACGGCCTATCCGCCTACCTAAACATGAGAAATGAAATTCCTGTGTTGGCTGTCTTCGAAGGAATATTAAAGTAAACCCTCGTAACTTCGCGTTACCCTGTTTCTACTTTCTATTTGAAATACTGCCTCCGGGGGATTCGCGTTAAAAGAGTCCTTCGCGTTTGTGTACGTGAACGACGGTCGAATTTAAAATAAAGGCGGGTGCGTTAGCGCATTGTGAATGGTAAGATGAACAGCGTATGAAGATCAAAGGACAAAAATTGAAAGCGGTGATTCGATTTATAGAGGACAATGTTCTTAAATTGCCTCCTTTGAATATGCATACCAACGAAGGAAGCTTATGGGGTATAGTATCGTTCGTTGGACTTATGGTTAGGTCTGCGCGTAATTATTTTATGGCTGTTGAAGGCCTACCGCGTATTTTGCCAAAGTAATTAGTTGGCCTGCGTTCGAACCGGTTACGTCTGATCAATACGACCTTGTGTTACTGTGACTACCTCGTTACGGTCAATTAAAACTGGCAGTCTTGAATTCAATACTATAAGGATGTCATGACCTGCCAGAGATAAGTAGAAAGTGTGTACACGTATCAGTTATATGAATTTATCAATATCTGAAAAAAAAAACAGAAAGGTGCTTCCAATCAATGTGCTGTTATTCTTTTAATAATCACTACTATTTATCAATTTTTGCAACTGGTGGAATAGTTAGGTACCTCGAAATATATTATTTGAAACAATGTTTAGCCTGAGTGCAATGAAATTATCACAATTTTTACAATTCTCTTCATTCCTTAAAGAACGATTTTTTATACACCTGATAAATAATTATTATTCAATACCACATTGGATAGTAGAAATGCCCTCTTAAGGTTCTCCACTGCTATTAATTTGCATCTGAGAAACCTGGGAGAACTCCCACGGCTAACCAGAGACCCAGTAAGTAGTACGAACCAAGATAAGTCAGACGCGCAAACAAACCTGATGTTCCAATCGTTTTGAAGCCATTATTTACTTTCTACGCTTAGTAAAATAGTTTCATAATTTAAATAATGTAATTTGAAGATTTAATTTGTTGCAACAGTATAATGGGAATGGAGTTTCAGGTGACTGAATATGTTTAAAGGAACAGAGAGTGCACTACCAGCTTTTTCGTCATGTTGCTGGCATTGTGCTGTAGAAATGAGTCGACGTCGCAGAACACGTTTCATCAGCCAGGAAAAAAAAGAGACACAAAGCCAGGAGCCTTCCAGCATCCTGGCTTTCTATTGAGACCGTGAAATGAGTGGTCATAGCAACGTGACAACGGTGTTACGTTCATCTAGCATGCACGAAGGAAGCGACGAATCGTCTCAATTAGCCTCACCACGCCGAATTGGCCCGTATTCCACTGTCGATGTTATGAATCAAAATTTTCCTTTCGCTCTTTTTACCCCGCCTCTGGCAGACAAGATGTCTATCGCGATTGTTGGCACGTAACAAAACTTGACGCCGAAATGGAAAATCCTGAAGAATCACGTTTCGGCCGGGAGCTTTCGGTTACTCGCATCGATTCCGCTGGATCTTAACGATCAACTTCCCGATGAATAATAATCTCGGGGTAAGAAAAGGGGCTGCCTCGTCGAGGAATTAATAACTTTTAAACTAGCTGGTAAACTCCGAAGCTGGTCAGCGAACCTTGTCGAAATTTATACGTATAATCTCAGCTGCTACTTTCTGCCACGCTAAGGCGCGAGGAAACTTCACGAATTACACTTGATATTCCCACCATTCGCGCGCACCAGTGAAGAATATTGAACAATATCCCGCTGAAACGCATTCCAACGTTCAAACTAGCCTTCGATGATTACAAGGCGAAAGGAAAATCAGAACAATTGCAAATTACGGGGGGGAGCGAACGAACTCGATCGAGTCCGTGATGCTCGAAGGCGGGAGCCACGAAACCGGGCAGCTCCTTAGGACGCAATAATATAATACTAACCGAAATTCCTGGCGTGGCTCGTGACGAATCACGTACGCGGGAAGTCAACAAGGCTCGTAGGCAAGGATGTCAGGAATTTCGGTAATAATCCGCGATGAATTTCGAGTATTCGTCCACGCCTGCCTTGTACCTAACAGTGACCGTGAAGATCGATGTACGCCGGCCCAAGGTAAGTGTAGTTTGTGGAAGAAGTGTAGTGAGCTACTTGGAACACAGTCAAGTGATGTGCAAAGAAATACCCTTGAGTATACAGGCTACCAAATGTGTTTTTCACGATTCGTTACAGGGTGGCACCGACCCAAAACGTCTGTCCACTTTGGCGGAAGATAGCTCTGGCACCTCGGGATCGCTAATCCCAACTGAGGATAAGCCTCAGGCCTTGAGGGAGATCTGGCTACACAATAAGCCCCTATATTGCGTCGTCGATGATGTATTCCACTAATCATATCAATAACGAACTTCCTATGTAACATACACTGCACCTTGTACACTAGCAAAGAGATTCCAGTATTTGAATTAGCTACTTTGAAGTAGGAGCATTATATCTCATCTCCTCTTGCTCAGGTATCCCACTTTGAAAACCTGCATTCACATCCGACTTTAAAAGGCTGTAACGCAAGAAGAAAGTACCTATTCGAGGGCCCACTTTTCTATGACAGTTTCTTACCGATATGATTCTCCAATATACGGCCGAACAATTTCTTCTTCAATTTCTTTCCCCTTTCTTCTAGCATAGCCAAGAACCGCCGCGCCTCCAGCTGAACGCGAATCTGCGTTAAGCAGCGGCCGGCTAAACGTCCTTTTGACTCCTCCTCCGAACAATCCCGCTCTTTCGCTTTGCGCTTATGGCTCGGTGAACGGCGAGAGGGTCAAAGGCGGCAACGCCATTGTGAGCTCGCACTTTGTCCCCGCCTGCCCCGGAAGTCACAATGCCAGGGGAAAGATTGACCTTAGCAATCCGACCGGGCTGGTTTGTTCTTAGCGCGACGTTTCCTCCGGGAAAATTGGCCCCCAGCCAATGAACCGAAATCTGGGCCAAATGTCTTTCTCGCATCCGTGCACGTTGTTCCACGGATCCTCTGATAATTCCGGCCCACCCCCATCGCTGTGTCCGATGCAAATGACACCGGTATATCTTCGACGTTTAATTGTACTTTTTCGCCCCCTCCTAGATCGATCCGCCATGGTTACTTTTCGGTGTCCTGCTCCTGGCACAACCGCGCGCCTTATTTTGGCAACTTTTAATCCCACGTTCCTGGCAGTTCTAATAGAATCTGTTTCCCATCGCCTCGATGACATTGGGGCTACAAGAACGTCGCGAATTTGAGTTCACCCGGTTCGAAGTGGATTGTTCTGGATTCGTTACTGGGATTTGTGTGGAGATTTGTATGTGTATGCTTTGAAATTAATTTAAGGCGATGGATGAGTGCGTCGATCAGTAGATCTCAATAGATTTAAAAAAAAAAAAGAGTATCTATAGATAACAAGTGATAGTGCGTTCTAATACAGGCAAAGTATTCATCGATTTCTCCCGTTGGAATTCTTATCTCCTTATCAAAAGACCTGCAACCAATTGACCAAAACCAATAACGAGCTTATTGTCTGAAGCTTCTGGTACGAAAGTGGCACAAATGGGCCACCACGCCGTGGTATCTCAACAAACACTCTCTATTGAATTTATTGATAATCCTCTGGGTTAACTGACAGCGTGTCACATGCAAATGGCGTCGGTGGGTCTTCGACGCAGCCGGTCTTCCATTCGTTCGCAGCTGATAACTCCTCATCCTCGTTCTCTTTCTTCCTCGTTCCTCGAAACTTTTTGAATTTCAAGTTCGTCTCTCGGTCCCCATCCACCATGGCGAGGTTGGACTGGGCCCTCCAGTTCAAATCTTCCATAAACCTACTCGACACTTTTTTCCAGATCTCAGAACTCTACACCCCCTCAAGTTTAAACCATTCAACAATATTTCGTGCCCTGGACTGTGGCTTCGGAAACGTGGGAATTCTTTGAAAGGTGCACGATGGGCAGCAGATTTCGATTGTCGCGATGAGCGAGACCTGTGGATCATTTTCAACGACAGGAATTCCCCACCCGACTTCCGGCGCACGAGCGTTCCATGCGACTGATTTCATGGAAAATCTGCATACATTACGCGATGCGTCAAATGCAAATGACGACGATAAATCTAAAACACCGAGCGGGGGTTCAGGTGCAATTAGAGGAACGCAAGGCGGAATCGCTTGGGCGGTTCAAACTGATGTAACGAGAACGCCAATTAAAAAGTTCAATGTATTCTTAAGTTCCACGTGACCCGTTGGATTCCATTCGAGCAAATTAAATCGGCCCGGGGCGGTCACGATATCCTGAAAACTTATTTCCATCCACAAGATGACGAACCCGCTTTCTGTCACAGCTCAACGAAGCAAAATTCAAGCAATTGTAGGTACGCGTGACGGATGGGTAAATAAAAGGATTAAGGAGAAATTACTGGGATCTTTGTAAAGAGCACATTCAGCGGATTTATTCTTGGAGAGATGAAGTTGACTTTAACAGAAGCCAAGACAGTTTCAGGGATGTAGAGACGATCATTTAATTCTTTGATGGAAGTAATATTGGGGAGAAGGAAGGTTCCGTGATAAATCTCCTTCCGAGGAATAAAATGCTGGCGGTGAGTCTTCAACGTTAATCACTGTCAAAGCCAAGTTGAGTTACCCCCGATTTTTCATAAAAACGTGATTAATATAACGCGCAAGGGCGGAGAATGGCTGTGGCTGTCGTAACTCGTTTATTTGCCCCAGAGTTTGATTTCACCTGCATGAATGCCCGTCCGAGCGAGCACTTTTTCTTTCGTTCATCGATTTGCATTTACGGCCCGTGGACACCCGGCGAGAGGAATTATTCGACGATGTCGGGAAGGGGATAATTCACGGCGAATAAAAAGAAACTTGCTCGGTGACGATGAATGGTTTCATTAATCGTAAATGAAACGCTGCTGGACCCTTCTGCGATTGCAACGGGTAATTCCGCGGCAGTAATTGCTCTTGTTTGTCGTGGAATACCGTTATCTTTCTGGAACTAGAAAAATACAACTGTCCGTTTATAGCGAGTACAATATCGTAATGAACGTGTTATAGCAGGTATACGCGGGACAATGTCCAACTGACGCGTCGTGTTTTTAATTTGTGAAGTACATTGTTAAGCACAAACGTCTAAGAGTTTCGAAGTGTGGACAGTAGACTTCCTCAGTTTGTGATTCTCTAAACTAAAAGAGCTGTGAAAGGAACGTGACTCGGGAACTACAATATCCCTGATAGCTTCGAGCCTTTAGATTTCAAATCTAAACACAGTCGTGGAGGAGCACCAGATAGTTACCTCCGTCCCTATCAACTTCGAAGCATGGTAAACGCTGAAAGTCGATGTGAAAGTTATATAACATATCCCTCCTTTCGGATTGAGGGTGGCGTTCCCTGAAATTTCATAACGTGGAAAGTATCAGCTGCAATGTATCGGTTACGGTTACGAAATATCGTTGTGCAGGTGCACGGTTCTACGAGAATCTACGGAAATATCAATTCCCCTGGCGAAGGCAAGAACACACGCCAATTTCTTTGGCACGTAAGCCAACCCTACTCGTTCTAATTTACTTACTGCAGAAGCAACGCGCCTTTGCCAGCCAGTTATTATTCGTCGCGCAAAAACAGTGGAAAAAGAATGCAGAGAAGCCTCTTAAAATCCATATATTTTTGAAGATTCCAACAGTGACGTTGCATCTCTTGGCAAAGAAATTTATAGATTACTAAAATTCAGCTGAGAATCAAGCATGCAAAGCTGCAAGGCTGGTTGTAATAAAATCGCCTTCTCTACTCCAGGGAAACTATGTATTTCGTTATTTAAGTAAAATAAATATTGACGTGAAATACAGTTGTCGAATTATTAAGAACCCCTTCGTGCCACAAGCCACCTGTTCATTCCCTATTCCTACCGCGATCCAGGAATTTTCGCCTGCGTAATCAGTGAAAAAATCATTGCCGCGAGTCGTTAGTATCGTGGCGTGTTAGCCAGCAACTAGGTCTCGCGTACACACTCATAACGGGGGACAAAACAAACGACAGAAATCCCGTTGATTAATCGCTGGCAGCCTGGTTTTTCACCGTCTTTATTCGTCCGCGTTCCGCGGAGAAAAGCGGGAGCGTCGCCGGAAGAAAGGTAATCATAATAAAGCTTTCCTTGCGCCTTCATTCACAACTGGATGGCTCGCCAGTTCGGACCTGGTCGAGCAAACAAATTATCGACGACGAATATCTCTTCTTTCTGCTCCCTGCGAAAGGAAAAGAGGGAGGAAGGAGTCGAAGGCGTCTGCAGAACCATAAGATTACCCGAGGCACTGAACGATAATGGGCACATTTACCTTAGACACAAGTATTTCACATTCCAATACCGATCGTTGCAGCTCCAACGAAGTGGGCTCGTTAAAATTCCCAATCTGCACCCCGCCAGATGCTACGTATTTCATTACCGAAGCTGTGCAATACACTTCACCCGCGACAAAATGTAGGAATCGCGAAAAACCGTGTCCCGAGTCGCAACCACGTAGCTAATTAAACCGATCGTCGTAACAAGCGAAGTTAATTAATTAAAAAGAGCGACCGACCGCTTGACTCAAAGTTATTTTCATTATTATCCCGGGAACGGTAATTATCCCACACTCTTGGTCAATTAAACGGACGAAAAACTCGCGAAATCGAATTCGAAATTTCGACGGATTTGATGTCGCCACCGAAGCGGAATTAAACAGTGAAACTTCGCCAGCAATGAAATGCAGGCTACTAATTTGTCCGTATCATAAACAGACGTATCACATATTTAAGAAACTAAAGAAGAATAAACCCCCACCATGAAATTAAAACAGGGCGATTTTCACGAAGAAGAGACGGATAGAAGAATTGCATCGATATGAGGGAAAACTTAAAAATAAAAGCGACCAATACCCTAGATCCCCGGAAATAGTCATATTTACTTAGTACCCATAAACTGATCGTTATACGCACCGCCCCTAGGTACGCTGGCTGAAAGGAACCGGTGTTTCACCGTGGGCCTGGAAGTGCTAGAAAGAGGCAGAAACACTGGTAAACCGAAGCGACAATGGAAAACGGTAGTCGCCGGTGAGCCCCCGTTAACGGGATCAGGAAATCTGATTTTCCGATTCCCATTCAGGCCACTTTTTCCCACCGTTGAATAGGACAGGCCAGCGGGACGAAGAGGAACGAAGAGAACGTAGAGGGACAGGGAGACGGTTGGATTGGTACCCCCCCCCCCCCCGGTCTTCTCCGTGCCGTCCTATACATAATTCCAAGTCCTCGTTCCTGAAAATATCGCGACTGTGGACGGGTGCTGCGTTTCGAGGAAAAAGCCACGATGGTATTGGTGGGCAACAGTAGTATTGATTTTCTGGTACGATACGGCAACGGCGAGGTGGAGCCATCGAAGCTCCAGTGGTAGCCTGCCGCCATATTTGTTTCCCCCAGGAAGACCAGGGAGAGACTGCGGAAAGCGGATTTTCCAGGGGCTTCTTCCAGTAGCCGATTCATCGCCGATTAACGTAAGTACGTCCAGTTGACTTCGTGCGCCGTAAGGCGCGCACTTTTCGCCCCAGTTTCACGGGTCAAGCCAGAACAAAACGGTTTATCGACACGCGACACCGCGACGGAGGAGCTCGTCGGTTCGCTTGCGGGGGCTCCGCTTCCACCAGGCTCGTGTAAACAACGTGCGACGTACTGTTTGACAGGTGGTTGCTTCGAGTTAAGTGATTCCTCCGCGATACGCTGTCGCGGTTGTCTCGATTGGCTCGAGGATTTGCGGCTCGATTGCCGTGGTACCTCGACTGATAAACGCGGGATCATCGTCCACTGGACCCTCCAATTCGCGCGGTTCGTCGCCTCCGGCCTTGTCTGTTACTGCATCGTTTCGAGTGCAGCAGAGTTGTAACATGGTGCAGAGGTTGCATCTTATTTTTCATTGAGAGATTCAATCGCTGGGAGCAACGTGCAGCGGATCCTGTACAAAGTTAGACTGACGATCGTTGTGCCATTGACAGCTCGTCTATTCTTAGACGCAGCACGTGGTGATAAAATACCGTGGGTTCCCGTTTGATACGGTGCCTTCTAATTTAAGTGGGTTCACGAGGATGCATCGCAGAAACGCAGCCGGCTCCTGCAGTGGTACGGTTGTTTGAGTGACGATTGATTTTGAGAAAAAACGCGGTCGAGCTTCAACGCTGAATCGAGCCTGCCCTTTCAGATTCTGTTTAATGTTGTTTTATGTAACGTATCGATTCGTGGATGACTGTGATGATCTCTTTAGACACGTCGAAACTTGATTAGATCGGGTCGCATGCGATGTAAATCGAAGTAGTACAAGTGCGTTTGATTCTTGTCTATTTTGTTGTTACCTTGACAATGAATAAGCCGTGACGAGAAACGATGCTTTCTTTTTAGAAATTGCAGTGCCACGCGTGCAATTCCCTGTGCGAATATCTCAGAAGTGTACGAACAAAGGTTCAACAGCAAATTTTAATATTTTCATTATTACACAAATACTCTTCCTCGTGCAGTGACACATTCCATAAATTCTAAATTAAGCTTAGATCTAAATTCGTGGTAACAAATTTCTGTGTAAAGAATCTATATTAATACCGCTGCAAACAATATAGAAAACTTCTAAAATACATTACAATGTCACAGATAAGAACACCTACAGAAAAAAAATTATTATCGTACGAAGAAGTTGTGTTCCACAATTTCGACACATTTGGTCATTTCTAGCTTTCGACTTTCGCCACAGGTTATGCAATCAGTCGCTTTTCCACCCCATTTGTAGATATTCAAAGCCTTGCGATATTTGTAGCCGTCTATACATTCCACTGTGTATAGGAATGATACTAGATCAATCGTCTCTATGGCGATGCACGATAATCGATACGACACAGCCATTTTTCATAGAGCACCGCAAAGAGGATTTCCTTCGTCGATATTAACTTCAATGAATAATATCATCGAGTACTTCGAACGAACGACTCAAAGGATAAAGGTTTCCCCTGACGATGCAAAGGAAGCAAGAAGAATCTTTCCTCGCGGTGAATGCTCAATTCCACGCGGAGCTTGCACGAAGCAAACGCACTCACGCTTCGCAAAAAAGCCCCGGCGCAGTCGAGTGCTTTTTTTCCCCGCGCGTATTTACGACCATTGTAAATCAGAGGAACACGGGATAGCCCCGAAATATTTATAACCGCGCCCGCGGAGAATACGACAGTGTCCTGTTGGTTTAACGAGCAGCGTCAAACGAGAACGCTGGAGACGAAGCAACGGGGAAAAGCAACAGGGACAAAGGATCCGTGGCTGCTTAACTAGAAGTTCCGGGGACAAAGAAAATTGGAGGAAACGAGAAGCGTTGAACGAAATTATTATCTACAATTTGTCGTATCGAATTTATCGCGCTGACGGACCTTTTACCGCACAAAGTTGAATCGAGTCTCAATTATTGAGGACCTTGAAGCAAGAGAGGTGCAACTCCATTTTTTACAGTTTTTGAGTTATGACGTATAATATACGTAAAAAAACTCTACATCGTTTGGTGCACGATTGATGCAAATCCGATAACCAATGAGCGATTTATTGCAAATTTTGGACCTGCACGAATGCAGTTTTGTGCAATATTTTTGTTTCGGGCAGCTCCAGATTTGAGATATTCGCAAAAATAGAAATAAAAACTTATCAGCTCAATAACTATTACTTACTGCGTGAAAATATATATTTTTCAATTGGTGTTCTCTTTTCAATATTAAGTCAAAGCAATAATTTTATAAATAGTTTTTTCTAATTTATTCGAAGTTGGTAAAGATGGAGTTGCACCCCTCTTGCTGCATGGTCCTCAATTTTACACATTAACTCTCGAAACGTCTGCTTGTCTAACTACTGCCGATTTCAGAAGCTATATCCTGGTTCGTCGAGAAATTCATTTTGCTTGGTAAAGTCTCCGAGGTATTCGAGGCATGTCGAGGATTCCACTCAAGCCTGCATGCCTTCGAGAAACATTCACACAGATTTGTACTTTCCTACGGTTGAAGGCAACCATATCCGTAATTCATAGGAATTCAAATAGGCATTGACGTAGTTGTGATACCAAGCATCAACTACACGCAAACATTTCGAAGTATCGAATTTAAAAAAAAAAAAAACAATTTCCGTGTAGATAAACAAAGTGAAGCTACAGTCTCTTTTAATAAAAACACGAATCATGTAAAAGCAAACATACGCTCCCTATCTCCACGCGCTCGCGCAACCAATTTCCCGGCTGTCCATTTACGTTTCGATATTCACGTTCGATAGTAACTCAGCGACTGCTCGATATTACAGCGACGTCGATGCCTAGCGGAGTTCCCGTGCGTTTTATATTCGTGCCAGCCCGAAGCGTTTTTAATACCCGTTCCGCTGCTGGGTGCTCGCGAAACGAGGCTAGCCCCGTCGAATGCAAATCGCCAGGGACCCCGTAAGAATTGCCAGCCATGGTGTGAGCGAATTCTCGCCCGTCGAGCAGTGGAATTGCAAATGGCAGGTCAGACACGCGTGCTGGAGCCTGGGTCACAGAGAACACAGCGAAAAGCTGAAGGCGCCACACCGTCTGCGGCTGACGCTCGATAAACTACACTACGTGTTAACGCGTCGGGCCCTCCACTTCTTCCTTTTTTTTTCTCTCCCCCTCGATTCTAATTCCGTTGCCTCCGCGTCGCGAGCTGTGCCGGCCGCGTGGAAGGTCCTATCGCGGTAGGAAACTGTGTCGCAGCCTCGCCGCGGCTTCGATTGCCCGGCAATTAAAAAAAGAAACCGCCGCGTACATATTATGGAAACTGCTCGCTGATATTTAAATGGTCCCCGGGAACAGGCGTTATCGCGATCCTGAGTTTTACTCGCAGCGATGGAAATCCACGCGTTACCTCCCACTCTCGCGTGATTTTCCATTGTGACGGTACTTTCCAGGGTTCTGAAAACTCGTATTTCTTTTTCCCCGCCGTTCGTGCTGGCAGGTGCCTACGACCTCGCGAGAGACCACGTAATTGCAGTAATTATGGACCCTTACGCGGTGCTGGAGTTTTCGAACCACATATTATCATAATTGAGAAGGGGAGAGGAAATTTGTTTAACATACGTGGAATTATGGCCTAAGGGGTAACGCCTCAATGATATGCGAAAAATGGTAGGATAACTTTGGCGGAGATTTTAAAAAAATTTATGAACTTTATTAAACATGTAATATAAGGTTCTTATGATATGTATAAAGAAGAACAAAAAACCTTTTTTTTTATTTTTTTAACAAAAAAATGACGGCACAATAGCCGCACCAACCGATACGTATTTTCCATTTGAGTTGTTCCGCGGTGGAATTTTTTATGTCCACACCGTTGGGCCTAGAACAAACAGACAAAAAGTTTTGTAATCTACACACTAGATACTACAGAATTATTTAAGGTTTCGAAAAAATATTCACTTTTGAAGTAATCCTTTATTTTTTGCTAGAAAATTCAAGACGATAGGAAATTCAAATGTTCGTCATTCCTTTCAAAGGTGAATATTTTTTCGAAATCGTGGGTACTTCTCTAATATCTTGTGTGTATATTAAAAAACTTTCAGTCTTTTTGTTCTAGGTCCAACGGTGTGGACGTGAGAAATTCCACCGCGGAATGACTCAAATGGAAAATACGTATTGGCTGTGCTGCTATTGCGTCGCCATTTTTTGTTAAAAAAATCTGAGAAAAATACGTTTTGTTTTTCTTTATACATATCATAAGAACCTTCTGTTACATTTTTAATAAAGTTCACCAATTTCTTTAAAATCACCTCCAAAGTTATCCTTCCATTTTTGGCCTATCATCGTGGCGTTACGCCTTAAAAGGAGACCCTCTTTGAAATGGATGTTTTCTTTTTTCGGGGGGTAGTAGATTTTGGAGATGCAGTGAAGCGTGCTTGAAGTAGAATGTAAGGTGACGAAGATGGAGAGGAGACATTTGTGCACAGATGAAATTAATTACGCGTTAGTGCCTTAAGTTTTATGCTTTTTGTATTGCATGCTTCTGTTGCTTGCTGTTCAAACTGTGTCACTTGTTCAGAAAGCCGTATAGCTAGGCAAACTGTGTCATAGTTACGACGCTGGTAGGTGTGGGACGTGGAAGTAACGCGATCCTGGCAGAATATCGCGAGGAAAAACGTACCATATCAGAAACGATTCCTTTTACTGTTAATTATTTATCTATTCCGTTCGAGAACACCTATGAACCCTGATATCTTCCAGTGAAACTTTTGTCTGGAAATTCGTGACTTCGTTTCAAGTTACATAACGACGTGGATCATTCGTAATAATAAACGATATATTTATGACACACGAGCTAAATCTGTGCTACTTTCATTAAAACACCGAGTTTCGCTGGAAACGATTAAAGAAACTTGGACGGGGCTGATCTTCGACCTACTTTCCCTGAATGTTCATTCGAGTAATTTTTATTCCACGACGCTCTGCATTGACATGCAGCATTGCGACATGCAAACGGCTGCACATGGATTGAGCTCTCAACTATTAAATACATCGAGACCGAGGATAAACATCCTACTTCAGCTGATAACCTGGATACTAAAACATTTTAAGATATCCTTAACAGAGGATTTGAAACTCTTCCTCGATGAAGCAAGTGGACGACCCAGATACAAAGATCTTTCATCGATATTTAAGATCCCACGGCAAGCACGAAAATTTTAAAGACAATGAACACAGTGGACTATCGATTCTAGCTCAATTTAAAATGTGCTTTCGGTTTCATAGAAGGCCACAAAATTGTGCAACAATTCAAGCAGATTGTTACAGAGATTATCAAAAGATACCATCGATCTGGAAGGCGCCTTTTTAATTCCTAGAGCCATGGAACTCGATTCTGAAAATCCGTTTTTACCAAGGACGTTTCGCCTCGATAGATTCAATTTTTTGCCGCTGGGATCCACCGGATCCCGCCATCTCTGGACGATCATCCTGCAACAGAGATCATCCCGATGGCTCGGCGGTACATCAATGACGTCAAATGCGGCAGTGCACGGTGTGGTTGCAGTTCGGCCAGGCGCATGTGCGAGCGAACGATCGATGCGCGCCGCCGTTCGAGCTTTTTCTCCGCGCACCTCACACGAGGCGCAAAGCGACCGAAAGCAGAACACGCGCGCGGCCAGTCTCGTCCTGCCGTGAAAAGAACGCCGTGGCTCCAACTCGCGAGCAACGCCGACGCGGATACCTTCGTCTCCGCGATGTGAATCCTCTGCCTGGCCTTGAATATCATCGAAATAATCGGCAAATTCCAACGTCGATCGCCCGCCAGCTGACCTGCACCAACGTCTCCAGAGCAGCGAGACCAACTGGAAATCCAGAGAAGCCTGGTACTACAGCCTCGAGGGCAGTGATAGGTCGATCAATCGACAGCTGGGGGGCACGATAAAGTGTGCCGTTGCGATGGAGAGAAACTGTTGAACCGTCAGGCTGTTCGTTTCCATGGGACATATCACTGGTGGTACGTACAGCCCGCGAACTCTGTAAACCCAGCTATTGATAAAGCGTTCATACCGTGAACCGCAAGGCCCGTAGTTACAGTTTGACTATAAGCCGAAGGGACCATCGAAAGAAACAGGAAGCAGTGTGTTCGCTGCCGCAACGATGATGTAGAGGCCAGCGAATTGTGTAACCAACGACGATGAACAGCCTGACGTAGGATGGAAACTCATTGAATGTACGTTTGTGTATCGCGGTCCACTTGGTGATCGAAGTGAACAATTCGGCAGGATGCCGAAGCAAGTGCCAGTGGAGAACCTGGTGATCCCGCCGCAGGACGGCCGGATCTGCGGGACGATCTGTATATGCCAGATGACGGCTGTTTTATCCTCCGTCGCTCTGGTATATTTAACCGTGGCTATCTACATGCCGAGCACAAGGGCGTTCAAATCTGGCATCAGCGAGGTGCCGGTGATGTGCACGACGATTCGAGCGGTGAACGCTGACAACTGCGACTGGGGCAGCTGCGGCGAGTGGTGCCTGTCGAAAACGTCCGGCCCCTGCATCCAGATCCATGTAAACCTCCGCAGAAACGGCTCCACGATAATGCTAGCCAACTGCACCAACACCACCAATAAGACCTGCTACGGTATCGATCAGGAGAACGCCAAGAAATCGAAATGCATAGCCGACGAGTGTCGGAATCTCACCGGCACGTTCAACTGCTCCTCGGGCGTGTGCATCAACATAACGGACGCGTTCGAGTGCATATTCCACGACACCGATCCACCGATGAAGTGTTCAGGCAGACGCGGCAAGATCACTTGCATAGACATAGACGGTTTGTTCAATTGCAATCGCGGGACTTGTGAGCGTATCAGGACCCCTTACAACTGCGACCGCAGGTGCGTGGATATCCCTACCAGGAACAAGAATATGATACTACTGACCGGCGATAAGGTTTATCTGAGCCAGTGCGAGAGGGCGATAGACGTTCTGACGAACCGGGAGATCTGGCACGAGGACCGCGGCGACGTGATGATGGCGTCCTGCTATGGAATCTTCAATTCCACGCAGGGCGTCGAGGCTGTGGATTGCATAAACGGGTCCATCCTCGAGAAGGACCTTCTCACCGATCTCACCAATTTCACGTACCTGTCCTATCTGAATATATTCGCGACGAAGCCTCTGGACGAGACCAGAATAGTCGCGCCGCCCGAGCAGGATCTGATCATCGCCAATGAGAGTCGCCTGCTGATCAATCTAGAAGGTTGCGTCAACACCCTCCGCGACGAGTGCAGGGATTTCCTACACGAGTATGGGAAAGACGGGTCAGACCATAACGCACGCGCCAGATTCCCCTGTTTCTACGCGGAGGGCAACACCGAGGTGGTGGTGTCCCGTTTCGACCTGGAGACCACGTACAAGGATTTCCTGATCGCGCTGATACTGCCGAGCATTCTGTTTGTCGTTAGTTGCCTGACGTTGATCTTTTGTCAAAGGTCTGTGGTGGTCGGGGACGACGCGAAGATGAGATTCAAGGGCAGCGCCGGTGCTGCGCTCACGTCGATAGAGAAGAGCGCTTCCGGTAGCCTAGGGGATTCTGGCGGAGGAAACTCTGCTATGGCGCTCTGAGATCCGTCACGTAAGAATCGTTAAGCGATGGAACGACGAACACTGCAATTTCGATTATGAAATGTATTTTCAGGCGATCGTCCAACGATCGCTCGTATCGTCCAAGCATCTACTGAGAATCGTTCATGATTGACAGATTGGGATAGTGTTCGCGCGCAAGGTGTCTCGGAAATGAATGACGAAATTCCAGCTCGTTATATTCACATCGAAGATGAGAAAGGAGCTATGATTTTTTATACGCGATTCTCATCTTCGGGATGAGTAATATAAGCTCGCTAATTTGTTTCTGGGACGGTATGTTTAGTTTGAGAGCAGTGATGGAATTATTCGGCGAACTATTGATGATATGAAAGAGTTATTTGTATGAGAGGTGCATGATTGGGAGGAGGGAATACTATTCTTATTACCGAAACACTGAAAGTACAATGCTATATTACCCTCCGTGAATCAGACTTGTTAAATTCTCGATAGTTTGAGGAATAATTTGTGTACACTCGCTCCATCTTAAACTGTCTTTCGCTGTCAATAATGAGCCATGAGATTCAGCATCATGTGATATATGTCATAGTAGCTACCTTCATCTATTCTTGTACCAAAAATATAGTACACCAAAGGGGTCAAGTGAACTTTGATCTACAGTGAAGTGTTTTTTAGACAGCCACCTTGGCTGATAACTCGGGAAAGCCTATACGGTTATCTAACTTTAAGGATACAGAGCAATAATTGTGCATTTGCTAAACGGCAATTTCTTTCTGTTAACAGGCATTCCCCTCCTGGAGGAGAGTCCGGCTCGTCAGTCGATATTCTCCCTGCGCGGGCATTATTAAGGTGTGGGGAGGGGGGGAACGCGTGGTTAAAATTCTCATCTTGCAAAAAACCAAAAACAAAACACAAATACTTCAGCAAAACCATCCAAGAAATCAAGCCAAAAAAGAGAGCAAGCGGTCAAGAGAAGCGAAGCGTGTACCAAAGCAAAGATTTTTCCTACTTGCACTGCCTGCACAGAATACTTTTCGAGAGCGCACACGTGCTTCTTTTCACACGTGTCCTGCGTACACGCGGGGCGGATCGCTTCGAGGAGCTCGTGCGAAAACGTTTGCGCGGCAGAGCTCTCGCTTATGTCTCCCCTGCTGGCAATGGGGGGATCCTGAATCTGGACTCGAGCATACTTTTGGATACGACGGAAGCCGGACGGCTAAACGAACAAGACAATTCGGCGTCTTTTACACGTGACATTCGTCGGTAGCTTTTAAGTGTCCCCCTTACTGATTGATTCGCCGTGACATGTAGATAAGGTACGTTCATTATACGATACCTCTAACTAACCTGATATTCTTAATTACACACGTACACACCGAACACTTTTGAGAGCCGAAGGACGTGCCTTGCTGGTATATGATCGATCGGGAACGTTCTCTGCAGCACTAGCAGCAATTCATCGCGTTGCTTCGTTAAATCATCTGAAAGTATTTCAAACTCCTAAGCTTACTGTACGATTAATCGAAACGACAACAGATAGCACTGGCATCGAAGCTCAGCGTTGGCCTACGAATCTATCCGATCACTTCAATCAGAAAGTACCGAACACTCTGCGTGGAAACTCCAATACGAACAGCAAGATAATTCGTTAAGAAGCTAGAAGTAAAATTACGCTGGTATCGCCGCAGGAGGCGAGAAGAAGGGGTCGGCAGTGAAAGTCTTGGAAGTACAGGGAAGTTTAGAAGCTGGCAATTGGGTCCCAGGGACCCGAAGAATCGAGCAATCATTGAGTCCGACGAGTCGACAGTTATCATGGGCGCCCAGGAAGAGGACACTAAGTCCACCACCGCGGATGGAGTACTACCAGCGGTGGAAGTCGCGTCTTTGGTAGAGAAGGCTAAATTCTACACGTCCCTCTGCCTGGGCACTACAGCCATTCTTGCCGTTTTCGCCTTCCTCTTTCTCATCCCCTTCGTCGTCGAGCCAGCGATCTCCACGATTCTCTCCGATTTCTCTCCTCACGCCGTGGCCTGCGTTGTCACTGATCACGTTTACGCCGAGGGGCTGAAGAACTGCTCGTGGGCAAGCTGCAGAGAAGGTAATATCGCAATCGCTGGATCACTGCTCCTTGGAAAACCGTATTCAATTCATCCAAGTAACTTTATCCAAGTAGCTTTAGTACTGTCTCAATTAGCGTCGCTATTTCATAGTTGTTTAGCCTCAATCGCTTTCTGACGGCACAATTCTCGATACTATCTTGTAATACAGAATTATAGTAGATGCAGTCGAGCTAGTGAACTAGGTCGATGCGACACGTTCTCAGGGGTGGTTAATGATTGCAGGTTGCACCAGCGCCGCTCTTCGTTGTCACCAGATCAGAGTGAACTACACGAGGCTGCCGTACGAGGAATTCATGGCGAAGCCATTCGGCTCGATTCCGTGGGACCTGAACGAAACGAAATTCTTCGTCAACACGGAAGGCTGCGGTTACCCGCCCAGGGTGAATTGCTCCGATTTCTCCAAGAAGTATGGATACGGGAACATGGGGAAGATATTCCCCTGCTATTATAGCAGAACACACCCAGAGACGGTCGTCGCAAGGTACAATTACACGTTTCCATCGCGTTTCGTGGAATGTAACGTGAACGGAAGCACGAAGCGTGCCATGCCCGATCCACATCTGGAACAGAATAGGCTGGGCCGCGACAGTTCTCTAGAGATTCGAATCTATTGGCGTGTTTACTCTCCCCAATTGTCCTAGAAACTACCCTTCGACGAAATTCCTCGTTATGGGATCAACGGGACATGTTTCGCTCGCTAGAAACTCCAGCTGCCATTTTCTACCTTCGTCGTATGATTATTTTACATATTGATCTGCAGACGAGTATAGACACTTATAAATAGAAGAAGATTTAAATTTTCATGCACAGCTACATGCAACCCCTAACTTCCCAGTGTAGCCTCGCTTGCAAGAAAATTTTCAACCGAACAATAGCAACTTTCTTGTAACCCTGAAATTTTGCATAACGAATTTTACCTCTAATTCCCCACTTTTAGGGGTGCTGACGTGGCCTTTCTTACGATACTTGGTAAACTACTGAGATAATATTCAGATGTTTCATATGTGTTCCAGGTACTCGTGGGATGAAAATTTAAGGCACCTGGTGCTAGCCTTAGTGGTGCCCACTGTTCTTTTCGGAGTGTCTCTCGGTGTGCTGTGCTTCTGGTACTGCCCACCTATGGGCAAGTCTTGCGGGGGACCGAGTCGCAATCTCATTGACAAGTACGCCAGGAAGGAAGAGTAAGTAACGTGTATGTATGCAGTGCCCAGTGTGGCTAGATGAACCCCTACCTTGTAATCACTTCAGAATTGCATCGATGAATTAGAATTTTACCCGAGAGATTATAAATAGATTGGAACCATCGAGCTCGTTACCCGAATAACTGAAACTTCTGTAGGTAACTTCGTGCCCAATTCCTCGAAGCAATACTCTGTATCGTAGATCTACGTGGAGACTCCTCTTCCCTTTCTATCACAAGTATTCTGTTGTACTCCTACAGCATCCTGGGAGAGGACGAGTTCGAGGAAGACGAGGAGGAATACTGACTGCTACCAAGGGCTCACCCCCC
The DNA here is from genome assembly GCA_029448645.1 of Andrena camellia. Lineage (NCBI taxonomy): Eukaryota > Metazoa > Arthropoda > Insecta > Hymenoptera > Andrenidae > Andrena > Andrena camellia. The sequence goes on along the minus strand of CM055679.1, from coordinate 12,327,600 downwards.
TGCGAGGGAGTGACGCCGAAGATATCAGTGAAAAACCTGCTGCGCACTTTACGTTCTAAATTCAAGCGATCCTTCTGAAGCGATAGCGGTGTTAGGGACATTTTGGTAACGAACAGATAAGGTTCGTTCGTAGTCTCAACATGGCTGACTTACTTCGTACCTACGCTACTTTCAATGCTTATAACGAATCTTTGAGCCTCACCGATCGCTTAATCCACTTCTTTCACTGACAGAAACAAATTGGTTATAGCGCTACTTTCGCTCTGTTAAATCTCGCTTGTAATACAGCTGAAATTGTCATTTAACTTTCCTGAAAATTGCAATAAATCAGGGACGATCGTCGGCAACACTTTCTCAAAGATTCTCCCCCGTGACAAGCCGCGAAATAAGCCGTGATCAAGCTACAATTCCCAAGTGTTCGACGCGGGATCGTACATCGAAAGTTCTATCCGTATTTTTCAAAGTACTTCCCTCTAAAAAGCTAACCAGATGTCTGCGATATTTTTACACCGAATACCGTGGAACCAAAACCGGATAATCTCGTTCGGCGACTTTTTGAAGCGCGCGAACGCGCTACGATCGTTTTTAACTGTCGGGCCTGCCCTGTTCGCGAGATTTTTATATGAGAGCGCAAATAATGATTAACGAGACCGCGGGATTTACGAGGTAAAGTAGGCCGGCATTTGAGCGGAGGGGGCTCAGTTCTCGATCATCTACCAGTATTCCAGACGAGGTCCGGGAGTATGGAAAAAGGTGCGCCTTCCTAAAACGTGATAAACTTAAGCGTAAGGAACAGTACTCGTCAAGTGTGGCACGTTTTAACATGCAACATTCGTTTGTAATAGGATAAGTGATACCTGCTCGTGTACATGTATTTGTAAGCCATGCTCGCTCAGACTCGGTTCAAACGTCGCTGAAAACTATGAATGATAAATCAGGAGTATCTGAGAGGAATTTCACTCCTCCAATGGAATATTACTTGATGCGACGTCGCGTGAAAATGATATTAAATTGGAGTGTTTTATGGTAACGGCGTGAAACGCATTTTTTTCGAAGTGTTCGCTACTTGAGGGATCGCGATACCGAGATCTGAGGATGTATGGGCTCTCTGTCGATAGTAAATCAAGCGGAAAGAACGTTGAAGAGGGCAAGACGAGCTGCTACTTTTGTGGAGAAAACTTGTCGAGCATTCTAAAAGTAAAAAGAAAATCAAATTCCTGTGTAGGCTCGTGTCATTTTCGTGTGTCCATGTTCTTTCGCGATAATCTTAATGCTCTGAAAAAAAAAAACGAAGTGGGAGGAAGAAAAGCTGCATCCCTATTTGAAATTTAATAACCCAATAGAAATGTTAGATCTTTAACAAGATTGCAATGGTAAATAAGAACGGGTGGACGATTAGCCTATTTTTGCAGCGAATATTTGAGAAGGGGAAACGTCCCGATCCTTCTAGAATTTGTGATTTTGAGCCGGCGCGAAAGGGACGAGGCAGGTTGAAATGTGACGCGATCGCCTCCAGGATTCGTCTTCGCACCAAAAAAGAGAATTCGTAGGTTAAGTCTAGTGTGTAAGCGAAGTCTGTGAATATAATCGATTATCGTACGGAGATTGATATAAAGAATTGTTACCAATTTTTTACGCGGACGCCAGTCGCGTCGTGGTACTAGGTAGGCGACGATATATTCGCGTAAAGCGAGCATGCGCTGTGCGTACAGTAGTTTACAGCTGTAGATATCGGTTTCTTTTCAGTTGAATTTTCGAAGGGACGAGCGATCTGCCTTCCATAAGCTGCGAAACAACGCGACGTAGTCGAGCACATTTAGCGAATTAATCACCAATAACACGAAACTAAATACATCTCGCAATATCACGTTTCTCTGTTGTACAGGACGTTTCATAAACCGCGACCATGATATCAGGCTTGAATTCAGCACACAAGATTATAGATAAAGGGTTCATATTGTAGGAGTTCAGCGTTTAAGAAACATGGAGATCTCGGGGAGTCAGTTTTAGGGGAATCGGTTAAGGCGGCTCGCCAGCGCACAGTGGATCCGAAGATCGTGGGTTCGAGTCCCATCGCCCGAGGTGTTTTTCCCTTTTTACTCCAAATTAATATACTGCTATGGACACGAAAATTCATACGAACCTTGGTTGGATACGAAAATACTACTTAGTAACAGTCAATAAGATCAGATATCACTCACTCTTGAATCAAAACTCTTATTGCCTTATTCTCAGTTCCTTGGCGTGCTGAAATCGTTTCTGAAATTAGGCTCACACTTTATGAAATACCATGTACAGGAAGCAAACTTGCGTATCAAGAGTCCTCTACCAGAAATTTAGTACTACATATTAGGCTAAATACCAACGTCAGTGTGTCTCATAGAGTCAGTGATGCCTCATTTGTAGAACGTTCATTCTTACCAAATTACATAGTGTTAGTCATGACGATACTAATAAATAAATTGTTCAACCTTCCAAGCATTGGCATTACGTGAACAGTCAGCGCTAAAATAACTCACCGAACTCGCACGGTTGTTTCGAAGCGTACGGAAAACTACGTCGCGACCCCGTACATCTAGAATGGTTGTGAATCCTTAATCAGCCTTACACGAGGCGTCCGTCGAGTTGGCGTGATTCTGCTCTCTCTAGAGAGACGATTGCCAACGGACCCCGCGTTTCGGCACTCATTCCCCACTCGAAGCTTGCTAATCGATTTCCGTTACCACGTGCCAGCGATCTGCAGATCGAGCACGCCATTGAAATTCCGCGTCGAACGACGTTCAGGGAACTTCTTCTCTTGCGCCTTCAGTCACGTGAAACTTTTGCTCAAGATGCTCGATTCACGGGACGACGAGGTGTACGATCGAACGATCGGCACGAAAGACGGAGAGAATGTTTTTTCAACGAGATTCGAGGCGCTTTTATAGCTGCAATTGAGACGAGATCAACTGGTCGCTCGAGGCTGTTTCTTCTATAAAACCTTGAATCACGGGGATGTTTGAATAATGTCGTGGAGATAGCTAGCAACGGCTCTTGAACAGCCAGTTGATTCCGCGCCGATTGCAGCGTCAGATAAGCCAAAGGTTTTCAAGGATCGAACGTGAAAATGGCTGCGTTGAACCGTGGAAAAATTGCTGGCGCTCTTAGATTGATGGGGAAGAGGGAACAGATTCTTAAAGTATAGCGTTTGATCGAAGTGACAGTTTCTAGATCGCGGGACAGTTCGGCGTAAATCGCATTTAGACGTGATCGTGCTTGATCGAGGTGCCTACGAGTATCGACGATCGCAGAGCGTCACGCAGACAATCCTGAAAGATCCATGAGAGCTCGCCTGTCTGCAAGCACTTCCATATCTCTCATATCAGATCGGTTTAGTGCCAATTCATTAGTCGATTAGAGCCTCGCGGGTGACCATCGAGTTACGAGCCGTATTTAGCGGGAATAATTGACAGTCGCTGGAAAAGACGTCGATGCAATTAGATAGATAATACGAATTTCTAGGGAAACGTGATACAGTGGCGCGATTATTGGAAGTTGTTCAACGAGTGGTTCCATCCGAGCGGCCAAAAGCCACCGGATGCTTCGGAAACGGGCGAAACAACGAAGCGAAGAAAGGGAATTGCAAACGGTTACAAGATTAGAAAACGGCGACGAATGTAAAATCTATTTCTATTGATAATTATGTATAATACGCTCTATCGCATGTTACTTGATTATTCTAACGGTACCTGCACTAACTATAGTTAAGCTATGCTATATCAATTCTCTTACTGTCCTCTTCTTATCTCTTCTCCAGCATTCTTCTATTCATACCTCAATCAATCGTGATTTCTTAGATTACAGTCCCTCTCTCTCCTCCTTTCCTATCTTCACCTGTACCCCTTTCTCTTCTCGCTCTTTCTCCCTCTATCTCCTATAGATAGCCGAAAAATGAAGACAAAGTTTCCCAGTTCTTCACCTTCAGATTTTAATCTTCATCGAGGGAAATACCTTTGACCATCGCTTCATGCGTACCATTACATCTTGAATACTGTACATAAGATATTACATACGTATAACGTACTCGTTCTGCGATAAACTAACGGACTATTGTAAATAAAAGATTGTACCATTTCGTTTGAAATACATAGAAACACGTTTTCTGTTAAATCGATTCGATCTTTTCCTTTAAATCCCTTCTGGCCAATTTCCTTTGAGATCGCCAACAAATTTTGATCTCACCCCGCGGCGCAACGATGCACTGGACATACAGCTGATGGAAATTTTCAACGCGGAAATGTTTGAACCAGTAGCAGGCATTTTATTTCAATTTGAAGGGTCGGGCGCGGTGAGCCCGCGTACAATTTTGCTTTGCGAATTTAGTCTACGTAACAGTAGCAATCACTCGAAAAGCTTTCAAGCCCATGCGCGATTGACCTTTCGCGAGCTTGCGAATATACAGTGTCACGGTAATGAAATCTGGAGCGAACGAGAAATTCCCCTGTCGTGTCAACCACACAACACACGAAAAAGCTGAACGAATTTCAAAGGCTATCGAGTTTCGCGTGAAAATACGATCCTAGGAACAATTTTTCGTTTTAACGTGTTCCCTCTATCCCTTTTCTAAATAAATCAGTGCTCCAATTGCATCGAAATTTAGAGGATACCTTGCGGAAACAATAAGAAATAAATTTTAATATATATAGCAAAAAGTTTATATATTAAACTTTAAGTTTATATAGTAAACTCTTGGATCATGAAATGTGCCTCACCTCATTGTGCCTGGATAATCCAGAAGAATGTAACTACTTCCACAAAGAAACTCAAAAAAGAAATTTATTTTATAAAATCGGAATGTAAATTTCTGGCGAAGCCGAGTAGTAAGGCTAGTATTGTATAAAATTATTACGCTTGCTAGTTGATGAATTTCGCGAGCATTTAAAGCTCCATGCGAACCTGTCAGAAGCTAGCAACTTGGTAACATGGAGGAACTACTGTGCAACATGCGCACAATGAATGCTTCTGGTGCTTGAAACTCCATGCTGAAGCTGTACGTTATTACTGACTCCTGCAGAACACTTGTGCATGTCATATGCATTGCGTATCAGTTGCACGCAATTCACTGAATCATTTCAATGTTCACACGGAAGCTATCACTTTAGGTTTCAGAAACATTCCTAATAAATCCCCAAGTTTAGATCAAAACATACTAGTACTATTCACTTACTGGAACGTGCACCTTTAAATTCAAAACGATCTCATTACCCACCCCTACCCTTCTAAGAAATCAACTACTCCAACACTGAACCAACAGTCCAACAAACCGCACGTTTCTACTAGGCGAAAAAAAATGTTCTTAGTGGACTTGAATCTTTTAACTCCATTCACAGGAAACTTAATGACTCATAGGAACAGGAAAATTTGACAAACGACCTATCCATCTTCTAATCAACCGACCCTTAAACGCAAGGGTCTGTCCTCAAGGACAAGGGAGCAGGAGCGAGGAGATAGTCGTAGGCGGTCGCCCGCAGAAAATTCGAGCTTTGCTGGCGCTTTTGTCAGGTGGTCTCAGCACAAGAATGGCAAATCGGGCAGCTCCCCATAAACGCCGTGGAACTTCAGGGCGCAAGCTCGGCATGGGGGAGCTCGCGAGCGATACGCTCGACGGCCAGCCCTGTTTTCAAACAGTCGTCGGGGTTGCGTGGGTGCTTCGCGGTCGCTCGACGCCGTGGAACCCGGGGGAGCTTTCGTTCTCCTCGATGTCAACGCGCCGCCAGAAAGCAATGACACGGGCGAAACATGGATGGAAATGAAAACGCGAGCACGCTGCACCGTTGCCGACCAGCCATCGTCGTGTTCGAAAGGGCGAGATTGAATCCAAGTTCGATCGACACGTACACGGGGATCGTGCAATACAGTCTCGTGATTCCGTTCGAATGAAAAACATTGGGGAGTTCAGTGATCGCGATATAGTTGAGCCAGATAGATTCTGGTTTTGCTTTGACATCGAATGAATTACTGTGAAAAGTTCTCCGTCGGGTGAGCAATGGTCAGTGATGATTTAAACATTCTTCTTCCTGGAATTTGAAACTATTAGATTCCAATGTTAGATGTAATCGCGTTTTTCTTCGAGTTAGTTGTATTTTAAATCGTTGAAAGATTTTCATCTTTGTCTTTGGTTAAGAAATTACGGCTTACGTTTAGAGTGTCTTCGAGGTACCGCAAACTTTGGCCGGCTTAAAGAAGATTGAAAAGGAAAAATGGTATTTAATCGTCAGGTGCTCTCGATCGAACATACAGCTGACATTTAGTGGCACTCTTGGTAGTCCTGAAGGTAAAACACGTCGATCGTATCGCGAGCACGTTGCCCGTAACTGTTTGCGCAGCGTTCTCTGGGGAACGCGCTTCAGTGCACACAGAAGATTGTAAGATCTAAAGTTTATTCGAACGACATTTACCTTTTTTCGAAATGCTTTGAAATCCTTCGTTTCGATTTCACGCATCTGAGTTTAAAAAATGATCGTTAATGGACAATTTTGGACCTAAACATCAAGTATTAATAGCTACTTTAAACATTTCTTTATTGTTCTACACCCCTGTAGTTACTCTTTTCTACCCCAACATTAGGAATTACTCTCCGCTACAGTTCGTGGAATATTAAGACCAATTTTCATCGCGCCATTGATGAATTGTTTCAAATTATATATTTTAGATACAAGTATTCACAGTGGAAGTAATCTGTTTCTACAAATGCATTGAATACTTGCTAGTACATAGTATTATCCTCATTAATATATCGTAGTATGATTTAACCATACTGTCATTATCAGCCTACCATCGAAACAAGGGAATGGTCGTATGACTTCAACAATCACCTCTGAATGCAATTCAAAGCCATTAGATCGCCCCCCTGCGTGAGAACATTCAAGAAGCCTCCTAAAGGTGTGCGTTTAGTGGAGCCTAAGTTTCCCAGAATCGATAGGTATTAGTCTTGAATGGCCGTTAAGCGATCGTCCCTTACGCGATAATGAGATTACGAGTATCTAATTGCACGTCATCCGGCAGAGTGCACCTGTTTACACTAGCGCTGCGTCTAATGAAGTTAAAACCCGGTAATTGCCTTAAGTGCATTAAGGTTGACACGTGAATAGCATCGAGGAAAAAAGAAGAATCGATCAGGCAGATACAGGGAAAACAGATTGAAAACGTTAGCACCGAAGGGAGTTCAGAAGATGATAGACAACTAGTCACGATTTTATCAACATATCTATAAGAATCGTACAACCTTCTGTTCAAATTTCGAATCCGCATAAAACACATTACCTGTAAATCAAAAATCTATGAAAATATCGTCTGAATTATCAATGATTCTCAGAAAGTTTGCTAAAATAAAATCGAAGAATTTCAACTACAGATGCTCTCTTCACTTTTCCCTTGTGTTCTATAAAGCAAACGGCTGGAGTAATTGAATTAGGTGGAAAGCCGAGATAAAAATACAGAGTTTTAACTCGGTCTGTGCATTTCAGTTCCGAAATCCCTCCAAGACGGTTACCGCCTACACTGCGAAATCAAATAACTTTTGGTGTCCTCCAATTTCCAGCAACCGAATCAATAATTCCGCGATTTCTCCACTTTTACGAGACTAGAGATTCATGGGAACGGTGACTCAGATCCTCTGAAAAGTCAGGGGTGGAACAATCCGATCTCCAGATGAAGTCGTGGAAGTTAAGTGAATAAATGCCTGAAAGAGATGGAGAAAGAAAGGCACTTCTTACGAAGTCATTCAATCGATACGAAGTTCTCGACATTTATAGTAGTGCAGACACGGGAAGTCGTTGAAAGTTACGAACTTTCATCCGAGAGTCTTCGCGTTAAGCGTGATCCCAACTTCAAGTATAATCATGCAATTGAAGTGGAGTTTCGGTCGCATGTGAGTTATCGAAACTTATGTAAAATCATGACCTTACGTAACTGGAAAATCGATGCTCCATGCGACCTTTCGCAGCGCCGGTGATATCATTTTTATCAAGGGCAAACTCTGTTCCACCTCGCCAAACATAGCGCGAACTTCGAACGGCAGATCGATCCGTTTACAGAGAGATATTCCTAATGGAAGGCAAATAGTTCTGCGTGCGTACGCCCTCGAGTGGCCGGACAGAATTTTTATAGTACGCGAGTCCCTCGGAATCGATGAATCGCGACGGCTCGTTCGTGAGCAGAATATTTTTGCTGGCTGAGCAGAAGACACCTGTTGTAAACTGTACCGGAGCTTGCAAACTTCAACGACGGGGCAAGTTTCTTGGGGAGGTACTCACGTCCACTAGGCTGGGGAACGAAATTGCACTTTTAAAAGCTTCTTTCGGCATCCAGACAATGAATTAGCTTGTACGAGCAACAAGTATAATCGTTTCACTTAAAAAGGGAAATGAACTTTGCAAAAAGAACGAGTTGATAATTGCAGGCGAAATGCTGCATTAACCGGATTCTTCCATTCTTCAGAACTTGAAATTTCTTCCTGAAAATTGTAAATTAAAACCGTGAAAATATATTCCTGCAGAAATATCTGACTAACGGATCGCGTTTCATTTTACAGAATAATTCTACAGGCACATTTCTTTCTCGATCGAGTGGTTCTGCTACGTACACAGTGTAGGTCTATGAATTCTGATAAGAAGTGCACCGATGGTACAAAGAGTTTCATCCCCGTGGGAACGATTCGAAGGAAATGGTTCGTGGAGTGAGTGGTCGAGTTTGAAGAGGCTTTGAACTCGATGAAAAACGATTTATAGTGATCCATTCGAAAGTGGCTGCCGCGGGAGGCTTGAGGGAAAAGAAGGGGAATCGATTCGATCGGATACTCGCGATGGGACGAAAGCACAAGCGTCGCCTGATACCGGAACAGGATCGCAGGATATGCGGCAGTATCTGCTTCTGTCAATTCACCATTGTCATCAGCTGCGTCGCGCTGGTTTATCTAAGCGTGGCAATCTACATGCCGTCCCACAGGTAAACGAAAACGTTTCATCGATTAATTGTCCAAGGCCGATAGTAATTAAGTTACGACTCGTCCGGCCTTAATTTCCTTGGAGATCTATAACCTGTTATGCGACCTCGCCTCCACCTTAAGTTATCATTTTCATCCAACATCGAATACGATAGCTCGCTTTCGCTTCTGTCACGAACGACCCAAACATACATAGCTTGCAACAAAGTCTACTCGGTAAAAGAATAATTATTTATAAAGTACTTCTCTTTATGGTTATTAGCGTTTATTTTGATAACTACGTCCTCATGTATTACATTTCGAACTCGTCAGAAAGTGTATTAAAAAGCGTCGACAAACGCGGACAAATAGCCGGAGCCACGAATATGCTAACTACGGTGTTCCGTCACGCGAAATTCAGCTCCGCTTTCAGGGAAATATTAATGAATCCGACGCAATTAATTCCAGAGCCTTTCACGCGGGGATCGAGCCAGACCCAGTCATGTGCCAAACCATCAACACCACCTTAGCTAATAATTGTGGCTGGGCGAGTTGCGGGGAGTGGTGCTTAACAAGAACCACTGGCTTTTGCCCTCAGATTCACGCGACCGTGAGGAGGAATGGCACAGACGTCGTGTTCGAGAACTGCACGAAATTCAACAGCATATCCTGCCCGAAGGTATGCATCGCCACTAACTTCCCCCCGTTCCGCGCAACCGTTCTACCACTGTGCCCGGTTATTTAAGAACTACAGCGAGCTTATTTCAACTTATTTTTATCGGGCAAATTGGTCGAGCAAGAAACACGGCAGTATCTCGGAGACAAGGTTAAAGAAATCATATCTTTATATAAACTTCCCTCGTTATTTCTTAGAATTAAATATAGCCCTGAAGTGAGCACCACCTTCGTGAAATTGTACCGACATACCTACTCGTATTTACCGGAACATCCCACACCCTCTGCATCTTTCAAGATCTAACTAGCACGTAACGCGAACCATGCAGCCGATATATCTTTCAACGTTTCCTGAATCTTTTACATGGCCAATATTGGCTTTCCCATCGCAGCCGCGTGCAGACGCCGGCGTGTAATATTTTTCGAACCTCCCTCTGGGAGTTTAATGCCCTGGGCAGGCAAATGGCTGGCTTCCACGGCGGCTGCATACCTATCGTTTACTCCCGGCGGAGATGCAACGAGGAATAAATTGATCTGAGTAGAGCATTGTAGCTGCGCATCCCGCAGGAACGTGCGGAAAAATAAGTCCCGTGCATTAACGGCAACCCTGTTAAGTGATAAGCGCGGTAGATCCTACCGACAACAGCAATTTTCCATTACTCACTTCCACTGACGGGAATCGATGTCTCGCGTTCGCTCGACGACGTAACCTTGCCCTAACGTTAGACACTTTCAGCCTGTAATTATTAAGAGTGACTTTAAACGCGACATTACTTCGGATATTGTTTTCCTCTTATGTGCCTTCTACTCGACATCCCCTCGAGTTACTAGGTAGGGTAACGGTACGAAATACGTTCCATGTTTCTTATATCGCCATTCGTTATATCTCGGAAAGCAAGCACTAAAATTTATCGGTCATGAACTGAATTAAGTAGTACCTAAACATATGTAGGAAGACACACTGTAATTGCAGCGTTGTGTAATCAACAATTACAGAAAGGGAAGTATTTTAGTGAATCTTAGTAGGTAGTGTAAAAATTTATTGGACTGCGAGAATTTTACATCACATTTGGAGAATGTAAATCTAATAATTCTGTAAATGCAAGTATGTCTAGAAATACCTGATTAATTATGTACTTCAGGACTGTAATTGATTAAAATATTTTTCGTAATGAAAGCAGCGTTTTCCTTTTAGTAGTATGCGTGTTCTTAATACTGTCTACCCTCAGAGTTTCCAAATGACCAATACCGCCGAGTGACATTCCTTGGCGGTAACAAGGTTAAGTTAGAATTAGGTTTTCTCAAACCTAATACTAATAAAAAATTCAATCAGGAAACATATAGCAAGAAATAATAAAAATACACGTGAAAATAACTTATTTATATTTCTCGAGTAGGCGATATTAGGTACACTTTTTTCAGCACCCGATTTTTACATGTCTTGCGTTTTTTGAGTGCTAATTAAACATTTGTAGGTTTTAACGATTCTGACTTCTGCTATATAAAACATGAATAAGTTTTCTTTACATTGAAAAAAATTTCATACAAAAATATAAAATATTATTCACGTAACAGCAATTTAACTTTTGCAAGGCGATGTTAGGCACAGTTACCCTACAGTTCAGTACCTACTAGTGCAAGTATTTTTTAAATTAAACGTACAAAAGTCCTGTGCATTGTAACTACTCATAACTTCTCATCTTCCTTAACCAGAATCGTATTTCCTCGTATTAACTTCAAAATCGATTCCCCAGTGGATTTCGCTCTTACGTTTTAAACACTTAAGCCCGTTCAGCCTTCCGTGAGAAGTAATTTCTAACGATCGCGCTAATGCCCACGTTGGAACGCTATTTTCTCTGTTTCTGGTACTTCCGTGGGCACAGAAGACGCGGATCAGTGGCTCGCTGCAAAGCCGTAGACTGCACTTTTTTTTTTAATTAGCCGGGCGACGAGTAGCTCGATAAACGTTGCTTTAACGGTATTAGCGGAGAAAAATCCGGTTACGCGGGAAAAGGATCGAGGAAAAAGGAGGGCCCGCGTACACGTTCATTTTTACGTGATGGCGACGTGTTTCACGAACTGATCTCTGGCTCATAGTGTCGGCTGCAAAAGAGCCGCTGAAAAAGTTATTGCGAATAGATCGGTTATCCCCAGAACAAAGTGCTTTCTGGATAGGTGAAGCTGCCACGGGTGAAGGGCGAAAAAGTGGAAAGAAATACAATAGCTTCGAGGACAGCGTAACCGAAGGGCGCACTATTAATCGCCATGCTGCCTTGATACGAGATTACTTTAGGGGGGATGTTATCTGATTGTCGGACGCCGGTTCGCGTTTCTTCTTCGAGTATATTGTTGAAGGAAAAAATCTAAAACATACATGTGTTTTCATTTGTGCTAAATTTTAAGTTTCGCTATAGTCTTAAAAATTGAATTGTCTCTTAGATTATCGTGATTAAAAATGTATTTTAAGGAGAGCAAAATTGGCATCAGATATTAGGATAATGTTTCTAGTTAGTATGCTCGATTGGAGACGTGTCGAAGATGGCATGTAGGCGTTAAGTGGAAGATTTTTTTAATGAAACCTAGCCTCCGTGCACATGAAGCGAGGTAACGTGATACCATGGAGTTTGGCTAATGCAATGAACATAGACTGGCACTGGTTACTTTGATGCAGTAACCTCGTTTACTCGCTACGTAACGCTCCCGATCAAGTTCGTCGTCTTGAATTACTTTCTAATGGCTCGCGTCGTGCTCGTCTGCCACACCTTTTATCGATTAACTTAGCGTTACCTGTCGCGATCGAAGATCGAACGGAATTTAGTCGTTTCATTGGAAGATCTATCGATTTGTTTTGATATTGATGCTCAACGGCGGTGGTTGCTTATTAACTTTTAATAATAACATTAGTTACGTGTCACGGCTGCAAGTTAAAAAGCACGTAATCTCCTTTCTCTTTAAATAAAATAAGCTATTTACGTTGCGAAAACGTTTGCTTCTCTGGAGATCATGGATAACGCGAATACTTTTGCTTCAAAGTGTAATATTTCCTACCTTTTGTGGAAAACTTTGCGCGAAACCTCTTTCAGTTATCGAAGAACTTGTTATCACTGCGAGTCGAACGTGGCAGAAAGTAATGAAACTAATCTAAAAACAACCATCAATCATACTGAATTTCTATACATGGGAATGGCAAGCATGCCAGGCAGCGGAATACAACTTGCACTCAGGGGAATGGACCAGAAAATAAATTCGGCGCGTTGAGTGAGCGCTGTATTTTCAACCTTCGTATTCGGCTGAATTCCACAAATTTTTATGGGACAAAGAAAAATCTATGGCGCATATTACAGGATAAATTTTACTCTCTTATAGACATTCAAACAAACATTGTGAAGGACAAAAAGTGGTGGAACATGTCGTGAAATACGTTTAACCACGTAATTGTATGATTAATAAATAATATTAATCGACAAAAGTAGAATACAGAGGTGTATAAATGTTAATTATATCAGTCTATATGCTTCTTCGATGTTAATACAGTTGCTGTAACTTTTTACGAGTCCATATATGAAATCTACACCTGTGTCTGACTTATGCTTGATCTCTTCCACTTAAAAAGTCGAAATTTTGTTTCCTTCTATCAATTACTCGATCATCAAATTTATTACGAAACACACTGTTCTGTGCAAGTCAAGAGGATTCCAATTAACTATCCACGAAGTTATATCAACCACATATTCCTAATAAATATTCAATTCTAAGAGACAACTTTGAACTTCTGCCCGTGTGCAAGCAGAGTTCCTTAGGAACATCTTTTCATCAACAAATCTGATTATTTCTTGTTGCAAATATTTCACACATCACTTTATGTTTAACGTGGAATTATAAACTAACCTTTTTTTTAAACAAGCCCAAATTTTAACTGTTTTACAAGCCACACGATGAGCTAATTAAAACGTAGCTACAACTATCTCAATCGACTTCTACGAATGGAGTTGTAAGAATAAGGATTATTAAAATGTTCCTTCCTCGATTCAATTTATTCTTGATAGAAACATTACCCGTCGATTCTTCCATCTTCATCCTTCATACCGTTCGAAGTCGGTGAATTTCTTTCCCCAGGTGAACATGGGTTCCGTGAAAAGGTACAACTGCAACAACGGCAGCGAGTGCAGCGTACTTTCAGGGGTGTTCAACTGCAGCCTCGGCCACTGCTCCAACATCAGCGAGCTGATGCTGTGCCACCACAAGGCAGACGGCATCGTGGTAGACAGCGAGAAGGACAACATGAAGCTGAACGGCTTCTTCAGCTGTCTGAGCTCCAGATGCACCAAGATCAAGAGCCCGTTCCGCTGCGATCGTTATTGCCCTAATATCCCCACCGCCGACGTGAACGTGTTCCTCATGCAGGACGACAACGTCATCGCGGCGAAATGCGAGCGCGGCGTCGCCTTAAATAAGGCTAATGGAAGTTTGCTTGGAACCAGGCTGACCACGCCTGTGAAAGTCTGGGATCACCAGAATGGGAGCATCGTTGCTAGCTGTATGGCCGTTAGCAAAGAAAGGGATCTCGTGAGGTAAAAGTCACTAACTAATCATTCATTCGTTCCGCTGGCAGCGATCGCGTAAATTACACAGAGTGACTCACACATTTATTCGCGTTCACATGGGGCTTCCAACTTTTATAATGAAAATAGTAGGGACATTCCTCATTCGACGTTCGAACTGATATGAATCAAGTCAGCTTCAACACCGAACACAGTCGAGCAATTATTGTCCGTGCAGCTTGGGGTACACGTATCGACGAATTAAATTCCGTTGCGTAATGCCATTCTGATCGTTCGATCGATACCCACTGATGATATACCAATCCTTTGCGACAACCGGGCTCCTAAATGCAAATACGATAAAGGGGAGTAGTACGTTCGAGTAGACTCGATGTCTGTCGACGTAATTAAGATGTCAGGGAGTAAACAGCCGCGAATATCCGTATTATTGGCCTGAATGGGCTCAGTGTCAGCCTGTGCAATTGTGGTGATCGAGAGAGAGAGAAAGAGAGAGAGAGAGAGAGAGAGAGAGAGAGAGAGAGAGAGAGAGAGAGAGAGAGAGAGGCGCGAGAGTTCGACGCACTTGGGGTCACCGACTCCGAACGGCTAAAGGAGCCAGTAGTCCGTCCATTTCACCCTCATACATTCTTCCTTTCAATCCGAGGGATCTGTAGTTTTCGTGAAAATGTACTCGGGGATAAGCAGTGACGGCACACAATGGACAAGCTAGAAGCTACCATCGAAATTCCAATGTCGATCGTGCAATCTCAACAAATAGCGTGCCTACCATCCATCCTTTTGTCCTTTCAGAGGGCAATTTCCAATTCCGTAGCTGCCGAAATCACCCAAACCCTCTCCGAACCTCTCAGCGTGATACGTACAAGCGCGTCGGCACGTCGAATTACGTCATAGGTAATCATATTGTCGTGAATCTGTTTGCCTGCAATCGCATCGAGTTCACGCACCAATTTGCACCAATAGGGTCTGCGAATCGCCCTCCCCGTGAACCATTTGTGCGGATTAATAAGCGTGAAATTCTCGATCGAATGTACGATACAGCGGCGGTTCCATCCTGGCGGCAGCTTCTGGCAATTCCCCTCCGAGGACGATTCAAATTTGCATTCCTCCGCGTCGAATCCGGTATCAATTACTCCTTACAGAGAACACGTGACGGTTCCTCGTCCTCTGTCTCTTTCTTAGGGTCTTGGAGATACCGATAAGGGTGGTATATTTCCATGGCAACCATTGATCCTGCGGCACTGCGCTGCTCACCCCCATCCACGGATTTCTCTCCTTCATGTGTTCCCTCGTGTGATTCTTTTATTTTGAAACCCCACGTGTGCCATTTTATTTCCACGAATATATCGTTCAGGGATGAATAAAACGCTCGGTAGGGCGAACGCAACGAGCGACGTAAGAGGAAAAGTTCCTCCACGTGGACCAATGAAAGACAGTCTTTCTTAAGAGAGGGAAGATTTCGCTCGAGATGTGTTTACGAAAGGCGAAGTATAGCAAGGAATTGGGGGATAGCAGAAATACCATTTGTCTCTCGTAAATGGCTGTTTCGGAGGAAGAAAATACTGCCTTTATGTGTGTGTGTGCGTAGGCGTACTATAGCCTGTAGCTGTTGGGATATTTTCACAAAAACACACGCGATTGTTAACAGTTATTTAGGTTAAATCGTTTTCACGCACACGCACATGGTGCTATGTAGCAGAGTATATTCCTGACAAAGGAATATTCCCATCACGAATTTCATAAATTGGCCGCTGAAAAATTGCCAATATCAAAGCTCTCAACCAACGTGATTTGCAGATTGTCATATAGTGAGACTACCAGCGAGAATTCACACACAGCACTGGCGGTTACCATGAATTTTCTGTCGACTTTGCTTTCGCAGGGCAGAGGATTGCGTGAACGGCACCCTGTTAAAGGAGATCGTGGTGCCCCAGCCGTACATCAACTTCACGAGCTTTCTGAATATATACGAGAAGAGCTTGCCGCATCAGCTGGATCCGACGAACGCCTACGTGCCGGCCCAACGATCCCTCACGATCTACAATAGTTCCCGTCTCTACATCAACTTGGAGGGTTGCGTCAACACGCTCAAGGGGGAATGTAAAGATTTTCTGACCAGTCATGGGCGAGATGGCGACAATCAGACGGCGCAGAGCAGATACCTCTGCTATTATAACAAGGTACGCTATTCCCCTGGAATCTTCTAGTTTGTCAGAAACATATTTCTTTTCAGAGATAGAATAGACTTCTCTTGAAACGTAGAATAACCAGCAGGAAAATTTATACTCCCGTAAATCAGGCTCGTTTTAAATCTCTGAAGAAAGCCGCAAGTGACGAAAAGTTCAAGGGAAAAATTTCATACTTGCACCCTTTCGCGACAGAGGGTGTTTCGCGCTGAACGAGATAGCTCCGCGATGAAAACAGAAGGATGCAGTCGAAACGGACTAATCTTATTACGGAAATTGCACGCCGCGCTTTCAACTTCGCGCGATCAACTTTTTAACTCGATTCCAACGATTTTTGTAATTTTATTCCGTCACGCGTTCAAACTTTTTAATGAATTGACGTTGCGTCGAATGCAAGCCGAGTCCTGTCGAAGTGAAACGGTGTAGAAAGGAAATTCCGCTCGCGGAGCTTGGTCGGTAATAATTGATGTTATAACTGATGGCTTCTTTAGGATTACGAGGCCAGAGCACAATTACTCCGTGCCCCATTTTGCGCTAACAATGCGAAGAGGCGCCTCTTTGAACGTTCCGACGAGCAAACCGATAATAGTGTTATGTAATCGCCGGCTCACTTTATTCAGCGCGGGACATGGTTTAATGAGCGATCCACGCGAATTCCATTTTATTCGAGGCGAACAGAACAATGTGTTTCCCATTCCTCGACAGAAAACTGCCGCGCAGACCGTTGTTCGTTTCCATTAATTAAATCCTCGGGGAAATTATTTTGCAACAGCGTCGTACAGAAACCCTTAACGATCGCCCCTCGTCTTCTGTTTCCGCCAAGCGAATTCTGAAGTGCGCCGAGGGTGCGTTGTCCTTAATTATTCCGTTTTTTTTTAAACTGTACACGCCACGGTTCCAGATAAACCTCGGTATTAAATATGAAAATTGTGCATGGGTTCTGGTGCGTGCACGCGTATAGAATTTTCAGCAGGAAGTCGTGAAATTGGATCACAGGGGTATATATTATTTATCGTGCTTCGCGTTTTATTAACGACCCTGTCGAGAAAACGATTTCGCGTACACCTGTCAGCGTTTTCCATCGCAGCTAACTATGGGGCAATTACCGAGGTAGAGTGGAACGAATAGCGCGGAACGAAGTTGCAATGACACACTGAAATTGAGTAAATCGTAAAATGAAGCAGCACGTAACCATTTCAACGTGTATTCAGGCGTTTATGTTATAAATACGTGTTTAACCCGGCGTTGATAAGGTGGGGAAATGTAAGGAGAGTAGTAAGGTGGGGTCCCACAGATCCCCGCAAATAATTTAGTGTATTAAGGGGTCTTTCCACTGTGACACCCTGATAAAGTGCCGTTGCTTGGAACTTTTTTTTGTCACAAAAAGAATGTGTTTACTAAAATGACGTTTTGCCTATCTATTAATACGTGTTTTAACAATACAAAATTATTTTTTTCACATTTTTGTAATGCTTGCTTGCGCCAAAATAGGTGAGTGTAGTACGCGCTGTAAAAAAAAAACGCCTCGACTGCGGACTCGCGATTTTCGAGGAAGCGTGTGTCTGAAACAAAAAAAAACAAAAAAATTTGTAATCAGTATGACTGTCGCTATAGCAGGGACTAAGATTAATTACATTGATGAAGAATTAATAAAATGGCGGACGTCCAAAGTTGAACTATCGAAATTAGCTAAATTTTTTAATCCTTCTGCGACGCAAAAGATGAGAAAAAAACAACGAAAATGTGTTATGCTAGTCCCTGCCATAGCGACAGTCATACTGATTACAAATCTTTTTGTTCTTTTTGTTTCAGACACACGGTTCCTCGAAAAACGAGTCCGCAGTCAAAGCGTCTTTTTTTTACAGCGCATACTACACCCACCTATTTTGGCGCAAGAATGCATTACAAAAATGTGAAAATAATAATTTTGTATTCTCAAAACACGTATTAATAGATAGGCAAAACCTCACTTTAGTAAACACATTCTTTTTGTGACAAAAGAAAGTTCCAAACAGCGGTACTTTATCAGGGCGTCACAGTGGAAAGACCCCTTAAACGTAGTGGCATGAAATGTTACAGAATGAAAACGCAGATCCACCAAATTAAATTATTATTATCCAACAATACTTGACTAATTAAACATCTTTAATTTTCAACAAAAATATACTCTCTCTAGCTCATATAATGAACGAATTAATTAACGACTCACTGCCACGCGTTGTTAAAAAGTTATACTCAATTTAAAATCTTTGGGATCTATGCGACCCCACCAACGCCGGGTTAAAATCTAGCAGAGATATTTGCAAAATATTCTTCCCTTTCCATTAAATTTCATCCCCGTACAGTAACTCTGAGAGTGAAAATTACAAATTACATTGAGACAAATCATTGCCCAACTATTCCTCCCCCACCCGCGCGTTCCGAATAACCACCAAGAATTCGTCGCACGAACTTCATCATTCACATCGACAAAATTCGATTCCGCGAGGCAATCGACGATTCCACAAACGCCCTCCGCTTTCCGTTGAACATCTATGCCTACCCCCGTGGACACGAACACGTTGCTTGCAGAACAACTCGTTCTTTGTCGTGGCACGCTTCGACCTGAACAAGACGCGAACGGAATTGCTGATCGCCATCATCGTGCCGTCGGGCTTGTTCGTCATCAGCCTGACGACGCTGGTGATCATCACGCGATCGGTGCAGGTGGGCGACGACGCTAAAATGCGATGCAGGTACTGCGTGGACAAGCAGGCGGTGGAGGGCGAGGACGAAGGGCTGGTGGAGGCCACACCATCCTCGTCCCAAGGTCAGATGAACGAGAACGAGATTAAAAGTATGGCGCTTTAGCAGTTTAAGCCCCCCGGGACAAGCAGCGCGCTAGGTTACGAGAGGGTGCCATTGATCGACACCGACGAGGCTGAGGACTCGTTTTAAACGGGGACAAGCCGAGCCACGTTGCGTTCCTCGATTAAAATTACAGTGAATTTGATCGATGCCGAAGAACGAACGTTCCACTGAACCGCGAATGCGCCTCGTGTGTCGCGCGCGACGGAAGTGCCGGGCACAGGTGAGCGTCGCGTCGAGTGGTTAAAAATTAAAATCAAATGAATTCTTTGAGGAGGAGCAAATTAAATGTTTCAGGGCAATGTAAGTGTAATTGAAGGTGTATTGCGTTTTTTTTTCGGAAGGCTGACCACTATATTTTTGCAATAGAGTAAAGCAGAGGTGTATATAGTTTTGCAAATTGAAAAGTTACGTGCTAGGTTGCACTCGAAGGGTACGTTGAAAGAGAAGTTATGGAAGAAGAAATATTTTTTGGGGAAGATAATTGTCTTTGAATCGTTCGATGTCGAGTTTAACTGAAACGTGCATGTTGGCGAATGCGACGGGATTTAGTATGCGTTACGTTCATGCACTTTCTGAGAGAGCGCACAATAAATGTGGTCGAGTTGTCTTTTACTTCTTCGGGTATTATTCAATTATCGATACGCGATAACCGAAACGATTCGTTGATACATTTAAAAAAGCATGATGGAGCTTTCAATGGATGGTCTTCCCAAAAATAAGAAGATGGAGGAATGCAAAACGCAAAATATTTCAAAGTATCCCATATAAGGGGCCAAAGTAATTCTATAATTATCCAACTTGCATATATTCTGTGTATATTTTGCATTATCACCGATGCCTTTCAACCGTTTCTAACCATTTCTTCTAAACGAACTGACAAAATAACGTTCAACTGCACTTAGAACAGTAGCGGTGTGAAGCAAACTTAAAGTACTCGAAAGGGATCGTTCTTCAGCGACGCAGCGCATCAAAGAAAATTAGGTATAGAAGACGATCACTTTCGAGGACCTCAATTATGTTTTAGAGGACTGTGCACGCGTGGAAACATGGCTTAAGGTAACCCCAAAGACTTACGATGATCGATCTTGGACCGTACACTAATCGAAAGCGCAAAGTCTAAAGTAAATGTTTAAGATACTGTTTCGTGAATTCACGAATAACGTACAATTTCTTATCGTTAAAGGATGACCCCGCGCGTACTGAGCGTTCTCTATGTCTATGAATATTTTATATAAGGAAAGAAAATAGTAGAATGGGAACGGTGCTGACTGACGGCGACATTAGTGTAGACCTGCCTGTTAGGTGTGAAAAATTCATGTTTATCAATGTACGCGATACGCCAAGTCACGAATGACATTATTGTCGCGATGCTTTCGATGTACAAAGTAGATTAGAAAAACTACTGGAGGTTATTAGGAGCGTACACGAGAACCGATCTGTCTTCGGTTGACAGCGAATTTCCAATGACTGGAGCCAGTTCATTTTGCGCTGACGTCTAGTGTCAGTTCTGATTTCAAGTAATTTTGTACAATTTAAGAACCTTCTAGGCGATAATGAGATGTTTAAATGATAATGGTATATCGTTGTGTGATACAATATTTAACACACGAAACTGAAAGCAGGTTGCTACTATCGAATACAGTATCGTAGGTCGACGTATAAAATATTATGTGGTCATGAACTTGTTGGAACAACGTGTAAAAGGAAGTGCACGCTGCATTGTACACATTTTGGGATCACTAGTTTGTTTAAAATAATACTGCATTATCTGTGATGAATAAGAGACAGAGAAAGTTCGTTCACCAAGGTCTTGATTAATTACAATTACGAGTTAACTACCAGTAATAGGATTCATAACTATTGAACTAAGACACTTTGTATATAATTACTCTATCTTTCTTTCCTGGAGTTCTAAAATATTAAAACTTGGCCCCCTAGTAAACCGATATTTTCTGGTATCGAATGATAAGAATAAAAGAAGATTTAAAATTAAATGGCCAAGATTTCATAAAGAATGCATGATTTCAATCTAATCAACAGGTGAAAGTGTAATTTTAGGTAATGATAATTATGATCGATACAGAAACCAAACATACTTTAAGGTAATAGCTTTTAACACGATATCTGGTAATTAGTTTGTTCCGCGTACACTCTGAGCTTATTGTTTGGAGAATAAACTTTTCTTCTGCCTCCCTCTCGCCTATACAGCACAGATGGTAGTATAATGTATTATACACACGCAGGAAATGACAGTGTCTCTCCGACACGTGTAAAACATGCTGGATACCAGCGGAATTATATATTTTCAAGTTCACCACACGGTCTATGTGCCTTCTTCCGTTTATGCTAAATGTCGATATACTATAATCACTCGTGTCTTCGAATAGCGTAACTCTTTCGCTATGGAATGGTAAATCAAAATAAAAGATCAAGGATATTCTTGTTGTTACAAAAAACGAATACAGAAAAGACGAGAATTCCAATTAGTAATAAATTTAGACTTTCGTCATATTATTAAATCTGTGACGAATCGGGCCCAATAAAGAGAAATACAAATCTACAGACAGTACGAAGCAGAAAACGGGAATAGTTTTTAAAAGTACTAAATTTAAACAGCGAAAGGGTTAAGTAAATGGTGTATGATGTGTAACAAGTCTAAACTGAAGAAATCTGTACTTATACAAGTAAATGTATATTCATGTTGTACTCGTTGATCGTTCGAATATATTTGTAATGATGTATATGTACGATACATGTGTCATTTATAATAAAATTATTGTTTAACAAATTCTTCCCTCCCCGTTCAACTGTCTCCATTCTTCGAACGATTATGTTTCAAATCAAATGAGCTACTTTGAAGGAAACTGGGTTACCTGAAAATTAGTTGGATCAAACGTATTCTAAAAAGAAGGCAAACACGACATTCGAAGTGCAAGAAGATCAATTTTCAGCTCTGTAATAATTACATAACTCACGAAGGAGCAAATTATACATTAATTGTTATTAAATGAACATTCGATATGCACATTCGATTTGAATGCATTAGTACAATACACTGTAATGCTGAAAAAGCTCATGATCAAAGGTAATTTGCATATTGGACAACAGTCCAGAGTTGCAAACATAAATGTGTCAATAGCCGTTTTAATGCTACGTAAAATATCACATGTGAAAACAACAGCATTAATAATACCCTACATGAATTCATTTCTACCCCCTATTGAAATTAATCAATAAATATTCTGCTCTGAATTATATTTGGTAGCTGGAATCGAAGGCTGCATACAAATAAATATTCCCGTGCTTCCAAATTGTGCGTTCACACCAAACACGTTCTTGTTGTAAGATTCTAAATGAAATATCGGCTATAATCTTCTGAGGATTGCAATTTCTTACTTGTTGCTGTAAACCCTCTTAAACGAACTAGTTGCTCGTCGTACAAGGAATTACGATACATTATATTTAAACAAATAGATCCTAGATAATCGTTTGAAATAACACTCCTTATTTCTCGAAAGGTTTGTTCTCAGGAATTATTTAAAGACAGAAGAGGCAGATTAAACATAGATATCGTAAAATGGGGGGAGAATAATAATGCAATCGCGAGTTGCGTGTCTTGAAGTACTTCGTGTCGAGGACACATCTTAAAGAAGCTACATTGCGCAAAATAGGGTAGGATGATAACAAATTATGATGTATTCGAGATAGTTACTTCAATATCATAATTTGTACCAGGCTCGTAGCGTACGAAGATAGAAATATTTATTACGGATTATCTTAAAGGACAATCTCATGGTAATGTTCACTGATAGAGCGTAGGTTCGATACTGTTTAAAGTTGATCTTTGGATATCTTTGTACGATCAATACAAAAATAGAGAGAGTGTAAAATAAATTTGCAACAAATAAACTGCATTACATTCAGCGTTATTTTTAATCATTATTTAGAATATTAGGTCCAACAAAGAAAAAAAGATGAATTTTATCCAATTCTTCTGATAGAAATGATTTCGATTTAGTGGAGGGGGAATCAGAACTAAATATTCATATTTCGTTGTGTACCGTCAACTTAAAAATAAAATTGATGTTATTCGGTAATTATTATCGACGTTCGTGAATGCTTCATTTGTCGAATTAAAACATATTCTACCCAATCATGTCGATGGGTCGAATCTGACGTTTAATTACGATCCTATCATTTCGATGAAAAAGGAAACAAACCCGGAGCCCACCGACAATTACTCACACCGAAAGTAGGTCGAGATTAAAATTAAGTACCTGTCATTGATGAGTGGCAAATCAACGTACTGACAATTGAAACGAGTTTCGTTATCCAATTTTGTTAATATAATAACAAATATTCGTTTTTCCATGTTTCAAGTTAAAATATATTTCGTCACTTGGTCGAACATTTGCGAATGAAATAAATTGTGAAAATTGAGGTAGGTTTTTGATTTCTTTAGCCTGGCTTTTCGATCAATGAACAAAAGTACACAAGTGGATTTATTTTACAAAATGAGGCACTAATGAACAGAAATTGAAGTATCAACATTTCAACTGCAAACATTTAAATCTCGATTACAACTCTTAAACAAGAGCTTTATTTAATTGGATTGGCTACGTTACTTTTCTACATTGATCGAAAAAGGAGGTCAACAAAATGGAAAACTCATCTTCATTCCTACCTCGTTCCTTCCACCGACCACATAAAATCGATGGAATGAATGTCCTGACATTTTGCGAGGAAGGGAGCCCTTACATGCTGGGGAAAGTACAAACCTCCGCTAACCTTATACGAAGGGTTGGAAGCATCAGATCGATACACTAATGTAATCAGACCTTGATACCATCTACACACCTAGGTCATCGCTCAAAAACAGAATCGCCTGTTTTCGTCTGTATATGAAAGTTTATCTTCTCAAGTTTTACCATAGATAACCGAGGCTTCTTTATATTAAGGTAGGAGATAAATTTCCAGTTTAAAACTTGACGTGGTTATTATACAACTAAAATGCCGTGGATTTAAATTAAAGGCGAAAGATTCCTCTCAGCGAACGCAATAAAAACGAGTCAAGTGTTTAGAAGGCATTAATTTCACCATTGTCACGTTAAATGTTCATCTTTCTCAACTAAACCCGTTAAAAGGTAATACAATTTTCTACAGAAATGTGGAGTAACATGTTGGCGTTATAAAAGGAGAATCAAGAGCAGAGAGTGAAGATCACTTGTTCCCCCTTTGAATAGTTAGGAAATATAATAGAAAAGCCTGAGAAAAGTTCAGGACTATCCATACACTTCAGTTATGTTACTAATATTATTTAAAAATGTATGAAGTTAATATCATATCGAAATGCAATCTGTTTGATTCTGTTAGCGCTTTTTTTTAAACATAGAACGGTTTGATATCGATGGTTGCCTCGTGATATTGGAGAAAAACGAATAAATATACACGCGCAATAACAAAATGCAATCAGCCGAAAATCATTACGCGGTCAAGCCCGTAGCGATTAAAATAAAAAAGCCAGTTGCGAAAGGTAAGTAATTAATCGAAGGCAAGATTCTCTTTAAATATAGAAGAATCTTCTTGGAATATCAAAGGTGAGAATAACGAAATACACGAAACGCAGGGGAAAGCGAGTCATGGAAGACAAATTGTATTATCGATGGGTACGGTTGAATGCTCTGGGTAACGTAAATGGGAATCACGCGAGCATGGCTCTCGGATCGATAACGGAAACGGAATAATCGTTTTGATGAGTTCGTTGAACGAACACGAATGGATTCCGTGAAGAACGAACTCGCGTGTTTCCGTCGAAGCTTTGTTACACCACAATGCCCAGCTCAACTTGTAGAGTCTGACTACACATTGGTTTATTCTACTGAAATAGTATTGCTCTGAGGAAGGACGATCCTAGTTCTGATAATTTAAATGTGTCCAACATAGCATTATATTTAAGATACTAAGAGGTCATTGTAGACCCTCGAAAAGAAATAAAATAAAATTAGGAAATATTGATTGATATTTATAGAAGATATTGCACTGTAATTGTATTAAAATTCTTGATGTTCAGCGCCTCTTTCTCTCTTTTCCTTTTAATATCAAACGAAAGAATAAATTTGTGTCCTTAAAGAATGCCTACTAAACGAGTAATTGTGAATATCTTGTGCCATCAATTATCCACATGATACTCAAATAACGTTATTAAATTGTTAAGAGTGTCTCCTGAATATACAAATTTAAACCTAGCTAACTTAGTATCGCGTGAAACACGTTTACTTTCATTACAACGTGAAATGCATCTAAAACGAATTAACCTACTTTAAAAGGGACATTCAGAGATGTTGATGATCGATAATGAAATACACATTATACTATCTGAACGCGTGGATCGATAATGACCGTTGATACTATTCGCAGATACAGTATAATGACGAATGAAGTATTCGTAGAAGCTAATGACATAGAAATGCTTCAGAAATCACATTTAAACTATTGTTCTTACGATTAATAACTCAGGCTCATTTAAGAAAATATTCTGGTACAGGTATTTATGCGAATAGTTGGAGCAAGTCCAAAAACATTTGCAAAAACTCCATGCAATATAACATATGCACACCTGATTTTATTTTTAGTTTTACCACGGTCATTATTTTAGTTGATGATAAATTTAAAAAAATACAGCACACGTGATACAAGGAAGCCCTTACTAAGCAGCAGTTGGAAAGTATCGATTACGAATAATTTATAAGAATTCAATATAAAATATCTACTCGTCGCCGAATTAGTCTTTAAACTGAGTCATAGTATTAATTCTTTAACGATCGAATTTTTCGCAATCTTAAATATGTATACGAATCGCTCTTAAACAAGAAAGCTGTTTTATCAACAGATGAATATTGCACTTACCTTGAGTTGCTCTTGCCGTTTGTAAGCTCGCAGCATGAGCTGCTTCCGTTCTTCCTCCGACATCAGGGGTTCGCGAGCAGGCCTCCCAGCCCCTCTTTTCTGCAACTTCACGATGACCTTTGTTTTTTCGTTCATCCCCAAGTAATCCTTCAGCTTCTTTTCCGGTAACATCTCCTTTCCTGAGAACCAAAGCTGCGCCAATTGCACATCGACCACCTGTACCGAGAAAATCCCAATTCCAATATCCATGCAAATAACACACGTAACATTTTCGATTAGAAAACAGTAGAACTGCTTAAATATTAAAAGTCACTTCGGGCTGCGTATATCCAATGTACTTTGCATTGCAAAGCAGCGCAAGAACTAGATTTTACTGTAAATTTCTGTGTTAGCGGTGAACCAATTCTCGAGGCAAATAGGATCCAGAACACTATACAGTAATAATTATTACTTAGCTAGAATGTTTAAGCAGTGCATTAGAAACTGTGTGTAATATTCCTGGAATTAACTCTCAGGTAAATTCGATTCAGATAGTAAAATCTAGTTCTGTACACTCTTGCACAAAGTTGCTGTGATATTTTTTACACGTTCGAGCAAGGGATAATAATTACTCAAGCCCTTGCAGACCCTATACACCCTTCTTACTAGCAAGAGGAATTAGTTAAAATTCCAAACATCATCGACTATAGAAAGTAGATTATTCTTCTAAATATTGCCAAAAATAGGTATTCCTGCAACTATTCATTTATAGGAAGTCCAACTAAAATGTAGCTATACAGGATAATAGACCTGGTAATCGGTGAAAACCGAGCCGATAGCTGCGATTGTCAAATATTCTAGTTAGATATAAGAATTTCTTCAACTTGGAATACTTTGATAGAATGTAAGAATAAATGTAACTTGAAATGTTTGCAACTTCTATATAAAATAAAAATACTTATGTGAAATTATCAAGTGTTTGATTATTCCTACCCGACCTCAAAACACGAGTATAGTGTTATGATAGAAAAATAAGTGGCACTTGGAATATTTCAACGAGATACTAGAATTGATGGGATTTTAAAAAATTTCAAAGTCCTTCCTGCTTCAGCACCTTACTGAAATATACCAAGTTCCAATTCCTTGGTGAGGTATTCCAAGTTATATCATTAATGCATTCCTTCCACAAATAACGTTATTGTTTATATAAAGGTTTATGTTAAATAAATTTGTTTTCCGTTAAATAAACTCGAAGAAACCAGCAAAATTAAAGCGGGAATGTGTTTTCGTTTTATTGTGATCCTTTCTTTCTTTTCTGTCGAATGGAATGCGTTCTCTTTAAATAATTGTTACTCTCAAAGACACATTTGTAATTCGCGGGTGTCAAATAACCGAATTTTACCCGTGCTGAATTCCAATTCCTACCACGCGTAGCGTTACAATCGGCTTCGAGACTTCACCGGTAACGCTGCATGTGACACTGAAATGGTAATAGGGGTGCTAGGACCCCACAAACCGGTGACAGAAAAATGCAATGATTGATAGATCTATCCTATACCTGGTCTGTGATAATACCTAGTATAATAATTATTTTAATAATTGATCGGATTACGCAATACACCCTGCGTACTAAAAACAAACAATCATTACCTCTAAAGATGCTTGCGTCCCACTAAGGTCCTCCGTATTCTCAAATTCCTGACGAATGACATCGTGGGGCGGAAGTCCCATCGGATAAACGATGGTCACAGCGCCTCTCAGGATGTCCAGCGCGTCTTGCACGATTTTCTGCGTGACCAGTTTACCTTGCTGCACCAGCTTCTGCAATAAGACAGAGAAACCATCAGCGAAACGAGCGGCGAAAGCGAAGGAATCCATCTTCGGCTCGTTAGGGACGAGAGAACGCGAGACCCAGGAGAGATTACCTTCGAAACCATAGCTCGTGCGTCCTCGATCGTTTTGCTCAAGACCTCCCGCATCCTCGCATTAGGCTGTCTGCCGTTTCTTCGGCCTGAAACATGGAAACCATCCGAACATTCCAGCCGGCCCGAGAGTAATTAACGCAACGATTACAAGCCCCATTCGTGGCAAGAATAATCCCACTGAGCCAATTTCTCGACCGCATTGTACGCCCCGTCCAGCCGATAACCGCCATTTGCATCTACTCTAAGGCAAAGCTACGTTGGACACCCGTAAAACAAAGTGCACATCCTCTACCAGCCGTGCCGCCGTCGTTTCTCGCTCGTGACTAGGTTCTCTGCTAAATATGGTCTCACGTACCGATAACGTCCTTGTTAAACGTCCATCCGCCCATTGGTACGCACTTCTCGCCCCACTCGTCCTTGAGCTTCAGCTCTTGTATCTGCTCGTCGGTGAGGCCCATCATGTTGTGGGGCAGCATGGTGCCGTGCTTGGCCAGCTCCTCGATTTCTAGTTGTTTTTTTTTTTGGTCCATGGTTAAACGTAAACTCCGGGTAATTATTATCCCGGCGCGACGTATGACTAATATCACACGGCGCCAGGATAGATGGGTTCATAAACTGCGCCCTCGACTTCTTATTACGCGCCGTTATTACGAGCCGCGGGTGAGGCCTTCACGAGATAATCGTTAATGGACTTCTCGCGTTAATATCTTAGGAACCGAGGCCAGCGCCATTGTGCGAAAGGGAACTTTGGAAGCGCAGAGAACACGGCTTGGGAAGTCGACTTGAGGGTTTGCTTTAATGTGCGATCAGCCATGGCAATTCAGTGCCTCGGAAACGTATAATTACCGCTTCGTGGGAGGTGGACGTTTTTTCACTAATTGTGTTAATTGATTGTAAATTGTTACTTAATATTTTTCATGGTAGTTGGGACACTAAGGCTTTGAGAAGAATAGTATTCAATATGATATACCTAATCTTCATTGAATCTCTGACTATTAGAACATTCTGAGTACCTATTAGACGCATAGGCTATGTAACTTGTATGTGCTCGGTAATAAAGACGTTTAATAATAATAATGATGATAATAATTTCAAAGTCCAACATTTGCAACAGCTCCGTACGAACCTACCAGGGTAAAGGCACACCGAGCAAGAAAGGTGTTCCTTCCATGCAGCGGTTCAGCCTTGGCGGTGACAAAAAGTCCACCAAGATCAAGCCAGATAACTCTCTCTCCCACGGAAAACGAGCAAATGAAGAATGGAAAAAAAGAGGAAAATTCTCCCAGATTACTCGCGATCCGCGCGGCATTAGCATGCGCCATTAGGTTAATGGCACAATCCGAAACAAAATGAAGGGATACGTGGCTGGTTATCGTCGATGAAATCATTGGCATTCGAAAGAGCCCGCGGTTGTAATGCTCGATAAAATCGTGCAGGTTCGGTAGACAGGGGCCGTTACACGCCGGGGCGAAATAAAAAGGGACACAGACAGCGGTAATAATGTGTTGCAGGCCGTTACCTCGGGACAACTCATGCCACTTAAACTTACGATCACGCGGCTCGGAACTGTGCGTAAACAAAGCGCGACTTTCTAGGTAACCTGCCCGTTTCTTTGCACGCCATTAGATGTCATCTTTGCCGAAGCACTTTCCCTCAAGGGGCAGGGGGGGGGGGCAGAGAGAAGCATCATTACCATAACATATTCTGGAGATCTTCAGCCGGCCGTTGTAAATAATAGTAATGCCGTACAGAACGTCTTCAACCCGCGCCTCTACGTGTGTGTCGTACAGAAACTGGCTCTCCTCGCCTTTCTTCACGTGCAGTCGAACCATTTTCTTGGAAGCCTTGAACAAAGTGACGCGCCGTGAAACCCGCGAGCTTTTATTAGCGCGTATTATGTCGCCGTTCCCCGCCAGTAGCTATCCAGAATACACGAGATTCTACCTCGAACGAATTTCACGAAGTAGCCACTTGCTACGTCTTGCTATTTCAGTATCACTGTTCTCCTTTAACTGGTATAGCTTGAAAGACACGGTCCACTTACGAGAAAAAATGCAAGTCAGAGTGGAAGGGGTTGAATTGTGAATACGTATTGGCAGAATTATTTAAATGTCATAATTACCGGAGACCTTACAAATACATACGCTGTCTGGTTCAAGTATTCAGGAGTTCCAAATTAACGAAAGAAATTATTTATTAGTCGATTTCGTGAGCTCTGACGCTTAGAATACTGAGATGTAGATTAATTTCTACGGTGAGAGGGTCGATTCGCTCGATATTTGCGACTGATGGCACTGGGCACGTGCTTTTTGCGCGAGAAATACACTCGGCAGTTTCCTTCGACGTCGAAGGAACGTATTTCCGACAGAACTGACCGAGAAGCGACAAGATCGCGGCAACGCTAGCAGACAGGGGGACTCCTAGCAACAGACGCATCGATTAAACAAGCCGAAACGTGGTGAGCTGCATTGTTCATTGCATAATGATAAATTCCAAACACGCGGTAATTGCTACCGCTCGCAAACTTTGCAAAGTTCAAGTCAATCCCAGTGTTTCCGTCATGCCCTCGGTCGTAGATCCTGCTCACGTTACTCCGTCCGCTGATGACTTCCAGTTGAATCTATTAAGCCCGATCAATCACTTTAAAATTCCATTTTATATGAGAATTTTACAATTCCTTATATATTTAATATACATTTCATTTAACAGAATTCTCATTTGTCATTCATTTTTCAAAGAAGGTACAATGAAATGGCCAAAGCGCGAGGTACGCAAAATAAAACGGTGTCGTTTAATGAGTATATAATTATTGTGTTTCATTATTGTATAATATACATATTTACATTCTAGTGAAACACGGATTACAAGAATAAAGACGATCATGTATCGTTACAAATAACGAAGAGACATTCAAACACGCTCTCTCTCTCTCTCTCTCTCTGTTTCACACACTCACCCTTTCTCTCTCTCTCTCTCTTTTTTCCCTTACTCTCGTGTTCCTACTGGCGTTTTTTGGACACAAAAATATCATGTATATATATATAATATATTCCATAGAATTACTTTATATCAATAATAATAATTAAATATTCTCGGCGTTAACGATTGCAGAATAAAAATCTATACACTTATATATCGTATCCATAATTTCATCTAATTGTAAGTGACTAGTATTATGTTAAAATACACTTATAATTCGATTCGATGAGGTGTATCATTTCTCCAGGTCGTTTCCTGTTTTCGGGATCCGAGCGAAGGTGGTCCCTATGTAGCGTAATTGCGTGTTACATGCACGAAACGTATGTGTTATCGAACGACGATCGTGTCCTCTAAATGCTCGACTGGCCGAGAACAACTTTTTAAACGAATCAGAAGAACGAAAAAGACCAGGCGGGTTCCGCGAACCACCGACCCGGCTGACACGCACAGATTTCGCACGGAAACTTAACGATAAACTCTACGACAGTTTCAACGCTTCAACATCGATACGTGTGACAACGACGATTGCTTAATCAACGAGCTGGGTGCCGTTATTATATATCGGCCGGTCCCGCGGCAAGCAGGACTCGAAGAACTTACACTTTTACTCAAAATCCTTTCGCATTGCTTCGATTAATCTGGTTAATCGTGAGATTAGGGGACGCGTGGGGGGATTACGACGATCATAGCGCGATATGAAACTCCTCGCACAAGCGACACCGAACGGTGGCAAGCGCGTCCGTTAAATCCGTCGGTCGTAATGTTCATAAATAGATACACGTACATACGTGCGATATACTACGGTACTTTACACGATCGCCCGTCTAAATCGTGACGTTCTGAAAACCGAATCGCTCTAAAATAACCGCCCCGACTCGATATGACGCGGCGTGATATGGTACGATAGAAAAATTGGCATTTGGTCCAGAAAGAAAGATACAAAATACGGGGGGCCCTTAGGTGCTAAACGATGTGGGGATTTGTAATATTGTGCGCGACTTGCTTCCATCTTTCTTTCGTTTTGGTGAGGCTAAGAGCATCGTGCGATGCGGGATACGCAGACTGCAACGTATCATCGGCGACTACGGCTCGAAAAATATTCGCTTCATCTCCGTGATGTCCGACGCGCGATCGTCGAGAACGTCTACTATGGGGGGCATCGTTCCTGCCCCCAGAAATAGAACATCGCGTTTGGAGCTTGGAGCGACAATTAACTGCAAAAATAACGAGCTCATCCTACACGGGAAACACGTACTCTAATATCTCTAATCGTTTCTCGCCGATTGGGTGTCCTGCCATTAACGACTTTCACGATCACTGGACGGCAAGATCCTTGGACAACGAAACTTGGCGCAGAGAACTTCTCGTCTAGAATTACGATAACAATAAATTACATCCTCTTTCCTCTCTCTTCATTCCCCAACGATACGACTGATCTATGCTAAGCATCTCGGACATCCACAGAAATCTCGCTTCGCATCGATTAAAGCTCGTGCGCGGTATTGTTAATCTTTCCCTCCTCCTGAATAGAATCTGGACCGGCTCATGTTTGTTGAGACTCTTGAGGTATTCTAATCGTGGTATCGTCGAACCAGGGGTAGCGCGTAGGTCCAGTTATTCCTCGTCAATGGTAGGCTCGACATGTCGCAGTTCTTTCAGGATCCTCAGCTCCTGGTGCTGGTCATCCTGATCCTGTAGAGTCGTGTAAGGACCGTGCAACGGGGATCGCTGCACGGTTGGCTCCTCTCAGACCTTGCTCTCAGGGCCGTCCGTCGTGTGTTTGAAGGAGTTGCGAATCTTGCTGAGGTGAAGGGCGGCTAGATGGCCGTAGCTCTTGTTATACCATTCTGGAGTGCGTCCTCTGTAAAAGGCAGAAGGAGAAACTGATTATGGTGATGTGATCTCTTTTCCATCCTAATTGCCATGAGTAACTTCTTTACTCACGTCTTTACCCAGATATTTCTTTGTACATTTCGAAACGTAAAGTGGCAAGATGTTATAAAGCCTGAACTTACTTTGTATCCACTCTGGAAAGGTGCATGATCCTTGATTTGCCACTGCCGCATGGCTCGATAAGATAGCGCGAGGCCAAAACAATACCACGTGTTCCACCAAGCATGACAGGAGCATCCGGATGCTCCACGGACGTTTCTACGATGACGCAGGCTCCTTTCGGAAGATCGTTACGCCAGGATCTACGAAGGAGTAGATCATTTACAAACCTCCCATTTCTGTTCACAGCTCCCGTAAATATATCTTCCTATTTGTCCATGCTAATTTTTTTCATCTTATTAAATGTGATGTAATTTAAGTCAATTCGAAGCTCACCTTAACACGCAATAATCCCTGGCAGGAAGGGGACTCATATTCCCAGTGGCGTATTGAAAAACCTCCACATTAGCGTCCAGCTTGGCCACCAGCCTGTACTTCAACAGCTGAGGATCCCAAATGTGCCTCTCCCTCAGGACACGATGAAGAAGCTCGTTCGGTGGAGCTTCAACCTCTGTCGACACTCGCCACAGTCGAAGCGGATGACCGTCTCCGACCTTCTTGTAAGCCATCTCCACGGTGCTGTCAGCGGGATTGTTGACGGTGACCCATCCTCGACTTCTATGAGCAAACCATTGAGAATACAATTTTACCACATGGAGTCTATATTTCTCCTTTCATAATAGCAACTGAAAGGGGCGAAGTCACGCTTACTTTTCACGCGCCTCCTTGAGCAGAGCCGTGGTGCAGGCATAAAGATATCCCCTCCAGTCCTGCTTCAGCTCCGATCCAAGCTCCTCCAAGGCAACTGGCACGCTCTCCTCCATGTAATTGAAATGGCACTGCGTCAGCATATCCGAGGAGACCTGATGCAACAGAGAACAGGGAAACGAATACGATCAGTCAGTGGGTATGCCTTCCCTCGATTCGTGAGAACGTGTTCAAATAATCTCGGATCGGAGCGCGATCACAATCGGCGGGGTCTCTCCCGCGACGACGGATGACGACGCTCCTCTCCCGAACGACCTGGACGTTCGGCATCGCTGGCACTCACCATGAATAATTCACGATGCATCTTGACCAGATACAGAAGACAGTCGTGAGCGGCTTTGTTTTCCGACAGTTCCCTCTGATCGGGAATGCCCACGGTCTTTCTCCTACGTGGCGATACGCTGCTCGACCTGTTGGTCACGTTCGTGTTGCTGTGGTTGAAGTGGAACAGGCTCGGTGCCAGGCACACGGCCAGGTTCGAGGCTGTCATTTGGTTGTAGGGAGCGTTGCTCGCTACGTGGTTCAAGAAATCGAGCAGAGTCTCCAACGCCTCGCGGTGCTCGTCGGGCAGAAGCAGCAGGACGCATTGCACCGCCTCTGGACGCAGCTCGACAGGTACATCTGCAACGATTATGGACATTGACGATTACCTTCGGCTCGTTAATTCGAATAAAAACGGAGGAGTTGTTGGTTCTTTCGATTCGAACAGCTTTTATTTTCAGTTATCGCGTGCAAACTTGAGAATTTAACTCAATCTAAGATACAGTATCTTCAAGAACGAATTAATAGTTCGGGAGTTTGAAAGAGATTTGACGAACTTTGAGGGAGATACGCAAATTCACGACCATACTGCAAAAATCATTGAATTTGACTTTAATATTGAAAAGTCGCAAACGTCTATCTTCATCTGCTGGAAAGATGAAGAAGAACAGCATGTACTCACGTTGGAAGATGGCGATGAACGTCTCCGACAGCTTGTTCGTCAGTAGAGCCTCTGGCAGTTCCCTGAAGTACTGTTTCACAAGATCGGCCACATCAAAGGCCTGTTGGCCATCAAAATTGATGTTGTCCCCCAGCGTCTCCGTCATCATTTTCAGCTTCTGTATCCTGGACCTGACACCGCTCTTCCTGAAGATCCCCACCTGATCGAGGGCATTGGCCCTCAGCCATCGCAGAGCGATCTGAATACACTTTGGTAAGGCCTGCCCGGTCCTCTGCAAGGACAACAGCAACGGTACCCCAAACACCGTTTTATCCTTATAATCCGGAGTCTTTATCTTCCTGATGAATTTGGGCAGCTCCCAGTTCCAGCCTGTGCGATGCGTGGGGCAGTATCGTTCCATGCAAGCTGTCAGTTTCAGCAGAGCCAATTTCCTCAATACCAACAGTTGTCCGCAGGACATCGAGGCCATAGCTCTAGGGCACAGTGGGTCCAGGGGTTCGGGGTACAAGGACCCCCTCTGGAAACTGTGCCACCTGACGACGGTACCCTTGTGTCTGGGGGAGTCCTCCTCCTGATCCGAGTCGCGGCTGGCGACCGTGGAGCTGCTCTCCTGGCTTCCAGCGAGCTCCGAGCTCCTGGACCTCGACTTCTCCCTATAAACGGTCACCTCTTTGGACAAAGGCTTGCCATCCCTGTAGGAATCCTCCCGGTGCCTGAAGCTCTTGTGCATCTTGTCCTCCCGCTTCAACGTGGCCACCTTATCCTCCTTGTACCTATCCTGACTCTGCGTCAGCTTCTCCCTGTACCTCTGCGACTCCTTACCGAGGTTCAGACTTCCGCCGCGACTGTTAATCGGGGCGGTCTTGGTCGGCGAGTCCTTCGGATTCTGGGGATGGGCGGTCACATACTCCAGCACCTTGGCGTGATTGCTGTTCGCGTCCCTGAAGTACCTGTGACGCCAGCTAGTAGGCTGGCACTCGGAGTCGCTGAGGGCGCCCTGGTCCTCCCGGCCACGGTGCAGGAACCTCCTGGCGCGGTTCATCTTGGTGCGCGTCGGCGTAGGCGTTGGCCCACCACCCTGGGAGCCGTCCGAGCAGTAGCTGGAGGAATCGTCGCCGAACGGGCTGGGCGCGTTGGCCAGGTGATAGGGCGAGGCTGGTAAGGTGACAGGGGACTCGGGCACGTGGAGAGGCGAGCCAGGTAGAAGATCGTTGAAGGAAACAGGAGCTGGACCCGTCGGCGACACGTCCACGCAGTTCAGCTCCTTCATCTTCTGCTGCATCGACATCACGTCGAGGATCTGAGGGCCGCTGATGACGATGCCGTCGCGGTTCTGACGCTTCCGCCGTCGGGACTTGAGCGACTCCACTCGCCTGAGGAAAGCCTTGGCACCGTCCCGAAGCCTCTCCGAGCCGGTTCTCCGAAATCTGGGACCGATCTCATCGGGAAGAGTCCCAGGTGGTAGGCTGCTGTATCTGAGAGTGTCCAGCATCGTGTCCTCGGCCTCCTCCGCTTCAAGACGATCCTCCAGCGAGTCCTCCTCGGACTGCACGTTCTGCCCAGCTATCGCCTGCAGCCTCTCGACGTTCGCTTGCGTCACGTCGCACACACGCGACCAACGTCTGGTCTTCTTCTCGAAGGTCCAATTCTCGCTCAGGGCGCACTGTGTATCTTCGTCCGAATCATCGCCGCCACCCTGTAACGGTCAGCGCGCGTTGAGAGCCGAGACACACCGTGCGTGAACGGGCGAATTTCAGTGCCCTTAATTAAAAGGAAAGTTACGAGCCGGCCTTAATCGTGCGGCTCATTTGCATAAGTAGGTAACAAGCGTACGGTCATAAGCAAGCGCCCGGGGTTTTAGAGGCGTTTCGATAAACGGGCTACGACGTTCCGCGTTCTACTGTCGAACCGATCGGAAAGGTCCCTAGCACACGTCTAGACAGATAAATTCTGGAATTATACGCGTGATCCACGGCCGTTTCACGGATGGATTATTTTCGTTCGGTTACGGGAACGAGACTTCTGGAAGATTACAACGAGCTAATGACGTGATTCGAGGGACGTGACTCATGATACACCGGCGGCCGTCCGTTCGAGAGAGCGGGAGAAACGTTTCGTGAGATTAACGACTCGTGGCGAATGTTTAGCGGCCGCCGGTGGCAACGGTTGATAATCAATTTGCGTTTGATGTAGCGACAAATTAAGGACCACCGTCGAGGACGCTATCTGTACGTTGTAATTAATTGTAGAAAGTGTTTCGTGTGCCCGGCTGCCTTTTACCCGAGGATTACCGCGATCCACAGCGACACATATGTAAAGCTTATAAGCTATATGTCTCTTCCGGCATCTAGCGAGTGGGGGGGGGGGAAAAAAGCCAACGACCAGTTTCTACCACGAAAACGGAGGTTTTTCAGAATCAAACGTTCGCATGCACTTTCTACTTGAACGTTACGCTCAGCTGTACCACCCAGAACTTAGATGTGACATTTCCCCTCCCAAGAGAAAGAAGTTTGTGTAAAATGCTTCTATATTACTCGCTTGGATTACGTCCATTAGAAATATACCTTGAAATCTACATTTCACTGTATTAAATTAATTCGAATACCGTGTTCCCCACGTTTCCCATATGATGCCATGCCTCCTCGTTCAGCTGTTAACTCCATCACTTCCTAACAAGAAGATAGTAAAAAACGACTGGGGGCGAATTACCACACTGTAAGCGCGAGGGCATGACGTAACTTTAATCCGCCTGCTAATGATTGCCCTTAGCATGACGAGGATTACCGAGTCCCCTTTAAGAAGTGAAGTAACGCGATCATATTCCCGAGCATAAGGGGGGAGGACTACAACGGGGATTCTGAATACGATTGAGCGCGACCGGATGGATCTCTGAATTCGTTCGATCTCGTGCACCAGCGCAGGGGACCAGCTTCCATTATGCCCTCGTGCTTCGCCACGAAACGGACTGGAAAAGAATCGCGGGACGAGATGGTTAAGTCGTGATGATGCTCGCTTCCTGGACGCTGGTGCCACCGATGGAAACCGTGCGAGGTGAAACCCGGTCCATTGTCATGTGCCGAGGATCACGTAAGGTCACACACTCTCCTGACTCGCAAGGCAGCCCTGGTGGTGCCCTACGTGGAAACAACAAAGGCGTCAAGTTTCGTAACGAGCGACAGCCGCGGCCTTATTGTTGGGAAACGAACCGCTGCCTTCGCCTATGCTTGTCAAAGAAAGAACGTGTTTCGGTTTAGTCATCTGTAACGTCTCCCCGATCGTTCTTTCAAACGGTGGATCCGATCGCGCGATTGGCTGGTCGGCTCTCCATTTAACGGGCTAACTAGTCGTTGATTCTACTACTTAAGTTGATTCATTCGCTCAGTTGTATGAGATATTCAAGTGTAGAGCGGTGAGGCTAGTTGGGAGATGATTCTGGACGGATAGGCAAGTAAAAGATTAGAGTAAACCTTTCTCGTTCCGATCGGGCGAAGATGGTCGATCAGTTTTTGATGAGGGAGTAGTTTAAGCAGGATGAATCATGGCCCTCCTGTATTCAATGAGCCCTAATGAATTGAGCGGAAGAATCTTAATTGTCCGTGAGACAATTCTGCCTATGCTGGTGCACCAGCGTGGAAATCTGATCAATGGAACTTATTTAAGAAACTCTGAGCCCCGATGACCCGCGCGGTTAATTGACCAAGCCTGTATTTACAGAATCAACGCTCGCGTTAACAGCTCCGAGTTGTATAATACTCTTTTCCCCCCGCCGCAACGTTATCGCGGCGATAAATTTTAATCGTAAACGGCGACGAGCTGGGCGATCGTTAAACGAAATCACCGGAGTGTTCCATGGAAAAGGAACACGCAAAATGACATGCAAAGTGGTCCCGGAGACCTTCGTGGCGCAGAGAACGGGCAGCTTTTTTCCATCGTCGGATGAACGTCACAGGCGACGGGGCCATCCGATTATGCGAGGGAATAATCATCGTTCCTCGGATGTGGGCCACGGGTTAAAAATACGCGGCATTGCAGAAATGGGATATCCGTCGAGAATACACCGCGTCCCGACCAGAATAGACTTTTCAGATTTTTGATGCGACCCGCGACGTCCGCTCGGCCACTTCGATTACAAATTGAGGCGCAAGCTACAACATCGTCCCGCTCGAAGGGAATTCTGCATCACGCTTCGAGGGCGAGAGTAAAATTGCACGACGACGAGATGTATCCAGTTTCCTCGCAAAAGATAACAGCTTTTAAACTTCCGCCTTCAAGCATTAAAGAACGTACCACTAAAAAGTCAAATCTAACGCTGACATATGAATTTCCTAAGCAAATGTGCATTTACACATTATATGATATATTATAGTACGCTACTACTTAGGATATTTAATCCTTTTTGACTTGAGGTTTTTGGATTCCAATCACAGCGACCAGGCTGAGGCTACCAAGAAGCGTGCAGTGGTCAATGTCCACCTAAAGCGCGCCGCGGCGAAGGGGTTGCAGATACTTGGAAATTCCTCGGGTTAAGTTATTAAAAATCTCGTTGAGTAATAGTAAGTCTTATGCGGCGGCGATGTACGTGCGTCGACTACAGCCTGTTGTCTCGAGCGAGTCCGAGGGGAACCTTATCCTCAAGGACACCCAAGCCCAGCGCGTTGGAGGAGGCAAAGGGACGTATGTACGTTTCGCGTGCGATTATCGGCGATCCGCCACTTACACTCCTCGTACGTATCTGCATTTCCGTTCCAGCGTGTTACTACGGGACGTGACGATTCTCGTACGTGAGTTATTCTCGCGGCCGGGTCGGTTCAACGAGCCGTGTCGCCCCACGTTGCCGCGACGTCACTTCCGTCTAGGCAGGTTGAACAAACCCCGATGTTTTATGCGTGACAATGGCTCAGCAATGGACTCGTAAAACGAACAGTGTTTCGTGCGAGTTTTATGGGCTTCCACTATTTATTCTACTCGGTCTTAAACCCGCGTGTTAGTTTATCCGGCTTTTTACTCTACCCGTTACGTGCGCCCAGCCGAACGAGGCCTCTGGACGAATTAAAATCCCCGGCTCAGGGATCCGAGATCGGTAATCACGATCAGCGAGATTTTAAAAGGCGAGCCTATATGTAGCTACGTTTCATGCGTCCACAAATGAAGTGTCTTCGATATTGAACAGGCCAGGGAATAATGAACTGTAGACACTCGCCACGAATGTGTCGCGTAACTTTCTTCTACTTAAACTAAACGAGCGTCAGTGAGAAACGCAGACTAAACTCTCGGAACACCAAAGTTACACTGCAAACAATACGAGCTTTCACCTATCCACGGAAGACTCCAATGGCAACCGAACTTTTACGACACACTTGTACTTGTACTTATTCTCAAGCTGTTGCGAATCGTGACGTAGGGAGCCCGCAAGCTGGCGCGGATAGAAGCCACGTTTACGCGTTCGTTGCACTCCGAATTTAGAGTGTGATGACGGTGCGATGACCCAGATTTCCGTACACGTCCGTTAAAAGAACCCGCCACGACAATTTAGTCCGCGCGATGGCCCTCCCGCGTCAAGTTTCAATTAAACGTCGTCACTCCTATTCGTTCTCGATCCCTGGTAATTGGTGAGCCGGACCAACGGATCGCTCTCTTTGACCCAAGAATAGATTTTTGGCCGGGGAAAAACGTGCAAGCGCTGACGTTGCTCTTCTGGTCTCGTCTCGTCGTTGCTGGCCCGGGTGCATATCACTTTCAGCGCGAGGTAGGCGAAAAGGGCGAGGAACGAATGAATCTCACTCACGGAAAGCGTTTCTAGGGTCCTATACCGATGGGTCACCGTCAAAAATCCTTTTACCTGAGGACTGTCCCGACGGGGTTCTTTAAAAAATGTCTCTGCACCCCAGAGTACACGGTGAGAAGGGTTTCTGACACGGAGAATGAGATTGTAATAAGATCGTGGTGATAATTAAGTAAATCCACGGACCACTGAAGATTAACTACAATTTTCATTAGATGGGATTCCCACCTTAATGTCCCGTCAGCTTGGCGCTTGTATTTTAAACATAGAATTGTAAACAAAGAAATCGAGTACCCACAAGCTTCCAAAATACAATATCACCGACGAATCTTTCCCTCCCACCATTCACCGAATAAAATGAGCACATGGAGAGGCTTTTTCGTCCCAGAAGTGTTCGAGATAACATTGAGAAGCGACGGTTGCACGAGAATCGGAGAAGAACGCGCAAGTGGAAACCCCTGTACAAAGAATCCCCCTCTGTTGTTCCTGCCGCAAAATGGAGCGGAAACGGTTATCGATACCGATGTCAGCGCGGAATAATCCGAAGCTCGGTCATCCTGACGAATACACAAGCAAAAAGAGGTCGGTGGCTGGAAATCCAGGGAACCAGATCCGGTCCATGCGTCGTTAATTGCGGGCACGGCGATGGTACGTCCCGCGAATCGGCAACAGAGCCGGCGGAAAAAGGGAAAAGAGAGCTGAACCGTACGATTCCCGGAGGCTCGTTACTGAATCACGATCGTGAATGAAGAAATCCGCGGCGGCCCGACGAGAGCAGCAACTGCGACGGATATCCATGGAATGCCGATCTCCACCGACTTCTTTGGCGGACTGCTCCCAGTCGTATCTCTCGTGCGAACGATACACGCCATACTTTCGAATCGGGAATTTCAACTGGCAGAATCGATGAGCGCCCGTGAGAAGCGTACGCCGTTTTTGCTCTCACAATTCGTTCGGGCTCGCCCTTGTTTCCCGGCTCTGTTTCGCCGACAACGCGCCACGAATTTCGTACAACCACCCTCTTCCACCGGATCACGCATCGACTGTGCCCGCGATTTAAAATGCTGATACCCTCCAACTGTTCCCGGCGCCATGTATTATTCTCCACGTTTCAGATCCATCGACCGATTCGAAGGAAATACCGCTGTAAAATATTGAATTCGATGCGGTCTGCGGAAGGTGTGCAAAGTGGCAGGAGAACGCAGGGGGTTGTAAAAGTTCCGTTACGAGTTTCATAGTTGCCACGAAATTTGTTGTCTTTCATTTAAAGTCAGATCGAATCTATGAAATTATATTTTGATGGAAATGGTGCTGGAACGAAAGTGCTGTCCCGTGACAGAGTTTCAGAGACCACTTAATCCAGTGTCATTAATTGTCGCCATAGTATACTTGTCCTCGCCTACTTCTCGTACATCCGGTACCATTGCCGCGCAACCAACGGCCGTTGCGTCAATCCGAGAACACTTTTACAAGACACGAATTCCACGCACCAGCTGAAGGATATCATTCATTATACAAACTGTCAGTGACGTTGTTTCCACTCTTGGCCAATGAGTCTGACAAGCTTCGCCTACGTTCGCGGTCGGAACGAAAAAGGGGCCAGGATGCCGATTTTTCAAGGGGAAACTCAAATGCTCGAGGCGACCAGATATGTTTGAATCGAGACACAAGATCCTTTTGGAATTAGCAAGACCGTCCTAAGAAATTATCTGACGATATTTGTAATATAAGGAATGTATTGAAGTATGTTTTCATCGCCATTTAGAAGAATACCTGCAACGTCGTCGATAATGAATAAAACCACGATGGTAAACTGAGGATCGACACCGTTCTCGCGTCTAACGAGAACTGGCCGCGTCGATCATGAAACTTTTATGAGAGATAAATCCCGCTGCCAAGAACCAGCCCCTGATTGGCCGATTAACGGCACTCGACCGGTCGAGGCTTTAGCGATGTTTAGCCAGTTATTAAAGCCCCCTTAATCGGTCCCCCATTTCGCGATGGAATATTCAAATCTTCCTAGAACCATTACTATGGTAATCCGTCTGTTCGAACCTCTTTGCGCGTCGATCGACGAATCGACACTCAATTTCCAATCCCGACGATCACGAGCTGAATTTCCGAACCCCGAACTCCTCCCTCTATTCGTTATAATGGGGAGAAACGCGCCGTTGAAATTCAATTACTTCTGCCTGGAATCACCATCACAAATTCCGCGAAATATTATCTGAAAAATATCATGGCCTCGGCGTTCCCTGCAATTTATTAATCCGCTCTCTGGACGAGCCGTCGCTGTCGAGAGCTCTCGTTGTCTGCGCGCGGCTTAATGAGCGCCTGGTCGCGTCGATCCCGAGCCACCTTCGCAAGAAGTAAATCCTCATTTACGAGATCTAGATCGCCCGGTTGATCGACAGATCGGCCCGATCCCTCAGCTTCTCTCCGGCGTCGTTCCGTGTCCATCTGGTCCCCTCGTAAATAGCAAGCGCTTTTACATTAACACGTTCGCGATCCACCGACTTGCTCCGATCATGGAGTTGGTGCATTCGACGGGCGTGCCTTTTCAGTTTATAAAGCGTCGCTCATGTTTTTGATAGGAGCAAGGATATGCTTCCACAAAGTAGCGTTTAACTTGGACATAGCACGCCTTTCGCGTGATTTTACGGTAGAGTAATTTAGTAATGAAGTCATATCCCCGTACAGTAATAAGGCAATCTAATTAATTGATAGATAAAAGACCTTATAATCGCATATGACGATGCAGAGTGTTTTGAAAAGAATGCAACGTGTTCACTGCCTTAAGACGCTTATCGCCTTTGGATGTGCGAGCGGATCCACGCTTAGAGATTCAGACTGCGAACGTGTTAATTCTCTTGACCATAAGCGAAAGAACAACCTCCAGCAGCCTGGCGAGCGTTCTGCACGCCTCGAGAGCGTGTATCGCGATGCAAATTCCCCGATATCGGCGAATGAGCCTGCTAATTTGGCAGGTTATCCGCTAATGCGGAATTCGGTGCACCCACTCCGGTTCTGGCCTCTTTTATCCGTCGAAAATAGAAACCAGGTTCGCGTATCTAGAGACGCGAGTCGAGGCCCCATGGGTTAACTAACCGATACCTAGGCTGAGATTAGGGGACATTTTGCTGCTGGGACGGTTTGAATTCGATTAGAATCGTCGTAGGTGTGAATAAATTTCGATACCCCTGTTCGTTCTCTAATTCTGATCGCAGTGATATAGAAACCCGAGAGAATTGGAAATTATGAGATAGCCTTTGG
This sequence comes from Andrena camellia, assembly GCA_029448645.1. Lineage (NCBI taxonomy): Eukaryota > Metazoa > Arthropoda > Insecta > Hymenoptera > Andrenidae > Andrena > Andrena camellia. The sequence continues at coordinate 12,283,821 of CM055679.1, read as the reverse complement.
AACCTTTAGTGGAAGCCTCTCCGGTATAAATAGAAACCCATTAGCTTATTCTGATCCTGTGTCTAATAAGAAAACAATCGATCCGAGAAGATTAATTACCCTCTGCATGCAGCCGATGGACCTCCATTTTTCATCCACAGCGACAAACGCCAACGGCGCTCGCAGTAACTACAATAACGATGAAATATGGAGAGATTTTAAATATAAACGCTTCTACACACTGTCCACTGATGACCGATGTAATTTTCACGTGCCACCATCGATTTCTCATTAATCGGTCCATTAGCGCCACGAATGGAGCAGCTGATTAAATAAACGTTCGGCTGTGTTTGCCTTTAATTGAATCGCCCCCGGTAAATATTAAACAGTATGCATACGTAATTGTTATGAAAGTACACGTATTACCGAGAGGTGAAATAAAAATGAGTCAAAATAAACAGTATCCGCTTTCAAACCGTGCACACGATTTCTCATTTAAATTAATTTCTGGTAAACATACGGGATCGAGAAATTTTCCGTTTCCAAAAATTCAAGCTCGTTTCGCGAAAGACCAATCAACCCAATCTCATCGTTTACACAATCGTCTTCCCAAAACGTTTTCTTTGCTAGAATTTCAAGGTGTGATTAAGCGGTGGTCTAGTTTTTATGGCAAATCTTCCGAGAGTATCGTATCGAATTCTTTATTCGCGGTGGCGCGCGATGGCAATTCGAGTGCCGTGCTCCAAGCCGTGGTCGCGAGCGCGTAGTACACGCGAGAAACGTCGTCCCCGAGTGCCAAGGCTCTCGGCTCGGACGCCACGCTGTCTGGCGAGCCACGTTTCTCGGGCCTCGAGAGCTCTCTCACGACTCTCTCACGGTGAAATCATTTCGCGGTGCTCGTCGTTCCGCCCGAGGCGGTGCGTGACACTTGTTTACCACGCATGAAGGAACCCGGACAGTCAAAACGGAAGAGAGGGAGAGAGGGGGAATCCGCGCGAGGGAAAGCGGAGAATCCTCTTTTCCATGGATCGGCCGATGAAATTTAAATGAACCGTCCGCGATTGGGGATCAGCGGGTTGATGCGCCATTCAGGATACCCCGTTCCGTTTTGGAGAGAAATTTCTGGCCTCCTTGTTCGGCCGCGAATCGGCTGCGAACAGTCGTGAATGATGAACGACGGTGCGCTCGATGATGGGACGCTTAAATGGTAGGTCTGCTGGAACAGAGAGGCAACATTTTCTCCGATGAGCACTCTCTTTAAGCTTTCTTAGCGAGGTGCCCGTGAACTTTGGAGCTCAGTTTCGTGTTCCTTTGAGAGCGCGGCAGTTGACCAAATCTTCTATACAGCTTAGAACCCTCGATCTCTTCACCTCTCTTCCTTCGACCATATTTTACAACCCTTCTGGAATTCTTCCAAGTCTTTCATCTTCACTCAATTCGCCCAGCTTCGCCCAGACCGACCAGACTCGATCGTTTCCCTGGGTGTCCACGAGCCACCAGCCAACATCGGCACCGTTGAATCTTCCTGCTCGCGCAAGACACGCTCCCGCCGACCGCTTAGCGTCGCGACTGTCATACCCACTGCTTTATTTAGCCGCGGTGCAGTTATCAGGGACGGTCGCTGGTTCTGCACGCAGGCGGATCGACGTCGAAGCTTGGCGTGCGAGCAGAGGAGAAGTGGTATCGTTAGTGTGCTCGCGGGCGAGCCGGCGTATTACCATAAATTTCCATCGGACCGTTCAGAAGCCAATTAGCGTAAGTCACACCGAGATGAAGACCGCGATACGTGATTTTACTTAAATCAACGCGACCGCGGAGAACCGTTTGCTCGCCCACCGTTTTAATACCGTGCAATCGGCCGCCGACTTGAAGAATGCCGGCCGCTGGCACACTCAGATAAGCCGCCGCGATATTTTAACGAAATTAAGTTAAACCTGTTATATCGCTCAACCGTTTGACACGTACACGCACCAGCCCCGATATTCCTCCGCGCGGCGAGCTGCCTGCCCGCGATCCCACCGATCCCCAGCCACCTCCTCCGCAGCCTCTTTTCCATCGTCCTCGGGCCACGCAGAGCTCCGTCTTCCTCTCGCTCCCGCCTCGCGTAGCGGAGGGCCCGATTAAAGTGCGAGCCCCGCGGAGCCCGCGTTGGCCCCCGATAGCAGCGCATTCAATAAACTCGTCGACTTATTGGTGTATCCGGCGGGGCACGTAATCGATCGGCGTTTTATCGCGCGCCACAGGTGACCTCACCGTTTATCGGTCTTGAACGGTGCCACGGCGTTTTCCCGCAGGTGCTACTTCAACCCACAGTATCTTTCTCGCTATCGCGATCCCCGTGTAGCGCGCTGTGTTACGATAAGCGGGACAGGAGGACAGGGTGAGAGGCTCGTTTCATCGGCGAAGGATTTTATCGAGACGTCGAACGGAGCGCGGCCTCCAATCGCGCTGCTGGCTCGGGGAATTCTTGTGAGAAGGCATTGGCGAGTATTGCGAAACTGGTGTACAGCACGTCTGCAGTTATAGTAATAATTAGAGTGGTAGAAAGATAAACTTCGCACGGTAAATCAAGCTTCTCGGTATTAAGGTTCGAATGCTCAGCGCGCGTTGTCATACGCGTTGGCTCTGTACATTCTCCTAACTGATCGACCAGACGTGTACACGTGTTCGCGGCACTCAAAGGTTTAGTGGATGTTGCTGCTGTCACAGCGCCACGTGCAGTGTAGCAATACACTGTAGTACGTTGTACAAAGCCAGAAGAGAATTGAGCGACGGGACCTGTCCACGGCAATATCGATTTCCGAGAGTCCAAGTTCACATCTGTCACGGATAAAGCGTGTAGAATTGTGTGGTATTAGCCACACGTCACACTGCGTGTAAACACTTCTTTAGAAAATCTAAATAAATGATGACCGAGAAAAAAACATTTTCTTCATTCTCGGTAGATAATAATCGTTCGCCGCGCGAAGCAAAGAAACTCCGCTCTAACTAGTATTGCCAACCGTACTATAATATATAGTATTGTACTATATTTTTGTCTAGTGTACTATGTACTATTAGAAAAATATATAGTACGCAAAAGTACTATATCTCCGATACATCGATAAAAATCTACATTTTTAATTATTTCTTTATTTTATGGCAACATCAAAACTTTAATTTGCGAAATTAAACTTTAACAGAGAGGATGTTTTTGGTAATGAATATGAAGTGGCGGGAAGAGAGAAACAGAGCCAGTCTATCTTTCATAAAAAATGTTAATTTGGACGTTCGGTGCAATCAAACCATTAACATATTTGTTAAAGACAATCAATTAATTAAAAATACAAAATGCACAAAAAATATTACATTTATTTTAATGTAGTTTTATTTTGTGCCACTTTCCTCTGAAAAGTACTATATTTTCTCACGATGTACTATATTTCTTATCAAATTTGGCCGTAAAGTACTATATTTTCCCGAAAAAAAAGTTGGCAACCTTAGCTCTAACCCAAATTCCACAAATCACCTAATTCGATCTCCAATTTTACAGAACACTCCACTAACCGCATTTCCAAATCTCCGTTTATTTAATCCCTTTAGAAGGATCTATCTGCTCCAAAAAAACCTACCGCGGTAAGCGAGACTAAGCGGAACAGGCGAGGAACACCCCCGCGGTGCCGAGCGGCATAGCGGCGCGAGAGGCCGCCGTCGAGGCCTCGCGAAAACCTGGTAACCGTAAACGATCAAATTATGCACGACACACGATAACACCGTTTAAATTTCCTGGAGTGTTCGCGAGCTCGCTCGGGCGCGCGCACGCTCGGGGCGTGAAGTCGCGTGATCGCGAGCACAGGTGCGAACACGGCGGACTACTAAAAGCTAGATCCACCGGGCAGCCTCGTGCATAAGATCGTTATAACGGGTCGGCATAGAAATGCGTGCGTACACGCGACAAACGGGGCAAGAAGAGGGGAGGGACATTTATGCCGCGTTAATGACCATTTCCTGCTGGACGGTACGTCACCAGGCGAGGACGTGTCAGCTGGCGATGGTTTTACGAGATCGCGAGGTCGAAAGCCCTCGCGTCGCGGGACCGCGGGCTTTCCACGGTGAAACGGACGCGTCGCGTATGGAAATGGCACGCTTTCGACGACACTCGATTCGCGTTAAAAAAAAAAAAAGACCACGACCGACCGGTACCTTTCTGTCCGCGGTGTGATATAATCGTGCCGCGGGCACAATTTGGGACGCGGCTACGAAAGTTGAGCTGCGATAAGCGCACGCCTCGTTGGATAATTAAGGGAAGAAAGTGCAATTACGCGGGACGAACGGCGATGGTTTGATACGAGAAACGAGAGGCCGTTTCGCCGGCTTAATTTCCAGTGTTTTTGCGAAGCGAATGACCGCGGTTGGTGGCTGGAAGTTGGTACTCGTACCGTGTCTGGGAAGCGGATCGTACGACAGAGAGAAAGGATTATGTTGTTGCATGTGCGAGGCTGGTTTTACGATTAACGAAGGTTGATGTTTAGTCATGAGCTATGGGTAATTATACGGCCGTCTTTGTCGAGATTCCTACTGATGATCGTCGATTTATTAACATCCACTGTCATAGCTTCCTGTTGGACGAAGCTGGCTCTCGGGCTTCGCTTTGCACACGCGTCTCGACCTATATTTCATCTTCTTGTTAGTTCTAAAAGTGTTTGATCCGTGATAATGAAAGATGAGGAAACGTGGAGGGATTCGACGAGTTTCGACTCGCGAATAATGCCCCGCGAGCAACGCGAGGTCCATCGAGATCCTCGCGGAAGATCCATAATGCCACTTTAGTCAGGTTAAGAGGAATAATTGCGAGGAGACCACGGATTTATAATTCCAAGCAGATTCGTAAAAGCGCCGGGCGATTGTCGAGGACGAAACTTGAGGGGGTAGAGAAACGAGGCGGTTCTCGTTTCCGCGGCAGGTTGACAGCCGCAACGACAGCCGACATTCCGTCGTCAATCGGATAAACTGGTTGCTATAAATTCGAGCGAACGAACGCGCCACTGTCCCGTGGCCCGTTTCGAGCGTTTTCTGTCGGCGATACCAGTATCCGCTTGCTGGATCACTTTTTCTCCTAGTACGGGGGGAACGTTGGCCTCTCGATCCGCGTGAACGCCGATCGGCCGACTAAATCGCGACAAAAACCGTGCCATTTTTACAACAAGCCAGCCGAAGGGCAACTATCTGTTCCGATTGAAAAGAGGATTTTTCGATGGTGATAGTGAGCGACGAAACGCTCGGGCGATATTGCGTCAGGCCGCGGAGCTTTCCTCTGAAACTGTATCGATTTTAAAACACCGCCTCTGGCCTTCCCGCTTCATCGCCGAGCGGATGTTGCATTTTTGATTTCAGCGTGCAAGTGGTTTACGAGTTTCCATTAATCCACGTCGCCGTTGACGCGTCGGTGCTCAATCTCTCGCGTAGCCTTAAAATGACTGCCAACTGGACACTTTTTCCTGTCTTGATAAATATTCATCGATAGCTTATCTCGAAGGTCAGTCTATATTTTAGACTCGCGTTGGGCTATTTGCTCTAATAACTGATACCGTGCACATTTCCGCCCCAGTTCATACCAATTGGGACCAACTAATCGCTGTTTGCTGCAACTTTAGCGTTAATCTCCTATGTGTGGCGCAAACAGTACCAAAGAAACGCAATATCAAAAACCACAGTATGCTAAAAATTCATGTTATTTACGCTCTGGTTCGTACCAACGAAGCTTAGCTGAATGTACCTTGTTAAAACTACCGTTAGTGTATTATTTATGGAGAAAATTTCATGCAACGAGTGCACGATTCACTGCCACTGAACGCTAATAGTTCGAACTATTTCTTATTAAAATCATTTACAAGCCTTCTACATGTACCTACTGCGAAATGATCATTTAAGAATCAACCATATTTAATACAACTTATTACATATTGGTCATTACAAAATGTAATACAGCTGTAAATAGTTTACCGAAAAGTCAGTTCCTTCGTACAGAATCATCGTGTATATACCGAAGAAGTTGCTCGTTACACGTGTAAACGATTTCTGTGCCACTTCATTCGAGAAAGTTAATCCAGTTCGTCTCCGTCACTGCGTCGCTGGATCCTCCAGTGAACGAACTAGTTTCATAGTAAAAATGCCCACTAAACGAACAGCTGAAATCTCGAGGAGGCCACGAAGAGAGTCGCGTTTTCGTGGAGCCGCGGCAAACGCGCGTGGCGACCGAGCTCCATCGGACTCTAGTATGCAGCAGGCGTGCATTTGCGCAATCGAATGCGGCGACCGGTGCAGGTGCAACTGGCAGCCGTGCCGCGCAGTCTGCCAGCGACGACTTTCAGCAGGGGCTCGCGTGTACCGAACCAGTTTCCAGCTTTTACGCATCGACGACGGCAACGAGCAAACGACTGCCATCCTCGTACCCGTTGTCCTCGTTGTCCTCCTCCTCGTCGCTGCGCCCGATGCGCTGCCGCGCCGCTGTAATTACCTGCCCGCCCCCTCCCTCTGCTCCGCATCCCGTATGAAACGCAGGTTGAACGTGAGAGCGACCAACAGCGGACTGGACGAAAGAGAAACGCGAGCGTGGAAACGAGACGGAGGGCAGCTGGATAGAGAACGCCTTTTATAACGAGCTGCTACTGGCTGCCGCTCGGTAATTAACTGTTTGCCAATTAATGAGCTCTGCCCGCGAAATTCTTACGCCGCCTCTCTCTCCCCCCGGGGGCGAGGGTACAAAGGGGGGTGGGGGGGAGGCACGATGTGTTAAAGAGAGCGCGCGAAATGGTGCGGCGATACAAGCCTCGGCGCGCGATCCTGCTCGTCTCGCGGGTAAAAGCGGCGCAAAGCTGGCTACCGCGGGCAAATAATTACTCGGCCGGCTCGGTCGTTATATCCCCTCGAGTTCGGTGTGATACTTACGCGCCGTGTTCTCTCGTCGCGCGCGTGTAAATGCGGCACCGAGGAGAGCTGTATGTGATTCACTGTACGCCGAGTACGCGAACCGAGACTTGACGGAACACGCACCTTGCTCGGCACCCGCGATCCAGAGAGTTATAAAGTATGGGCTGTATCATTGTTTCGTAACTGGCTTGCGCGTTCCGCAATGCTGTTAATTGGGGGGCGTTGAATTCGTAGGAATGCCGCGAGTGGAACTGGTTTCGGAATTGGGACCCCCCGGGGCTCATGAAAATTCAATGCTAGGGAGGGAAGGTGAATATAATACTAGGAGTAGGTAAATTATTTCCAGGACTTTAGTAAGCTTTTCTCCTGTCAGATGACAATTGCATTCCGCGATCAACCGATCCGAACGAACTCTTCGCGTATGGACCTCGAATTCGAATGGGCACAATTGCACGATCGCGATGAAATTCTACCCGGCGCCTGCCATCGCGTGTGAAGGTCAACGGCGTGGTTGCGGAGGTCCACGACAGCCGCCGTCGTTGTCTGGAATCCACCGAATTCCGTCTATCCGTGAAACGAGGCGAATGAAAGCGCAAGGTTAAAGGTCCGCTTCTGGGTTTCCAGAAGTCGGCGGTCCCGTCAAATTACTTTCGAGAATCAGCCACCGAAGTGGGACACGAGGCGCGTCAAGCCGATAATGCGGGACCGTAAATCGAAGCCCAATTTCCCGCCGGATCGCCCAGAAATTACTCGGGTCCAGCCTGGGTATGCACCGAATCGCGCGGCCGTGCGCGACGCGAGACGAAATGCTCTCGCCGCTGACAATTACAGGGACGAGGCGCTCTTACGAAAGAAAGAAAAGCGTACTTTCTGACAGCGAAAGTCTCGCACGGCTTCTATCTGCCCGGGCGCACGTGTTCCTCGCGCATTTGTATGTGAGGCGTACGCGTGACCCAGACGAGCAGACCTGGGAATTGTCTGGCGAAATATGAAAGGGAACGCTTTTTACGGTTTCTTACGCGGAGACGGAGAGAATCGCGCGCTGATTTATCCCGTCTGTTTCCTTGAAATTAAGCCCCTTTCATGCGCGCGAATAAATAGCACGTTTGATGGCGCCGTGATTCATGTTGCTTGGATAGGCGCGCGATGATTCACGTTTGATTCAGACGATCCTTAGAATCGAATCGAAACGGACAGCTTTCTCTCGGCTCTTCTTCCTTGGATGCAAATTTCGGCGGACCTTCAGATTCAATGACGGCCTTTTGCGGAAGGAGAATAAAAATCATCGCTGGTACTAATTCAACGTTCGAGACATTGTGAAACGCAAGCCTACCTGATTAGAAGAATAAAAATTCCACGTGTAGCTAGAAAGTCAGAACTCCTATCTTCACCCATCAAACAGTTATAGGAGTTGCTGGTAATCGAATGACTGTTGCCCAAGAAGGGCCATTTCCATAACACTGCCGTCACATCCATGTCAGACTTCACTTTAGCCACGAAGGGTCTCGTCAAAGGGTTCACGACTCGACCTGCGTTTCTCTATTCAAACGCAGGCTACGTTACGTGTCACGACTGGCCAGTATGTATCGACTAATCAGTCGTTTCGTAAGGCAGGCTGGTTTCGCGAAGAACCGTCAACGCCCGAGGCTCTGCTTCGTTTTTCTCTTTTTGCTTTCGCAAGAGGAACGGATTTCAGCGGTGGATCGTTACGTTTTCACGTGCGCACGCTTCGGCACGAACAGCTTTCACACGTGCAAGACGACGCCCGCGTGCCAGAGCTTTCCTGGGTCCCCCCCGGGTGCAAGGTCGAGGCACGCTTCTCGATCCTCAAAAACTAATAGGCTCGATTACGGAGAAAGTTGCCCGACCGGGGATTTCCGTATCGATCGTTTCGGGGTGTCGTTTAGATTCTAGATCGTCAGTGACGAGAAACGAAAAAGAGAAAGGAGGATTAGTATTTGTGCTATTATGGGGTCATGCTGGTGGGAATTTATTGGACCACCTGTGGCGTGCTCGAGGACTTGGAAAATTCGGGGCGAATTTACATACCTATGGGAGAATGAATTTCACATGCTCCATGTGCGAGACTTGGATTTTTAAAATAATAATAATAATAATAATAATACGTCTTTATTACACCATCAAATCGCGTTAGATTAATACACAGTTGTTTTTTTTTTCTTTTTGCGGTGCAATGGGCGAGATTCAGCAAAATGCTGTTTTAAAATCCTACCCTAATACGCTTATACATAACTTACACATTCGCAGTCTTTATGTACAGCGAAGCCGCTTGCCTGAAATTTTTTTTGAATTGATGGACCTAATGTTCTCAGGCAACGAGTTGCCAGTTTAGTAGTTTGTCACAAGACAGGTGAGTGGGCCTAACGCGTTTGAAGATTTGTGGCTAGTTTGTGGCTAAAAGACTACTTTAGTCCATCTTCACTGTCTTTCGTGGTTTCCATAATTTGGGGTAAATTCGTGGAGAATGTGTTTGTCCTTTAGAGCATATAGAATTTAAGGATTGTAATTTGTTGGAGCTTCTCGGATAAGTTTGGCAGCTTTGGAAACTTTAAATAAATTTAAATGTAGGAGTGAAAGTAATCGTGAAAAGTTTAAATTGATGCTTTGATACGTAAATCGTTTCTCTCCAACTGACATTTCAGAAGTCGCTAAGCGATATTTAACCGAGAACAACGTTTGAAAAGGTGAACAATGCGTTTTGATAAATCACCAACGCAACGGAGCGAAACGTTACTCATCGTTACTGCTCCAAAGGCCAACGGGCAACGGGATTCATCGCGAAATTTAGCTTTTGCTCGGCCTTCAACCTCACCTGTTTAATTAATGCCTCGCCCACCCGATTAACTCGTCTGTCAAAATATCGCCATTGAAAGCTACTTTTATCCATCCCACAGTCGACACCTCGCTCGAGGATACTTTCGGTAAGTGCACTCGACCGAGCATAATTTATTTCGCAATGAAAATTACGACCAACCGAATTTACCGAGCGATCACGGAATGCGGCTTCGATAGTGGTCAATCCTCAGGGTCGCAAGAAGATCAATAGATCTCGCTTTGAAACTGGGTCGATGTGGCGATAAAACGGGAATAAAATACACCTATGTAATCGCTGGCATTTGGAAACAAATATTTTATGAAGTAATATTGAACGAGAGATGACTCACAGACCTGTTCATACCTTCCTAGCTGAGAATTGACCATTTTATTACCGTTAAAATACTAAAATCATTGTCATTAGATAAAGAGCTTAAAGGATAAACGATGGAGACTAAAGTTATTGTGCGATAGGTTCGAGATTATCTTTTAAAATCACCAATTCAAATAATTATCATCAGCGTCAAATACGTATTACGTTTATGAATCACGTTTATAGTATCCATCGAGTTAATTAAACGCGACTTTTCAGCTCAACGTCGATCCCACTCCCCCCCTACCAACCCAAAGCTCGTCGCGATACGAGGCTCAAAGTAATTAAATTCATATTCGCGCGTTCCTCGTTAATCAACTGTTTTCGATACACCCTGTGAAGTGTGTGCGATACATTCGGCTCCGATGCGAGCTGCAGCACATCGAATTCCGCTTTTTATTCGCGGGTCCGATGCGTTCCAGCTCGAGAAGGTTCAAGAGTCACGGATAATTTCGACCGATCGTGCGGAACGCGTTCTGGGGCACGGAAATTCGGTAATCGATGTCGCGAAAAAAGCGGCCGCGATATCGAATGATTTTGTACGCCGCGGGTTTAATACCATAAACGCGGGAACGTGCTTTCTCTCCATCTAGGGAGTCACCGCTCGAAAAATGTTGAACCGCGTGCACGCTTCTTTTTTCCCCCGCCACGATTCTCTCCTGTCGCAGCTTTACACAACCCCGGCGACATTTTCTATTTATTAAATACACGGCCACGCATAACACGAGCTGTCCATTCGCTTCCGGTGAGAGCCTCGACACTTGCTGCAGCTGCGGCGTGTCTACGCACGTGTGACGGCGTTTTGCCCGCTATTAGCGGCCGCGCACGCGCAATACACGTGTACCGTTTATGGGCATGAAAGTCCCCGATCTCCGCGGAACATGGATGATCTATCGATCCTTCAAGACCGAGCGGACCTCGCGCGCCCCGACGACAAGGTAGAAAACTTTATCACTCGTCCCGCGTGTTTCCCGTTCAACTTGAGGCAAGCAGCGTGGACAACTTATGCATCGCATTTTCATAGCGCAGCTACAGCTCTCGGATTAATTCACGCGTTTGGGAAGAGTAAACAGTAGCGAAGTATCGTAGCGAAGTGCAAATTCCCCTAAATTCATCTACGCTTTAAATTAACAATATCGCGACGTCACTTATCCATCCGCCTGTACAGGCGAAAAGCTATTAGCAGGTATCGTTAACGCGATGGCCAATCGCGTGGCCCGAAACGAAAACGTGTCGTCACGCGTCGGGGATCGCACGGTGGAAACAATTAAACGAGATCGGGCCGGCAGAGGGATGGATCGATCGATCTATTACTTTGCACCGTCACGGTGATCAAGATTACGGGCAGATCGATACGCCCGCCCCACCCCTCTATATTCGGTCGAATAAAAAGCACAGCAATCACGATCAATCGCGATGAATTCAATCGGACCGGCGTTCCTCTTCCTTTGTGCGATTGTTGCAAGGAGTCGCGTGAATGAGCCCGAGCAATTCGACTCTTGTGATCGCACGAATTGATCCCCCGTGATCTTAATCGACGGGGGCAACGGGGAAGAGCGTATAATTGATTCAGGCTCGCAGCGAAATGCTTTTAACCGTGATTTGCGATCCGGACACGTCGTTCGCGCCTCCGCGCTGTGTTAATTTTGAAACGCTTCCTGCTCGTGCGCCGGCCAAATAATGCAAGCCCACGGACGATCCCAGCAGATTGATCTTTACGAGTCCCGCGACACGGTGACGCACGGCTCTCGGTTTCGTATCAGCACGAACTTTAACGAGCCACGCACGCCTCGCGCGGGCCGTAGTTTGATTAAACAATGGAGGAATAAAGAAAGTGTTCAGAGTTAAAAACGACAGCAGTTTGTTATTCAATTTCCTCGTTGTTCATCGCGACTGGGCTCCTCGGTCTGATAAACGAGGGGCTCTTTTTTATGATAGTTTATGAACACGGTCAATTGGATGTAATCGCGAAATTAAATGAAACAATGTTGCGAGAATGGACTGTTTTTGTCGGTGGTGTTTCGAGGATGATGACGAGGGAGAGCGGTCAGATGTGGTATCGATGGAGAATCATGCGAGTTATAGTTGAAAATTAAGAGGTTAGGCCACTTTGGAGGGCCGAAAATCATATGTAAGTTTCGAAATTATTTTGGGCGAAATTAGAAAGTAAATGGAAAAACTTTTTTAAGGTGTTTATGCTACATGCCTTATGGCATATAGAAGAAAGTTGCAACTTTTGTTTTTAAACAAAATTGGCGTTACTTGTGTTGTTTCATTCGCGCAGTTTTTGAAAGGACACTCTCCACGGCTAGCAGTAGAAGTCACGTATACTTCGACGTAGGATAACAAACCAAAAATTTCCATTATTTACATTGACATTTACTACAGAAGTACATAGCGATTTGCCAAAATTTAGATTTTTCTGAAAATGGTGGACATTTGAAAAGAATATCAGTTTTAGCCGAAAAATTTGCCTAAATTTTTATGCCTAAATTGTGTCTCAAATTGCCTGTAGAAAACAAAGTTTTTAATGAATCGTAAAATGCATACGTATTTCTGTAGATAATCTATTACAGAATATACTATTAAAATTTCAAGTAAATTGAATAAAAATTGTTCAAGTTATGCTACTACTTAGCCAATTTCAAAAAAGTGATTCCGAGACGTTTCGCGGGACAACACATAACTCGGACATTTTTTAATATTTCTGTACAATATTTATACAATATATTCATTAATACATTCCCTAAACACAAGAAGTATTGAAATAATTTTCAACCTCATAGTGTCATAAAGAAAAATTCGTCCAATTTGGTGCTGTTTTGAGCGTTTCAGGTGGCGTAACCTCTTAATTCATCAATTTAACGATCGTTCTATTCAGACATACCATTCCTCTTTTTTATGAATTCTGCAGAAGTAACGTGGACAGAGAGCTGAATGTCAGAGGCTATGTAATAGCTTTCACGAATCGCGGTAACGTAGCTTTTAACAGAGTATGCGGGAAAAGTGAACTCTAATTCCACCCTGCTGTGCTAAGACGTCCGCGGGCAACGTAGAGACAGCGTCCGACCGCGCCTAGCAGCACTTTCCACGATAATTAACTTCGGCGTTATCCTGGTCACGTGACAGTCGTTAGTTGTTATTCCATTCGTTTATTCGTCCCCAGGCGAATCGTAAGAATAGCGTTAGGCAGGTGAAGCCAGCGCATAACAATGACCATACGCGGCTGGAAACGTGTCATAACTCGTTAGATTCCGACAGACCGAGCATGCAATTAGTCGCTGGGGAAAGATTAGAGATAACGATGCCTTTCTTCGCTGCGTTTGGCAGAATGCTGAGAAAGGAACGCCCGAGACGTTGGAATTTTCACTCGACGCGCTGGAAAATTCTCCAAACAGTTTTACGAAAACATTGCGCAACGACGCGGGTTTATGAAACGTCCAAGAGCTTGCGTTTCACTGATCAATTCACATTGCAGGCGTTCATTTGTATCCGTAGTTTCAAAATGATATTTTTATGAGCTCCAAGTTTGTAATGGGAGTGGAAGGAATTCCAAAGAATGGAAAGGTCTGCGCGAACCGATGTCGAAAGGCTCCAGGGAGAAACTTTTCAGTGAACGAATGTATAACGAATGGATATCGAGTAGATATTTGGGGATCGGTTACTATAAAATTGAAGGATTACTTTGCTGGCGTAGGATGACGCGTTCTTTCGAAAGCCAAGCGACAACGATCGTTTCCCGAAATCTGAGGAATGAAAAGCCGCGTTCAAACAGATAATCCCGTCCAACCACGGAAATTCTCGAAGGATCGTGATCCTAGAAAGGGCCTTGTGTATGAACACCGCTGGGGATTCTACGAAGTGTTTAAGTAAAGTGGAACCCTTGTCGCCGCGAAACCCCTACCTAACGCCCACCCTGATTTCTGATCTTAGACTGGTATTTCCGTCTCGAGATCCCCCATTGGATCTGAGCGCGACGGCACGTCCCTTGCCAAGCTTGAAAAGGCTCCCTACTCGAAAACGAGCACAGAGTTCGTTCCAGAAAACGCTGGAAATTTAGGAGGTAACCGGAGAAAGGAATGTAACGTGCCAGGCACGTTGGTCGAATACCTGCTTTAAATAAACAAAATTGCAGCACCAAGTGTATCGTATCCTGTGATTAAACGATTCGTAACTTTCCTTTTAAAGGGCCGCTGATTTCTTACTCTTCAATTAACCGGGTTGTTCTCAACAGCTGAGTAAAGGATTATTGAGATGGTATGGTAATTCTTTCCTCGACCCTTTAACCGGGTAATCTTTGAAATTGGTGTTAATTTAACACGCTCTCCTCGGGCAAAGGGTTGAAGAGAATATTACCAGGTTACAAAGTGGACTTATTTCTTTAACAAGGTGGCATATGCTTACGCTCTTGCTGTGGCTGGTGCTGTGCGTGTGGTGCGTGTCGATCTTCATGTTGGCGCAACGATTGAGAGCGTGCAACCGCCGGAAAAGGCTCTGCAGGGAATCAGCCTCTAGGAAGGGGTGATCCTTGGCTACGCCAGAAACGTCTATAGGGAACTGGTAATCTGCAATACAGAGGAAACACATATGAAACTAACTAAAATCCACTAACACTACGATTAATAATTGTATCACGTCACCATTGATCCAGTGACATTAACAGATATTAGAATATTTTAGTCGATACAGCTATGGTTATTCCATTGACAAGATAATTTACTAAAAGATCTGGACCTTCGCGGAGAAATCCTCCTTGAACTTCCAGTCTTCAGGCGAAACAACAGAAATAGCGTTTCACGAAATGATTTACTAGCCATTCCAGAACAGCGACGTCTTTCATTTGCAAATACTGTGTCGGGGAACGTAGATGCACCCTGATCTGTGTACACCAAATTCAATTAAAGCTGAGCACACGTTTCGATCGTCTGGCATTTCTAATTGAATTTAAACCGAAGGCTGCCGCCTGAAAAATAGATGAGCAACATCGCTCACGACAATGGAAACGGCCAAGATTTTATGGTCCCATCCAGTTTACGAGGAGATTAATGCCCGTGGGCTAAGTGGACGCTGGACCAGGCCCATTCAAGATCTTCCTTCGCGAGCGTAGATGCATTTGCCCGTTTGAAAATCAAGTGTCCTCTCGGCTTCGTCGAGCTACAAACGACTTCGAGCACGATACACGCGTCACGATTATTTGATTAACGATCGATGTAAATCACGCTGGAGGGCACACGTCGAAACTTGGAGCCTGTTTAGGATGTAATTCGCTCCTAATGACGCGATTTTATCCATGGACGATCGCCACGACGGAACTTTTGGAACTGAGGATTCGTAACACACGACGCACCACAGTTCAATGAAACGCAATTATGTGCTCGCTTGTGTTGTACTCTCGTGGCAAATAAAATCTATTAAAGTACCCTCTGTACACGTGAAAACACCGTCTCCAAGTGTCCTATAATCTACACGCAACATTATCCTTCCTGTTTCTCAGAATGATTAGCAGTTCGCCCCATCCTAAGTCCCATTTCCTACACTTTCTAATCGCACGCCTCAAACGATTCGCAGACGTGAGAAGACTACCGCGGATATCAATCCCGGCGTTTAAAAAAAGCATCGAGTACATATTTGCGAGGCGATCTTTCAACGAGCCAAAAAACACGGTTAATAAAACCGCGCAGCGGGATTATTATTGCCAACGCAAAAGTTTGTGTTTCGTTTTGCCGCGGTTGTTCCGAGAATATCTTGAGCCTATAAGCTGTTATGGCGGCGTGTAAACAAGACAATTGTGGAACCTGACGTAGGTAAGAATTCGAGGAAACGCAAGATATATGGGAGCGCGAAAGGCACAGGATCGCCGGTGAGGAATCTCAGGGCGCACCGCGGCCAGGGAAAAGGGACACAAAGGAGAGCCTGTGCGACTTTTTCTTCCCACTGGCCCGCCATGTATCTCGCGTTGCCAAAAATTTCGATACATACGTCTGGCTGGCCCGTTATTCCGTTCTTATCAGCTTTCACCCGAAATCTCGCGCAGTTCTGTGCCAAAGGTGACATTATTCCTCGTCCCATCACGACCTGAATGGCCCATTCGTCTTTGTCCCCCATCCGTACCGTCGCCGCGAACGTGAACACCGCGTTGAAACTTGGGATGGCCTCCGTCACGACTTGCGCAACGTCGACCCAGATCTTCTGAACCAGATCTCGGATCTATGATCTCAGCTCGGGACTCTGGTTCGACGATCAGAACGACCCGTTCACGCAGAACGTTCGAAGGGATGTTCTTTCGGCCTTGGCACATGCAGCGCGACCGTTTTCGTATGAATTGGAATGGGAAGGAAGAGGGACAGATCGTATATGAAGAAATTGGAATTTAATGGGATTCTTCCGTGGTTTGAAAGTTGCTTTCAGGAATAAAAGTTTACCAAGGTACAGTTAGAAACCGAAAGTTACGAAATTGGGATATCGATGCTGGTCCCTAAGCAGGTAGAAAGATTTATCACAAACTATGAAATTACATATGGGATGAAAAATTGGGGCCTCAGGTTAGATCAGGCTAGACGTCAGAATTAATTAGTGGCTGATTTAAGAGGTCTGAATTTGGTATTCGTCGGTGATCGAAGTAGGTAAAACATTTCGAGGGTACTAAGAAATGACCTCTTTAGTAAATCATCAGCGGGAAAGCTTCTCTCCTGTGGAATTTCGTAGTAGGTCACGGCGAGTAAAGTAAGTACTATGTAGCTTTTATGTTCTAGATACAGTTGATTTTGCACAGTGAAACCAACTGGATAACGATTTTATATCCTCTTAAATGATGATTATACACTTGCCTCCTGTAACAAGTATGTAAAAAGGACATCTTAGAAGTTGTTTTAAACTGCATTATTATCCTAGAGCAACGACGTGTAAAGTAAAAGGAAGTTCAAAGGATAAGCTGTCATTAAACTAACATCCAGGTGCGCGCTAATTAAGTTAGAGATTATGATCAGAATAATAACATCCATTATTTGAATTTTAATGAAGTCGACCGTCTCGCGTCACTTACGAGCCACTATATTTTATTAGAATTATAACTTCGCCAAGTGTAACGGTACTTTCTCTGTAAAAGTCCCACAACACTCTTAATGGTTAAAGCAGCTGTTTCAAATGTCGCGATTCATTTCGTAATACAAGTTCCCTCTCCCGTAATCATCAAGTTAAATAATGACACGGTCTCTAGTTTATTCGCGTCACGACGGAGACGTGGATGAAATGGTTTTAACCCACTGCACGTACCCATACAGTAAATTAGTGGCTGAATTTACCACGTTTACCATAGTTTCTTACATCTGAAGAGTAGAACGTATCGTAGTACTTAATCAAAAGAAGAGTTCAAATTCACTGCGCCCGCCCAGTAGATTCGCTTATCTAGGAAATTGTGGCGACGCCGGACCATCAAACTTTCATTAACGATGACGTATACATCTACCTGAACTTCCTGTTAAGTCCATTCGAACTTTCATCGACACGAAGCTCGGGAACGGAGGAAGATGTTTACTCAAACGTTCCACGGCGATTATCTAAAATTGTTAACTTCAATTACCCGCGGCCGTCCCGTTAATATTTATTGATTACACTAATAACGCGAGTGAAACCTAGCCGCGGATGCTAATTGATACATCAGGCGACCGCGCCGAGCTAGGAGAGGTTTCCCTCGCGGAACGTTATAGTAATTAGTACATCCAGGAAGCGAGCGTAATCGCCAATCGTTAACGTTAATCTATCGATCACGGGGTAAGAGTTATCCGGGCAGCCGATTTCGTTATGATCACGTACACCGAGATGCGCCTCGTTTGTCCTCGTTTAACGGAACCGTGTTCGTGCCGGCCCGAGGAAAAAGTGTATAAGATAATGAGCTGGCGTGTTCATTAAAACGTAACGTAGCTCGTCAATTTTTTTCTTCTCATTTCTCACACTACCAGATACCTGCCGATGACTGTTTAGAATTTATTCGTTAGAAAGAGATTGGGGCACTGTAGGTATGGTTGAAAATATTGGACCACTGAAACCATCCGGGACATCTAGTTTTGCATAGAGTTTACCTAGAAGAATGCAGACTCGTGGGTCTTGATAAATTACTTGATAATAGTCGATAACAAAAAAACTCCTTTTTTTAAATGAATTTACATACCTAAGTGCAAAGTAAAGTATCGTGAGTACATATCTCAATATTAACCATCAATTTGCTAGGTGTGACGAGCGTATCGAGTGTCCGGGAAGGCGATACCTCGAAAACATGCATCACCGTGATTCCTCATAGCTTTACGTAACGATTTTTACTTCGCGGTAAGCGTCCAGCGTGCATCGATCGTATCACAATGCGTGCTTTTCGTCGAGCGTGGTCGCATGGTTCTCTTGTGTCACGGAAATTCTTCCTCCAAAAACGGGAGGAGGAAATAGACAACCAGAGATTCCATCGAGGCTTCGATTGACGCTCGTGGCGAACCTGATCGGAATCAAGGAAACACGATAAACCGCAGACACGAATGTGACGTCAATGCTCTGTCCACGGAATACGACTCTCTGTTTGGATAGACAGTGAATCAACGATCGGCACTCGATCGCTAAATCGCCGCTGTTGGGAGGCTGCAACGATGGTAACTTAATTAACTATCGATCCTCTTAGCGCACACGTGTGACCAAACAAGTGGGCTATCGAGATTGCACCGCGCGGGGATGATCAATATAAATCTTGGGTAACTCGAGTTGGATTTATCACGAGAACTGTTAGTGTACAGCCTCTATAAGCGTCAGCCCGTGTGTGTCCCTCGATCTTTAGATCTCGTGATCCCTTGATCCTTCCACCCGGCCATTTATCGGTTCGCAACAGGCCAAGTGATCTATGGAAAGATCCACGCGATCCTCGGGGACCGGAGAGAACGCGTTGCTTCTCCTCTGACAGGGGAATAAAGCAATTCGCGAATCGATTTCCCCTGGTCGATCACGATGTTAATACGGACGAGATCATTTTTGCCTGGGAAACAACACTGTACGCGTAAATAATAGTATCTTCAGAGTTTTCTTTCACGAGCACGAAGGTGGAGTACTAGGGGAGACCGGGGCAAAGTGAACCTCGGGGTAAAATGAGCTGTCTTAATTTATTCTTTAACAATAGAATATATTTACAAATTTTGGTGACGTAATAAATGTGTGTAATACCACAATGATAATTATGCACATTCAGATATCGAAAAATGGAAATTCATTTAAAAAAGTAAAAATGAAGTTTTAGAGACTTCCAATTGGTTTTCTTATCAATTTATCTTTTTGGATAAATGAGTCTTAAATGTGTTATTTTAACTCCGAATTTTTTCTACGTGTTTATAACAAGCTTATAAACATACATGTACGCGCGTTTGAGAAAACATTAATCCTAACATTATTAAATAATTAATTTTCCACTGAGTACACATTCGGGATAAAGTGACCGGGGTAAACTGAGCTGCAAATGGCTACTAAAAACCAATGCGCAAGTGATGTGCGCAATATCCTAACCTGTCAGCTGGCTAGAAAACCATGTGGCGCGATGGAACAGAATCTAACCTCAAAAAAATGAAAAATCTGCCACAGTTATTGACAACCACGGTCCAAAAACGCCAGAAGCTGCTGTGCTACACACGTCATTCCAGCGCAAGGGGTTAATATTTACCTATAACCTTAATTAAAGTTCTTATTTTGTTGCACCTCACTTTACCCCATATATGGGGTAAAGTGGTCAGTTTTGGCATTTTCTCTTCAAGTTGAATTTTAATATACTTTAAGTTTATTTTAACTATTGCTATTCGTCATTTATCAATAGTAATTTATTTATTTATTTATTTATTTATTTATTTATTTATTTATTTATTTATTTATTTATTTATTTATTTATTTATTTATTTATTTATTTATTTATTTATTTATTTATTTATTTATTTATTTATTTATTTATTTATTTATTTATTTATTTATTTATTTATTACGGGACAAGCCCAAGTAATGTTCAAATTATATTATAAATCTATTTCCACACATTTTTATTAAAAGGGAAAAATTTTATTCAACTTCAAACTTTTTTCGTCCCACTTTGCCCCGGTCTCCCCTATTTAGGGGTTGAAGAACTCTTTAATTATAAATTTTCTTGTTTTCTACTGCGTTATTTTGTCCATGTTCTTAGACAACAGTGAAGTATACGTTAAATGCTTCTTGAATTTACTTAATTTTCAAGGAGATTGAATAGTACCCTCCCATTCCCGTCGTCAATTATCATAGCCCATTCTGCGAAACAGAAAAATTAACATCCACGTAGCCCGACACGACGGAGCACGCAAATATATTCAGAAGCTCGTACGATTATGCTAAATATAATGGCGGAACACTTGAGACTGAGGAGATTAAAAAGTAGTACAGCTATAGATAGAAATATGGTCGATAAAAACTGTCTGTTACGCACGCGATACTTGTTTTCTATTTCTGTATGGCAACCTGTAACTGTGCGGAGTTCCCGATTCCACGATTGGCAGAGATTTAATTGAACGACGGTTAACTCCCTTAAAAGTCACTTGAAATAGGCGAAGTGGATTCTGTACGATTAATCGAATCAGACAGAAACCATCCAACCAAGATCTCGCACCAAGCGCGGCTCTGTTCATGAATCTGTCCCCGTGCTTCGTGACTCCATTCCTCCAACGGGCCGCCCTTCCGCATCGGAAAACGGAAATCGCGTGAACGTGCACGTAATGCCGCGAATCTCGTAGACATATCGAATGGTTGTATCGGTATCGTATTTATATCGTGGCTTGCGCCGACCGACTCGGGTTCAACTGGGTCAATTAGCTACTATTCATAGTGCGCTTCGATCGCGAGAACCCGGCTGAGTTATGATCCGCGTACTTGCCGCACGGTACCTATACACGGTGTCCCAGCAACTTCGGGAATTCATTCTACCTACCTTGGGGAGTAAGAAAGGTCAGACGACTAAGTGCCTAGGAACGCTTCCTTTCGTTTTATTGCTACGTAAAAAAACATTGGTGTCATTAACCTACATTGATATATATATCACTACAGCTTACCACTAAGTAAAAGAAACTAGCGAACATTCTCACAAAATTCTACCGCAAACAAGATGTGTAGATATAATTTAAAAAGGAAGCCTGTTCAGACACACGAGCTTCTCTTATCGTCGAAGAAACTAGAAGAAGAAGATCCCAAAGTTGCACCACTGATTCCTGAGACACCCTACGTACGAGGTGTTCACGGTGGAAGCACGGAGGAGCGCGTGCGTTCTCAGCAAACGTTTGTATTACCGTGCACCAGAGAACCGGTGCAGCGAGCATGCAACCAGGTATCTACGTCATAGCGTGCATCGGCTACGAACATACGGTCAGATTTTCTCACGCGATCGTCTCTTCTAACCGACGATCCTGGATCATCGATTGGTCTCGACCGTTGATTCGAGCGAGCCGCAAGACCCCGCGCTCCTAAGGAATTATCATGTTTCGAGCGGATATCGCGACTTGAGTTGCAGCGAGCAAAACGGTTCTGGCGTTCCGACGCCTCGGGTTCGATGTTTCGTTACGCAGCAGTAGCCGCTCAGTCGTTCACCCTGGATTCTGTACAACTGAGCCGCGAGGTGGACTATGTACTGGGAACACTTGCGTGAGTCATTTCCCTGAGTTTATGAAAATGTGAGGTTTCTCACCAGCCTGAGATACCGGTCGAATGTAAATAAAATATAATATAAAACATAGCATCTACAGGAAATTAGTGTTTAACAGGGGATTTGAGCAGACCAATTTTTTATTTGTTCCGCTCCGCCATCAAAATACTTGCTTCAGCTCCGCTTCTATTCCGCTCCAGCTGCTTTTTTTACAATGAAAATTCTTTTAATACTTTCAAACAGTAATCTTTCATTTGCAACAAACCTCATCTTCCTAGCTTTTCATTTTCATATAGAAAAGAATTCATAAACAATGCTTAATTTTGGGGCAAAGCAAGTACTATGCCTCCTTAAACACCGGGCTGTGCGGCCATGCAATATAATATTTCTTCAATGATGAAAAATTAAGAATTGGTATTTATTAAAAACATTTCGTTCATCTGCTCTCATAAAATGAAAGAAAATTCAAATAATAAAAAAAAAGTTGGAGCAGTGGAGCAGTAAAAATTTTCTGTGCTCCGGCTCTGCTCCTGCTCCGGGCAAAACTCCATTAGCTCCACTGCTCCGCGCTCCAGCTCCGAGCTCCGCTCCAACGCTCTGGTCTTTAATCATTCAAGGGACATTTTACGATGTATTCTATCAGCCGAGGTGAAAAACACTGTGTGCAACAAGTGAGCAGAAAATGACTGACTACACTTTTTCGAAAACTACAAAAATATCACGCTGTGTTGGCTAGTGCTCCCAAAGGGGCAGTGAGTCACATGTGGCGTACATTATTTGTATTAATTGATTGAACATTAGAATTTATTGCCACCGCGCTCAACTGCCGCAGGTATTCTAAATTCTGACGGAAGCATGTATCAAATCAGGAAAGCCTCGGCCAGTGGTCATGGCGTGGCCGGGTAATGAATATTTCAAGAGTGCCGTGATAAGAAAGGCCGATAAGCGGCTGCTTAAGGAATCGTAACGTTCCTGAAACGCGCTCGCGCCCTTCGAACGCCCGCTAAAAATAATCCCCGCGGGTTTCGTAACTTTTTACCGTAGCCACGAAGGTGTGCGAAACATTCCTGCGGTTGAGGTAGAGCCTTTTATTTAGAAGCTTGCGCCATTCTTTCCTCTGCATTTGGCATCTGGGTTGTTGCAACACACGCTGCACCGTGTCCTGTCCAGCTGCGCCCTGGCGACAGCGTGTTTCTCGGTAGCAGCAGCAGGCCGACTGGCCATTTATTTACATATTGATTACTCTTGAAAATAAAGCGCCTCGGGGACCGGCCAGTAAACGACTGGGGAACGGCGCGGCGTTCCGCGAAGGGGCACGCTCGACGGCCCGTGGAATGCACGAATTTCACAAGGAATGCCAGAATCCCAGAAATCCAGGTCCGCCAAGGTATCCAACGTGATGCGTGTCGTTTACGCTCAATTGATACGGCGAGGAGGAAGGAGAGAGGCCCCGTCGACGGCCCATGCCATGCCTCGGGAGCGATTACACGGCTCGTCCGGGGTGCCATTTATAAATATTAATATTCCGGCTGGAGAGAGACGCATCGCGATTAAGAGGGCTGCCCCGCGCTCTGCGGTTAGGGTAGAACCTGTTATTTAGTAAGTTGCGCCATACCTTCTCTGCTGCTTTTGGCATCTGGGTCGCACTGCAATGCACCGCAGTGTCGCCTGTCCAGCTGCATTTCACGGAACATGTTTATGGGTGCCTCGACCCGAGCCAACGGTCAGCTCTACTGACTCACCGTGCGAAACTAATGTCGCACGGGCGTGTTTCTAACAACTCAAGCCCGGCGACGTCCCCTCGGACATTCGGCGGAGTCGTGTGGGGTAGGTACCTATGCGGCGCACACGCGCGTGCCTGTAGCCGTTCCTCAGCGGCACGGGGATTTTTGAATGTCACCACGGTAACCTTGGAGGATTGCATCACGCCACGAGGACGTTTGTTACCTGCCGCGTGGAATGAATGGGCCAGGCAACGGGTGCGTGCGCGTAATCGAGCGTGCTACAGTTTAGAAAATTCTCCTCGGTAGCTGCGACTGATTCCAATGGATCAACCGAGGGGAGCATCCACAGTTCGGATGAATTCGCACGGTGATGCACCGAGGACAGCGGGGGACGTTTCTGCGCGGACGATATGTTTTCAGGGGAATTTATAAATATCTCGTCGGCGAGTTCTGGAACTAATTCTGAGTGACAGATGTCAGATCGGGGCACGCGTTCGATTTTCGATGCTTGTCAGGACTGACGAGTTGGCTGAGTGAAGAGATGTCGCAGCGTGACGTATTTAATTCCAGTGTATTCACGGTGATTCTTTGGACTTACTCGAATGAAATTGTAGCGATGGTGTGGAGAGGCTTTTAAATTTGAACAGTGGCAGAAATGTCGCAGTTTAACGTGCAAGACGCAGGTACCATAGTTTACCACCAAAGACGGAGTCTCTAATCACGTATGTACATCGGCGACGCGTAGTTGCGTTGTCGGGTTTGAAATTCATCGATAGAGAATCCTCATCGTCGTCTGATCGTCTTGTTCATTAATCATCGATTAGGATCTCCGCACGGTACACCGTCGATCCGTCAAATGTGACGTTGCGATCGAGCTCGTGCAGATTCATCGCGATTATTCGCGGCGCACGACAAATTACCGGTATCGGTGTCAGCCGTGAAGATCGACCCTTGACATTGCCACGAACGTGTCGCGCGACCTTTAAACCCAGCCACGGGCAGGGACGTGCACAGGAGAACCTTGGGTGTTCGTCGATCGGGATGAAACAATGAATTATCTCGATAACTTCTGGTGTATTAAGAAACTGATCATAACTGACGGCACCTAGTCACGCTAATGAAAAGTGTGCACAATGTTTGGTTCACTGATTTATATTAATAATGTATTTGTATGTGAAGGGTGCATTACTCAAAATTTCGTAGGAATATTGAGTTCAAAGTTTTCCTACTTTCAGATTCTGTACATGGATCTGTATGTGAGAAGGAAACTGATTTAAATAATCAATAGCGAGGATAATTAAGGATTAGAAAAAGTGCTTTCGTTTCTACGCTGTAGGACATATCAATTTGGAAGGCACAAACCATTGAACTCCATTTTCTTGCAAAACCCTGAGCAATGCTCCATATGCATTTACCATGTTATTATACGCGGTATGCATTAACCGCGTGCAGAATTTGAGCCGAATCGGTGTCCCGAACCTCGTGCAACTTCCCACGTGTCTCGTTCCACTGGCAAATAAACAATCGATTGCGTGCATCGTCGTGGGTTGCGCCAGACACGCTGCTGGATATGCACAAATTCGACGCCGAAACTGTCATCGCGGGGATTATTTACGCGTTTTCGGTCTGATGGCGTGCGAATTTTCGACTGATGATTCAGAACTCGGGACTTTAGTGACCTTGTTCTACTCTGCCCCAAGACGTTTTGCGGTCGCCAGTGACGTTCACGAGCCGAAATCGTGGGACGTTGTTTAATCAGGCTATCGAAGCGACAGGTACTTTTTTTTACCAACCGCACTTCACTCTTTCCTAACCATTCACAACCTACTTCCTCTCAAAAACTCTACCATCAATCAACCATCCAACCGACCATCTGCCCAATCATTGATGTCTCCGTTTCCAGCGTTCAAATTACCGCGCCAATCCGCCACCCAAATACTCCCACTGACCAGAAGAATCACTCCCGTAAATCTCGCAAGCTCTATCAACCCGTCGCCATTCATAATCCTCGTGAATCGAGCCGCGAACACCTCTACTCTACAAGATCGTCACTCTCGTGTTTTCTCACGGCCGCGCGCATCCATCGTGAATTTCGATCCGACTTTACGTAACCGAGCTATAGAGAGCACCGAGCCAGCATCTGCGTGTATCGTTACACGGAAGGACAGCGACGGGACCGTCGATCGCGGGACGTGGGCTTGGAAAACGTGTAACGAATCGAAGGTCAAGCCTGCCGATCGTGCTTCTTTCTCTCCCCTGGCATTTTCGCGTTTCCGATCGGGAGTATATACGGTTACACCTACGTAGCACGCGCGACACCGTATCTCCCGTCGTCTTTATAGCGGCTGATGATTTCATTCGCGATCGTTACGTCGGCGGGGGCGATCTAATTACCCGTGACTTCTCAGGCGGCGTCGCCGCCGATTGCGAAATCACCGATCTTACGCGAACCTCTCACACCCACGCCTCGGGGCTGGAGCCCGCGAGCTCGTGACATTTCCGCGAGGCACGGGCTAGGCGTTATCTCGCAAAAATCTCGATAACGTCTCGCGGATAACGGCCCCCGGACGGAGAATCCTGCCGCGTGCTCCGCTGTCGCGCGCTCGGTATGTACTATTCTCCGACTTTTATCGGGGGACCTCGGTGCATCAGCGTGCCCGTTCATCTCCGGCCCGATAAAAATGCGACACGCGGTGCATTATCGTAAATCGATTTGCATGTCGCCGCGACACGTGTACGCCGGGTAGTCGAGTGTGAATTACAAGGAGTAAACGGCGAGCGAAGCGAAAAAGCCGGATAGATGGGAGCAACGTGTTTTTCGGCCGAGTCAACAGCTTCGCTCGCCTTATCGCGGCGAGATCTGATTGTGGAGGAATGTTGAATGTGTACCGAATATACTGTTACACGGCTATTGGCTTTTCCTGGCATTCGTTCAGTTGGTGTGCTTTTGATACGTGGATAAAAGTGTGATAGTGTAATATGTGACGTGAGCTGATTTTGGGTTAACCCTTCCGAGACGGTGGATACTTGAAGTAACTCGAGATATTATAAATTTCTCTGTAATATATTAAGGGGTCTCCCTACTTTGACGGCCTGAACAGGAGCGCGATATTTGGGATTTTTTTTAAGAGAAATCCTCAAATTTTATTAATTGAAAACTTTATGATTATATTTGTTCGTATTTAAGCAACATTTTAAAAAAATTAATTTAAAAAAAACGGTACCTAAAACTTTAAACGCGTTTTGAGAAAAACGATGTTTTCCAAATTGGTTAGCATGATATCTCAAAAACCAATCACCCGATTTACTTTAAACTTGGCATAGATCTTCAGTAGATGTTCCATTCTTACCTTGGTACTAAAACTAAGTCGGTTTTTGGAAAATTGGACTTTTGCGACTTAAAAAACCAGCGAATTTTTTGCAGAAAGAAATGGCTGTTTTAGACGCTGTCATTTTTTTTTAATTTTCAGTATTTCTCATTTAATCTAGATTAGGCAATAGCCACGCCCATACAGATTATACAAATTTCTAAATTTTCGATTTCAGACAAGTACAACGGCTGATTTTATGTTAACAATGCGCATATGATTTTTGTAAGGCGCTCTATTTGAAGCACTATAACTCCGGATATAACGACTATTTTTGCATACAATTTTTTTTTCACATTCCCTAAAGATTGACAAATGAAGCCACAAAGCTGGAAGTAAATATATTTAATGGTTTTGTTTTAAAAAATTTCCAAAATTCGCATCATTTTTCGTCCGTCAAGGTAAGGAGAGACCCTTTAATTAAGTCTGTGAAACTACTCTACTTTAATTGCAACGAGTGTGGAGAGATTACGGTAAGGAATAGCAATGCCCAAATCAGAAATCCTTGATAGGGGAGCAAGCTAAACTGATTTCTACGCTGCACAGAGGAAATATAATTTGACAGTCACTCCCGAAGACATCGGTACAATTAGCTCGGAGCATCCGAGCACCATCGGCGCCGATACGAGGCCGCTTTCTCGTACCAGCTGTTTGCGATGCAAATACAGACTTCAATTACGAAAAAACGAGGGAAGATAAGGCAAGGCGGTACGAGCAGCCACCGTACAGAACGAGCACCGGGAAACGAAGGTCTGCCGCGGTTTATCGGGCTTGCCAAACACGCGCCCGTTTCCAGCGAATATCGAGCGACTACGGGATAGTAATCTTCGGGCCCACGATTCATCGGGCTCCATTCCCACAGAGCTCCCAACGAGATACCGTTCTCCTTTTTTTCGAAACGTGGAGGAAACACCGAGGGATGGGAGAGGAGGGTTCGATAAACGCAGAGGGAGAAAAAGAAGGAGCGGAAGAGATGAATCGACCACGCGATCGTTCGATTACGAAACAGTTCTATTTACCTTTCATGTTTCCTGTCTGACAGTGTCGGCACATTCGTAGCAGCGCTGTCCGATACCCGTTCGTTCCCGGACCGTTCCTCCGCCACCTTCAGCGTCGCACGAACGTGAAAAATCCCACGCTGCTCATGGCTATCATCCGCCTCGAACGCTCAATCGTTCGCCCACCACCGTTCCCGTCGGTTTTATCGATCCTCCGGCGAACTACAGCTGAACCCCGTGCGACTCGATAGCATTTCGTCCAGAACTCCCACTGGCGTCACTATCGATTGCACTTGACACGTGAACGAAAGCGTTCCCGAGCGCGGCTCCTCCGATACGATGCAGCGCGGGGGTGGCTCGGTGGAAATGGGAACACGAGCTTCGAGCGGTCTCCAATAGAATTTTCTGAGCGAAGCCCCTCACGAGAAGCCTTTTTCCTCTCTCCCGAGTAAGGACATCAAACCTCTGACGATGAAAAGACACCGTGGAATCTTGCCACTCGTGGATCTGAACGAGCACTTGCTCTCGATCAGCAGGAGGGGAACATCGATGCCTCTCGATTTTTCCGTGAAAGTTGGAGGGAAATCGTCGAAAACAAGTCCACTATCGCGAGCGGCGGTCCACGCGATGCGTAACGTGCGACGTGCACAGGGCTCGAGGTATCATATCAGCAACGATAGCACGTTTCGCGAGAAAACTCACCGAGCGAGGCACAGACGCAACCACTGCCTAGGAATAATAGCACTTCTGTTCTGCTATTTTTCGAGGCGGCGGAGATATGGGCCGGGCAATACAAAGTGCACGAAACACGCCGAGCCTGTACACCGGGAGGAATTACTGTCAGACGGACTGGCGGCCGTAGTAATTGACGCGGCTCCTCTTCCGGTTGCCCGTCAACCAGCGATCGACTGGTCGTACGTGCTCCAAAACCAACACAAGCTGAGCAGTCGCTCTAGCCGATGGTTTTTCGATTCTCCTCGCCGCCCCCACTCCAGTAACAATCCTGCACCAAGTACCGAATCACAAGCAGCACTGTTGGCAGCAGTTTCGAAAACGTACGAATTTCGACGATCACAGTTCCACCGCTCTAAAAGCTATTAACACTCGCGACAGCAACGGAATCACTGGACTCCGAAACCGACCATCCTCCAAGTCCTTTAATCCCCGTGTGTACCTGGTCGCTGCGATACGCGGAGTTCATTCACGGTATCCGATCACTGAACAGAACATGGTCTCCAAGTGACCGAAGAGTATCAAGGCAGCTCGGGCTTCATCGTCCAACGAAGGGACCTTGACACACGCGATATCACCAAGGGACACCGAGCGGCTGCCAACGAATATAGATCCCTGATCCCTCGCGCGGAACCATCCACCGGTCGTGCACAGAACGATGGAAATGTGTGGACGGGTATTCGCAGATTCAACGCGGAGCAACGGGTACGTGTCGGCGGCGGTATTGCGAGCGGAGCAGCTCCTACACCAGTTGCCTGTCGACTAGCGGTCGTCGGCGCGTAGCAGTGCTATAGGAGAGAAGCTCGCCAGCCTGAAACTACACAGCACGAAACGTAGCGTGTACGGCGAGGGTGGGGGCACTTGGTACCCGTGGGGCAGCTGTCTTGAAAGAGGGACGCGCGCGGAGGACGCACGGCCTGCCTCGTGCGTATACAGCCGGCACACATGCATGCACGGACGTGTGCACGGCAAGTCCATGGTGGGGCACGGTTGGATCCTGTGGAGGGCACACAGAACGACCGCGCCATCACGCTGGAGGGGAGATGCAACCGATGCATTTCACGGGTGCATGCCCTGCGCTCGACTTCGCTCCGGAGTGCATCGCGATGAGGAGGATGCGACGGACCGCGAGCTGGGCCTCGTCGGTTCTCGAACGTGCCAGTGATTTCTCCACGGGGCTGTCGTTGGTGTCTCCGACTCCCTGATTCCAGGGATCACGTCCATTCTTCCACAGTTGCGGCGTGTTTATGCTGTTCGCATGCTCTCGCTCGATGGATCGAAGTCTGGCGACTGGGGGTGTAGTTGTCGGGGGGGAATTGTCGTTGGTCAAGGATTGCAGGGTCGAGAAGGGAACCGCTGTTTCTCGAATCTGTGATGCAATGACTAGTGCATTGTAATTCGGTGAAGAGGAATTAGCTCGTATACAGTTTAACAGCATAGATTATCAGCAGGGTTCTTGATGACTGCATCTAGGATTGGCAAGTTGAGCGGTGGTGAATTTAGATGGGATCATAAGATTACGTTTTGAAGGGCATGTCTGTTAGATTAGATGGAGTATTATAATTATTCTAGGATCAGCAGACTTGTAATTCAATGGAAAATATAACCAACTTCTGTATTATATTTTCTAATCTTGAAACCCTATCAAACACGCATGCTCCGTCAAAGACTCTTGAATATTTCTGTTTTCAAATTGAACGCTTCAACATTCAGACACCCACAATATACATGCTTCCTTTACAGAAGAATTCTACTCATTTCTGCCGTTTGCAACAGGACGATCACGCCGGAAACGTAAATCCGACAGCTTCGTTGGAATTAATTCAGCAGTTAATCAGATGCAGCTGCAATTTCCAAAAATCATCGTTAGCATACAAACGACGATACGAAGACGGCTGTTAGATTCGAATGTGAAATGCAGTGTTCACGAAGGTGGCTGCTAGATCGAAATCTGCGGTCGGGTAGCGATATGTATGCACCAGTACGCGTCGTTGCTCGCGGAGGATCCATCAGGTCATCCTCCTGGAGATTCCGCGATAGCGGGATCCATTGTTAGTCCGCGCAACGTCCCCGTGATCGATAGCCCTTAAAGATCCACCTTGTGCTTGTACCACGGGGATCGTCCCGAGACACGCGAGGTGTCGATTAAACGATTTACAGCAAACGATCCGGGATTTCGTGGTAAATACACACGGGAAGCTCACCGCGTCGATCGGCGCGATCGATAAGCGGCTAGATCGAGCTTGAGGCTTGCAATCCAAACGCGGAGTGAACGATGAATCCTTCCCAGCCGTCGGGACACTATTTCTTGCCCGCAAATATCCACTCGTGTTCGAATGCACTTCGACTGCATTATCCACTTTGAGCAGAGAATGAAGATGTGCGAATCAACTATCCCTTTGGAAGGTGAATATTTCTTGGGAATTTACTTGTATCATAATTTAAAGAATACGAATTTCGGAGAAGACTGGGCTTTATACTTCGCTTGCCTGTTACGACGAATGTGGCTTGGACGTGGTGTGATCTAACAAAAGACCTCCAGGAAATCAGCTATTCTTCCCAGCACCAGTTTAGCCCTTCCTAGATTTATTTAAAAAAGAATCCATTCCCAGTTAGTTCATCCTCTTCGCACGAGCCTCGCGACTCCGTCCACTTACTCGGGACTCAAGAAATATCCTCCATCAGCAATCGCGAGAAGCCAACGAAAATAACAATCCCATCGATCTTACAGTGGCATCATCGAATCGCCAGTAGCGGGAATCGCGATATACAAAAATAACCGGTGATCCTTCCTCGTAGAGTGGCTGTCGAACGAGCCGGGCGTGCGCGTCGCGGGTAAACAGCGATGAAGACGGCGCACAGTGGTACATAATGACATGTTTTGTTCAAATCACCCTACAGGTCGTAATTTTTCAGTAAATCAGCCGATTTTTTTTTTAAATTCTTCGCAATTAAATTCTCTATCGATCTGTTCGGCCGAAGTTTTGAATTTCGTTGCTGATTTTTTTATATTCAGCGAATTATACAGCACCCTTATTTCGGAAATCTTACTTTAAATACGGAACCGACGGCCAAAAGAGCTCACAGATACTGATCTTCTATAAGTGCTGTATAATTCGCTAAATATAAAAAAATCAGCAACGAAATACAAAATTTCAGCCGGACAAATCGATAGAGAATTTAATTGCGAAGAATTTGAAAAAAAAAATCGTCAAGTTTACTGAAAAATTACGACCTGTACGGTGATTTGAACAAAAAATGTCATTATGTACCACTGTGCGGTAGGAGGCCCGCGGTGCACGCGCGTCAACGTGAACGCGATTCGATATATCGGCTCTAATGATGATCGCGATATCAACCGCGCACGAGAACCGCCCGGAGAAACGGGACAGATCCGATCGACCTCCAAGAAGCGGCGGGACTCCTCGCCTCGAGAGACGCGGCAGCCGGTGAGCACGTCCGCGCGAATTTCTCGCTCCATCAGCGAGCGGACGGGCTACGTACGGCCAGTCAGAAGCAACCGACGCATCGCGGGGCAAGACTGATATTCCGCGGCGGAAAGTGCAATATCCATGCATCCGTTTCCATCTCGACGGGGATCCATCCGTGGCCGCACGCGGCCCACCTACCACGAGCAGCGCGGGGAAGGACGCGTTCGTGGAATCGAGCCGTTGAAACTATGTCGTCTCGCCTCTCATTAATTATGCCCCGTTCCCACCGTTACGCGGAATCGTATTTTCGAAACGCGCATTCTGATGGCTCGCGTGCGCACGCGAGGATTGCGGTGGGCGTGCAACCGCTGGTGCACGTGTCGACTGTTGGATGCTTGATGCACGGCGCGGTGATTAAGCTTATCAGGTGGAAGGTTTCTGGAAGCTTTGAGTTATGGAAGAAGTGTCATGATGGAGGGAATCGTTATTCGTTTGCGCATTCTGGGAGGGATCGTCTTCGTTTCAGTAAATTAGAGGGTACGCTTTAGTGGGTAGTATCTGATGGTGGTTTTGGAGATTAGTTCGGCTACCTGTGATTCGAGGCACTCGGAGCTTACCGAAGATTGAAATTTGGGACAGAAGTATTATAATTGGATGGGTTAGTGGAAAGGAATGCTTCGTGGAGACAGATCTTGAAACGTTTATCGTATTCTAATAGAGATCAGTTAGATTCGTCTTTTTGGAGTAGGTATTTTGAAAGGCGAAATGGAAAACATTACTAGCGGCTACAAAAGTGTGTGGCACCTAAAGGATTGTCAGTCTGAAGATTGTGAAGAGAATCTTCAATTCAGAAATGTAATTTTCTACAAATATACGCAGGCTCCCTACTCAATTATCAAACCCCGCATTTATAATGTAAGTTGAGGACAGTCGGTTCACCTAATATAAAATGGCTATTAAGACTAACACTGACTTTATTTTTTTTCTTCAGAAAAACTGGTCGATACTTGCTTTAATGGGGGACTATACTTTAGGCAACGCTAAAACAGGCCAATTTTGGGGAATTTTTTCTGGAGAAATTATGAAGCAAATCATTTTGAACTTTTTTATGGCTTTATATTTAACTTTTGAAGATTTTTTTATGTTATTATAAACTATTGTCAATGGACAGCTAGTATTATAAAAAAAATAATTTCAATACTTCAATGTTGCATAAATAGATTAAAAACTTTCCTGCAAAATCGTACTTCTTTTCCTAAGCTCTACAATTTTCTCAATTTTCGACTTCTTTTTTGTTTTTGAGGTCCATCGACAATAGTTTGGAATTATTTAGTTGTATGTGTAAGGGCAAATCGATTGGTTGAATAGTTTTCTCTAAATTACCCCCACCGTTTTGTAACTTCGACGGCGATGCTGTAGCAAGATGCGCCGATAGCGACATCTACAATGCATATTTTTAACATAAATTTTTTTTTCGTATCTTCAAAAGTTAAATATAAAGCCATAAAAAAGTTCAAAATGATTCGCTTCATAATTTCTCCAGAAAAAATCTCCAAAGTCGGCCTGTTTTAGAATTGCCGAAAGTATAGTCTCCCCTTAAGACAATATTTGCTGAAAATCGGGGTTGAAAACTGAAATCATGACCCATTCCCAATTTAATTTCCCTATACCACAACGGTCCCAGTAACAGCGTTTTAACAAATGCTTCGGTGCCAAGGAGCATCCAGAAGCGTGCGGGTCGCGCGTGCCGCGCAACAGAGTCGACGATGATATCGCGGGAGATTAATAGCAAGTTCGGGTTCGAAGGTTCGAAATAGAAGCTAATTTTCCCAGGAAGCGCGGCCATTTCCACGAACGGGGCCCGGCCCGTAAATCTCCCCAACGATACATGTTGGAATTTTAATAATCCCTGGATTAATAAGGCGGCGTTAATTTCGCCCTATCGCCGTGCGCGGGGAACAGTGGCTGAACTGTGGGAATTAAGATAACAAATCTCGAACGGGTTGCCGATGATTTCCGCGTTTCTGGCAAACGTTCCAAGCGGGGGATTTATGCACGCATCGGGGGCCATTGATTACGCAGCATGACACGCGATTTTCATCGCGGTGGAGGATTCAAAGGAGACTATTCGGAGCCCACCTACCGGCGCAAGGTATTTTCGTGGAAGCCGCGGCTTCCTCCGCGTTCAGGCGAGATTAAGACGGCCCGTCTGTTCCTGTCGTTTTACGATGCCGCGGTTCGCGGATTTCATTCAAAGGCCAGTTTCCCAGACGCGGACGTAATAATATCTCTCCCCGACAACAATAATTCCTGTCGTCACTTTCGCTGAACTTTCAACGCGAACGCTCGCTCCAACGAAAACACTGTGCCCGTTGAAGATGAACTTCGCAGGTAGGGTAATAATATAAAATTATTTATGGGAAAAATCGCGGTACCGTTGAGGCTGTTGGAATACATCAGCGTCGGTCTGCGTTAGGCGAGATTACTATCCTGATATGGCGCCTCTTCCTTCGATTGCAACTATTTAACCCCCGAGGCAGATCTGTGTGAATTGTGCTCGCCGATTTCAATTGTGGATGATTCTTGATTAAGGGAAGCTCGTACACTTCTGCCCGGAGGAATATATAGCTTGGAGACTCGAGGGTCCGAATTGGTAAACTGTATTGAATTATAAATCGCATGGAATAGGCTCAGCGGAGTCATGGTAATATACAGAGATCGAGATGACGAAACAGATTCAGGGCTATTAAATTTAACCGCGCATTCCGTGGACGTTACCCTAGGTCAGCCATGTTCTGAAAGCCCCCCCGACGCGCGCTTCAATTTGGCCCGGCAATTTCCGCGAAACAGCCATCTAAGGCTTTGGTTGTGTGCCAGCAAACGGTCCACAGGGTGCTCGCATAGATCTCAACGTTGCGAAAAGGGTGCGTCTTTGTCAATGCATCCTTGACACATCTGTTGGGGGTGAGCCAAGTCCGAAAACGTGGCCAGCGCTGCAACCGCACCTGGATAAACCGTTCGCAACCCTCCCCCGCTTAGAACGGACCCGCGCACAAAGCGTGCGCTCGCCGGGCCGTGAGTACGCGCTGGGAAATTACCGTTGCCAAATGGAATCAACGAGAGCAGTCGGTAGTCAGCGTTCGCTAATGCGTTTCGATGGAACCGCGGCTTTCCACGAACCCGCCTTTCTCACGTTCTTCGTAGGTGGTCGGCAATCCCGAGTGAATGCTCCTCGGTGAAACAAGGGGATTTACAAGCCTCAATTGCATACTCTGCCTTAACAAAGTCGATCTCTCGGGGAACATACGTGAGCAGAGTTCAAATTGTTGGCAAACTCGAGGTGTCAACGGCATGTTGCGTAAGAGCAGCCTTCTGGTGACAGGCTAGAATCCAGAATTACTTGTGAGATTAGCCGGACTTAGTGTTTTTTTTTATTATTGAAGAATAGAATGGAAAATTCTTAATCAAATATTTAGGTTTGGCATTAGTTAAGCATTTCGATGAAATTTTCAGCATGTATACAACTTACTTAAATCTACAAACGGGATTTTTAAATCTTCATTACAGGCTCAGATAAAAAAGTTGAAAAAGCGACCTTCACTATTTTCTTCACTATTCCGACCAATTGCATTTATTTCAAAACGACAAAACACGCCACCTAAGTAGTAAACCAATCCTTTTAGCTTCCCCGAAAAACACAAGTCGTTTGGATCAGTGTTAAAAAAGTTATTCTGTTTTAAAGGGTGTCCCAATACTTTTGTCCGGCACTGTATCTTTCCACCCCTTCAAGCTAGTATTTATTTCCACTAAAAGGAAACTACCTTTTCATATAACCTACCTTATACAATTTCTAATGATATATGATCTGTTCGTGTTTGAAAAACTGCGCCAAATTATTCCCTGTCTATCAAAAGAACATACGGAAGAAACTTGTGACAGCATCACTAATGACGAACGCGTCATTTGACACGCGCCATCCTTTTGACCAGTGGTGTGGAGGCGCAGCAAGTCGCCGTAAAAATATTCCTTTAATATTTTCGTGCGGAGGGACCACGTGCATCGGCTAAACGAGCGCGTTTCTCGGTAAAGACGCGTCGAAGACCTTTTGGATTTTCGTTGCCGGAGCTGAGACCACTTTGGCGTGCATCCAAACTCGTAGACCCGCTCGAACCTAGGAAATCGCGACGGTCCGGAATTTCGAGGGCGTGACCAGGGGGCAACGTTTAATCCAGACCGTGATTTCAACTCGAGGACCTGAAAGCAGGCACCTGGATAACCACACGTCGTCCACGCGACCACGGGGACGAAATAGAGATGACTATGAATGTACCGCTGCCGCTCTTTGATCGGGGCAATGAGCTCGTCTTCTGTAAACTAGTCAATTTTACCAGGAAAGATATAATTCACCGCGTATTTCGGGCCACGTAGAGCGAAAACGTGTACTCCGGTTGCTATTTCAAGTTTCTCGTGGTGCATCTCCGAGACGTGGAAGCCAGTCATCTTCGAGACACTCGACACCTGGATGCAAGGTGTGTTTTATGTAATCGATCGCAAACTGTGTCGCAATTCCCTCCTGTCGCGCGAAAATTACCACCTTGGCGTTGGATCACGTGCATGCACCGGCCGATGAAGCCTCATTTCTGTTGAAATTCGGCACCGATTACGTTGAAATCGAGGTGTATCTTGGAAATTTCCTACACGTTTCACTGGACACATCCTACCACGGGGGATGATCGATTACGTATATGAATAACTCGAACGTTCTCATAATTTAAATGAACGAAGATTGGTGGAATCTCATTTCGCCAGTGCCACTTGCAATTTAGAATATCCTCACAAATTATTAGAATGGATAAAGCGCGGAATATTTTGATTAGAACACTAAGGCAAATACAACTTGGCTTTAGTGAAGATTACTATTCTGACGATGAGTGATTTATATGTTTCATTTGTGAATAATGAACTGGCAGTATTCTCTGTGCAGAGGACAAATATTTATATAATATGAATGAGTACAAGGACCGAATAAAATTCTATTTAAATATTAATCGAAATAAAATATTCCCCCGAATAACGTCTAAATCTGAACGAAACGCCGTTCCACGAAGCCAACTAAATCTCACCCTTTGTCCGCACTCTTTCCTGCGCAGAGGAGATACTTGTGCGTGGCAGTTGGACGGGGCGGTTTACATTAATCCCGCGTGTAAAGTAATTCGTTACGACGAATATAGAAGTAGGGCTTCTCGTTGCGACGTGGCTCGGGTGTCGTAGAACCGTCCTCCCGCTTTTCGCTTTTTCATTTTTCGCCGGAGCTCAATGTCATCGCCCGAAATAACCCCCTGTTGTTTCTACGCGACGAGGAGGACGCACCGCGTCGCAAAACTGTCCGCGCGCGATGCATCTTCTGGCAGTTAATTAATTAATATTCGCGATACCGCATCGCATTATAATTTGTTTGCTTCAAACGTGACAGAAACCTATTCGAATACGGCTGATGGAAATGCATTCCCAATGTACCAGTCGCTTTTATTTGTAAAGCGTCGAGGTGCCACGCGGGGGCGATATTTTATTTAAAACCACTTCGATTTTATTGTGTGTACCTGCTCGAGTTCACGTCGATTGCATTCGATTTCACATGATTTTTTATGCATGTGTTGAAACGTGGGTGGTATGTTATGATCGAAGAGGAAAAGGTGAAGAAGTCTCTAGATCATTATTTTTATTTCTAATTAGATTCTAACTTCGCATATTTGATAAACAGGCGAAAGAGTATTTGAATGCATTTGTGGAATTTTTTGGCGATAATACTTGACCGATTGGAAATAATTTTCATTTCCACAGCTTCCATATATTAATTCTTCAAAATTGGAGTATGATTAAATAATGAATGGGACAAATAGATGGTTTACAACGTAAGCCATTAAAAACGCCCTCTAATTCCAGAAAATCCGTATACACCCACGCGTGCCTTTAGGAGGTTGACTTTTTGTCCGCTAAAAGAAGATGAGATAATATTGAAATAACCAATTATCACAAAACGCTGTCAGGCAGACGAATGAGTTTAAGGATCAACAGAAAGCTCCCCCTATTTAAAATGAAGGAACATTCTTCCCAGCAGCAAGATCTCTAATCATGAAAATGAGGTCTGAACATCCTCACCCTCCAATGTCTTCACCCTTCCATTCCCTTAATTCTCAATACACAAGCAGCATCTACATTCATTTTCAAATATATCATCTGAAAATCTCCACCAACAAAAAACCCCAAGTCTAATATCCAATCGTCTAAATGAAGAATTCCAAACCCTCTACTTCCTAAGCCCTAAGCAATAATTACATTCCTAGGCGGGACACGTGAAAATTCATCAAGAATAAATGTCCATTCACGGTGAAATATTCATGGAATCAGATTGAAAATTCCATGTAAAAATTGTCCAACGGACCACGCTCCAAGAGCACGGCGTCCATTTGGAGCAGCGTATCAAAGAGATATTAATACGCCTCGGCGCGAAACGGGAATTCCCGAAGAAAAAAGGGGTATCTTATCCAGCGCGGATAAGGCCGCGATTCCGTCCACTTGAGGCTGAAGAGCATCATAGGTGGGTTCCCCTGTGCTTCGTCTTCTATCCCGATCGCACGTGACGTCAGACACCGCAAAAGCCCGGGGCAGCCGAGGCCGAGTATTTTCAAGACTAGAGCCAAGTAGCCTTAAAGGCTGACGGTGTCTAGAGTGTCACGTGACTTTCGAGACTTTCAAGGGTGCGTTACTCATGCAGCTCGTAAAGAAGTGGTGCACCGACGCGGGCACCGCCTCTCTCTCTCTCGTCGCGTTTTCTTGCCCGAGAAGCCGGGTGACGTCGAGTTACCAACGCGTGCAAGACCGAGGTACGAAGGATCACGTAAGGTGATCGAGCTTGCATCGACGTCATTTTGATGAACGAGCCGAGGTGACGCGTCCCATCGTCGTTTTTGGTGTCGGATTCTTTCGTGACTCGCGCAAAAGTCGTATCACGGCCGCGCTCTTGCTAGCGGAACATCGGCTAATAAGGAAACGTGACGTTCTTTGAACTTCTTTCATATCTTTTTTCCTCTTCTCCTCTTTCTTGAATCTTGATTCCACTCTTTAAGACTCGCTTAGCTGCTTGTACCTCCGTGGATCTTGCAGTAAGCTGTATGTTCTGTGCGGTTGCAAGACCTTAGTAGGGCACTGCTTTTGTAGCGGCACTCTATTACATTTTAAAAACGCTGGACTCTTTGGTATCTGTGAAGGCTCCAGGAGTTTCACAACTAATTCTACCATTATCCTTGAGGAATACACTAGTAACTGAGGTAGGCACCTAAAGTTGGCTATTCCAACGGTGAAGATCCTCCCTTCTTCATCCTACAACCCCATGGGTAGTTACTCAAGGTTGCCTCAGAATCCTTAGAAATTTTCCGCTGAGGATCCCTGCAAGCGTCAACATTCAATGCGAACTGACAACCAACATCTAGTTTCAACCATCACAGAAACAGTCAGTGCCCCATCGCGCTTGCTCTAATTCCAAGATTCATCACCCAACGCTAATTTTCTGGGTGAACGTCCCGCAGCGCCGAGGCAAGTCACACGCTCATGCTCGATCCCAGAGGTTCACGACCTCGGAAACGGAATTTGGAGAAAAATCCAAGTGTGTTTGCTGACGACGGTGTGTCCGGCGGGCCTGGCGATCCTCGGGTCGCGTCGGTGGCGCGAAATACCGCGAAAACGCATAAATTAGCAGGGGCCAGTGGGTGCTCGCGCGAGCGCGCGTCCACGCGAAAGAGATTGGCCACTTAAGTGCCGGCAAAGTATCAGACGGACCGCGTATAAATTGCCGCCCTCGCCCACCGGGACGAATTTGCATTTTCGCCGCGCGTCGAATAATTTATCTCGGCGAGATTACTTTGTCGCGGGTGCTCGCACCACGCGCGTGGGACCGAAAAGAAACCCACAGAGGCCATATCAAGGGTAGGAGAGGGGAATTATTCGCGAACGATCGGACACAGATGGAAGTCTCCGCCTCGAGGACGGCTTAATCAGCTTAAACATCGTGCTGGTCCGGGGGATCCAGCTTTTTCTACGTTTCAGTCGTGTACACACGTGGCGCGAAGCCCGTGGTCTCCTTTGTGCATCGCTTCGAACGATTATAGCGAACTGGAGGCTCGTGGACCTGTGGGTGTGGGTTCGCCGTTTTTACCTTCGCACGTGGCGAGTAACAGGAGACTGTCAGCGGTGGTGAACTTGGGATTAAAAGATCGTGTGGGTGATGAACAATTTTCTTACATATTCACGAAGGATTGTGAGATTGAGGCGGGATGAATGAATTTTTGTGGGGGGTTGCTTCGACACAACAACAGGGTAGCTTCCACGCGATCAAAGAAGAGAAAGAAACGAGTAACCCAGCGAGTCGATTTGGTGAACAAAAACGTGGAACGGGAGCAGCGAATTTCGCGAAACGGCGAAAAATAAAAATCCTGCTGTCTTTCGTCTACCGTTTGTGGCGGCTGAAAACTTTCCACGGTGGAAGGAAAGAAGGTAACCGCGCGATTCCGCGGATGTTCTAAATTAACAAAGATCAAAGTGCCTAATGAAAAAGAGCAGCACCAGCGACGGTTCTCTAGCAAACGTTTTAGAGAAGAAACAGGAGCATCGCCACGCGCGATCGTTTCCCCGAAACGCTTCGCTTTCTCCAACAATGTTACCAATATCCTCTCACGAATCGCGAGGCGCGTTCGAGCCACGTTGAAGAATTATGCAACGAGAAACTATCGCCGGCTCGTGAGCCGCACGCACCGCGTCTCGCGCGATTTTTCAGCACCCCCGTGCACGCGAAATCGAACGGAAACATATAGCGCGCGAGTCCGGTGCTTCTATTTCTGTATGAGAGCATCTGTTCCTCGTTTCTTCGACATCGTCGCCGACGAACGAAGCCACGAAACGAGATGTATATAAATTTCCCGCGGTTTCTTTCTCGAACACACCCGGAAGATGGGAAACACGGACAGATATATCCGCGAAGACCGATGACGATTCGTGAATTTAATCTCCGGGGAACTGGGTTACGCTCGTTTCCACGGTTCCACGAACCATCCGTGGTTATTTATCGCCCCTGCCGATTTCAATGCGAATATGAAGCCCCGAAGGGGCAAGGATTTATACTGGCAATGCAATTACGTCGCATCTTCATCATCCCGCGGTCTGTTACTGAGAATTTTCTCCGCGATACTCCAAGAGTCTCTTCGCCTTCTCAAGCCGCACATTTCACAGAAGAATACTCGAAGAATGACGTATCGCCAAATGGGGCATAATTGAATTAAATTATGCCAACCGGTCGAACCCCAAGTATGCACAAAGTTAGCACCTCGACATTGAATGAAAATTTCCAAGTATCACGACCGAACAATTATCTGAAGCATCAGCATGTGGTTCTACATGAAATTCGTGTAACAGTTCCGCTAAATCATGCTTCGTAACGAAAATCTTGTCGTGATTTTGCCGAAGTGCAGCCAGCAACTTCAGACGGATACCTAAAATAAAAGTGCAAGTATTTTTAATGTTGCCGCGGGCACGGTGATGTGGGAAAGTAAGAGAAAAAAAGCATCTATACAATTTTCCCTGACAGTGACATGGGCATCGGGGCTCGCGAGCGGGGGAAGAAACGTCACGCGAACGAAACTCGTGATTCTCACGTGAATGATGTTGCTTCACAATGGAACTTCGTGGGCCCGTGTAATCAGATAGATGTAACGACA
Source organism: Andrena camellia (assembly GCA_029448645.1). Lineage (NCBI taxonomy): Eukaryota > Metazoa > Arthropoda > Insecta > Hymenoptera > Andrenidae > Andrena > Andrena camellia. The sequence goes on along the minus strand of CM055679.1, from coordinate 12,242,031 downwards.
TCGTTTGTCATCACGAACCAGTTGTAACGGGTCAAAATTGATCGGTACATCGTACCCGCGGTGTACGCGGCCCTGGTATCGCCGCTTTGTTTATCCGATACAAACGGACTCGTCGATGACGAGGCCATCTCTCTATCGCGCGACTTTTATCGCTTTACGATTCTCAAATATTTACGTCTGAAATCCTTGCTGCAAAACACACCGCCACCCCCCACCAAAACGATACACGAACTTCGTGGACTTCGTGGAATTTTCTGAATGGAGAATAATTCTGTTATTAATTCTTATTTAGTCCACTTGGTCCCCATGTCCTACAATTTCGTAGGAAACACAGTGGGATAGAAAAATGGTTGTATCTCAGCAGCGATCCTCCAAGAAACAATTTATTCTGTTGTGATCTTTTGCTTCCATCCAATAATTCAACATTAAAGTTTTGTTTATCATAAATTCTACTCGTTCATTACCCAGCTGATTCCATTGAAAGGACCCGTATGGGACGACTAGAGCGCTAGCGATCCCAAAATCTACCCATTATCCTTCTGATAAGGTACCTAGATATTTAAAAATTAAAAGAATTGACTGTTACAAGTGCGGCGAACTTAATTGCTTTTCCTTAAAATTACACCCAATACCACAATTTCTGATAGTCGCCCGACTGTGGGATTCCCCTAGTCAGAATTTGCGTGTATAAATTGTGCCGCTCGAACACTAAAGGCCGCGGCACGTAACACCTGATATACTTTTGCTAGAAGATTGTTATTACTGTACTTTGCTTTCATTCGACGTGGTTAAAAACTACGTCAGGCTTAAAGAATCAACCTCGAGCTGACTAATTTCGCACACAGCGAATGTCGTACGTGCCAGAAGCTCTGGCTCAGGTCTGGCATCGAGACTATCTTATATTTATCATTTGTTCGAAGTTGGAGGATGACAAAAGGCCGGTGGCTCAAAGATAGCGTCGCAACGTCTTCAGTCCAAGCCCGAGCGAAAAATGATTAGTCGCACTTAAATGCCAGTCACGTAGGCCAGTCTGACATAATTTCCTGTCCTACAATAGAGCTCACTGTTCCTAGGAACAGGGGCTGGCAAAACGGAGTGGAATACGCGAAATCGATCACAAAGAAGCTCAATGCCTTCATTTCCTAAGTGGAAATTTAAACCCTGAGATATCTAGCACAGATGGATATAAAATTTGAATTCATTTCACATTTACAGTGAAAATGCTCGCGGTAGCAGCCACGTGTAACGATACTGTAACGATACATCTCTTGAATTTATTTTTAATTCCTTTCCATTCACTAAGTTAAACGATGTTAACGGAAATTTATCAGGTATAGCCACAAGGACGCTACAAAATTAAATAGCCATATATTAGTGTTACTTTCAGATTGACCATCTAGCCTTCGAAATCTAAATTTAATGACGTCCTACTTACAGGGCCACCTATTTGTAAAACGAACGTAACAGCGCGTCCAGACTCCCCCCTGCCCCTCCTGTATCGCAACACGTAACAAGAAAGTCACCAAGTTCAGCGTCGTTCATCAGTGTCAATATCGGTTGCGTCGATGACCAGGCATCGCTGCCGGTGGGAATCACGTGTGACGGGATTGAAAAAGCTCGGGAAAGAACGGCAGCACGGTCAACGCGAAGCCTTGGGAAGCTTGACACCACCACTGAAAATAGTGCGCCACCTTCTGAAACGAATGGCTGTTTATCAGGAAACGTCGATGGTGTCCGAAAGTGGGTCGAAGGTTGCTTAGATTACAATCCACGGAGCAAGCCGAAGGACGCGAACTTTTGCCGGAAATAAAGCAGCGATAAACAGTCCCAACTACAATAATAATCTCAGTACGCGTACGAACATGAAAAGAATTCGCTGCTTCGCGGTAGCTGCCGAAGAAACCTTCACCCACTTTCTCTCTGTGTGCGTCTTCCGCGGAACATCTCTGTTGGGGTTTCGCATGGCACCTTCAACAATGCGACGCGCAAAAGCAGCCCTACAAGTGTATTTCAGGAAATTGAAGTAAACTCGACCCAATTTGAAGTAGGCTCTATTCAATACAGTCGCTCAGGTAAATCCTGCGGTAAACAAGAAGGATATTTCTGTGAAAGACTTGTTGCGCACGGAGAATTAGTTTCTTATTAGCAATCGTGAAAGAAGCGAAGAGCTGTAGATCAAACGGGGCGCATGAGGTTATCCTTTTGATTCGTCTACGAACGTGTGCATGCACTCAATTTTTCGCTCTGGCGAATCTCGCAAAGCCACGACCGCTGTGCGTATCACGAGGTCGTGGCTAACTAGGATAACTCGCTTCTCCTGTCTATAAGGTAACGACTGGTTAGTTTAAATAATCACCGCCGCTTCAAATTTCACTTTCATCCGCTCCTCTCTGAGGTATCCCAAACCTGCGTTTCTATTTCGAAGTTTCGAGGAAGAAACTTGCGCGCCCAGAGTCCAGAGTCCATCGGGTGTACGTTAGTCGGACGGATCTCGAAAATCGATTTCATTGGAATTGAAACTGTGCAGACCGCGGCTTGCCCCACTGCTCTACATTCGCGAGTCTTATTTCTAAACGCAGAGTAACTGTCTTCGGGGAAGCACCAGTGTAAAAGCATTATCACGGATCTTACGAGCTCTTATTTCCTAGATTAACGAACAAACCCATATTCAGAAATGCAAAACACATCTTTTTAGCGTCACCGTAACCGCAATCTCTTAAGTATGCTACAATTAACGCGCTCACGACCGAAATGAAGCGATTCGAAAGGCCCCGGTTGATGGTTTCGAGCGCAGTAGTCCGAGCGCGGTGATCCACGTGCTAATTTCTATTTGCCATTGCCGCGCGAATGTCCGCGTAACGACTCGCTCGCCGCGGCATAATAAGCACCAGGCCTGCTCTTAATCATCGCCAAATATTCTCGTCGCGCAAATACCCCAGAAACCTAATGAACCCTCTTGGAGAGAGAGCGCGCCGGTTCCTCCGCGTCCTTCCCCTGTCGCGTGGCTGTCGTCGCGAAGGGACGCGCGTCCGGTTCCGTGAAGCGTTCTATTCGCGCCGTTCGAGCAGCTAATTAAGCGGGTCTCGCCGGAGAAAATCGGTGTACCGACAGCTGTCGTACTCGATGTGATTCCGGGTAAGAGACGGACTGTCTGGCCCGCGGGCAACGCGACGATTATGCGCGAGGAAGAGGGCGTGATAGGCGAGATAGAGAGGAGCTGGCGAATGGAAACGAAAACGGAAACAGGGGGAAATACAGAGGCCCCGAGGGACACTGGCAGCGTTCCAAGCCGCTGAACAGGAGCAACAAGAGGAACAAGAGCGGCAGCACGTGCTTCCGACACCGCGGCGTTTCGTGAATCGTGACTTCGGCCACGGCGCGGGTGTAATTTTAGTCGGGCCGATTGAAATTATTTTTGCGCGGGCCAGCATGACGTGGCTGTAATAAATTCGCGCGGAAAACGACACGACGACCACCTGACACCATCTTCATTCTTCGATACGATCACCTCGATTAGGACGGGGCTGCGTGATGCTTTGGCGGCTCTCAATGGCGACTGCTGCTGAAAGATTGGGTTTGTTTTGTTGGCTGATAATATTGGTGCATGGTAAAGAATGAAGATGCTGTGAAGAGATCGTAAGATTTGGAATCGAAGCTGTGGGAAATGGAGTAGGGTATGCGATGCGAAGGGAATTGCAAATAGAATTGAAGACCTATCTGAATTGAAGACCTTGCAGCAAGAGGAGTGCAACTCCACTTTTGACAGTTTTTTAGGTACGACGTGTAATATTCGTAAAAAAAATGTACATCGTTTGGCGTAAATCCGAAAACAAATGAGCAATTTATTTCAAATTTTGGACTTGCACCCATTACCGTTTTGTGCAATACGAATGCAGATCCGGATCTGTCTCCTTCTTGCATCAAACCAGTGATGTACAATCTATCAGCTGAGCCCCAGAATCCACTGTGCACTGCTCTTTTGCCACTGAAAAGGGCAAAATATAACGCGTTGACTGAGGATGATGATATTTCCACAGATAATGATGACAAGCAGGCGTACGAATAATGTTATTTTTTCATGCCTACAACAAATGTCGACGTATTTCTTCCATATTTGAGCAATTGCTCCGTTTGCCTAAAAGCAACAATAAATCAATAAAATGTGTTTCTTATTGTGCATAGTTATTAAAAAGCGACAGATTTTTGTACTCTTTGGTGCAAGACAGGTGCAGCTCCAGAATTGACAAATTCGCCAAAAATAGAAATAAAAACTTATCAACTCAATAAGTACTAGTTATTGTGTAAAAATGTATATTTTTCAATTAATGTTCTTCTTTTAATGTTATGTCACAGCAATAATTTTATAAATAGTTTTTTCCAATTTACTCGAACCTGATAAAGATGGAGTTGCACTCCTCTTGCTGCAAGGTCTTCAATTCAGTAAGAAAGGAGGAAGCAATGTTAACCAGACTTTGGATAGGGCGTGCTAGAGGCTATATTCACTAAAAAAAAACAGTGCAAAATCCCTCTTTTCTTGATGGAAATTTCTGAAAGAACATTATTCATCCATGGTAAGCAGTTTTCCTACAATCTTGATGCGTCAACCCTCCAATAAACTGGGTCGCTATTTTTAACAGCAGAATCCAACTAGCCAATTCACGCAGACATCTAGTCTACTATATCAATCTTATTCGCTACACCTATTTTTAAAGAAATTCTAAAGTGTCCCAACGATCCTCGCATTGTGTACGCAAGTCGCCACCACGATTCTAGAATTCTGATCTGGAAGGCATACCGAGCAACAAGCGTAGAAGACTTGCGCAAGGTAATCGAGGCTCCGTCGTTAAATTCGACTGCAATGATCGGCCTGATCCCCCCGGCTCATTAGCCCCGATTCCTCGGCGAGAAATCGCCAGGGGCACCTCGTTCACGCGCCGCGCCGCGCTCGTAGCCAGGAATACGAAAAATCTAGGCGGTATCCGTAAAATTTTTCCCCGATCGGATTTCACGCGACGGCGGACACGTTGCGGCGGTTTAGCGCCGCGGCGTACAGACACGGGGCACAGCAAGTCTGCTCGCGTTTAGTCAGCGTTGTCGAGCAACAACCGGACCTACACCCCGGCTACATGACTCCCTGGTTCCCTCCCCTTCGGCTCGTTTGATTAATATAATGGAAACGGGAGAGGCGTGACTCGATACTTTACGTACTTATACACCCTCGGCTGCAGTTACACGCGATCCACACGGTTAATCCACGTGTGCGCTAATTAGCGACGGATGGATACCGTCCGACAGACCGCTTTTCATCGCACGGCTGAACGCTCGACCGCGCCTCGCCTCCACGCTATTTCGAGGGAAAGGAACAGTGTCGTCGGTTGTTCGCCGATTTTGCAAACGTCCATCGCCCCCCCGCACTCCCCTTTCCGCCAGCACCAAGAAAACTCTCGCGATACGCTCGCCCTTAATTCGCGAGTGGCAGAGAAATCGGCTGCCAGACATTGTGGCTGTGGGATTTGAATCCTGGTTCTTTGCTGCCTCGGACATCCTTCCAGATTAGTTCAGTGAAATTAGATGGCAATCTGCCCAATCTACGGAATAAATGCCAGCAAGCTACATTTTCGTATGGGCCTTTATTTGGTCGTTTTAAACAATATGTTAAAAGTACAGGAAATAGCAACGAAGTCGTTTCCCTTTTTTTATTTATTTTTCTATATTTCTCGACCATCTTGACTTATTCATGTACACATTTGTCACCCGACAGAATTATGCGTTAAAACATTAGACGAGTTCATGGAAGGAGCTTGAACCTCTGCCAGCTCGCCAAGTTCATAGATAAATACTGCTCGTTTGCTACTTTCTCGTATGCTATTTCAAAGTTCGAAGGAATTATTATCTAGCAAAGTTATTGGACAACTCTACGCATATCTCATTGGCTGCTGCTTTAGGTTTCAGTATCGTGCAACGCCACCAAGAGAATTTAAATAAAACCAAATATATGTACATTTAGAAACACGTCTAGTGTCTAAGCTCGCATTTATGACTAAATAGCCATTTAATTGAACAGCCAGTGGACCAAATATGAGGGTCCTTTTAAGTCACAATTATTCTTACTCGTTATATGTTGGCTACTCAATAATAAATTATGACGTTCAAAAGTGAAATCTCAAATCTTCGAGGATTTAAAAGACATCTACGGAACACCTGCAGCTTGTTCAACTTACTGGAACAAATAGTAGCTCAGCTACCTAGCAGCTCCGTCGAAGCTACCAGCGATCCAATCTTTCCAACCCTATCGAAATTGATTTAAACAAACCCAGTAACGAGACAGCGGAGAATTTACGCCGACGTCCCGACGCGGCCAATGTAATTCAACGACTAAAATCTCGACCAGCTTCCGCATAAATCTCGCTCAACATTGTAGCGTTTAGCCGGCAGCGAGTCTATCTAGACAGCAAATTGGCAGTGGCTGGTTGGCCAGGTGAAAAATCGCCGGCCGTCATTAATCATCGAGCGCGCGACGTACACTTGATTATTATTCCCGCATTAGCTCTTGAAATTGAAGAAACAGCCGGGAATTACTCGTCGGCCCAAGGACGTTAATGACCGGCGAACACGAGTTATCAGTCCTTTTACCCGCGGTACACACATCTGGTGTTACTGTGTCAGTGTTACCACGCGACACGATCTCTTGGCAGGTTAGGAGCAACTTCGTTTACCTCGAACATGATACCGTCTCTGGTATCCGCGATACGCATCCGGAGGATATGAAAGTGGCCGACGAAGGAGCACGAATATCCATCGTGTGCTCAGGCTGCATTTGGGATTCGCAACTCCGAGGGAGAAAGCTTTAGGGAAGGGTGCATTGTGTTCAGTAGAGTGATAAGTCAGTGTAAATAAGAGATTGCATTTGTAATTCTCTGAGCTATGATTTGATTGTGTCCGTGTGAAACAAGAATGTGGTCAAGAAATGGAAGATGAAAGTTTGTCAGTGCTTCGAGGATTTCTCAGTTTTGTAAGAGATTGTAGCTTTCGGAAGGAACTCTGGCTTTGAAGTTTCCATAATACCTAGCTGTGTTTTTAAGAAGCTTTAATGGTTTTGAACTTAGGCACTGGAGGTTTAATGGAAGTCTGACTAGAATCCACTGGACTATCCCGTGAAAGGGGATGGTCAGTGACGAGTGACACGTGGGCAGAGCGGATCGAATGGCAACGTGAGTAGAGAGTAACTTATTAGAGAGCAGCTTGATGCGTCTGGACATGTTAATACTTATCATAATGGGCCCTTTGTCGCGGCGCCTGCCAACAATGCCTTCGTTATTGCACTCTCGCTCAGACGTGCACTCTTGCAGTTGCATTTGCACCAACAGTAACCGGCCTGTACCCTTCTTACCAGCGCCATTAGCGAGCCATTGTTTCATGCCGCTGTTTATTTGCTCCTCCTCCACTTGGCCGCCGTGTTTTCGAACGACTTATAGCAGGTGACGCTTGTCCAAAATTTTTTGGTGCAATGAGACTCAGAAATGACTGAAGAAACCCAAAGACACAATTACTTGCTTCCCTTGCATAATTAATCAATATTAACGCGACGAACACATTCTCCATGTGATTGTAACTGATAGCCAGCCGAATTACAAAATTGCAGAATTTCACGAAGCCTCGCAACTTTTTCCAGAAAATCGAGTTTGGTATATGGAACTATATTCCACGGAATACTATTAGTAACGCAATTTTTCTACTGCCTGTGGACAGAAATTCGATACACGAAGGATACCTCCGCGCATTTTGCAATTATTATTAGAATCATCGAGTCGATTCATTACGTTTCTTTACCTGTCTCGGGTGGAGGAATTGCAAACGAAAGCGCAGTCGTTCGCCCAAGGCTGTCGAACAATGAGACCTTCAGATTTATACTCTAATATTATGGAGGTACGTAGCCGGTAAAAAGAAAACACGAAACACAGGGGGACCTTTGTTTCCGAGGCCGAGCATATTAGTAAAAATCTCACGTACACGAGAGACAGCCGTCGAAACATTCCCATTCGTCCGCTTTTGGTGGTCCATGGACCACCCTCTTTCAAACCGACGATTCTTCTCGTTCATAAGGATACATGTAAGCCTACAACACTCCGACTGCTCCCCTCTCCCCGGTTCCATTTCGAACCTCACTCCATTTTTTTCCATTCGAGAAGACCGCTTGACGACTGTGCTCTCACCACACGCGATTTTTCTTTGAAATCGAATTAGTCTACGAGCAACAAGTCATGGTATTACTAATTTAACGGCTCTGGGAAACTTTCGTGCGTGAATGTGCTTTGACAGCAATTTATTTTGCAAGTTATTCGGAGTAATTTTCATGATGGCCAGAATAAATTAGCCATAATCGAATATAAGATGTTCTAATATAGAAATAAGAATATAGATTCCACAATAGAAAAATAGGAAGTCTGTCCATTGAATTTTAGATTCTCCAGAAGCGTGAAAATTGTTTAGAGAAACGGCAGGATTACTGAGAAATTGTTCGACTGCTTTGTGTGACGAATTGTGAAAATACCTCTCAGAGCAACTGACAATTTTCAGTTATTTGGAGTACTTCGCAGTAATCCTAATCCCTCTCGAGCTAATGATCCTGTTTGCCTGGAGTCCCTGAAAGCTAACACCCCCTATTTCAAGGGTCACCCCTTTTTGGAGCGGGCAGCAGCACACTTTTCGCCATACGTGACCGTTTGGAAACGAAAAATGGTGGTTCCCGCGGGTGAAAAGAACCACATGGCCCCCGGAGAGGTGAGAAGAACGAAGAAGAACGAAGAAGAACGAGGGCCCGCTCGAATTTCGTGAAAGTTCTTTCAACGATAATCTCGCCCGATCTGGACACCGCCTGATAATTCTCTATGCCCACTTCACGTTCCGTCGTTTAAGAATAATCCTCGAAAGTCGAGGCTCTAAGCGGGGCTTGTACCGAGGGATCAGGAAAGATCGTCGTTAAAATAAATTGAAAGTAAATTGGAACTGTTGGAGGTAACGAGATCTCACCCCCGCGGCGATCGTCTTTCATTCTATTTGTGAATATCACTGTCGCGTCAGCTCATCGGGAATGTATTTCCAACAACGAAGATTTCGATTTTATCTGGGATCTACCCTATTGTACGGTTCTAAGGTTGTTACAGTATACGTTCTACTTGCTTTGTAATTCAATCTTAAGTGATATATCGAGACAAATACTTGACATTTCTGATACTGTGAAGTTTAAGCGCAATAGAAGTGAAGAGGGCGATTAAGAAAAGACTAGAATTACCATTCTACTTGGAAATGCTTCTAAGTAGAAATAACATTAAGGGTTCATTCTACTTTGCTTTTCGAACAAGAGGCTTATTTTCATGATTTTTTTTCAGGATCTATTATAGATACGGATTTTAATGTTTTTCTTTTTTTGGTAAATATTTATTATTCCTTACTGTATCGAATTGTATTTTTCATATTTTCAAAATATAATTACAAATGTGTGGATTTAAGAACACTGCGGGAATCCTCCTCGGCGTCCAAGTGGTTCTAAAATGATAAAAATGGAATAATTGTGTCTTATAGGGTTGTACGCACAAAGTGGACTAGAATTATTGATTCGTCAACAGTGGTTACAAAATAACGATCATGTAAAGAAAAAGTTCTAGATTTTCTGCCTATTTGGCGATGGTTTTGTGTATGGAACAAAAACTATTTTTGATACCTGAATGATTCTATTCCACCTTATGCGTATACCCCTATAGGGCATAATCATTCCATTTTTAACATTTTAGGACCACTGTAAGTCCGAGGAGGACATCCGCAGAGGGCCTGTGTTTTCACTGAGACATAAACATTGCAATTTAAATAAATCCACACATGTAATTAAATTTTGGAAACATGAAAAATACAATTATATACACCAAGCAATAATAAACATTTAACCCCAAAAAGTATTCAAATCGGTACATTAGTTCTTGAAAAAAAAATCATGAATGTACGCCTCTTTTTCGACCGGCAAAGTAGAATGGACCCTTAAGGGGGTAGGTAACCTTCAAAATTTTCGAAAATTCGATTTTGGCATTTTTGCACATTCCGTTAGCTAGGTACATCTTTTCTACGTATTTTAAGCGCAACCGGGCCCCGAAATTCCCCTAACACACAACCAATCCCCCTATTGGAACGTAATCGCACTATCATCCGGGCAACATCTTGCCCAATCGTCTCATACGATCGAGAGAACTCTGCACGAACCGTCACGGCACATACACAGAGATTTAAAAGTGGAAAACATTCGACTCACCCTCGTACATCTGGGCGTACTGCGGAAATCCAGCCGCCCTCAGCCATTTGCAAGCCTCTTGCGCTTCGATCTCTGCAACAAAAGGGAAAACCGATTAGAATACCCCGTTCGGTGAATGCCGCCGCATTCGGGGTGCTCGGCGAACCGCGACAAACGTCCGCCAGAACACGAAAACGCTCGGCTGCCGAAAGGAGGGCGCAATCTTCCTCGCTGATTCACGAGTTAATGGTTTGCAACGGCGGCGAACAGTGGAATCATTATCGACAACGATAGGCCCCAGTGAGCCATACAGCATTCGTCCCGCGCTCGCGATAAACTCGTTTCCAGCGTGCCGCGACGGAAAAAAGGGCCAGGGGAACCGCATTTACATGGACAAACATTCCGATCGTTAGTGGGCAAGGGACCGAGATTCCTTCTGCAACCCCGCGCTCGTTCGGTGAATGAAGGTCTCTCGTCAGAAAAAGCGGTAACCACGTCGATACGTTGCCTTTCATTATACGAACGAGATGCCTCGGCCGACTGTGACGACAGGGGACGCGAAAAAGTTGCTAGCGCGCTGTTGCAGCCAGCGAGGAATGCATCGAGGACAAACGACGAGAGGGGCAGGGCGGACGTCGCTGGAAGCTGCTAGAACGGGGTAGAATTTTATTTACGGGGGGGGGGGGGGGAATAATGCAACACGATCGATCGTGAGGATGGAATTTTACGGGGAATATTCCTGACAGCTTTCCAAGTTGTTTGCAATGGCTTTTAGCAGACTGCGTGCGCCCGTGTTCTCTGCGAAGCGATGGACTCGGATAACGATGAAGTAATGATTTGTTTGATGGATATTGCTTCAGTTTTCCCGCGCGACTGTGGTTGAAGACGGCGCCGAGAATGTGTCGCGTTTTATCTCGTGTAAATAGCGCAGCTAGTGAATGAAAAGCGAAGAATGAAAGGGCCCAGTTTGAGAAGCGTGCCGGACAATGGGATATTCTCGCGATAAGGGATAAGTGCTACCGAACTATGCTCATTCACAACCTATTTGCCATCTAAAGTAGTAGTCGAATGTTAGAGATTAGATACGCCGCTCGTTCGGATAAATTCTTTGACTGGGTTTGGTCTGGCAAAAGAGTGTCGTGCTTTATCGACTTCGATGACCCAGGGAGGGCAAGCTTCGTTGCTATACGAGTCACGCACATCGATGTTCTTATGCGCGGTATGATTTTTGAGTGTATATGGGCGGAACATGATAAACATGATCGTTATGATTTCCACGTTCTCTTTTTCAATTTTCTTGCTCTATCTACGATATGTACTTTGCGAAAATCCGAGTACGTCTGTTTCACACTTCATGTATCCCTTGCGCAGGGCCGGTGCGAGGATGGTTGCTGCCCTTATGCAAGAAAATTTTCGGCGCTCCAATTTTGGCACCTGTTTTCTATTTAATATGTTTTGTCTTTACGGGGTACAATAAAAAAAAAAATTACATTTACATTTTGTTTATGTGAGAGTTGGATTCCTTTATTATTAAGCGTGCGATATAGTTTTTTAGCACCCCCTTCGGCTGGCGCCTTTATGCGGCATACATAATGCATTTCGCCGGCCCTGCTCTTGCGTGACTTTTTGTCTATACGTATTGACTCCGTCGTATAATAAACTAAATATCATTAGTAACAGAAGGAATATTGAATAAGAGAGGTTCACAATTGATTGCTGTTATAAGACCTCTCCCTGTTAAAGTGCGTTTAGACTAAACGAACGAATGCTCGTTCGCCCACCCCTTCGACAAAATCCAAGTGATGAAGAGTTGCAATTTTGTCGAAGTGAGGGGCGAACGAGCATTCGTTCGTTTGGTCTAAACGCACCTTTACAAATTGCACAAAGATCTATCCCAATTCCACACACCGATAAAACAGAGCAACTCTATACAAATAGTATGTTAATTTCTCCACCGAGAAACTCATCAATCCATTCTTTCAAATCAACGACACCAGACATCCAAGCAATCACGCTTCTCAGAACCCTTTCACGGATTCACCTTTTCCAAAACCTATCCGCCACTTGTCCCTCGATTAACCAAAAGCCCTCGAACAACTTGATTTCCAACCGAACCAGTGCGCTCTCTGCCGTCCACCGCGAGGATCCCCCGAAATTTGCATAGAAGCGACGAGCAGGAAGGCCTGTCTTCCGCGTATTGTCCTCGCTATCCGCGCAGAAAGGCCGCGGAATCGTCCGCGACGGATTTGCACGGTGGCTGGAGTGGCTTTCGACGGGGTTCTTTCTGCGCCGCGGTTAATTGCCCGTCGAGCGGCGTGCAAAATTCCCACGGGGGATTTACGAGGCGGAAAAGGGAACAGGTCTTGTGCGACGGCGCGTGCGAATTTGCAGAAGGACGCCGGTAGGGAAAGGAGGGGTGGCGGAGCGAAAACGGAAGGGGGCATTGGAAGGAAGAAAAAGAACGCCGTGGAGCAGGCGTTTCTGGCGTTCAGGGAGCACCGCCGGCCGTAGACCACCCGCCGCGACGAAAAAGAGGACTCGTAGCGGTGATATCGATGCGATCGCGCATCGACCGGGCGATAAAACGTTGGTAGCTATCACTATCGATATCGCCGCGGTGAATTTATCGATTTCCCGAGCAGCGGGAAGCCGTTGCTCGCGGGTTTACACGGCCAGAAGAGGGACAGGGGTCCCCGGGTAGACGGAGGAGGTTAACGTCTTTATTTTCCAATCGCGGCCAGGCTGCTTATCCGCGACGCGCGACAGCGCGCGGTAGTCGTGTTGATTGCGGCCTTTAAAAGCTTCCTGGGAGATTAATTGTCGTATCTTGCTGCAATGTTTTCGAGGGCCGCGCGGAATGCTTAGTTACAAATTCAAGTGTACGGCCGGCGAGTATAAATCGAGTGAAATGCGAGGGAGATGAAGGGGGACGACAAACCGCTTACAGGGACACTTAATTGAGCCTTTCTCTTTGGATGTGTCGATGTATGTTTATTAATCGGCGGAACGTAGTCCGCGTGGAGTTTTATTAAGTCGGCTGTGGAGTGCGACGAGTTTTGCTGAAAATTCTGAAAATTAGTGAGCGTGGCTCCTCATTGTTGGACCTTATCTATTTAGAGATTCTTGAAGCTACTACTTCCACCGAGTCTCCTGATCCTCTCATATTTAAGAAACTATAGGGTGCTCTGATTTTGCCACACATGGGTCATTCTTCGCGATTCTGTCATAGTCTTTTAGAATATGTATCTTGAATTCTTCCCCTTCAAATATTAATACACAATTCCGTATAATAATAATAATAATAATAATAACTTTTTATTGCGCCAGTAGACATTACGAAAATAACAAGAAGATAAAAAAAGACAAATACATATAAGAAAACAAGAAAGGGAGAAATAGTAGAGTTAGAAATTATATAGTATGTGTAAAAGTAGAAGCAGAGTGCAAAAGGCGTTGTTAACCGGACCACTTAGATACTACCATTCAGCTCCCATTCCCGCAATTATACTTCCCAGGTACCTTCAGCTCCGTTCTATAAATTCTTAATTCGCGACAGAGCGCGTTCTTAATGGCAAAAGCTCCCGCGCGATCAGGTTCGTCGCGCAGCAACCGCGGATAGCCGTGAAACGAGAATTCCGAGCTTTCGAAGGGCGAGACTCTTAATGATTCATCGTTTAGCGGCCCGCACCCTCGTTGTCTCCTCGGCGAAAGACGGATGGCACGGAAATCCACGACGTCGAAATAATACGGCTTTGCGGTAGGTCGCCGCTCGAGACTTCCAGGCAATGTTCCTGAATAAAGCGGCACGTAGGTGTGTCACTTCGTGCGGAATAAAAGGCTGCGGGTGTACGGCACCGTGGAGCCGTTCTACATGCTGCCTTTCGTAAGGAGATTTGCTTTTACGCAATTCAGGCGACAGCGGCCAGACGCGACAATCCAGAAACAGGCAACTTTCCAACCGAATTGTCGTTGCGACGCGTACTGCCAACCAGGATCAATTCTCATCGACGGAAACGTTGTACAATCGCTGCCAGATGAGCTTGTCATTGAGGCGGCTGATAGGTGTTGGTGGGCTTCAATTGGAACACATACATATATGCACACCTATATTAATATTCATATGAAGGATTCCAAGTATGAAAGAGCGAAGTGTTTAATTAAATCTGGGGAGCTTCTAGTTGCAAATGGATCGTTCTTCGTGGAATGAAAAGTAAAGGGACGCATTCGAACGTTTAAATAATGGAGAGAGAAAGATTCCTTCGGAGCATTTTATCGTCTCCCCGGAGACGCAATGAAACGCTCTCAGGGGATCCGGTATCGTTCCCGTTTCAATCCAAGCCCAACATCCGATGGTACATCTTGTTCCCCGTTGGAAAGAGCGTGTCTGGTCGCTCTCCAAACGAAAGTAATATCACCGTAAAGCTACACGAGGAGCGTTTCAGCTTGAACGTGGCGTCTTTGCGCTGAATTTAATTTCATCTTCCCACAGTGATGGCGGAACACGGTGTCTCGGAACGGTCGGGATCGAAGGAAACGAAGCTATTCGCGTATCGAACGATGCCGGTGCAGGAATGGAAACTCCCCCCCCCCCTCTCTCTATCTACGCGATTAAAAGTAGCTTCGTAAGGTTTGAGATACTTCCTACGGCTGAAATAAACACGATTTTTCAGAGCACCGTTTCCTTCTGTAAAGAAGGAAGAAGGAAATTCGGGGGAGAATTATTTAACGCGTCGTCGCGGTTGCTTCCACCACAGAACGATTCCTCGAACACTGCGCGAAGAGTTATCCGCCGATGGATCCGACCCAAATCCGTGGACAATCGACCGCCGTCGCGGAATTGTGGGACACGAACGCGGAGCAGCATCTCCTTCGCCCTTCGATTGTCGGCCCGTCGCGCTAAAACCCAGAGCGTACCGCGGGCCTGTGACTCTTCCATCGAGCGTGGCCAGGCCTGTAGCTTTTAATGCTCGACCTACTTCGACACTGACGTCAAAAGTCGCCCATAAACTCCCGTTTAACCCCTGTTGCATAAAGCGTAGACCGCGGTTCCAGCGTTCCAAATATTTTCCTACGCAACCGCTGGTTTCCTTTCCACGTCAGATATTGTAAATTTATTCGCTGCCTTACGGCCGCTTGTTTTTCCACGGCCACGCGCTGCGTCGTGTTCTCCGCGGGCCCAGAAATCGATAACGCGCCGTTAAAATTTCAATGCACTGGTAGTCTTTTTCTGAGAATCGTAGAACATGTGTGAACCGGTTTACAGAAAAGTAATTTTCTTGTTACCGTTACCATTTTCAGGTACGCACACCGATAACACGGTTCATATGGAATAAAGCAGAAAGTAAAGGCGCGATGCAATCAACTCGAAACGTCCACGTGGGAAAGAGTTCTCGTCCAGGTGGCAATGATTGCCACCGAAACGTAGAATTCGGGTACAATGAAGAGCGGAATGAAATGTTCGGCAGGTCGAATTAACGGTTCCAACGGAGCATCCTCGTTATAAATCGATGTTTCGCTCGCGAGACACGCGAATTCTTCTCGGACTCGTCTAACAAAGTACAACGGCAGCGCGGTTGGTCGCCGGTGAAATAGATTGAACAGGACTGCCTGGCACTCTCCAGAATCGAGCAACGCCGTCTTCAGCTTCACACTTCCGCATTAATCAACCGGGATGCGTGCAGAGTGCTTTCAATGGAAAAAGCCCGCGAACCACGTCCGATAACGAGCGACCGCTGTCGATCGCGTTTGTCCCATCGACCTGGGACATTTAATTAACGTCCGCCCCGAGGATCAGCGAAAAGCCACGAAGAGGAATCATACGATCTTGGCGAGTGAAACGAGATCAACGTCGACCAGCCTCGAGCATGTATTTGCATACGTCGCTGGGACGGTGCTCCTATATCCTTGTCCTCGAGGCGCTCGCCTTGGGAGAAGGCGAGGTAGGACAATGATAGGGCTGGGGGCACGCACCACAACTTCTTAAGAAACATTTCGAGAACTTCGGGAGAATATAATGAAGATTTTGTGGTAGGAAGAAGATGATTGAAAAAGATCAGCTTGGTGAACTTTCGATTTTTAGTTTAAGGGGACCCTCCAAGTAGGATTTTTAAGAATTTTTTACAAGAAGCGGTTATAACATATCCTAAACAATGTTTCTGGCTGTTATTAATACGTTCGTTAGGGTACAAAAAAATTTTGTTTCACGTTAAACATGAAATTTACTCACAGGGTCGTCTGAAATCAAAATCTGAAATATTTCTTAAAATATTTATCAATGACTACCGCATTATCCTCTGTCGCGGCAGGACACACCAAAACTATGATGATTGGATGACACATTTGAACGAAATAGTGCAACAAACGGGTAATTACGAGTCCAATTACCGTTTAGACATCTCTTTTTGGCAGCGCTGTACTAAGCGCCGCCTAGAAAATGCATCAAGATCGAAAATATGAAACAAATTTTTTTTGTACCCCGACGAGTGTATTAATGAAAGTCAAAAACATTTTTTAGGATATGTTATAACCTGTTCTTGTAAAAAATTCATAAAAATCGCATTTTTCGAGCGTTTAGACAGGAGGGTTCATCTGCCCTCGAAGTTTCGTACAGAATTTAGACCGACGTATCGAATTAGACGAGATGGTACAAAACCCTACGTCGGTGCAATGTGTTGTCTCGGAGTCACGTATGTAGATGCACGTCTGCGACTCATAGAGATGCAAATGAAGTGTCTCGGTTCTAAGTGCCCTCCAATTGCCTTCAAATCCTCAGAGAGTGGCATAAAGAAGAACGTATGTGCATGCAACAGCTCCCCCTGTCTTCTTTGCCCCTCATCGAGAGGGTTCTGCCAAGCTTACAGCATTCTTCCAACTTTCATATGCTGGACATTCTATGTACACTCGTAATAAAGAAGTGTGAAAGCGATAAACCTTCAAGGAGTAGAAATATTTTTGTTTGTATACAATTCTTGCATACCTAAACGAAAAGCAAGACCGAAATGTCCCTTTTTGTGTTTTCAATTGCACGCGAACGTAAAAGTGTTTATCGTGTACCAGAATAGCTGACTTTTAAGTACCATTCAGTAGTTGAATTTTAGTAAAAAGGTGCAGAGTCGTTGAATTAAGTGAGTTATTTAACTTATTAGTTACCAAAGTAAATATTAATATAGAAGCAACTTTGTCTAATTGTTAACGGTCGCCAGTGAATCGTAGAATTCCAGTATGAAACTGCAGAGTTCATAGAGTTGGTAGAAGTTTACGTAGGAAGGGAAACAGTGGGAGAAGGAGATGAAGCAAAGAAGAACGAGGCGGAAGAGGCGATCGGCTTAGCCTCGGTACAGATCGTTACAGCAACTAACGCGTGGGCGAAATATAATGAGATTAAATATCCGTGTGAACTTTAAAAATCCCGGTTCTTGCCGCAGCAATTCTCTCGATAATACATAGAATCAGTATTCCATCGTGAACCAAGAAAATCACTGTACCCAAGGAATGCAGAAGAAAATTTTGCTAATGTAACGTGAAGTCCTCTGTTAACTTCCATAATCAAATTACTTAAGTGTGACCCTCGGGACGAACTTTGACTTGCAGCTTCGTAAGAAGCTTTTTCACATGGAAAAAGTGTAACTTCCCACGTTTAACGAACGGTTAACGATGGAAGAAAGCTCCAGCCCGGTGCACCAAGAATTCTCGACGAGATTGGTAATTTTATCGGGGCGTTATTCACAGAAAACAAAGGAGCGGAGCGAACGTAAAAGGTGTCTATCAGAAACAGGTAAAGCAACATCGAATTGCTGCCGGTCTGGATATTTAGTTATCATTTTTATTGGTTTATTGCTGCTACTAGAATGCGAGATTATCTATCCCCGCACCCATTACTGAAAGTTCTTTTGCAATTCGTCCCCGTTCCCCGACAACTCAACCTTTGTTCCGTGATATATGGCAACGTAGTACGCTGTTTATGACCTTACATTGCATAAACGTTACGCTAATGAGTTCCTTCGGTTAGTGGTTACTGTACAATCGCGGTGCGTTCTGGGAACAATTCGTATGTCCATAAAAGGTTCAAATTCGAGGGGGAAAACGATAGATTCTTTCGAAGTTTCAAATCGTAGAGGAGCAAAGTTTTACTTTTATTAAGCATAACTCCAATTTTTAGTTCTCTCGTGTAATAACATCCTCTGTCACGTCTGAAATTCTTCACAGACACCTGCTGGATTCTGCTTCTCATATCCCTTGTATTCTTATGCGTTTTCTTTTTATCGATGCCAAGTGTGACGTCTCAATTTTTAGCGAAAGAAATCGCAGTGCAAATTTTAAAGCAGATCCAGAAGGCAACGCGAGACAATATGGTTGCGGGGCGATTCAGGGACTTAAATGGACCGGAAATTCATGGGCTGTCGGTGAACGTGCGTTTCCTCTTCGCTCGTGGTTGCCACACCCTCTTGCGTGCGCCAAGGTTCTGACGTGCCCTCGATCCCGAGGAACGCTTCGTTTATTTTCAGCATGGAAATATTATTCTAAGACACCAATCTCTTCCCTATATTTCCCACTCCAGTTTCGTTCTCTGTCTTCCCATTTTTCCCCACTCCTGTTTCTTTAATATACAAACTTCGTTCACACCATAGGAATTTTGCACAGTTGCTTTGTAAATTGGTGTAGGTACATTTAATTTGTGCTAGAATTCCATTCGCATTTCTCCTATTACACAATCATTCCCATACTTAGCACCAAATCAATCCTGCTGGGCGCTTTCGATGGTAGAACTTGAAACGATTACACCCCGGACCGCAAACGCAACCCCCAATCTCTGATTGCTAACCACTCAGGGCCGAGAGCTATCATTTATGAAACAGAAATTATGCGCTCGCAGGCGACGAAATCCATTACAGGCGTGGGTGTGGCTGAGTAATGATTTACGCCTCACGGGGGATGAATTAATACGGTCCGTGTGTAAACTTTCGCTCACCCTGAGATTATAAAAGCTCACAAACGCTGCGATGCTGCCACGCGTCTCTTTTCGGCCAAGGATGGTGCAATTCTGTTAGAGGATCGAGTGGATCAAAGGCCAGAGAGGAATAAGTATTGTTAAATCCAATTCACTTAATTACCCATCCTGAATAATGAACTTCTCTATCGGAGAAACGCAGAGGCAAGTATATAAATAAAGAATTCAAAGATAATCCATAAATTAAAGGCAAACGCAAAGTATGATTAATTAATCCGCTACTCCTTTAATTAAGCGAAAGGAGTTTCGCTCGATACGCGTTCGTAATGCGTACACTTAATTATTCGCCCCAAAAAACGTGCGACAAAAGTGTCGCAAGCGTAATAAGAAACTTCTTTTAAAGTAAATCATATGCATGATCGGTAAATATTGGACGGCCCGAAAGCCACGCGATCCTGTCGATCGTACGTTGCGAAATATGAAAGGGAACTGGCGGTTCTGCACTTTTATAAGGCGATTACGAGGTTGAGGGAACCTGAGAAGCCAATTTACCGCCCGGAGAAAGAAACTTAGCACGGGGTTCCTGCTTCCGGAGAAAATTAAGAAACTTCGGAAGAAGCCGCCGCGCGGCTGTGGCGGAAATCAACTCTTACTTTTAATTTATTCATCTAATTAACTTGCTCCTGGTTGCTCGGAGAGTGAGCCACGAACACCCAACGCTTGAGCTTTACGGCGTTGAGGCGCGTCTTAACGTTAAGAGACTTTACAACGCGGTACGTACACTTCAAGAGCTTAGATTCACATAATTTTTAGGCATACTCACCCGAGTTTTAAGCCGGCGTTGGTAAGATGGGGAAATGTAACAAGAGTAGTAAGGCGGGGTCCCACAGACCCCGCAAATAATTTAGTGTATTATAGAAATCCATATCTTTAATTAAATTTTTATTACCCCAAAATACTTAACTAATTAAACATCTTTAATTTTCCACAAAAATATACGCTTCCTAGCTTATATAATGAACAAACTAAATAACACTGCCAAGCGTTGTTAAAAAGTTACACTCAATTTAAAACCTTTGGGGTCTGTGAGACCGCACCTTACCAACGCCGGGTTAAATAAAGACACTGGAAGAAGGTACTAATTACATTTCCGCGTGATTAAGCATCCCACGATAATCATCTAGTTCACCACTGAAAAAGGCACTACAAACATCCCCACCATTTCAATCACTTGTCATCCTCCCTTCATCGAAGGATTGAAACGTCCGCCGATTCTCTATTCTGTAACCGCCAGTATCTGAAAATCGAGAACGACGACTTCAGCGTACAAAAACCTCTCGAAACGTCCCTCTAGGGAAAAAAGCACACGCTCGTATGATAGCACACAGGAGCGTAGTTCGCATTTTAAAGGAACAAGCATATCGACGAGGTTGAGCAGCGCGTACACGGACTGAACAGGGACCCAGGCAGACCGCAATCTTCTTTTTCTTGCATCTTCTTGGTGAAAGATCGGTGGACGTACCAGGACAAAGGCGTGGCTCTTCCTTCTCCCCTCGCCACCCTCTCAGACCCGCGATCCTCTTTTTATCCTCCTTCGGGCTCATCCTTGCTGCCATCGGCCCAGCGCAGATTTATCTCCTCGGCTACAAGGAATACGAATTCCGTTGGTACCGCGCGGCGACGGTGGGCCCACGGAACGTAGCGACGGGCGACTCAAAACTGATCAGCAGGGTGCACGGGACATTATGCGGACAGTTTCGATTGCTGTTGTGGCGCGTCGCGTTTCGACCGCGTCGATAATGGCCCTCGAAGGCACGATTAATGCCTCCTCCTGGGGCGGCAAGGGTTCTTGCGCAACCCTGGAAAGACTGCCGTGTAATTTCGGTTCTGTCAGGGCCGGCTTCGATAAATTCTGCGATGGCTGCGACGTGGGACGTTAACGAGAGAGGAATGAGGTGATAGTTCGTGATACAATGGAGCCACGAGTATCAAGGCATCGATTGCATAATGCGATGGGTTTCAAGAAAGAAGAAAGATGCTAAGGACGCCTACTTTTCAGACACTGCGATTTCTATCGAGAGATAACCGCGCATTATGCTGGGGCAAAGGTGCCGACTGCCCGTAAAACGAATGGCGTAGGACAGATATTCGGACCAGCAGGGTGTAAAAGGCACTGCCACTCGCTGTGCTAGGATAACGCGACGCAGGGTGTGTCGCCACGGTGACAAGGATGAGAGAAAGGGAGAGGAAAAAAGGAGAAAAAGGGAACTTGGCCCTGTCCTATGGAGATTTGGAACCTACAGAACCGGTTCGGTTCTTTGCATAGTTCACCGGGCCTTTTTCGATGATTTGCACTGCATTTCTACGCCGAACGCGTTCCGAGAAGGTGAACATATTTAATACTTCATTAGTGTAATGGGTCGGTACCTCTGAGACGTGACGATTCCCTAATGGGACACCCTTTAACATCCAAAGGTAATGCATCTCGGTCCCACATTCCCAGGAGTATAAATTATTCCTAGTACACAATGAAATATTATAAAAGAGATAATCCTGATACTTTCTTTCGCTTCCCGAAAAGCTCCGGCCCGACTTGGTGTTACACATTTCAAAGAACGGACACAGAGGTAATTAAAAAGTTAACTGCAGACCGATGCATGGCTCGATTTCCACGACAACGAGACACCAGTTAACGTGGCCAGCACTTTTCTGGATAGGCGCGCATTCCGAAGGGCGGACGTGCACGTAACCGTCCCTGAGGTAAAGGCCGTTTCGCATTGGCGACTCGTCGTATCGGGTGTACCGGCTCGCCTTCCATTTCTTCGACAATGAGACAGAAAGGGGACGCGTGTGCGTATACGCACGGGAGCCGACAATGCCGCGTGCAAGTGTTCCCTTTTCACGACCAGTCTTCGTACCCGAGTATTCCGTTCCGCTATTCAGAGCCCTCTCTCTCTTACGATCGGAGCCAGTTGCGCTCGGGACCATTTGCGGTCGCGGGCAAAAGCAGCACCCCTACGGTCATAGGGGTTCCCTCTGCGCTTAACCGACGTTTCGGGCCAGCAGACAGAGTATTCAAATTTTTCACGAATTTCAAAACCACCGTGCAGCTGCTACAGTTTCACTTTCAAGTCTAGATTTAATCCAAATGGTGTTAATTAATCTTTCCTGGTCCCATCTAGCGTTTTCTGCAAGCATCGTGGCTGATGCATTGTCAATTAAATTTTGAAAATTCTAATCATAGAAAACGAATCTCCTTTGTGTAACCCTGATTGTTCATACCCTAGCCTTCCGCGAAGCGTGGGTGGAGCTGTCACACACATGGAACTCTTACACGGTCTCAGTACCTACTGGTGAGCTAGCTCAGCTACCCCGGGGTCACCAGTTCCCGTGGACATGCTTCTGGGGTACAAAACCCCATGAAGCAAGCCTCAGGCCCTGGGGGAACACGTATCGACACCTCAGCCTCTGTCGAGGTGTAAATGACTCCTTTCACACGAGCTTTCTCATCCGTCAAACCTTTCCTCGTCTCCTCTTCAAACCCCGCTGCGATCAATTACGAATTCGCCAAAGATTCCCGCGTTAATCAACCTCAAAAAACCGGGTCCCCCAAAACTTTCCAAACTCATCTCAAGCCGTCCACACACTTTCTACTCGGCCAGAACCATCGCGATGGAAGCTATCCAGCCAAAATTCGACGCGATGGTTCCTCGACCAAAGAGCGTGTACCTTCGTCGTGGTACGGGAAGAAAGCAGCATTGGGCGGTGGAAGATGGAAGAAGGGAGGCCAGGAGAATGTATAGCGATAGTCATTAACTGGTAATAGCTCGGGACACGTAGCGACCTAACCTACCTCAAACGGAGCCGAGAAGCCGGGTCCGGAGGAGAACCGTAGGTGGTGAACGTGCAACCCGCCGATATTATTTCGTTTTAACGAGGCGAAGTGTATTTACCGCCCGGCCGATCTGTCATGCGCTCGTTCACCTCGATTCGTTATCATTCCCTCCCCCCCCGCGATGCAACAGTTACGCGATGCATTGCTATCGCGAGCCGGAAGGGCCGCGGGCGTCGATGTCTCTCTGTTGATCGAGGGTTGCTTGCGAAACGATGGATTCGACGAGGGAGACGTAGAATAATGTGGGAAATTTCAAACACGTGAAACGGAACCATTTCTGAATTGGGGCTGTCACGAGCTTTCGCGGATTTTGTGATGCTCGGTTGTAGGTACTAATTGATAGGGAAGCTGGAGTGAGTTTCTGATCAGCTGAAGGAATAAAGGCGGGAATCCACCTGAAAGCTAAGCTATGCTTTGCTAAGTTTTAGAAATTAGATTCAGTATATCCTTATGAAAACCGTTTTCACTCAGAGCTAAGTTCAGAAGTACGGTTTATACAAAAATTATACAAGAATTCCAGTATTCCAAAAAAAAAAACTGTTAAACCGATTTTCTAATTTTTACATATAAAAAAAAACAAAAATAATTAAAGCAACAAAAAAAATATTTACCTATGCTTATTTTAAAATTTTCAGTTTATTTAATACTTATGAAATTACAAAAAAATAACAAAATAAAATATAGGTACTCTATCTATACAAAATCAAGTAAATAAGAAGAATAGTAAAATAACTAAAATCCGTACAATTTTTCAATTCGTTTAATATTTATGGAAATACAAAAATATAAAAAAATAAAATATACTCCAAACAAAACCACTTAAAAAGAAACTAAAATAATTAAAATCTGCACAAAATATAAATAATAAATCTTTAATTAAATAATTTTTACATATTAATTCTAGTACCTAAAACCGGTATTCGAATTTTACAAATTTATAGAAAAACACGATTTTTAACCCCGCTTTTCAAAAACTGACAAACCCTACTGCGAAGACATAGCATAGCTTAGCTTCCAGGTGGCTCCCCGGCTTAAATTATCACGCGGTTTCTTCTTTTGCATCCGTTTCAATATTTACAACGAACAACACAACAAATAACAATACGTTGCATGCGTTGCAATTAACGTTCCCACCGAAGCTCGACCCAATCAGCCAACAACAAAGACCAGCACGTGCCAGCCAATCCCAATTAGAATCTCATCGCGCGTCACTGCGGCGGGCATTGTCCAAATTCGATTATAACTCAGTTACATGTTGCTGGGCACCGGCGTTGCTGAAAATTACTGTCGTGGGCGTTGTAATCGCACGCGTTTCGTTACGTCGAAAAGCGCGGCGCAGGCCTGTCGTCGCAGGCAGACGTGTAATTTTCCGCCGTAGGAAAGCCGCTGGAGAACCGCATCCGGTACCCCGGTATGAATGGCGACCGGGAAAAATTGGCCCACACACCTGCGATTACCAAACGGTCCCTATCGCGTGCACCAGTGCGCGTTATGCTCAGCTGCACCTGATTCTTCCCGTTTCCATCAATCCCCTTCTTCTTCTCACAATCGAACGTGTGGGCTCTCCTGTCGACGAAGAAACCTTCAAGAGCGCATAATTTCGAGCGCGAAATTCGCCACCGTGAATTCGCGGACGTCACGCAGAGAGACTAGGTTGCCATTTTTTGCAAAAGCTTCACGAGAGCTCGAAGCGTATCATTTCTCAAGCTCAACAGGCGGTAAGAAGGCAGCAATGATCCTCTGCTTTTTTTACTTGCCATCCCTGCGTAGGGCTCTGTTTGACCTTTAATTCGAGATATTGATTTCCCTTCTGTCCTTTCTCTCCCTCCAGACTTTTCTTGAATGCGATATTAATACACCCTATCGACCGCTCTCACATATATTTATATTCACGGATGGGATATACAGTGGCTTTTATGCTTGGAAATGTAGTCTTATTTTGCGATTGCTGTTGGTAGTGTGTATAATTGGGAGATGTTAATTGAGGCTATCAGCGTAAAGGTAAGCTCTCACTACGCCCCGCCACGCCTCGCCACGGCGCAACTTCTTTTCGCACTCACATCTATTTAGGCTCGCGTCGCCTCGGTTTTTCCGTACCTGAAGTTATCTGAGCTTGCCTCGGTTCATGTGTTTGGTCAGTTGCTCAGAGAACCTCTTCCTGTGCAGTCGTCGATTCAATAGGGTCACACTACAACTCGTCTCGGCTCGCCTCGTCTCTCTTCTTCAAAATATTCTCGAGGAAGAATCCGTGGCTCGGAGTCGCGCCGAGGCGAGGCGCAGTGTCAGTCAAATTGTCAAATTACATAAGAAAAGTATAGGAAGAATAAAATGAGCCGAGGCGAGGCGAGGCGTAGTTAGAGCCAGTCTTAACAGTGGCATAAACCCAAAACTTTTGTTTTGAGATTACGGCTAATGAAATTATTGATGTTTGAGGATCAATGGATAGTTAGGGAAATGTTTGCTCTGATAACTGTTCATCGTGTAAAATGTCGAACGGCAAATGATGTAGAAGAGAGTGCAGGTTTGAAGTAGGCAGGTATTATAATCCTCCATACGTTATAGACGATAAAGTGCAAATAATGATAAAATAATATGGAGATTGGGGATAACGAGTTTAGCTGAATAGGCTTCGAACGTCTCCTGCTCCGTCCCTTAATGCACATCTCTTGTAAATCTCAACCTGACGACATAATCGGATAATGAACTTGTTAGAGAACCGGATGCTAATTGCTCGCTCAAACCATCACAATTTATCCAGAAACGTTTGGCCGTATTCCAAAAATCGAAATACTCGAGAGGCTCTGTAGGTACGCGCGAGCCCTTCCACGCACCAGGCGTGTACAAAATTGTATCAATCACTTGTTGGAAGGATTAACGTAATGTCGACCATTTATCGCGCCCAGCCTTCCGCTTGATAATACTCTGAAAATTACTAATTTACCCAAAGCGGCGCGAATTGTGTTTTGGAAAATCAGACACTTTGAAGTGGAAAGCTTCTTTTTCACATACATCAACTGTCTTCTTCAAACATTTAAATTTGAAATAATATTATAACTCATAAACTCAAAAAAATGAAAACTATTACCTAAATTATAAATATTATGTCATACTGAGCGCAAGGTTTTATGGTCGTGCATTTCGTTTTCTCGTTGGAATTGTGCTCTCACAATTAAGGACAAAAAATTCACTTCGCCTGATTAATTCGTACACAAGCACTGGACGGCAACGATAGCCACAAGGCGGAAGCGATTATTGCGGACACTCTTGGAAATACGTATATACGTCCGAGCGCTAATCAACCGAACGAATGGCGAACACGAGGAGCTACTTAACACGAGCAATTAGGAAATACGTTCTCATGCGGTCCAAGACCATATTTTCAGGCGAGAGGATGCAATTAAGAGGATACCTCAGGACCCCAGCGAAATATTAATAAATTACGTAATAATTGCAACGGGCAGCGAATGAGTTACTCACCATGCCGTGAGAACCGTGCAGAAATGAAGCAATAAATTATTAACAGTAATGGATATAAGCTTCTGCGGCTATTAATTAACCGAGCAAAGTAAATCATTGGCTTTTCCGGCGAGTCGTTGAAGAATACTTCA
The DNA here is from genome assembly GCA_029448645.1 of Andrena camellia. Taxonomy (NCBI): domain Eukaryota; kingdom Metazoa; phylum Arthropoda; class Insecta; order Hymenoptera; family Andrenidae; genus Andrena; species Andrena camellia. The sequence continues at coordinate 12,215,302 of CM055679.1, read as the reverse complement.
TTTTAATCAACTGTTATTTTTCCAGAAAATGATTTATCGCTATGGGTGGGAAACTGCCGTTAATATGAATACGTCAATCCCGCAAGGTGCGACTGAACCACTCTCGATGGAATAAAATTACAAATTTGAAATACTAATGGGCACAACTGAATGGCATCTTGATCAGCGTTCCTATAATTTTTACTGTAATCGAGGAATCAGATACGAGGACACCTAGAAACCTGTTCGAATAATTCAGCACTTGACAATGGCGTACGTGAGCTAAATATAATTTAAAATGAATAAGTAATACCCACAATTCGCATTATAACTGATAACGATCATCTTCACAGCGAGTTATTCCATAAAGCGATAATGGCCTATCGATGCACGTATAAGCTCACCACGTCTATCAATAATGAAACAATCGAGCATTAATACATGCGCACGGTGACTACGAACTCAGCCTGGAACGATAATTGTGCATTTATCAAAACGTCGTTCCTCCTCAACGGATAACTCAAACGTGAAAATAAATGATCGATTAAAACGCTTTCAATTAATACATGCGTGGAACCTCGTTAACGAAGAATCCCTGTACAAAATGCATTGTAACGCGAGTAGTTTCACTGAATAATTTATTGTATATGCCTAAGAATAAAACCAGAATAAGACGTTGATCGCAGATACCCAAGTTGTAGACATAAAACACACATAATAATCGCGAATGCGCGCTACGTCTCGATAGAACGTCCCCCGGCTACGAGATACATTTATTGAATTGGAAATTTCGCCGTTGCTCTTTGAAACACAAGGAAACGCGCAGCCTTTTATGTCCCACCTGCCGTAAACGCGCGCGCACGCAGAAGTGCGCGCCGCGAATGCATCTATGCAAAGTATCGGAGCGAATAGCCTGCGATCGCGTGGGTGCGCTGGTATTTCCACGCTTGAGTTATCGGAATATCGTGTCCGATGAGACGTGCGGGAATTTTTATCTCACTGTTCCCGATATTCCTGCAGCCAGAAGTCACGTGGATGATAAACGAGTAGCTTAAAGAGCCTCGTTTCCGGGCCATCGAACGGAATCTTACGTAACTCATCTCGACGTTCACAATTTCCTATTGAAAATCGTGTTAATCTTTCGTTCTCTCTCGCCAGGCGTCAAAGTATCTTTTCGCTAATCCATTAGCTTTATTTCACTGCTCCACCGGTAGGATGAATACAAGATGGGAGTGTTCTACTAAAGTGCTGTGTCTGATGAGATGTCAACTGATGTCTTCGCAGAAGTAGGTATCTAGCCTATTTTTAAACTTTGTGCAAAATTGAGGGAGACTTAGAATGCGAAGACAGAATAAATAAATGAAGAAGACCGAACTTCCGAAATTCGAGTTCTGAAAGTACCTACTTATACTATTTGTACACTTTTGTATCTATCGAGTAGGAAATTTTTCTGGATGGTTAGGCGTCGATAGGAATTTCTCCCAACACGATAATTACCACGAAAGCAACGCGTGCGTTTCCGCATCGTCGTAGATCGGCCCGCGACAATATGTGGGTGTTTGTCATGGAGATATTGTGATTATAGGCAGCTGCCAAGGCTTTCTCCATTGTCCTGAATAATTATTCACGGTGACAGTCGCGCTACGGTGCGCTAACCGTACGTAGTCTCATTTACTTAAAACCATCGGATGAACTCGATACCAAATGTCTACTGAGGGACTTCATTTAAACGAAGACTCTCGCGTGAGAGATTTAAAAATCCTATCTGAGCTTCCAGCTAATGGATGCCTTCATTTAGATCCTCAATCTGATCCATCCAATTCAGCGTTCAGATTCTCCAAGTCTACTATCGTTCACTCATCGTATTAAAATCTATCTGTAATCTCTTAAGGGGAGAATATATATATATATAGTTTCGTTTAATTAACATAATTCTAGAAGGAAAAGAAATTATTTTGCTGGATTCTTGCGAAGATGCGTATAACAGACCGGAAGGCATTTTCTTTCAGAAAGATGTGCTCAGAACCTACAAAATGAGATTTTCAATATTCAAAGATAGGTACTCGTAGCAGCGTAACCGTTGCAGTTTCCCAAGCAATTACGCGGAGGATATTATTTATGACGAATTGAAGGTTGAACAGTGCTGGGATTTAGAAAGGGAATGGTATCAAGTTACAATTGGCTTTCTTCTTGCATTTTTCAGTTACAGAAGTCGTGCAGTAGGTCATTTCAAATATCATGCTCAGTTTCTCAGTAAATTTTTATCATTCTGATTCACACTCTTGTGAATATCCATCTGTTTTCTATTCGGACAAGACTAAAGTCCTGAAATTTTAAAACCATAACGAATAAAAGTACTACACTTAGGTTTCACAGATGCTTCATGAACATCACGAGATACTTCATACGTCCTTCCACAGTTTCGTTAATTACACCTGCGCATCTGCAGAATTAAACACGCCGCCTGTCAAACATGACGCTTGTCGAGTCAGTGATAAAACATGCTAAATAATCCCGTCACTGATAAAAAGAGCATCGTCTATAAAAAGACCATCGCCCGCAGACAGGAAGGAAGGCGACTGTTGGGCATCAATCTCATTGCATCTTAAAAAACTTACATTCTCAAATGTGAAGAACGATTGAAAGAACTCAGGAAGGACCCAGCCAGAAGAGGCGTACCTATTTTTCGAGAAGCCTGATATACTTGCTTCCTATAAAGGTCAGAGAAATACGCGGTCACGAGACTTTGAACCCACTAACCGTGCCTGTCAAAACTATTAACTTCAATGTGCCAACGTGGGAATGCCGTGACTCTCGATGGACCGGTACAATGACGTACCCAGAAACCGTAACTACTTAGCGTACAATGGTACCTACGAAAGAATATACGCCAGACGGTTAAAATGTTATCTTGCCACGCGAACCTGATTCCTTCTAATCGAGGGTCCATAAACCGCAGACCCACTTTTACGATTCTGTTTGCAACGATGCATTGCAATCGCGATAGCACAGTTGTCTTCGCGAAAAGAGATCTGGCGAGTGGCATTATTACCTCGGTACGAGGCTGAAAATGTCGCGTTTCGATGTACCACTTCGATGTCCCACTTTGTACTTTTATAATCCCTTCCCATTTGCGTTGGGTTCTTTGCTGCGTTGAAGTCAAGGCATAAGCCTTTGCCCGCAGTGTACCTTTAAGAGACATTGTGTCTCAAAGTGACGAAGACTTTGCGGCAAGACGTTCCGCATACCAGAACCCATTCGCCGAGGGACGAAAGAAACGAGTGGCATTTCTCGTGCTCCAGTTCCAGAGTCCGAGAAAGACTTTCCTGGCGGAAGCATAAGACGAAACGTCGGGGTTCGCTGGAACGACGAGCTCTGAATCGTAACTAACGATTCCAGGAATTACTTTCTCAACCGCATTTACCGACCGCGAGGATTTAGACTGTAAAACGCATCGAACGTTTCCGCAACCTCCGACGCAATTACGGAAGAGCCTCGCCATGAGCTCTTCCGAACGATGCGATTCTAGATAGATTTCGTGCAGATTCACGATTTCCTCTAACAACTTCCTATCCCTCAATTCCACTATGCGCTATACTACCAATGAACCGCGAAACGTTATTTCATAAAAAGAATACGAAGTTGAAAGGTTACTACTTTCATGCTAGAACCTTTCTCCTTCGCCAACCTCCACCCTGAAGAACAATTTCAAAAGCCTGCTTCTTCATTCGCTTTCTCTTAATTTTCTCCAAATTATCACGAAAGGAGCCTCTTCCCCTGTCATCGGTGCGTGACCACATCACGCTGCTGGACCACCCCGAAACAGGTCCTCTCCCGATGCCCTCGCGGATTATTTTGAATCCGAGACACGAAACGGGTGGAAAAGGGCCGAGAGCGAGGGGGCAGGGAGGAGGCGAGCAAAAAGGCGAGCGGGCCAGTGGAGGGGCCGAAGGGACGAGCAAAAAGTCAGAGGAGGAACACGCGCGGTTACGAATTTCTTCGGAGCCTCTGGAGGAGCGCGAGGGGCTTTCTTTCCAGCGATGAACGGAGCGGGAAGGCGCGCGTGAGCATCGCCATTCTTCGTTATTATGCTTCTCTTCCCACGGCATTCATAAAACGAGCGTAAGTAGACGCAGCCAGCCTGCTGGCCGCGTTTTACCGACGCTCGGGCCCTCGCGGCGCGCGCTCGCTCGCTCCAAAGCGAGCGGTATTGACAATAAAGCGCGATAATGCGGCCACCGCGGAGCGTTTAGTCACTGCTGCCCGCCGGACGATGAACCCCTCGCACTTACGTCATTTTTCACGGGGGAGGATTCAATCGGCCAAGATAAACACATCCCAGCGGCATCTCTGTATCATTATTGTAACATCGGCTGGGAGAAGATCCATTATTCCGCGGAAGCAGAGGTGATCTTTAATCCCGATGGGAACGCTTCGTGGAGGGTTCTGATTTATACGATTTGCACGTGCGAGTTTTGAAGATCATGAGTGAAATGAATGGTACAGTAAGCTGTGAAGTAGGTAAAATTTGGCATCTGAGGCAAATAGGTAATTATTAATTACGAGTTATGTCTCCACGTGTGGCAACAAGTGTTTTGACGAGGGAGCTTCACTCTTGCTTCATAGCTGCGAGCAATTGCGTATCAAGGTAAATACTTCTATGCGGGAATGACGTGTTTAAAATATTTGCGAACCGTATAGGGGAAAGCGGGGTAATCCCGGCTACGTAAGCAAGAAATGCTATAAAATTTGAACAAGTTACAGTTTCGTTAGTTTTTTTTATATTGATTGATAGTTTGAAGTGTCTAGTTTGTATTCGTATGGCCGCGAAAGCATAAATTTACGTTGTAACAAAATTGGAAACGTTAATACAAAAAAGGTAATTTGACTGGAATTACCCCACCAGTAGTAAAAGAAGTGTGAAAACTGTTAAATAAATAGAAAATATTCTTTTTTGTTTTAAAATCAATTACTACATGAATCACAAATGTATTCTTCAGAGATATCCCATCCTGAACATTCTTCATGTGCCCATGGATCACATGCTCGATTGAAAATTCAGTTTTGTCTTTGTCAGTCTCCTTTTCCCCTCCTTTGTGTTTCTCGATGTGGAAGCGTGTTAAGAAATATTCCTGGCTCCATTCTGCCTTATTCGTAATTATTTTATATGTCAGTTGCATCTGAGCCACAATAAAGCAATGTTACAAGCTGGCTGGAATTATCCCTCAGTTTTGGCTGGTCTTACCCCACAACACATGTTCAGATAGTTGAAGTACTACACTGAATTGAATTTATATATCACCAAAAACCAAATGTGAGTTTAAAGGTAGAAACACTTCTCTATTTAATGAGATTAATATTAATAATTTATATCTATTCCAAGTACTAATTTTCCTTGCTTAAAAATGGACCACTATTATAAGGTTACGTTGCGAAATGAACACTCACGGATTTGTTTACAACAAAAGACTGCTATAGTCATGGAAACGATGAATATTAGATAGCCGCACCATAACAAGTGGTAGTACCATGCAGAGTCAAGTCACGCGTCTTTGGTTTTGAGAAATACAAGTGGCCTGAATTACCTACTGGCCGAAATTACCCCGCTTTCGCCTACAGTATCCGTTACACTTGACAGTAATCTTTGGGTCGTGCCTATGGCGAATCTAGGGTTTCAAGATAGCACCCTCCATTCAGTGAACTTCAAATATTCGAAGATAAAGAGGATACACACTGTACGTCTATAAATACAGATCCCGGCAGATACAAGTAGAAGCTTCTTTCCCAAAATTTCGCTCCGCGTAAATCATCCAGCCCCCTCGCCGGCACGGCTGTCGTTTCATCGTCGCCTTTCCCGGCAAAATGGACTTCGCGGCGGAGTTTGCAATTTAGTGCGTGCCAGCGTGATTTACGGCGGTGCGCAATGATATTTCGACTTGCATTTCGTTTAGGTAAAGGCGCGTTTAGACGGCGCGATCTAACGAGCGAAATGCCGCCCGTGAGCTTCGATCCGCGGCGGTGCGCCGCCGCGACTGTTAAGTGGACGAAGATTTATGCCAAATGCTGTTCGCTTGACTGTTAAAAGACTGAGAATTCATACGGTTTAATTGAATGCGAACGACCAACGGCAGCTACGATAAATCAAGCCGAGGTAACCGCGCGTAGGGCACTTTAACTAGCTTCGAACGTCGAAAGACTCGATTCTGATATCGCTTGAGTTACTGATTCTTTCGGATATTACGTTACCACGTTTTATGCATGCTCGCTAATTGCAATTTATTTCCCACCGACCGATCACCGAATGATACTCGATTCAGCCTTCTCCGAATCGAGACTTCTTTCTCCAAACTGGGAGTAGATTTAGAACAACAAGGGCAGATGTGACTCCGAAGTTAGTAATTTTCATGCTCTTTGTGATTTCACGTTGTTTGTTCAACACTGATCGAGTTTCATCTGCTGCAAGTGGGGTCCGAAGTATTCGTGAGGCCGTTTATGGAGGTGGCACGGTCTAAACGCGCCTTAAGCCACGAAACTTTCGTCCGAAATACGCCGCAACCGTATTTCATCGTCGAAACAGACAGGCCGAAATTACAAGGAGGACGGTGCGCATCGATTCCCCCGTATTTCTTTTTCTCCCCTCATCGTTGAACGGTCAAAAATATTGCGGCAATCGTAACGAGGCAACGACAAGACGATGATTTACGCGTCGATTAATGCGGGGTTACCGTGGCAGCGGGAGAATAAAAATTGATAAATATCTCCAGCTGATTTGGGTCTACGATGCCACGAAATTCTTCGCCATTGCAAGCAACTATAAAGAAAGAAACATGAAAACCATGCTTTTCTAATACAATAACATATCTATATTGGAAGACTCCAACAAAGAACATATATCACACGAGAATACAATACAGAAAACATGAACTAAATTCGAAAAACTGAACATCCTCATCTTTCTTGAACAACTGAAGACAATCTGGAATTTTAAATAAATAAGCATCCAAAGAAGCCTTTAAATTCTTTTAACAGATACCACGGGGATCTGGACCCTCGACCTTTGTCAATGATCCAAGTGCATGGCAACCTCCTAACGAATTCTTCCATCCCTCCTGTATCTCTAATAACTCCTCCCTAATCCGACGAATTAAGAAACATCGAATCCCCCTCGCAAAGTCGACGAACACCTAACGAGGCGACACTGGGTATCTGCGAACAATGGGCGCTCGAAATGAAACAGGGGGAGAATAGGGGGCGTCGATGGAGGGAGCGATCCCCGTGAAAATCGCGGCGCTAATGAGTCACAGTTACGACTTGTAAAGGAGTTTTCTGCGGCGCTGGTACACGGGAACGGCGCTACGTTACGTGACAAGCCAGCGCGGTCAGTTGATTTATGAGAAACTGGACCGATAATTAGAGGCGGAACGGTACTTGTCGCCGCGGATTTTTCCCAGGCGGCGGGTTTGGTCGCGGGGACACTCACGTGGCGCGCGCGGGTCCGAGAGATCGCGTCGATTTCACGATCCGAGAACGACGTAGCGTACAGCCCGCACTTCCGGCAAACGGTGCATGAAAGCTTGCCACGAATTTGTCCAGCGACCGGGGCGACCAACAATTCGACAAGTCGACGTCCCCGTGCTGACAATGATTAATTCCCCGCTGATCCTGGTGACCGATACGCGCCGTCGGCGAAACGGAGGGATGGAGAAGCAGAGAAGGAGAACGTGGGCTCCGTTGCAACACGTAACCGTGAAATCTACTGTGGTTCCTTGAGCCCCGTTAAAATGTATAACTCTTAAAGAAGTGCTACGCTAGGCTTGCTCTCAAAGGGTCGAGTACGCGAAGACAGCCGAGAATTTAGTAAAACAGTAGAATCGATAACGAGAGCATTATGTCACTAGGGTGGCCTTTACTTTCAACCTGCGATTTCTTTTGCTCGCACCCCCTAATATGGTTTAATTTCATAAAAAAATAGTCCCTGAAGAAGATTATTGTGCCGACTAGGCCTTAAAGTTTGGAATTCATCAATGGTTTGAATTTGAAGAATTTCTCAAGAATGGTAAGCCCTATCGAAATTTTGTTGAAATAATATTAAAAGAGCATTCAATTTTCTACAATTACTGCATATATAAGTTTTTCGTGCTTCCAACCATTGTTTAGGTAATAGCGTTTGAATATAGAGATGTCCGCACTTCGCGCGTCCCACCTGTACGACGTATTATCTATACACGCGTAGTGCGGACCTCTCTATATTCAAACGCTATTATCCAAAAAATGGTTGGAAGCAGGAGAAAATTATTTATACAGTAATTGTAGAAAATTGAATGCTCTTTTAATATTATTTGAATAAAGTTTCAATAGGGCTTACCATTTTTGAGAAATTCTTTAAATCCAAACTACTGCTGAGTTCTAAACTTTAAGGCCTGGTCGGCACCCGTTCGATTGCAATAAACTTTTTCAGGGAAAAAAAATTTCGACACATATAAATAAGGGCCGCCCTATTATGTCAACGTCGATATCCAGGAAATCAGGCGCAAGTAGAAATGGCTGGTTATGAACAGACGTGTCACTTCTCGAACTTTCTAACTTCATCGACTCTAAAAGGATTTCACGTAAAACGCGTGTAATTCTATAGTCATGACTTCCTTTCCCAAAAGAAATATCCCCTTTAAAGTAAACTCGTGGACAGGACACAGCGACACAGTTACCCGAAGAAATTTTGCAACCATTTCGCTCGATGAATTTACTGGAAAGAATGCTTAATCGTTGGAACCGGGAGGATTAAGCCGTTCTCGAACGCCGAGCGTCCCGCGAAAGCGAGCTGGGAGAAACAATGGCCAGAGGCGTTCCTGGATTCCAGATAGTCGTGTGTCCCGATCGGAAAAATCGTGATCCTGAGCGTCCCGTCGGGGGTCCGGTACCTTGCGTGCTATTTTAAACGGTACGTTACGTGAGACACGCCGCGCGTACATACACGTGCACGTGTATATCTCATTTGAATATGCGTACACGCAACGCGGCCCCGTCCCGGTGCATGGGCACACCGACGATCCCGCGACACGCCGACTCCGTTTACTAATGAACTGTATTATTCGCGATACATGCCGGCCTGGATTTGCATTAACACGGCTTTTATTGCATTTCATTAAATCGGCCCTTTTAGGCGCGCCACGGGCACCGACGATCGCGCTGCGCCCCACGGGTTCGTCGATCCTCCGCCCGTACGAGATTCTCTTTAATCCTGACTAATTGCGTCGGCCCGATAAACGAGCCCCTTGTGCAACCGCCGCGTTATTCGCCGTCGTTATTTCGAGTTATCGGGAAAGGCTGTAGGAAAGTTACCGGGAGAAGGAAAACGGCGGGGACTTTAATGTACCTTCGCTTGTGAGGGACGCTCTCCCAGAGGGAGAGGAATTTAGCGATGGCTCTCTCGATAGGGCGACACTTTGCTTGGAGGAATGTGACTTAAGGGAAGACAGCGCCCGAGCTGTGGAAATAATGTTTGGATCACTGGTCTACTCGGCGGAATAGGTCTGCAACGGAATGTAACTGTATCCAAGGTAATTATGTAGTTATTTTCAAATTTCCGTGTCACATTCGGTTAAGTCTTGAAATCCTGTTGCATACAAGACCGGCGCAACGAGGTGTTATTACAATCACACATGTTTGCTACCGAGTGGAAGATTACAGTTTCTTCTTACTCTATTGACATTTCACAGGAAGAAGTTACTTCACAGGCATAGTCCCGTTAGTTAAGTGTCAAGGTAATGATATTCTAAGAAAATTGGGAACCTATCACGCGGAGATAATGCATGCCATCAAACTGTACGATACCTTGCATAATTCAGGAAAATTTAGAAACATCTTGTATTCCCTTTTCGTTGGGTATCATACTATTCAATTCCCGTTTGGTAGACACTTGACACCATATTCAGATTTCCTGCACCCATTCGCGTTTAATATCTCAGAACCCTAGAATTAAATGACTCAACAACCCCAAATTCAGAATCATTCCCCTTCACGCGGAAGTTAACGAACGAAACCATCCACGTTGGTAATCGCCTGTAGGATGAAACGAAAGCTCTGGTAGCCTTTTTACAAACCATCCGTTAACACAGCTCGCGTTATCGTTTAACGCGTCTCGTCCGCCGCCTATTATTGATTCGTCGAAACGTGTAGTCGCAGCTAAGGGGGTTCGTTACGAGCGTACCACAGCACCGGCACCGTTTCGCGCTAGATTAATGGCACGGTTTCGATTTAAATAAATCAAGGGGGTTGCGGCCGTGCCTATCGTGTTGTTCCCGCGCGAATATACGCGCCGGCGAGGGCCCCTGCTATCCAGAGTCCGCCTCGTCTGCTCACGAAGTCATCCGCACGCAACCGCCGTGCTGCTCTCACTTTAAAAGCTGCGAGAGCGTGGCCGCTGATCGCAGCCGCATTCTCGATGCAGCAGCAAGAATTAGAGACAGTACTATTACGGGGCATAAATTAAGCCCGATATTTTCGACGGGTGGAACGAGGGGGAGGAACGAGTCCTGGGAGCGGAGCCACGGTATCCAGCTATCGAGCTCTCAATCTACGCTCAGCTTCCCCTTTTTGTCGACGGGCTATCCTTTGGAAACCGGATTTTCTTATAAGTCATAATTATTCGGCGTAATGGGGCTCGTATTTGGCGTTGCAATCGTCCTGATAATGCATGAGGAAAGGAGTAATCGAATTGTTGGAATTGGCCCCCATACAGCACACTCTCGTTGCAGCAAAGTTGCAGGATCGTTGCGGTGTAAGATTGAAATGTTGCACGCAACGTTGCAGCAATATTCCTATGTCCGCCTCCTGCAACGTTTCGGGCAGTGGGGCCAAAAATATAAATAACGGTATATATAATATGTGTCTGTGACAGACGCGACAATATTGAATGTGTGCAGAATCACAGAAGTACAAAGGCCGTGTTTCTTTTTCTCATGGAAAATTTTTTCCCCCAAGGGGATTTTCGAATCGACGACCTGTAGCGTCGTAGGCGAACACTTTACTGCCGCTGCTACAACCACTGATTGATAAGACTGCTAACGTATTCGAACTTATATTCCTACCGTGCAAAACTTTAAACTCAAATTATTAAAAAACGAAGACATATTTTGACAAACCCCATTAGGGTTTTGTAACACTACACTAGCGGACAAAAAATTACCACTTTTTCGATTTGTTCTATTTTTGTTATTTTTTAGCATACATTTGGGACTGTGGTATGTTTAATATGCATAGTCTGATGGAGAATTTAAAGCTGTATAAAACTCAGTTAAAGTTGAACTTATTTAACTGACTAACAAAAGTGTTATATGACATTGAACGGGGTAACACATTTTTGGGGCCGACGAAAAAGTTACCACGTTTAGTAACTTTTTAGGTTGTCCTAAAAGCAAAAGGTGTCTCTACAAATATTAGATTTTTTTTATTAATGTTCAAAAGTGGTAACTTTTTGTTGGCTTTAAATAAATTCAACTGTAACTGGGTTTTATACAGCTTTGAATTTTCTTTCGGAATATGTATATTACGCACAGGAATATTACGTTGCAGGAACGTTGCCGCAATACTAACGCAACGTTACATCAACATTGTGGAAACGTCGCAAAACGTTGCCGTAACGTTGCAGAAATATTGCAGGAACGTTGGCGTGCAATATTGCAACGCAAAATTGATGCAACTTTGCAGCAATAATTCTATGTCCGCCCCGTGTAATGTTGCACAGCAACATCGCAGCAACGTTACGATCACATTGCGTTGCAACTATGCGACACTGCAAGGTTACTGCAACGTTGTCGCCACGAACTGTGCTGTATGGGGGACTATGGACATAGACTAATTGTAAGATAGACTACTATTGTCTGACTTTGAAAGCAAGTAGCTTCCGTTGTCGAAAGAAGCCGATTTTATGTCGAAATTATAAGAGAAACAGGATCCAGCCGAACCTATCATTGATAATCTTATGCACCTCTCAATCGATTCCACATTTCCATCCCGCCAAGTTGCAGCCTGCAGCAAGGAAACCGCCCATCCACCGAGCTGAACAACAAGACCCGACCAACACACAACTGGTGCAACGGTAAACCGTCAACGATCCCGAATCGATTCTTAATTACCGCGATAGGAGATTACGCGGCCGGGGCCGGAAATCGAGCGTATCGTGTCGTATCGCCGCCGCGCGATTTTTCCGGTTCTGGCCCGTTGTCGCCGCTCGGAACGGAACAAAATCAGCCGGTTCGAGGCCTCCTAATTGAAGATCAACGGTAAAATGCCACCATATTCGACGTCCCGTAATTGCCGGCCAATAAACTCCGCTTATCTGATCCCCCACGCTGCTCTATGGTTTCTAATTCAACGAGTATCGGTTGCTAAAGGCTCGCCTCGTTAGCCACGGTGCCTTCGATAAAGAGGAGAAAGAACGGCCCTGGCCACTGGGTGTTGAACGGCCGCCGGCAAATTAAGTGCGACAAATGCTACGTTTCCGCGTACGGACACGATTGTGCGACACGGGGCTTAATTTAGATACAAGTCCGCTACTACGCGGGTACCGTATGTCGACGGGGGCTCGTAACATCCGACGATGCATGAGAGTGGTCGGGGCACGGATAGGGGGATCCCGACTGGCAAGGGATCGAAACTTCGTCACCGTTTTCCTCTTGCCATGAGATAAGAAACTGGCCTCTGTGTGGGTACAGAATAGAGCACTTACGAGTGAACTAATATTTTTATTAGTTTCGATATTGAGGAAGGAGCGATGGGGATGAAGGCTGAGTTTGAAGGGGGAAATATGAGGAAAATCATTTTTCTGGGGTTTATGTATCTACTGATTTAGAGTTTCAAGAGTTTCTTGAGACGTCAGCGTTTCTTTATGAATCTTGTGGAAAGCTTTGCGAAGGATTCAGAATGTTGAGGATTGCAGAATACTGCCATTAAGGAAGATATGTTCTTGCTACGTTTATGTCCCCCTGTGTGTCCTTCGTCGCAGAAGAAAGAAGGATCGAGCTTCTCGTGCTTTTGCTCAGCGTACAGTCACTCCCACGTGCAACAGAAATCTTCGAGGATTAATACATTGCGAAACTTTGTGCATGCGCGAACGTGATTTTTATGGGCTCGCAGGTTCGAGTGTTCTCGGGTGGTCCGAATTTTTACCGGCGCCAGGTTACGTGTCAGGCATCTGCAGGAGTTGCCCTCGGGCGATGCATGTTATGCTAATTGTTCCGAATACACTGTCGTAAATATTTTTTATTACGTACCAAAGGGGAATGAAGAAAAAGTATCGCGTGCGCTTCTCGACGAGACGAAAAATTACCCTGCTACTATTACTTGCACGTCGAGGATACTCATTTCACGAAGAATAATGTAAGATTGCATTGTTACGTCCAAGTCCTTTGAAACACCACCACTGCACGATTTTATTCGAATATAAGGTTTCGATAGAAACTCCTCGGTGCAGTTGATTTTTTATACTCTTCGGAGGGTATTGAAAATTAAAGGTACTTCGATGTTGACGAACATTTTTGATACCACTTACATTGCGAGAAATGACAGAGAGTTAATGTTTAATGTAATAGCAGGTATGGCTCGTTTGGAGTATTATAGTTTGCAGGATGCATTGCATTATAGTGTCAGGTTTTCTTGCAATACAACGACGTGCATTTTTCTCAATTCGTTCCATGGAAAAGGGGGTCACGGTGCTGTTACAGTTGAGACGCAACCATCAGGCTTGGAATTAATTAAGAATGTGGACGCGCTTTGCTGACAATATCTCTGGTATTCCGTTTTCATTCTTTCTATTGTGCTCTTTGCCGTAATAAAGCCCCTGTGCCCTCGAAAGAATATCAAACTAGCGGTCTCATTCCAATGTCAGCAGGGAAATTGCACAGTGTTAGAGAGCAAGGGTTTGTGGAGAAAGATGTAATATTTTTCCACTTTCGTGTGCACGTAACCTCTCCTTTGTGTTTGAATATCATACATACAGCGTGAAATAAAAATCTGTATAAATGGTGTTAATAAAAGCAGGAGATATTTTCTCAGTCTGTACCTATTCAGGAATTGGCGAAACTCTTGAGACTCTACTTTGAGATTGTAAGTGACACAAGAAATCAAAGATATCGTAACATGTAATATACACGTGAACTCATTTCAATTATAAAATAAAAAAATATATAAAAAAAATTTATGTTACACGATTTTACTAAAAATGCACTAAAACCTGAAAAAATAATTATTTTCTTGTACTACAATTTCGATGGTGATATGTGATTTTAAATAAAATCATACAAAGTTTGTGATTATCCTTTTTCTTTACAATTGATTTGAACAATTCTACAAGATAATCACAAAGTTTGTATGATTTTATTTAAAGTCACATATCACCATCAAAATTGTAGTACAAGATAATAATTATTTTTTAGTTTTTAGTGCATTTTTAGTAAAATTGTTTAACATAAAATCTTTTTTATATATTTTTATTTTCTAGTTTTTAGGGTTTGTGGATTTTTAAAATATTTTTTCTTCATTTTTTTCTTTTTTTTTATAAAAAAAATTGTATTGTCATCACATCCACGTGCGCCTACAAAGTTTCAAGACAATTGGACTGGTGGAAATGGGTGAAAATTGAATTTCCCGATTCGAATCATACACCAAACATACAGAGGATCGAAGCTAAGTAAAATCATTTAAAATTCAACTCTACATCGAGCTTTGACTAGGTACAACAGCCACGCTATAGAGAGAAAGAGAAACTGTTACAAGTTACAACCTTGACCCAAAATCGATTGAAACTGGTCTCCAACCCCATTCGACTTCAATTCAAATTCAAAACTACCCTACACTACCCAACTCAAAGTTTTCAAATATATAAACACCTTTGAATATTAAGCACTAAATCCCATTACAACGTCCCATCACAGACTACAAAACAGATACATCACCCCCAAGAATCCCTATTCCACAGAAGACGTACGCGGCCTGGGCATGCAATCTCAAAGGACATTGCATAATCTCCAGCCAAGCATCGTGCCATTTCCGTTCCGCGGTTCCGTGTGGCGAACAATCCCAGTCGCCGTTTCCGTGTGCACCTCGCCCGACATCGCGACCACCCCGATGCTCTCTAATCCCGAAGACAATGCGACACGCTCTCGTTTTCACTCCCGCCGCGGAAAGAAACATCTCACTGGCTGCGAAGTGGGACGGGACGTATCGGCTTTCCCTGGAGATTCGTAGGTGGCGAATGACGGACGCGAGCCCGCGCGATCGGGCATAAATTTCTAAACGACACCGGTTGAGCCGCGGTGTATCGATTTTCACGTGGGCATTAATTCCGCGGCGAAACGGCCCGCAGCCAGCGAGAAAAGGCTCGACACCCTTTTCGCCTTTCCTCCTCTGTTACCCTTTCCTCTGGCGAACGCCGCGAGCGGAGGAAGAGTAACCGAGAGGGCAGATGCCAGGCTTTTGCGCGACTATAAATATGTTGGCGTGGACGACGATGTTAGAGGCGCCGAAACAGAAACCCGGTAGAGGGAACAAAATCAAGTGGACGTTTAAGGTTACTGGAGAGGGAATCCCTATCGTAGAACTTCACTACCGCAGTGGCTCTATTTTATGTTCCCTTATGTAAAACTGTAGGGATTCAGTATTTACCTCTGTATGTTACAACTAAAAATTATACAGAAGTGAATCTGTCGATAGTTATTAAAATTTACGTTGGAAAGAAAAATAAATTCCTAAGAGAATTATCACCTAAAAGTTGCTCCAACTTTGTTACTCTAACAGTAAAAGAAAGCTTTCCCTTTTGAAATTACATCCAGTGCAGGGTGAGGCAGTAGTTTGTGGTCTCCTACTCACTCATAAACTGCAAATATCTCTACCCATGTCCGTGGTCCAGATTCACATACCTGCGACAGAAGAAAATTAAGCGTTAACAGTGTTCTAATTGCTCGTCGAGCAGGCAGACTCGTAATTATGATTGACTGGTCAACGGTCTAATTGTCAATTGAGTCCCAAACAGTATCTAATTAACCAAGCGGCCGCTTCGTTATCGCGATCCAAGCGTATCGTGCAATTCAGCTGAGGAATACGAGATGCAGTCGATGCAAGCGCTGATGCAACCATCCGCACGCTGTGACAACGGGTAATTGCTATAATCGCCGCTATATGTTTCGTGCTTTGTTCCCTGTCGAAATGATTCTATATGGTGAATCTTACCCTAAACGTTTTCAGAGCAACGTCTTTTACGTTGACGAGTAAGTCTGTAACAAATTGTACACGCAGCAGTTGCAAACGCGACTTCTTGTTTCGTTGAATCCCACTTTCGATGCATTGTTGTATTATCACGTGTTTAGTTTGGAGAAGAATTAATAAGATTTTAATTCGCGGAAAGATTACAGATAGGTAGTATGCTACGGAAGAAACTTTTCAACCCTTTTATCATAGAGAGCCGTTGCTCCATCGTGCATTAAAGTTTCTGTTTGTGTTTGAAAGAACGAACCTCGAATGCCACATTGTAATCTGATAAGTTTCTTGATACGATTGCAGCCATAATACCCAGCAGTGAAAACAAACGGTGATAGCAATGGAATCATTAGAAACGGCCCATTGGAGCGAACAATGCAGCACGAAGACTAATATCACGGATGCTCGAGAACACTTCCAGGTGCAATTCAGACCTAGCCATCCGAGCGCCAACATCCTCTGAGTTTTTATTCTACCTCCGATAAGGTGTAATCATCGAACCGAGCTAAGAATCAAGCGATATTCTCGATGATCCTCGCCTGGAAATGGTAATCGCATCGTTCTTGCTCTGACGCGCGAAGTATGGGTTTTCGTAAGAGATCATAAAGTGAAACTTCAGCAAAGAAATGTAAGCTTACAGGTTCCAGATGTGATTTTTCTTTTAGAATTAGTAAAATTTCAAAGAACTTCACACAAATCTAAACAAATGCACACGAATTCAAACAGGAAAGTGGATTCCTTAATGTTTGAATGTAATAAGACTAAAATAAGAAAACTTTGGAATTCGAACACAATTCTTGCGTAAGCGACATCAATTCTAATGAAATGTAATGATCTAAAATATCTTTTTCTTCACACTTGCTACACTCGGACATTTCCTATATTAAAATATTTCTATATTTTATTTAATTCAACACCGGACCCAGGAACTCCTCCAACTTCGTATCGCCCTGGAAGGAGGTGCATTGCAAGCTTTCCTTCTTCAGGATTCAAAGGCATGGATATCAAGATATCCTGGACGAGCTGGGCTAAAATCAAGTCGTTGAAAGCGAGGCAAAGATTCATGAGAAGTGCCTCGATCGAAAGTGCCCATGTACGATTACCCAGCTTATTGCCATTCCAATGGTTGATAGACGTGTGCAACAACGGTTTTTCTCGTTTTCGCGGTTTCTCGTGAAAGGAACGCAGGCATCATTATCGCCACGTGTGGGCCGCACCCTTCAGGGTGGTGCAACCCGCTAAAAGGTATCCCGCGCTTTCCTGCCGCCTAATGGCTTTCAAAATGCATCGTGCAGCGATACTAGTTTTCCAACTCCCCCAATTTCCTTCCAGTAATTATACCCCCAATTTCACTAAATCTAAAACATTTTCGAGAACACGAGCGTGCAAAGAAACACTTACTACCACTTCCACTTCTTCGATTATAAAATGAGTATTACCCGTCATTTGAAAATAAATAAATAAAAAAATAAATAAGATTCCACCCTATCAGTTCAAATTCTCCACCACTCTACACTTTCAACCACACAATTCCACCGAAACACCACCACTATCAATTACCACTAGATTCCTCTGCGAATTTGACGCTGGTCCCAAACCCATCGCAACAGTAGTCTCCCATCGTGTCAGCGTCGATAATCGACAATACCGTTTCGTCGCCGAGTGGCGGTTGTCAGCTCGCGAGGGAATCCCCCGTCGAACGTTCGTCGACCTATCGAAACTCGGAGGGAGCAGGGTTCGACGGGCTCGCTGAATTTCTGCACGCCACCGACACGCTCGTGAGTTTAATTTTAAGCTGCCTTCGGATTCAATCATTCTTGATATTGCAAAGAGCCTCCCTCGATTTCCTGACACGCGGGCTGAGGCAGGCAGGCGGGCGGGCGTGCGTTGCTTAAGACCGTTTATCTTAAGCTGGTAACGGCGCATTCATTCATGCAGGATATTGTGCGCCGTTCACTCACCACCCACGTGCATAACACATTTCGCGCGGAGAGTAACAGCGAAGCCAATGTCATCCGACGAGAGAAGTTCGCAATTTCCGCGGCAATCCGAGCCACCTATTCGCGCGACCGCGGCACCTTTACGGCACCGTAAAAATGCGACCAAGCCGGGTGGGAGGTAGTCTACTGGCCCCTGTGGAGCAGTAAATTGTATGTGTTTCAGGGGTCTCCTGATAGCCCTGATTAATTACCGACTGCGTGGGAGGAGAGAGAATCGATTGGGTTGCTAATCTGGGGGATTCGAAGATGGTTCATTGGCTGACTGTTAAAACGGATTGAGCTGTGTAGATCGTCCATGGAGTTCTTCTTATATCTGGTGTTTGAAAGTGGCTGGGCGGCTGAAGGTTAGCTTAGGTGATTATATGAAAGTCGAAACTGGAGATGATAAGGGAATTGAAAGCTGGAGCATGGAGATGAATGTCAGTTCTGAGAACGATAAGAGGATTACAGGCAGACAATGAAACTTTAAATAGGAATATGTTGACGGTTACATTGAGGGTAGTGATAGATGAAAGGGAGGATGTTAATTCGGAAAGGACTAATCCGTTTTTCTTCAGACTAATAAATAATTGAACGTTGTCGTCGCTTAGAGTAGGTTTAGAATCCTAATGGCCTTGTGTAGTACAGCTATTCACAGTACTGTAACGTAAAACTTGTGAAAGTAAACGAGGACGAGGATGAACAAGGGTGGAAGACAGCAGGAAGGAAGAAGGAGGAGGTGGAGGAAGAAGAGGAAGAAAAAGGCGCAGGAGGAGGCGTCAACCGAGGCAATATTCTAATGTAATGGGCTGGGCGTTCATTGAACCTCGACGGATAGCACTGTTCTTCCTCGTGTATTTTCTCAATGAATTCCCATACAGTGAAAATTCCGCGAGTCGACTAGCAATCGTTCGAGGTAGCGAGGAAACATCCCAAACGTACGGAATTTCAGCCATGTCCTTTCTCGGGGAGAACCTATATTTCAGAGGATTTTTAAAAATAAAAATTCTTGTACTGCACTCTGTTCTTCAATTTGTATTCAAAAATATGCAGAATGTTACTGATACTAAAAGATTACATCATCGAAGATTTCACTGATATCCAAAGATTTCTTCGCGAGTTCCATGGGAGACGCGAAGCTTTTTCGCTAAATGTAGATATACTAATAAATTAACTTTCACTATCGATTGGTTGTCATAATTGGCAATTAGCAACTTGCATTCTTTATTCAAGAATTCTCGCCAAGTGAAAGTGAAAACTGCTTCTGGTAGATAGAAAGCATCGAAAGTATATGAATTCTTGTTATCTACTGCTGAATAAACATTACAACGCACTTTGAAATTCATTATTTAGTTAACAGAAGATCCCTCGAAAAATCTGCAGAAAATGTCACGTACTCCAATTCGAATTCTTCGAAATGGCCATTTAAAAATTCAAATTTATAAACTAAACAGTCGCGTGCATCCCAAATGCGACACGTTTCATTTAACAACGTCAAGGTTACACTGCAAAGCTCCCGTTTCCATTGGAAGCGACACGCGGTACAGAGTGAATTCCAGCGAGGCGTCGATGATGCAGCGGTGCATTCTCAGCTGAACGTTTGTCAGCGATACCGACTGCCACGCTTGCGGTATCACGCTGTCAGCGTGTTTGCTGGTCTATGCTAAGCCTTAACCGAGAAGTGTCAAATCCCTTCTGTGAGCACATCACGGCTGTCAACGCTAGCAACAAGGTTGCGACGACTTCGCCGCGAATCGGCTGCTGGTGCATAGGAATGCAACTCGATGCATCCTGTTTAATATCTTTAACCCACTGAAAATGTTCCGTTTTTAACCGACTTCAAAAAGGAAGACGTTATAGATTCGACCCGTATGTATTTTTTTTTATGTTTGTCCGCGCATAACTCCTCGGCATATGGACCGATTTTGATGATCTTTTTTTTATTCGAAAGAGGCCGATGCTCTGGTGGTCCCATCCTACACTGCATCAGTATTGGCTCAATACTTTACCAGTACTGTTTAATTAAAAACAAAACTTCGCATCTTTACATAATTTGTATTTCATGTATTCTCGAATTTTAGAGTACTTCCACGCGTTGAGTTGTAAACCCCATATAACGAATTTGAGATATCCTTATACTCATTTTCTCAAGTCGCTCATTTTTGGAATCTTCCGTGTCTAACAAACGGTTCTTTTTTTTACGCGCAGCTCTTTTTGTAGGCCTACCAATATTTTTGTAAATAAATGTAGTTATATAACTTAAATAACTAAAAAGTGAAAAATTAAAAAATTAAAACCGACTTCAAAAAAATAAAATCGCACTAAAAAGTAAAAAATATTGTTTTTCCTTATTTAATCTATGACTCCCAATTTTTTAAGTCAGCCTCAGATTTACACAGTGCAAATGATGAGGCGCCGACACAAACAAATGGCAGTAGTAGATTAAATAAGGAAAAAAAAATATTTTTTACCTTTTAGTGCATTTTTATTTTTTTGAAGTCAGTTTTAATTTTTTTCAATTTTTTATACTTAACAAATTTCGTGTAATGTGACGTTGCTTACGATCTAACTACTTAGATAATTTCGTGACGCATATAAAGTGTTTATAATTCTATCTCGTGTGACTTAAACTAATTCTTCCTTACATTGTAGTTTACGGAACATTATAATGCTATTAATTCCTAGGTCGCATTATAAATTAATGAACAAATCTAAAATAAAAAACAGAGCGAAACGAAGATATGTTTTGCATTCGGTAGGTCAATTTCATTTGCACTTCCCATTTCAGCGTCTGGTTGGCAGAGATTGAGGAGATTCAGTAATGGATCGACGGTTCGTTTTCACGTTGGCTCGAATGGATATTTTCAATTTTTATGGAGCTTGAAGCGAAACGTGCTGTTAGTGGTGTTTTTCTGCCCTCGGTGGAACTGCCAGTTTGGGAGGCGGTCTAAATAAAGGGTGCGGATCGAAACCGAATTAAAATAGAACTTGCGGGTACGAGAGATGTGTTTGTAAAGCTCAAAGTACCTCTTCCTGACATGCACTTGGCACAAAGAGACTGAACGACGCCTGAATCATTGATCATCCCGCTTGTTTACGCGTTGCTAACTTTAGAAAAAGAACGCAAAGGGCTGTTCGGTTCCTCGATGTGCGCTCATGATGACGCTGTACAGTTTCTGTGGAATAGTTTGTACATCAGTGCCTCACTTATTGTCAATTCTAATTAATAAATATCGTCACTGATTCCTTTCGCGATTTCATGATTCCTTTTTCTGATAAACCTGTGCACTGTTTGCGCATTAATTACTGCTAAAACTTGCTGCTTCTTTGATAGTAATGTGCTTCCATTTAAACGGGATGCTTTTGTGTTATAAACGAACGAAACGTTTATTCCGGAATTACGCTGCATCTTGTGCAACCAATATCAAGCAAACGGTTTTAAAATAAATGACCACTTCAAAGCCTCGAAACGAATAAACCCGCGTATATGCACACGTATATAAATCCCCGTCCATTCTGCAAACAGAATCGCGTTTGCAGAAAAAGCAAAGAAGAGGTAGCGTGTAAAAAAGAATATCATTTATTTTAATGCCTTGACAATAAAAGGAAACGAGAAACACGTCGGAGTAATTTGTTTTTCCGTTCAGATTTGCGTATTTCAGGGTACAATAAATTAGCGTGCGCGGGATGTCAATGAAAATATTTTTTCACAATCAGTTCCGCGTACGAAAGCAATAAAAAAGGCTGTGCAAACCGCTGCCCGAAACTGCCTCGCCTTTGAGCCTTGGTTCAGTTTTTGTTTTCTCGTATTTTCGTGAGAATCGGACCTTTTTAAATACAAAACGATTAAAACATTCGTTGAGGGGCTTTGAATTGCACGAGGTCCGGGAAAAATGGCACATTTCAAGTTGAAGGTAATTCAATTGCACTCTATGGAGATCGTGAAAATACAGCGGGGCTTTGAGTAGAAAAGCAGAGAGAAGGAAATGAAAGCTTGTGCAAAGAGAAAGATTCAAGATTACAATTTTCTTCCTTTATTGCAACAGACCTCAAGTTACTGCTTCTACCTGTAAATAGGGCGCAAAGTAGCAACAGATGAATCCACTCTAATCCACGCGTTCCACTATTCTACGATAGGATCGTTCACTGACATTTTACATCGATATTGTAATCGACGAATGCCACGATTCAATTTACGTCGACTGAGCTTCGCCGAGGAACGAGGCCATCAAACGAAACCACATCCTAACACGCACAAGAATTACATCGCCCACAGCAGTTTCACAAACCACCACAAGAAGCTAACCACGGTGCAGCAGCTTTAATGCACCGCGGTTACTAATTCTGCAATCGACAAAAACAATGTTACCAATGATTCCCAGTAGTACGAAGTACCATTAGTGATACTATAGAACCAGAAAACGGGACAACGTCACAGAGGATCATGAGTTGTAACTACGGCTATGATCAGACATCCCACTTCGCAGGCAAGATTGAGCTCGTGATGAACGATGGATAATGTTATACCAACCTGAAGGTAGAACATCGCACGATTAACCGTTAAGAGATCGCCCGCGAAAGTTCATGGTTTCCACGGAAAACGAACCTTCTCCGCCGCGTCGCACATATTTATCTATCCCCCTTCGCGCGAGTTTATTCACACCCACGCCCCGAAATCTTTAATTCAAAGTAATTTCACGGCGAGCTCCCTCGGTGCTCCTCTTCGCGTCGTAAAGCGTTCCTTGCACAAACAAGCGGTTCCCCGAAATCGCCGGCCGCGCGGAATCTCCAGGTGAATAAATTACTCCTCGGACGCGGTTATTCTCGTATCGAGTAACGCTCGCCCCGCGGTAACGGCACGTTCAACGACAGCACCAGTGACGTCTATTAAAACGCGTTCCAAGCTTGTCGTAAAGTCATTGGAACCCATTTTTCGGCCGCTAATTGAAGGACACGCGTGATCAACCACCATGTCAAGACAGTGCACTCTGCTTTGCGCTTGGCAGACATGCTCGCGCAAACTGTCGTCTGACTGGACAGCTCAATTTGGTGGAGCGGGCTCTTTCAGCGAACGACGGGCGGAAGATAATATGGGATCTCTTACGGGAGATCTGTGGCTTCTCAGATTTTCAATGGAAATGTGAAGTGAAGCAGGGAAAGGAAATTTTTCAGATCAGATTTCTGAAGAATTCTCAGAAGCTCGTGAAAGGACTCTTACAAGTAAACATTCATTTATAGTGAATGGAGTTTCCCGATTTGGAATATATTTTTTAAAGTACTCATAGTAATTAAGAAATCCTGAAAATTATATCTGTAATGGGCCTATTTTACTCATGTTATTGAGGCGTACGCGAAAAGCAGCAAAATAGTCTTATTTAAGAGTAATTGGCTAAAACCTGACATCTGTATGTTTTCTGAGCTACTGAATCCGAATATGATGTTATTTTTTTGTGTAAAAAAATTTCCTAAGGTAGTTCTCTTAATAAAAAATCGAGTTTTTGGAGATAACTCAAAAAGGAAAGACCGGAGATTTTTTTAAATTCTTTTTGATTTTGCCGTTTTCGCGTACGCTTCAATAACACGAGTAAAATAGGTCCATTGCAGATATAATTTTAAAGGTCTCTCAATTACTATGAGTACTTTAAAAAAATATATTCCAAATCGGGAAACTCCCTTCACTATAAGTGAATGTTTACTAGTTAGAGTTTCCCTTGGTCCCGTAGCCTAATCTAAATGCAACTGCAATGGCGCATTGTAATTTGAGAAAATATATCCAGGAGAGTGGCACATCTCCATTCGATGGCTCCAAGTTCGGTGGCATCCGATCGCACCCGTCTTGGCGCTAAGAAGGCGCCAAGAAATTTAGCGTTTACGAGCGTTCTAATTTACGACACGTGTAACCTTTTGCACGCGCACGTTGTTCTGTTTACTCGTCGAGTTTACTGCGGATTATCGAGGCGAGTGTCGAGGTGAACCAAAATCCTGTCGACAAAAGCTCCGACGTGGGCTGATCCGTTGCCACGATCCCGTAACGCTGTCGGCCGGTTTCACGACTGACCTATTGAAAATCAATGCCCCGGACCTTCGACAAAGCCTTCCTGTGCTTTTTCCTATCGTCACGCGGATGATCGCGCTTTCCACCCCGCTGTAAACACCGCGCGAGCCTACCCTCGACAACAAGAAGGCGTCCGGAAGGGTTTCTCATTGGTTTACACTTTGACGAAAAGGGATTTAGCTGAATCGCTCATTCTACGCGTCCCAACGACACTGGAAGTCTCAAATATGAATATAGATTTATTTTAACTTTAGGAAGACTTATGAGGTCCGCATTAACCTTCACCCATTGCTATCACGATTTTCAAAGCTCGTTTTCTCTGTACTCATGCGACTTGCCAATAACTAATGCTTACTCATAGCCAGCAAGCGTTTGCAGCAGCGTAACTGAAGTGTAAGGAGTGCTCTGTCAGTGTTTAAACCCTTCTGGCACCATGACAACGGGAGAAGGAGATTGGATGTGGCACAAAAGAGACCGGCACACTCCATTTCCTACATTTCGCTACGCGACCCGTTCCCCAAAGTATCGGTTAATCGATTTACCTGAGCGACTTCAAAAATTACCGTGGCCGCTCAGGCTGAAGGAACCTTGACCCAAATGCCTAAACGCGCGTCCAGGAAACTTTTCGATAAAGCCACACCGAGCAACCGAGTGGCTGCACCCGCGTGCCCTCACGCACGTGCGGGCACCGCGCACGCGCGAATCCTGCTCGACAAATGTGAAATTCTCTGCATTCACCCCGAAACCTCCGACCTTGGAACGTGTCACGTGTCCATAATGTTAAACTGAATAGAAACTGGCAGTCAGTTTTAGACGTCTATTCTGAGGCATGCCTAACTACAGAGTTCCACTTTGTTGTAAAATGGGACAAACTCCGAGACAGGGCACAGAAAATTGAAAGGGGGACAATGGGTAGACGGAGAATGTAAATTGCGCACGTGCACGTGGAAGTTCGGTGGCAGCCAGCCCCAATTTGCGTCTAATATAGTGATCGTTAGTCGGCCACGCTAATCATGAATGTTGAAAAGCGTGCTACACGTGGAACCAGCCTTCAATGGGAAACTTCTCCCGTTATAGGTCCTTTATGAAGCTTGGGAATGTGCGTCACATCGCTACAGGGCGATTGGCTAAGGCTTGAGGATGAGGAGGATTTTTTTTGTTCAAAAAGATATACTGTCTGTGCGAATAAGTTTCGAATAAAGTTCGCAGGACTTTTGCTTTGCTTTTAGACCGTTAAACTATTAAATTGAAATCGCGTACTGGCAAAACGTTCGAAACAGTGTACTTGTTTGTAGAAACGACAAGCCGAATGTTCTCATAACATCAAATAGAAAACCAAGAGGTGGTGGAAAGGCAAAGGGATCCATGGCACGATTCGCAAACACGAATCCCGTACAAATATTAGTCGGTCGATCGGTTTTCTTTCTAAATCAATAAGGGTATCGAGGACACAGGGAAAGCCTCCAGGAGAAAAAGGACTTCTCCAAACGAAGCACAAGGTTTCCTACCCTGTCTCGCGAATAGAAAGGATCGTTCAAAGCGAAAGACCGACGTCCTGTGAATGAGCCAAGGACCTAAACAAACCGGCGATAAGTGGCTCCATTAACGGGAAACTTTTGGCAATAATAGGGAATCTCGATTCTCTGAGCTGTCGCCAATTGAATTCGAAGGCTTGTCTATTCCGACGAAGTAAATACTGTGAAACTTAATTAACTAAATTAAAACATAACTAAAATGTAAACAACAAGAAAAATGCTGACAGTAATACCGAGCAACTCGTAGAGACAATATCAGTCTACAAGCAAAAACGAATAAACCCATAGTTATTCTAAATGCAACAGTCACACACAGGTGCGCAGCAGAAGATGGATATCAGTGCACTTTCACATATTACACACTGCTGCTCCAAAAGCATCCCATTGAAAGCAACGATCACATTCGAACGTGCTCGGTTCTGAAAGGGGCGAGTGGCAAGAAACAAGCCTCGACTGCAGAGAGCTCTAAACACGCCGTGGAACGGCTCGTTATAAACTCCTCCGCGCTCCCCCTTCGCGATTTCCCGGTTCTTCTTTATTTTATGTACTAACAACGCTCCGAAATATTCTCTACAGTTCACTGTTCCAATAATAGCCGGAACAAAGGGTATCTCTTGGCTTTCACGGCTCGGGAAGCCGTTGACCACCGTGCGCACGGATCCTTCGTCGGCTGGCCCTGAGGATCGGCAATAAAATAATCAGGAGCTTAAGGGATGACGCCCTGCGAATGGACGGGCGAACCTAAACAAACCGGGCCGACTGTATCGCGTATGCGTGGTGGTGCGCGGCCAGTGACGTCACCGTCTTTCTTGGGGGTATATTTTCTCAACAAT
This sequence comes from Andrena camellia, assembly GCA_029448645.1. Taxonomy (NCBI): domain Eukaryota; kingdom Metazoa; phylum Arthropoda; class Insecta; order Hymenoptera; family Andrenidae; genus Andrena; species Andrena camellia. The sequence continues at coordinate 12,188,670 of CM055679.1, read as the reverse complement.
GCATCAAGAGGGCCAGCATTTATAAACGGGCGTTTGTTTCTGTTAAACGGTTGCCCGGGGTTATTTCGGGATGCCGAAAGCTCTCCGACGTGTCGTAAATCAGTCGGTTCGGGACTGATTCGCGCATCAGGAAGTACGTCCGAGGAAGCACCGCGGCGCCAGACCTTCGATCCGCGATCGAGATCGATCCTCCTCCACCCCCGACCGCCGCCAACGCGTGGATACGTTTACACGAAACGTTCTCCAGACTGTGGATCGCGCTCGTTTCGATGTACCTACGTCAATCGCCTTTTATTCATTCCTTTCGCACCGGCAACGGGATCGCATGTTGAAAGAATGGCCTTCTCTTGTTACGTGCAGTGTACGTCGTTAGAGTAGACCGCAGTAGCTGGTATCTCGAATGTATATTCACATTTTCCATCTTCTTACAGGGTTTTAAGGGGGAATGACACTCTAGCGCCCGGAAAGGCAGCCTGATTTTGAGAATATTTTATGCGAGTATAGTGCATGGAATACAAAATCTGTTTCAAAGCCTTTATTGTACATACTTTGAAGTATGATCATAATTTTTTTAAAATTTTTTTAGTACAGAATGGCGGCACCACAGCTCAACAAAGCAAGCTTCTTCATTTCCGCGGCCGGAATGATTTTTCCTCCAATTTTTGACCTGGAACAAAAAGCTAACATTCTTGAGTTCTATATAAGATCAGCTCGGGAAGTACGTAGGGAAATTAAATAATACCGGTTTTTGTAAGAATGGTGAGTGATTGAATCAAAAGTTCCATTTTTAGGTAAAAAATTGTTTATGACAAGAAAAGTTTATAACGAAATGCAAAATCCGTACGTGCTTCCCGAGCTGATCTTATATAGAACTCAAAAATGTTAGCTTTTTGTTCCAGGTCAAAAATTGGAGGGGAAATCTTTCCGGCCGGGGAACACTATCCGTCAGAAGAAGCTTCCTCCTCTGTTGAGCTGTGGCACCGCCGTTTTGTACTAAAAAAATTAAAAAAAAATTGTGATAATACTTCGAAGTATGTATAATAAAGGCCTTGAAACAGATTTTGTATTCCATTCACTATACTCGCATAAAAAATTCACAAAATCAGGCCGTTTTTCCGGACACTAGAGTGACATGACCCTTTAAACTCGCATTGTCTCTGTCAAGTGAATATTTAAATACCAGTCATGGGACAGAGGAGTCGCCTGTGAAAGAGTCCTTAGAAGAAAAGTGGCTAGTGATCTTATCGCGGACGAGTCATGTAGTGTTCCCAACACTCTATTATAAATATTCTCTTATGCTCTTCAAACAAGTTCCCTTTACATGACACAAAGAATAGTGTCTTTACCAAGTAAAGACACCAGCCAAGCAAAGCAGTGCAATATTTTCCACTATCATTGTCGTAACATCGCAGTGTTCACTTTTACCTCAACAGATAGGAACAATACGTTCGCCTCTTGTCAAACACGACGCCAACGAGGAAGAGGACACGGTCCAAGTGTGACGATTACCAGGATTCGCCAGCCGTGAAACGATAGCCGGCATTTCGCGTCGCTGAACTTCGCCGCGATTTTTCACAATGCTCGCGAATGAATATCCCAGCAGTGACACGCTTTCTTGAATCCCCAAGGGTTTTCGCAAACCCGTGTATATCGTTCTAGTCGCCGGCAATCGATGACGCTGGTCTGATAAAAATTTCTACTGCGTAGAAATCGCGAGGATCCTTCGCGGATAGTAGATGATGTCAAGGTAAACTTGATATAGTATTAGCCGCTAAACTTTTCCTGAATTTCAAACCATTGACCGTGGAATTTTTTAATTAACAACGAGAATTATTTCGCACGACAGATATATAACGAGCGAATATCTGTGTCAGTGATAATTAAGGTTAGCGTGCTAGAATGAGCAGAAATTCCGCTAGAATATTTCGGATCTAAATATAAGGAAGAATTCCTGTTAAAATGCGAGAGGCAATATCCGATATTCCGAAGAATGTGTCACATATTTAGCAGAAAATTTGATAAATAATTCTGGTTCACATACGAAGCTCGAAGATTCTACAAGTGAATTGCACCTTCGTTCAATGCTTAAATGAATGATTTTATAAAGCACATAAATGTAGTATTTTTTGAACGTGTATCGAAATCCATGACCTCAACAGGGTTAGGCTATCGATCGGTGATAATCTTAGACAAGAAAGGAGATTCTAAACTGGCGCTTTCTATTTTCATTTCTTACTTCGACGGGAGAAACTTATAATAAAAGGTTATTTTTACAATCCCCCCCTCCACTTTATTGCATTTTGCGGGAGCAAACACAGTAACCTTTCTCCGTCTTTTACGATCGCCTTGCACAAATATTGAATTTGTAGCTGCGGGCGGATTAACGTTGCTCGCGCGTTTCTCCTCGCAATAAATCATCGTCTTAACGGCAAGGTACACACGCCTGACCGGAATTGATAGAAATTATCTTAATTCGCGCACATGTACAATAATTTGCGTCAACGGACGCCCAGCGATATCAACCGTGCGATGAAGAATGACGCGCGTCGGCGCTGCTGATCTCTAAAAACCAGCCTAAACCTCTTCGAGCTCCTTCTTTGGAAAGCTTGTCCTCGAATAGCTTGAGATCCACTTCAAATATAAGCCACGATCTCAATTATTGAAGCATCGAATCTGTGTCTCCACGACTCCCTATTGATAGTGTACCAATATTTATTCAAACTATCTAAACAATTGATGGATCCTCCCCAAATTTAATATTCTAACATGGATGCCCTTGCTTGCAAAATCAAATTATGCCACCAGAATAATTTATTCATCCCAGTGAAACATATAATTTGCAACTTGCAAGGTACTCGATAGTACTCGATGCGTTTTGCGATCAGACACGCCAGCAGAGTGGAAAAACAACTGCCGGCCAGTTGTCTCGTTTACGCCAAACGGCCCGTTTCAGGGAGAAATATTAATTTTTTTTTCGCCCCTGAAACCGATGTTCACATTGCTCGACGCAAACACGATTTTATTCGTTGCTGCTCGTCGAACGACTTTCCTTCGGGAAACTATTAGCTGGCACGTGGAGTCCAAGGATCCTGGAGGTCCTGAATGTATACAGGATGGTTCGCGACTAGGGATCGCGAGGAGGAAGGTGCCGTTTTACCGTTACCCTCACGAATTCTCGCTTAAATCTTACTTCCTACGGTACTGCTCGTTTACACACATTTAGCGATCAGTTGGATGACTATATCCTGCCGATAAAGTTCGCTGATTTCAATGGGAATCGCGCTAAAGCTGTTTATATAAAACCATCCTACACGGATATCCCTTTGACCACCACGGCCTATCAAATGGTATTGACAATGATGTGCTAGCTCTAATACAAAACGCACGCAGTCGCCGCGAAATGAATCTCACTAATTTCTCGGGGGAGTCGAGTTGAACGGATAAAAATATCTTAACTGCAAATTCAATAAAATTCATTAGGTGATTATAAAAATTGATTTAACCCTTCATTGACACTCTGGGTGTGAGCCACCCATAAGCCGGTTTTGACGTTCTGTATCTACCTTTTCTAATACGTAGAATATCGTGGATATTCGTGGAATATCTCTGTTTTTTTCAATTACCGAAATAGCCTACCTTCTATATGCAAAATAAATACCTTTTTGCCAAAGCCGACTTACAAACTATTTTTTTCCTCGAAATATTATATCTGAACAAAAACTCTGTAGATTATTAGCTTCTGATATTGAAATTTGTAAAAGTAACAATTTTTTGAAGATCCTCTGCGTTTTTCCCGATATATGGTAATCTAGAATTTGTTTACAAAAACTGTGATAAAATTTTAATAATTTTTTATTGGAATACATTCTAGAGACCTTGAAATTGACCCATAATTTTATAACGATTGGATTCTTTAGATGAGAATGGCAACCGTTTTAAAAATTGCTGTGAGTCTGAGCCACCCAGTATGTCAAAGTTAATTGAAAGAAGAGGTGTGTCAACGAAGGGTTAAAGAATAAAATCGAGTTTTCTTTTCTTTTTACAAAGCCCCTTGTTTGGGGGTGCCAGGACCCCTTGGTCTCCCATCTGGGTGCGCAATTGCGAAGGAATACGGAAGGATCCTGGACGGAGGATGCAGCTGGAAAGAAATCGCGAGGTGGTCGACATCTATCGCGACGGCACGCAGTCGCGGCCAAACGAATCGTCCTGCGCCGAGGCTCAATTGCGTCACCGAATTATTATTGCTTCCACGAACGTTCTATATACGTTCGGTCTCATAAAAAGACGTCGTCGGCGTGCAAATGTTCCCGCGAGACAGGGCCAGCACGGTGAAACTTTTATATTTCGCCGTCAGCCGTTTCGCAGTGTAAGTACGCGCGTCGTTCCCGTTTTTCCACGAATCGAATCGGCCTCTGGCTAAATTTGAATGCTAAATTTGAACCCGACCGTCGACATCGCGATTGATCGACCGCGGCCTGTGCTTTATCGCACGCCAAACGACATCCACTCGATGCTTGTAACAGGGGAAGAGACCCTGACCATCGGGAATATGCAACAGACTCGATAAAGACGGATCAAACATTCGCGCGACGGAGCTTCGTCCGTAATATACCGACCCCTGCCAGCTAAAAGCAAATATTTTCCAATGCCCGACACTTCTCCTAAGTGGTCCGAGCCAACGTCATCTGGACATTGCATTATCTGGGCCCAGCATCAAGCTAGCATTTAGGTCAACGAATTTCACACACATTTGGTCCGCAACTTTTCGTGAATATCCTCATTCTCACTTCGAAACTTGTTAAGGGACACTCACGAATCTCTAAGATTCTTGCATACATGCACTCAAAATGTTATAATATAAAGTGTCTTCCTTATTATCCCTTGGGAGACCTGTAATTATTATTCCTCTCTGCCAGCCGCGATAATCAACTCCAAACCACGAAGCGAAATGTCCAAGGCAGCTTACCGATACCACCCACCAAAGCAGGAACCAAGAAGCCTGAAGAGACACGATCCTGGGTTCCCTAAGAATCGCGTTCCGATCGCGAAGCTGCATCGCGAGCCGCTCCCATCGGGGACCGCTCTCACGGTTCAAGTTTACAATCCCCCGTGCCGAAACTCGCCTGCCAGTCTAAACAACCTCCGGTCCACCTTTCGCCCGTTCTAAATCCGTCGGGGAACGCGCGTTTTTTTCTCTAGCCCCGCGGAGTCGCCCCTTTTCTCGTCGCGCGGAGACTCTTTCTGGGCCCAAGGGGGGGGGGGGGGAGTTAAAAAGAAGAGCGCGATTAACGGCAGGATTTCGCGCTAGGAGGAGAGATTGCACCGCGTGAGAGCCGCGATTCGAGTGTAAGTGGCCGGGGATTATAGCCTGTGCTCGTTGAAAATAACGTTGGATGCGCCTCTCCTCGGGTTCGTCGACCGAGGCTGAAGCATTGACGTCGCTCTGACGCAGGATGCGCCCCAGCTTCGCCTCTGTCTAGCCGCTCGCGTGGACCAACGCCTCGCGAGTCGCGATTGACGGACCTATTTCCGTGGCTTTTTATGCAATCCCATATAGAACGGCCGGCCGGCAGACCAAGCAATGGCCAAAAAGGATGGGGGAGGAGGGAGCTTTTGATCGAACCGCTGAGAACTCGGGAGCGACCCTTGAAACACTCACGAGTTACTTGCCTCTCTGACGGAGATGAAACGATGACTGTTGTTAACGCGTTTGCTTCGAGCCTCCAGATATCTCGTCGTTTGTTATTTAGCATTGACTTTGAGCAACGAGATACATACCTCGTTCTAATTATTGCAAAGTGCCGTGGAACACTATTCTCAGCTCTGATATTAAATGATGGACGGCAGTTTTAATTAATGTAGGCTTTTCTGTAAATGGGTGTTAGATAGTGAACACTAGAAGAGATGTATCTACTATAGTTTTGGTGGATGCTGACTGGATATATAGAGACGTGCATGTAGTGCCTGACGATTAAGTGCTAATTCGCAAAGTCGGTGGCAGAGTGAGCTTTGAACTCGAGCGAACGAGCGTAGGTGAACGGGCGGAATAATTGAATTAATGGTTGTCTGATTCGTGGGCTGCCTTCGGGAAGACAGCTTTCAATGATAAATACGATGAGATTATTGCTTCGGACTATGCTGTTGTAACGAGGATTGTTCCTCCTCCCTAAAAGTAATATTGTAAGCGTACACTTCACAGTAGGCCTAGAATCAGAATTGATAATCTCTTGCAATTTGTGCTGAATTAATTAAAGTACAACTGAAAGAAAGAATTTCGACTTCTTCCTATTTCTGAAAACTGTACTTTACATTAAAAGATTTTTCAAACGATATGTTGCACTAGAGTTACAACATGCGTAGGATAGATTTTATGTTCGTACTAAGTAGCACCTTTAAAACACCTGTAAAACAGATATATAACCGTATCTACGTTCTTCGCAATGAAAGAGTTGTTAAATTATCATGCCATGCAAATGACTTGGTCTCGAAAGATATCGCGAATTACGCCAGTGAAAGTTACATCGTGCATTTTAACCGTTTCACTACACTTGTTAATTACTGAAAGCTTGTAATTTGTGATAGCTACGTGGGCGTGGAATTACGAAGAAAACCACCGTTTAATTATCGTACGCCGCTCGTTTCATTCGTACGCCAGACAGATTTCGATTCATAAAATCAAACGCGAAGTGTTGGTTTCGTAACGACAGAAACTCGTGCGTAGGTAAGTACTTTGTTGCAACTGACAACAGCTAACGTCACCGCGAATGTGTTATAAACAAGTAATCTGATGAATCTGCAGAGAGAATTAAATTGAAAATTGCAAAAATACTCCAAATTGATAAAATAATGACAAGAAAATCTTTTAGGAAAAGCCTAAAAACATATTCCATCAGCCACGCACCTATTTCAATCAAACTGGAAGTCAATTTACGAGCCCTACAATCACGCGTGCATACGCTATAGAACAAGCATTATCTCGTCGATGTTCCTCCACTTCCGCCATCAATTCCCCACGCATCAACAGTTTCTTCTACAAGGCCAGAAGAAGACTATTACGCTGTCTAATTAATCATCGCGATGAGCTGAACTCCGACAAGCGACAGAGTTACGAGAGATCTATCGAACGCGAGGAAAAATCGGTGATCGAACCGGAGAGTACCGGAAGAAGGAAGGTGTTCGTCGAAAATCTCCGACGCGATCGGAGATGTCTGGACAGATATCGACGCCGCGAAACCTGCCAACGTGGTCGTAACATAAAACTATGCATTACAGGCTTATCTGTCGCGACCTTTTAGAACGAAGAGGATGAGCTTCGACGAGATACGAAGCGTGTGAACGAAGACGAAGCGTGGAGGCTGCAAGGAGAGGAATACACGGCCCACGCGATCATCGTGGTCGAATGACGATTGTTCACCCTGAAATGAACGATCACCTCGACGTGATGCTATCTTATGCGATAATAATTGGGCCAGTTAGGGAGCCAGCAATTGACCCAACCACTGTCACGTGCGCCCTACGAGTGACGCTGAACGAAACAGGGAGGAAAATACGGATGCAAGGAGGATTCTTGAGTGAAAGTCAGACACTAAGTGGATTTCCTTGGCCAATCACGGAAGATCGGCCGAATAGATAAAGTTTCATCTATATCCTGCTGCGTGGGAGCTTCCAGCGCAGTGACTCTCAGCTCGGAGACTTTAACGCTTTTCTACAGTTCTAACTGGGGCTCGAGGCTTGGCTGTCAGGCGTCAACGAAATATGCAAATGGAGTATGCAAAATATGAAATGATAATGTTCTACATTTGATGACAGAGTCCGTTACAGTAATTCCTCGTAATAAACCCGACGAACGGGGCTGGCGGCGGGCGTACGACGCGATGCGGACACTATTCGGGCGAGCGAGAGGGAACGAAACAGTTGACACGAAGTTGCCGTCGACTCTTTCGTTCTCTCACTCTCGACCGAAGGATTCCAAGAAATGGTGAGGATAGTCACCGGGCGTACTACGCATGGTAAAAGCGGGACTATAACGAGGATTCGCTGTACTCTCAATTGGAAGACTTACGTTACGTCTATAAACCGATCCGCTCGTGCTTATAAAGCCTCAAGGATCCTTGTAATACAGTAATAAATTATTAACACAATCCAATCATAGCGAAACGAAGCGTCAACCTTTCAAATTTCAAAACCATTCAAGCCTTTCTAAACCTCGGAGTCATCCTGTTTTCCTACTTTCATCTGTCATTACATGGATGGGCCTGCAGTAACTACTTCCTTTCAACGGACAAACATTCCTTGCATTTAGCAATAAGCTCCAGGGACGCGATTAAAACTCGTGACATGGCGAAAATTTCGTCCCAGGCCAGTCGTTCTCGCGCCGCGGAAAATAAACGCGAAGAACAATCCCGTTCGAGGACCGCTCAAGAGTACGTCTGTAACCACGGCGTCCTGTCTAATTAATTAATTTCGTAATTAAGTGTCTCTCCCATGCAGGCGGCACGAGTGGAATTACCTCGTGCCCGCGCGCAATTAGCAATAATGAATTAGAAGAAAGTCCCCTAGACAGGCTGAATTTCGCGTCTCGCAGGGTCGCTTTCGCTTTTCGCGTGCCGCGAGCGCCCCTCCTCGGTTTCATCAATCTATCAGAGGCCAAAATTAACCGGCCGTTCTTAAGGATAATAATACAATGGCACCGTCAGCGGATGATCGCGCTTCCCAGGGTCAAAATGAACAAAAACACTTTCGTTAATGACCGTTCAGCCCCGAAGAATACGCTGAATCCCCGCGCACTGGCGGCGGCCTCTTGTTTTCCTCCGCGATTTACACGCGGTTGTCCCCTTAAATCTACCTTTATTAGACGCCTGGAAGAGGAAAGTTCGCGCGAAACTCCAGTTTACCCCGAAGAATGAAATAACTCCCGGGGACATAGCGTTAAATTAAGCGGAGGCGTTAGCGGCTTTCCTACGAATTGTTCCCTCGGGCATCCCTCGAAATTCCTCTCGACTCGTGTTCCAGCGAGTTCGGCGTAAGAGCCACGTTCCGTGTCTCCTTTACTCCTCGTTGCGGATTAAAAGGAAACGGATTCGAGGCTTTCCACTGTTCTGGCCAGCGAGTAACCGATGTTTAACAGTATTCAAATGAGTGGAAAGTAACGTAACGCGCATTGTCCGATTAAGTATGGGTGCTCCGTTTCGCGAAACGAGCTCTCCAGTTGGAAAGAAGAAGGGGACGTTTTGCATAATTCTATGCGTCCACTTGGACAGCTTCGGTTCGCTGTATCTACTAATTATGAGGACTGCCTATAAAGTCGTTTCAGGCTTCTATTTCCGACAAATTCCCTCTATTAGAGAACGATCGTATTGTAGCCAAGCGATATCTTTGCCGTACTGTTCGATGGACTTGGATGATAAACGACACCGTGAGCAGCGTTACAAAATGATGCATCGCGTCGCGAGTGGGGTGAACGAGGCGTAATAACGCCAAGGAAATTACCGCGAGCAGGACAAAGAGGATTCCATTACGGTTTATTACTTTTAATATCGACGAAGTCCATTTTGGAAGGAAGTACTTCGATTATACTATAGGAACGCGTTACGAGCAAGTTCGTTGAAATTTCATTTCTCAAATACATGACTTTCCTCTCTTTGCTTGTCCACGTCTTAAGTAACTTTATCTCGTTTTAGAACTGTACTGTTCATTATATTGAAATGAACGAGTAGATGCAATGAGAAACGTGTTCAGCGATTGGGCAAAAGTAATATGTAAAGAAAAGATAATGTAACATGGGTTTTCTTTGATAGTAGAAAGTTAGTGTTTGTAAATGTAAAAGTTTCAAACCCTACTTTGGAGGCGAAGTTGGACGATATGGACTAAGTGGTTAATTCGCTCACTGTTTGCCTTGACTCACTGGGGAGATTGAACACGACTAAGTTTTCGTTATCGTTTTAAAAGGTGCCTTTAAACTTTCCGATCTTAGAACCTTTATCGACTTCTGTACTTAACTACTGATCTCTTAACTATTGGAAAAAATTCAGTTGTTAAAGGGGTTTAAAAGTTGAATATTTAAGTAGCAAAGTCGATAAGAGCTCCACTTCTATGACTAAATTTTGAAATTCTACGAAACTGAATGGTTTTTGAACTCTAAAGATCGACGAAGTAATTATCAGAATTCTATTGCACTAATAATTAATAAAAAGTAAATGAAATCTACAAACTCACATACGTCGGATATGGAGCCACTCAGTGGAAAGAAATTGATGTAGAAGGATTACCTGAAAATAAGAATAATATCGTGTAAGTAAGACACATAATTGAATTCTTTACAGTGAAAAGTAACTTACGATTAACCTAAAAGCATATTCTCCTAATCAATTATATTAACCACAATCACTAATTACACAATCTGTATTTCCAGTCGTTACTAGCATAGTCCAACTGATTCAATTTCCTTCCCAAAAAGAGAGAAACAGCCATCGCAAAGACTCTCCAATTACGAGGCACAAAACAAACAATAATTCTCATGTCTCAGTACCTTCTATTAGGCTCCCAAGCTCCCATTACTATTCTCCCACCTACACTAACCACAAGAACCCTGTTACTACCAATTAAACTCGACAAAAATGAACGGAAGTACTCAAAAGACACTATGCTCCAGCTAAAAAAACACATCAGGCCTCGTCTACAGGGTGCACACCTGCCAACCAGGATTCTACTATATATACTGGCACACATTTACAGCTACTGAATAATATAAGTCCGCGTTCAACGTCTCTCCTCATCCTTTGTACCCTCCGAAACCTCAAAAGCACTAAAGAACTCGGCTATGATGGCCGCAAGAGAATTTACGAAGCACGTGGTGCGTAAAGTTCGGTAGTAGGAGGTTGAAGGCGAGGTTCGCAAGGCTCTCGAAGGAAGCTTAGGCACAGGTTTTCTTTTTACGGATCGTCGAACTCCCAGGTCGGTGGATGAAGGTCCCTGGGATGGAATTCGGATGTTCCTCGAACGGCTGTTATTCTACCTGCGTGCCGTGCAAGGTCGTTCGACGGGGACGAAGAAGAATTCGAGGGGGCCAGGAGCTGCCGAAGGAGGCTCAAAGGGCCGACGGTTTTCATAACGCAAGACCTCGTTTGATAATCGACGCATGACCCAGCTGGCTGGGTCCGAGGATGCATCCCGATGATATCGGATGCATTCACGTTCCTCCTCGTTTCTTTATCGTCACGCTGGACACCCTCGGGTTGAGGGATTTTGTATTCCAACACTCGCACCTGTGGTCTGATTTATTTGAATATTTGATTGCTGGTGCTTGCTGGCTAGGGCACGTACGAGGGGTGGAATTTTTATACGACGCGCTGACGGACTTTGAAATATCGTAGCAGTGAGTCGATAGTTAATAGGGAAGAATCTTGCCTATTTGAATATTTCAAACATCTCGAATGTTATATTTGAAGGAGTGATGGTCTGGCTTCTTAGAGTTAGGTTCAAAACTAAGCTTCCAAGTGTAAAGTCTTGTTAGAAATATAATAAATAGTCCATCGATACCGGTGTGAATAATATGATTTTCGTTTCTAAAGTCTGTCGTGAAAGCATTTCGTTAGGTACTTTCAATACAAGCACCGGCGATAACTATGCAGTGTTACACCCACGCTCCTCCACTCACCTAGCAAACTCATTTACGCTCAACCCAGATTTATCCACATCGATGCCACTATCTGAAACGCATTAACGAGCCATCACGGGTCGTAGAAAAACATACAGAAACTCCCCGACGTACGTGTGCAAGTGTTAATATCCTTCAACGGCGAACGAGGAACGTTTTCGTTGAAACGTATCCATTGGACGATGAAACGGAAGGCGGAAATAGGCGAGCAGAGGGCACGACAATGCCTAATGAAACGGCTGTCGTCGAATGTAGGGCACAAGGCGCGTGGTTCGCTGATGGATGTAACCTTAATCGATCGAAAGTCCGCAGCGTAAGCTGTCCACCGCGGTAAACTAATATCCAAATGATCTCGAACGTCCCACGATACCTGTTTCGTGTACATACTGTAAATAGTTTTATTATCTAGCTGTAAGATTTTAATCACCGTGTCTCCATCTAGCGTGTCATGCGATGCTCATGTGCTTCTCTCCCCACTCTTAACCGATCGTCGCGGTTCTTCGCGAGAACCGCGCTCTCGTTAGTCGGTTCAAAAGTCACCTGCGCGACACTTGTAATTATTGTACTGCTCCATAAAAGCGAGAGAGAGAGAGACGCAGAGAAACGTGAAAACGAACTCGTTACTACAATTCAAACACTTCTTGGGTTTTCACCATCATCTTGTGATAAGTTTATTAATCCGCCATTATACTACAACTGGAGACTCTCTTTTTAAACGGAACTCCAAATTACAACTACTTAATCTTACTTACGCCTACTTAATCCTAGTTAATCCTAAAAATCCTCAGTCTACTTTATACCTACTTAAATCTAAATACGCTAAGGAAGTAATCTCTAATTCTGGAATCAAACATTATGGTCCTTCGAGCCGGAGGTGTGGTGAGTTAAAATTCACTCTTCTTGGACAAAAGACTCTGGTGATTAATTAGCGTCAACGCGGCATCAAACGGGCTGGAACAAACTCGAGGTCATTCTAAAGAGTAAACAGTGCCGGTTGGGACAGTTTTTTCTTCGACCTAACGATCTTGACTTTGAAACACCATGGATACCTACATCTCAGAACAGAAATACTTGTATAAACGGATTTCAAGGTTAACTGAGAATATGAAGAAGCTAGGCGCGAGTAAAATAACAAAGGGCGTAATAATCGCTCGGTTGGAGCTTTTGAAAATTACTGGGCTACGTTTTTCCAAAACAACTCCAAAATGTGCGCTCTTTTCAAGGAAGAACACGCGGAGAAACCCTATTTCAAGGAGGATCAAATGGACTTGTGCGAAGAAGCCTACTTGCAGCAGAAAGCTAACCTGTTGGATCTTCAAGGCGATCTTCCGGAGCCAATGGAAGATTCAGTACAAACCGGAACCGACTCACATAGCAGGACCTTGCCAAAGATCGCGCTACCTTCATTCGCTGGGGATTATCAGAGCTGGCCGAGTTTTCGGGATCTATTTCGCTCTCTGGTAATGAAAAACTCGTCTCTTACGGACGTGGATAAACTGCATTACTTAAAAACTAGCTTAACTGGAGAGGCCGCTCGACTAATTCAAAGCGTCACGGTCACCGCGGACAACTTCAAGCGAGCGTGGGCGGCTGTACTGGAACAATATGACGTCCCACGTCTCCTCATTCACGCACATGTGAAGACTCTTCTGTCGTTGCCGTCGATGACGACAGAATCCGCTCAGCAACTCAAGGATTTGCTGCATGGAACCCGAGATGCCGTAGAAGCTTTAGCCACGCTGAAGCTCCCGGTCGAACACTGGAGCGCCTTCTTGGTGGTGCTTACGGCTGAACGATTGGACCCGACAACGAGGATGGCCTGGGAGACGTCCATTGGAGCAACGCTGGAGCATCCAACTTTCGAGCAGATGAAAACGTTCCTCAGCTCTCAGGTGAGAGCTCTCGTGGCGTCCGGAGGCAGCCCCAACGGATCAGCTGACCAAAATCGAGCTGAGTCATCTGGCCATCAAGGAGGTGGCCGAAAACAGCTTGCAGCTTCCAGCGGAGCCCCGCGTCGGCCCAAGACGCACTGTGTAACCAAGAGCGCCAACGGGACTCTAAAGTGTGCTCTGTGTCAAGGCGATCATTTTATACTTTACTGTCCGAGGTACAAGGCCATGACCCCTGGAGAGAAAGAATCGGGTAATAGAAAAGCATTTATGTTTTAACTGTTTGGCCGCGCATTCCTCTCGTGAATGTAAATCGAATGAGCGCTGCCAGCTTTGCCTGGGTAAGCATCATACCACTATTCACATTCCAATCGAACAACCTTCCTCTTCTGGAACAATTTCGCAGGTAACTGAGCAGCCCGCACTGTCTGGAAAGAGCACTTCTCTGTCGCCGGGCTCGACCACTGCAACGACTCATTGCGCACAGGTGCAACCTCCTGGCGCTTCTGTACTTCTCGCTACTGCACTGGTCAGGGTGGCGTCCAATACTGGGGAGGAGGTGACTGTTCGAGCGTTGATCGATCCTTGTTCCGAGGTGTCCTTGGTCGGTGAGAGTATCGCTCAATTATTAAGACTCCCAAGGTCACCCACTGAAATTCCAGTTATAGGAGTCGCTAAAAATAAAACATACTCGAGGGGTTCAGTCAAAATAAGAATCTCACATCGTTATCGCGATTCGGTCAAAATCTTGACACAAGCCCTGGTGCTTCCACGGCTCTCCGCTTATCGACCGAGTCCGGTTCCGGTTTCCACTTCCTGGTCACATCTGACCGATCTTGAACTCGCTGACCCCGAATTCGCTTCCTCTAGAAAAGTGGATATTCTTCTAGGCGCTGAAGTCTATTCTCAAATAATACGCGAAGGGTTACGATGCGGCCCTCCTCGCACACCGGTAGCCCAAGCTACCATTCTGGGTTAGATTCTTACTGGCCGGGTCGACGATCTGGATAACTTCTCGCAAAAAACCGCTGTCACTCTTCAGTGCTCTACTGATGTCGATATTTCGGAGATCTTGCAAAATTTCTGGAAGCAAGAAGAGGTATCGGCACCACTGTCTACTTTAACCGCTGAGGAGAAGGCTTGCGAAGATCATTTCGTTAAGAGGCATTCTCGCGAGGGCAGTGGCAGGTATATCGTAAGGATACCGTTTTCTGGTACTACTCGGGACCTCGGTCTTTCTCGTCATACTTCCGAGGTTCTCTTAAGAAAGCTTGAAAGGAGATTCCTCAAGTCTTCGGAGTTCGAAATGGCGTATCGCCAATTCATGGAAAAGTATGAGACACTCGACCATATGACTCTGGCCGCGGGAGATTCGCGCGAAACCACTAACGTTTATTATTTACCGCATCATGGGGTAATTCGTTCGTCTAGCACTACTACTAAACTTAGAGTAGTTTTTAACGCGTCGTGCAAAACGACGTCTGGTATCTCGTTAAATGATCTAGTCCATACGGGTCCTAATTTACTGCCCGAGATCTTCGATATTCTAACGCGCTGGCGGCTCCACCCCATTGTATTCTCGGCGGACATTGAAAAAATGTACCGCCAAATACGCGTCCATAATGACGATTGCGACGTCCAACGCATTCTTTGGCGGAAGAATCCGTTGGAGCCAGTACGGGAATATCGTCTACTCACGGTGACCTACGGGATGGCGTGTGCCCCCTATCTATGATGCGTACGCTTAAACAATTAAGCGCGGATGAACGGGAGCGTTACCCCTTAGCCGCCCCGTGTTTGCATGACGACGTCTATATGGACGATGTGATCTCGGGAGCTGGAACCTTGCCGATCGCGCTCCAATTACAGAGTGAGTTGATTTCCTTACTCAAGGCGGGCGGGTTCAACCTAAGAAAGTGGACTTCGAACCGGCCCGAGCTTCTCGAAAGTCTGCCGCACGATTACATAGCTTCTACTCCCGAACTTTCTTGTAATTTTGAGGAAACCTTCTCTTTATTGGGTATGAAGTGGCAGACCAGTTCAGACTGCTTTGTTTTTACCGTCTCGTCGAAAATCCGAGACGAAGCACTTACAAAACGAACAGTCTTTCGAGAAACCGCAAGTCTGTACGATCCTTTAGGATTTCTCGCGCCGGTAGTCATTGTTGCAAAAATATTCGTTCAATCGCTATGGCTCCTAAAACTGGAATGGGATGAACCGCTCCCTACCTCCCTCGTAGAAACCTGGGAGCACTACTATGCTGGATTAGGAGCGCTCTCCTCCTTGAGGATACCTCGATGGCTTCTCGTGAAGCCGGAAACTGGTTTTTTTGAATTACACGGGTTTGCGGACGCGTCGGAAAAGGCTTACGCCGCCGTAATCTATATACGTTCTTCGTTCGATCAGTCACACCCCCAGGTCAATCTGGTTGCCGCTAAAACGAGAGTGACTCCATTGAAGCAAAATTCCTTGCCTCGACTCGAATTGTGTGCGGCTACGCTTCTCCTCGGTTAATGATACGCGTTACTAAAGTCTTGAATTTACCACGCTGTGACGTGCATCTCTGGTCGGACTCGACAGTAGTTCTGAGTTGGTTACAGGGGCAACCCTTCCAGTGGAAGACGTTTGTCGCCAACCGCGTTTCCGAGATCCAAACTTCATTGCCGAGTGCTAAGTGGCATCACGTTCGAACGAAGGAAAACCCAGCCGACTGCGCGTCGCGCGGTATAAACAGGGCTACGCTCGTTAACTATCAACTATGGTGGCAAGGACCATCATTTTTACGAAATTCTACGTACAACTGCGAGTCGAATTGCACTGTCGAGCTCGGCACGGCGGAAGAAAGGCGCTCGAAAACTATTGTTCATACTAGTACGATAGCCGAGAGCCCCCCCTTGTGGGACCTCTTGACGAGATATTCCTCGCTTAAGAAAGTAACTCGCGTAACCGCGTGGTGCCTGCGTTATATGTCTAAGCTGCAACGCAAGCCCACGCCCCCTTTTCAAATCAACTATGCTCAACCTTCCGAAATAGAGGATGCTAAACTTGCCTTGGCCAGAGTTGCGCAGCGCGGCGCGTTTATCACTGAAATCTCGAGACTAGAAAAGGCCGCTTCAATCTCCCGGGGGCCCCTTTCTCGTCTCGTTCCTTTCTTGGACGATCGGAACGTCCTGAGGGTCGGGTGGCCGTTTAAAGCATTCCCTTCTGGATTTCGACCAAAAGCACCCGATTATTTTACCTGAAAAGGGAAATTTCACCGTTCTAATCATTCGCGATTGCCATGAACGAGTTCTCCATGGAGGTACCCAACTAACCTTGAGCACGCTTCGACAAGAATACTGGATTATAGGAGGTCGACGCGCTGTTCGGCACTATATACACTCTTGCGTCACGTGTTGGCGATGGCGCGCTAAGGCTTCCCAACAACAAATGGGGAATCTCCCCTCGCCTCGCGTGACCCCGGCAAGACCGTTTCTAAACACTGGTGTCGACTATGCCGGTCCCTTTTTCACAAAAACGTCTCCCGGACGGGGATATCGGACTCGTAAGTCCTACGTCGCAGTCTTCATTTGTTTATCCACACGCGCGATACACTTGGAACTGGTATCGGATTATACGACAGCCGCTTTTCTAGCAGCTTACCGGCGGTTCGTCTCCCGACGAGGAAATTGCGCCTCCATACGCAGCGATTGTGGGACAAATTTCGTCGGAGCGGACAAGGAGTTGAGACGATGGTTCTCCGACGCAAACGACGAATGGGGCAAATTAGCGCCTCTACTGGCCGATCTGGGTACTACTTGGCTGTTCAATCCACCGGCCGCTCCCCACTTCGGTGGGATCTGGGAGGCCGCCGTCAAAGTCTATGAAGTTTCATCTTCGGCGAGTCATCGGCGACACTCCACTGACGTTTGAGGAAATGACTACTCTCCTCCACCAGATAGAGGCTTGCCTAAATTCGAGGCCCCTCTTTTCCTTAAGCGACGAACTGGACAATTTTCAATTTTTAACTCCGGGGCATTTTCTTGTAGGCTCCCCTTAATAGCCATCCCGGAGCCATCTCTGACTGCGGAGTCGCAAAATCGACTCACTCGCTGGCAGCAACTCCAACAAATGAGGGATCATTTTTGGAAACGGTGGTCGGCTGAATACCTCCACACACTGCAAGGGCGAACTAAGTGGACCGCTGCCCACCCGAACATCCAACTCGGACAACTTTGCCTCGTGAAAAACGAGGCCACTCCACCGACTCACTGGCCCATTGGTCGGATCACTACAGTTCATCCTGGCCCAGATGGGCGATACCTTTTCGCCTTTGTTACAGACGCAGCTACATATGGGTCACGTTCTCGTCCTCGTATCTCATCGTTT
This sequence comes from Andrena camellia, assembly GCA_029448645.1. Lineage (NCBI taxonomy): Eukaryota > Metazoa > Arthropoda > Insecta > Hymenoptera > Andrenidae > Andrena > Andrena camellia. The sequence goes on along the minus strand of CM055679.1, from coordinate 12,170,757 downwards.
CTAGCCGCCAGGGCGAGAATCTAGACGGAAACTCGTCCTGATATTCCCTGTGTAACGCGATCCTGTCCGCGGCGATTTCTAAATGGCACCCGGTTACCCTCGCGCCATGCTTCTTTCTTCACCCTGTCACGATGCTCCTCCATTTTTCTCCCCTCGACAATAACGATGACGCGCGAGGAGAACAACAAGAAGAGGACTTGTTAGCTGACGTTAATCGTGGATGACGATGGTCCTTTCATACATGCCCGTCTAAATTAGTTTCAGTTAAACACGAGTCTCGTGAATAATGGACAGTGCTCAGTCGTTTAATTATCCATTATTTGGGGGCGGTTTCGCGTGGACAACTGATACGATTTTAGCCGCTGAGCCAGGCTACACGTGAACCCCGCTCACGAAGCGACTCGTCTGTTTTTCAAGCACGTGTCGCGTATTTTCGGCGGAGTTTGGGCTTCACGACCTCCCTAAATAGAAAGGACGAATATACGCGTGGAGGGGGTGACGAGGGAGGGTGTTTCATTAAACATTCTACGGAGTTACGGTTATGTGGGAAACGGTTACTCGAGCTGCGGGAATTTGGAAAATAAATGAGCACGGGCAATTTAACGTTACCCAGAACGGTAATGTGCACGGTTATTTAGGTGACCCTTAGGGTTGCTCACCTGCTCTGGGACAAGTTATCTTGGAAACTTAACGGGTTACCAGGGTTGTCCTTAGTATTTGTGACACATAATTTATTCTGTAGCAAGCACGGTTATCCCGCTAAAGTATTTCGAGGGTTCCATAGAAATCTAGACAGAACAGAATTTTAATTCCACAGCAAATCGACGAGCACGTTCACCTGCTTCCTTCGTGACACGTACCGCGATCTACCAATGTCCCAGCCAGCAAGGATCCCGAGAAATCGTTGTGGACAGGCCACCAGAAGACACTTTACGTTCAACCACTGCCAGCGACACAAGCTACGCGTATATTTCACGCAGCAACGACTAATAAAGTGTAGCACCGCGTTTATTCCACGCTCCCAAGATGAATGCACTCGGTGCGGAGATGCAGGGGAAGAAACGCGCGGCAATAAGAATACTATGCCGCAAAACGCTCGTAATCCCTCCCTCGGGCGCTGTCCCATGAACTCTCTATATTACGAGATTTTCTGAAATATTCATGTAAGCGATAACTGTACTTCCCTTACATTTGTACGTACATGAGGTCCCGTTAGACGAGGTGCAAGTATAGCGAATAGCGAGCCACGGGTCGTAAGTAACCCCGGCAAAACAGACCAAAGCGAGCCGCCGCGCGACTACTTGAGTTTCCGCTGAAAATCCATCAGCTGATAAAGGCCATTTATCCCACGCCCGCGAAACAACTGCGTACTTCCAGAAGACATTAAATATTCGCGGATCCGCCGTGTTTACAGATTTCCACCGTGCAGCGTTCGCACCTTAATGGACGGCCGTTTCTCTGTTCGCGGGTTTTTACTCCGAAGAACCGGCGACCGGTCGAGGTACGCTCTCAGGGTTCTTGATTCAACGAAAGATCACCGCGGCCACTATTCTGTCCCCGCGCGCCCAATGAATACGACAATAATGTTCGCCGGGAAAAAGGTCCACGTGATTCCATTTAGAAGAAAGAAGATAGCAGTGGGATACCTTTGGCTGAAGCAGAAGGGTCGTCTCCGAGGCTTTGCTGTTCTTTTTTATCAACCTCCTGCCTTCTTTTGTTACATACAGGTAATGTAAATACACGGCCAACGTACCGTTAGAGGAAGACGCGAAAAATCGTGGACGAAATTACCGAGAAGCATGGCTGTCGTCGAGGAAACCTGCTGAAAGAGGTGAGATCCCGGGAGAAAAACAGCCGGGCGAAGGGGGAACGTCTCAACCACTTGTGTTTCTCGTGAAAACCCGTCAAGAAGAGACGACAAGTGGCCACGCTGGGACCCGTTAAGTTCCCCATATCTTCGGGCAAATATGTATAAAGGGACGTAACTTATGCGTAGCGAAAAGAGTTCCCGCGTAAGAAGTGTCCTCTGCATCCACGGACTCGGAGTCGCGCTGCAACTGAACGGGTACCTAGCCATCGATATTGTCTTCCGTCGTGTATTTACGAGCTTTTGTTAAAGGGTGTATCAGGAATGCACCAGTTCCGCGAGCATGCTGCGATCTCTTTGGGAGAACCGTTGAAACCTCAAACTTGCTCGAATGATATTTGAAGGGCATCTGAATATTCCAAGAATTCTCGATTTCCTCATACACGGAATCGTGAAACTAACGATGAAATATCGATATTCATATATTCTCCTGTTTCAGGTATACATATTCATGCATGTGCAGGTGCTTCGCGCTACTCCTCTTTCACGAATGCCACATTCTAGAGCCCCTTCATTTCAGCGCGATGGTTTCCAGTACCTCTGTATTTAAAATATACTACCAATGCGAAGCTTCAGAATTTATGAATGCTCGAATATTCTGCGTACCTACTCTCTGTTTCCAAGGCTCGCGAACTTTCAAGTGCAACAAATTCTTAATTAGTCGGACGTTTTAGTAACTCTCCACGTAGCGATCTTCAAATGTACTTTACTTTCATGGTATCGCAAAGTTCTCGCGAAGATTGCAACAGTTTCGGAAAAATGTGTTGTGACGTTTTACTGCCATGCCCGTAGAGACACGTTTTCTTGGATGATTGTAAAACGGGCAACTCGTTCACCACGAAGACAGCCCCCTAGCAACAGAATTGCTCGACTATTAATTTCCACGGGCTACCGTGGAGTCAACAACACTTAACCCCGTGTTGCTTCTTGTCAACGTTGCTAAACGACTGCGACAAGCACGACGATAATTTCGTGGGGGTGATACATCACGTTTCCAATTATCGATCGGTGATCCTGAAGGCGATGAAATTCATCCCTGGGGCCCGCGAAAAGACACCGAGGAGATACTTCAGTTTAGGAATCGATTCGGACAGGCGGAAAAAGACTCTGTCGTAACTGTCGAAGATGTATCGCTTGGGAATGAATCCATGGCGCGTGTAGATCCTCGTGAATGAAATTATACGTTCCCCACAGGCTCTAGAATCGTGATTCAAGGTAATTGGTATTTATGAGGAAATAAGCAGAGAGTAGTAGGCTGTTTGCCCTGACGAAATCTAGGGTAATAGAATCATGCAGAATTAAAATTGGTGATACATTCCATGTTTGTGTTTGTGAAGCTTCGACATTTTGCCAAATATCTCCACTCGAGCATGGAACTATTTCTTATATAGATTTTTCCTATTATATTATAAAAAGAAATATCGATAATTGAGGATCTTGCAGCAAGAGGTGTGCAACTGTATTTTTTGCAATTTTCGAGTTATGACGTGTAATATATGTAAACAAAAGTCTACATCGTTTGGTGCACGTTTAATGTGAATCCGATTACATTATTTTAATTTAATATTAATATTAATATTTTTATTATACAATATTTTTTCGCCAAAAATAGAAATAATAACCTATCAACACAATAACTACTACTTATTGTGCGAAAATAATTCAACAGTCTGCATTCAAAGCGCAGCGATTGAAGTTACCGCATTCCGCGAGAGTCTTCGTTCGCTAGCGCATGCGATCTTAACGAAGCATCGCAGCTCCGTAATACATGGATCAGCTGACTAGAGTGCATTCTATGGTCCCAGTTCAAAAAGGATCCGCGCCGAAAATGACTGCTCACGGGGAGATCACGAACGGAAGTATCGCGAGAATTTGATCGGCGCGATTGTGATTTAAAAGCAAACTTGTGTTTGCTCTTCCTTGGCAACTAATTCGCAGCATTTGGTTGAAACGTTCGAACGTTCCGTTCGGGAAAACAATTTTGATCCTGTGTTAATAAATAATGGAGCACAACTATTCTGGTCCCCACAGGCATTTGAATTTCGTGATCAAGTAATCGTAATTAATGACATTCTTCTGTAACAAATAACATACGACGGTGGAAATTCTAAAATAGTCTGGTGCTCCAAAAGAAATAAAGTGAGATAGCATATAGGGGTGAATTAAACAAATAATTTCAGGAACAGATAGCTATTTCAATCAATTTTGCAATTAACTTTGCAATGAGTACTCCACACACTTGAGATTTTGCTGTGTTCCACAATCGGGAATTTGGAAGGCATTTTACCATTTTATTTTTTCTCTGCGCACCTACTGCTCTTTTTTAGGCTGTTGAAATTGATGTTTTAATTTGCACTCGGGAGAAATGTGCTCCCCCGACCCTGCAATTAACTGAATTACTAGAACACAGAAATCCAAGTTAATTTACTGCACACTTGTATCATCGTTTCACTAATAAGAATTTTTCAAAACAATTGAATCTTTGTCGACGACAGGAGAATGACGAGTCACCTTTCTCATTGCCGAGGGGTTAACCAGACCGAAAAAGAAATAGTAACGAAACGCTGCTCCAGGTCGCGACGAAAGCTCTAAAAAATTCTTCTCACAGAGTGCACGTCGCCAACAAGTAGACGGGCTGAAACAATAGAATTACCGGTGACACGACCTCTGAATTAATGTCCCGCCGACAGACACACGTCTGCAAAGTAGAAACCTCCCTGGTCTACGCTACAGGGATCAGGAATAGCGGAAATTCAATTACTCGGTGTAGTGGTCGCGCTCCTCTAACGACTATCACGCGGTGTTCCTGATTCCCCGTTGATTGCCCGGTGAGTTCGTACGTGTGAAGGCATCGGGATTGTTCCCCAGATATATACCTGGCCTGGTTCTCAATAGCAAGAGGAGAGCATGACGGGGGGGGGGGGGGGTGGTACCGAATTACTTCAAATTTTGCATACAGATAGTGCACACCATGTGTAACCCCCTGCACGGTCTCAACACTTGTGAGTTAGCTCGGGTACCCTGGAATCGCTAATTCCCGTCTTGAAGACATGTTTCTGAGGAATAATCACCCACGAAACAAGCCTCAAGTTTTGGGGGATATTAATACACATTGTGCACTAACTCTATGCAAAACTTCAGCTAAATCTAGCGTAAGCACATATTCTTGGTTTGGATTCACGAGTCCTCTAAACGATGAAGTTATTAGTTACCACGGATCGGTAGAGATACAATTGAAACACTAGCGCAGAGGGAATCAAAATGCATTAGGAAAACGCGATATTATCCACTTCTATGTCCCAGTGAAGGCAGTGAGGCTGATATTAATTGCGTTGTCGTATTTCGTGGTCGATGTCCCGGCGGTTCTACCGATAAATCGGAAATTACCGATAAGCTATCGATGAAGGTTAGTGGTATCTCAACTTAGGCTGTGATCAGGCTAGACGCGTCATGCGAGCGCACGGCCGATATTTATGCATGAGGAGGTATATGCACCACGTGCATCGCGGCGCATAGAATATTACTATTTATTATAGTGGCCCGGCGTCAGCCGCGAGGACGAAATGCCGTTAGGCGACATAGACACCAGTGACACACATATCGGTGGGTCGTCCTATCCACCGCAGCTGCCCGTTTCTGCATCGCAGATGCGTCCTGCATGCAAAGAGGGAGTGCGCCAAGTACCCGCATCCATGCCTCTTTTTTCTTTGCCTCCCGTGATCGTGGGGTTGATCAAGTTGGACAGGTTACGGCGTTCCGTGGAAGCGGTGCGCCGAGCGCTTTTTTCGTGGCGTGAATTCTGATGACAGCTTGGGGAGTCCTTGCGTTCGAACACTCGCGGCTTTTGATATATGGTAGCAAGAATATATGGTAGTGAATTCCAGCGACGCGTTCGCGTCCGATCGTTTGGGATTCCTGTAGAGAAGGAACGTAATTGGAAGATCTAGTCGACGCTAGCGAATTCTGTTTCACGTTTCTGCGAATACTTCCGTACGATGACTGCGAGTGAACGTTCATATTATTTCTATTTAGTATTCCAAGACCTCTTGAGGGAATTGAAGAATAGAATTAAATTAAGCTTAGGATTAAACGTAACTTTGATACATTCCAACTCCACTCTCAAAAATTGAATTCCACTCGAATGAGATCCTTGAAGGAAATGAGCGATTAATTTGGCCTTGAAAATCATTGGTAAAAAATGTATTTTCCGCGTGTATTCGAGGAACTTTCCATACGCTTGTCTCGAGAAGCAGCATGTGTGTTTTCTACGCGGCGTCGAGACGACTTTCGAACTGGTTCGCGTCCCGGCGAATGATATACGATTTCCTTTGATTTATCGTTTCGAAAGGGTACATACGTAGGTATACCTCCCGTACCCACGCACGATCGTCAGACAATTTTATCCTTGAGATCTCTCCTTCTCCCGCGAAGCGCCGTGTGCTACCTCGCCAAGGACTCTCTGTCTCGGGAGCCTGGGCGAGCGCAATAAGTAGAAATCAAGTACCACTTAGTGTTATAAGAAGCTGGCTCACGATGGAATTCGTGTACCTACTCGAAACAGTATATACCCATAATTACGACGGCCAGCAGACGAAAGGCCGTCTAATTGGAATTCGCGAAAAAAGGCCTGACAGACTTAATTGGCATGCGGGGACGAGCCTCGCTGACCAAGTAATCCGCTCGCGTGCTCTTAAACGGCAATTAAAAGACGCGTAAATATTTTATTGCTCGCGCCCCGGCGTTTCTTGCCACTGTGCTAATCCACGCTAATCCTTCCCCGTCGAATCAACGCGTTGTCGGCAGTCAAACGTTTCACGGACAATGAATAAACGGGACGCGACTTATCTGGACGCGAGCAACGATTACGTCTGCATTTGTACGATTTAAATGCAGGAAGGGACGATGCACGTTGCCGGCGTAGCTTATCGCGAGAGATCCCGAACGTTACAGTGAAGAGGAGGATCTAATTATCATAGGAACGATCGACGAAACCCGCTAAAGGCCTTCCGGAGCGGTCTTTTCTGTACGTAACTGAACGTGTAGGTACGCAAGGAAGGCTAGCGAGGCTTCGATTCTTTGACAGAATTCTTGTTGTGCTTGCTGATCAACGGAGGAAACAATTTCGTAGAGGCTACACCTGTCAATGAAGATTACTAAGGAGTCCTTCCACTGTGAAGACGTGAAAAATTGTCATTTCGTAGGATTTATTTTTTAGTAAATGGAATGTTCAAAGTAAATATTATGTTGCCTACTTATTAATACACTTATTGACAGTATAAAAACAAATCTGTTTTAAATTTTTAACAGTTTTTTTTAAAATATATATCGCACTGATGTGAGCGCATTGAAAAAGTGATGTAGTGCTCGTGCAGGTGATTCCGGGAGAACGGCGCATGTAAAACCAAAAATTCGAAGTGTGTTGTAGTCATTACGAGTGTGGTTATCGTTGGGAGCAGAATTATTTTGACTGATAAAAAAATAACAAGATGGCGGAGGTTTAAAGTGTAAGTGTCGAAATACGGGGAATTTGTCAATCATTTTGCCTTGTAAAAAACTATGAAATTGTGAATCAAAAAAGGTTTCCGAGGTCCCTGCGGTACACGCTGATGTGCTAAATAACGTGTGGAAATTTCAGACTGATTGGTGAAATAGTTTTTTTGCAAACACCTGCACCAGTTGAAAAAAATGTCGTTTTGAGATAATCGCGTTTAAAATTTAAAAACAAATTAAAAAAATTCTTTTAATTTTTTTTGTATAATATAAGAGTAGCTTAATAAATACCAAAAAGATTTATTGCATTATATGTTGTATCTACGGAGAAAAATATCTTTAAAAATAGCTTAATTTTTCGGCGGATCAAAATAGAATGACCCCTTAGTAGGAAGGATATCATGTTTTTTGTATTGACAAAAGTTACGATTGCACAGAATTTGCTTATGCTTTTATATTCCAAGAGTAAATTGTATATTTTAAGATTTAATTTATCAGTAATTGCTCAGGGAATTCTCAAACAGCTTGGAAGCTTTTATCGAAATCGAAATCCTTTTATGCTCCCGCCTTCGTTCCTCTCAGTTCGACGTACTTTCCACGACAGATCCATTTATAGACCAAAACGAGTCACCCAGTATATTACACGAAAATCAATAAAACCGCAAAGGCAGGGGTTACTTAAAAATACCTCCTTCAATATTTATACCGAGGACTGTACTCTAATCAACCCCCATGGTCTATCTCCGTAAACCAGTTCCCATTAAGCCCATTTCTCGCAATGCACAAATGCAGCGTGCAATTTTCAAAGCCTACCACTGCAACACTATTAATTCCTCCCCACTCAATTCAAAACATGCATACATCTCTGCATCCCCAACACGCAGGACAAAACCAAGCCTGATAAAGGTACGAGAGCTTTGTCAACGCGCCTCCAGCTCTCACGAATTCCCTTTTTCCGCTCGAGATTCCTTCCCTTTTACGGGCGCGCGCCGCAGGAAAGAATGGAGCGAGCCCGTTACACAATTCGATCCACCCCCTCCGAATTTATGCGAACAAGCCAGGCCCGGCCGCTTATCTGGCCGCGGTGTGTTCGGCCGCACGCGATGCATAACCGCACCGGTTACGTCCCAGTTGCACGCGCGCCGGTAATTGCACAATTTTATTTGAATAATTTCCGCGAGTCAATGGCACATTGCAGAGGCTGGAATGTAACCGCTGCTGGCCGATTGCAATATAATCCCGTGCCGTCTATCAGTCTACCCATCAAAGACACGTCTGTGCAACCGAGCCCCGCGTGTGCATTTATACGCGCGCGCGCCGGACACGGCCGCGAGTGTGTACGAGCGGCGTGGCCCAGTGTGCGGCACTTGCATCACTTCCTCTCGCGCACAGTCTTCACATTGTTGGTGGCCAGTTATTGACAGACCGTAGGCTAGAAGCTAACACGGCCCCCGGTCGGTTATTTACATGGCAAACGGAGCGAAGCGCAAGAATTTATGTACGTAACACGCCGCGGAACTCTTCTAACGGCGGAGAATACCGCGGGAAACAATTAACGTTGCTGGAGCGATGAGACTTTCTCGGGAATTTTTCTATATCTTCGCTTGCCGGGGCTGGAAATTGTCACTTCCTATATCGGCAGCTTCTCAGCCCGTCACCAGGCAATTTCAAACATCGCCCATCCTCCGGAATGTTCACTATGGTATCGATAGATTGTCGCAATAACCGCATGCGTTCGTGGAACCTCCCCTGTTCTGCATCTCCAGCGAGCCGACGTTATGAGGTTTATTTAATTATGCCGTAAAACCGTGCTCCCCCCCCCCCAACCCCCGCCCTCTCCGGAGGAGAAGCACGCCGGAAAGTATCGACATTCCGCCCGGTCGATGACTTTTTCCATGCCGCGGCACCGATCAAATTAATGCGGGAAGCGTGGTCGATCGAGAGGGCGGGTGGTTTCGCGTACGCGCGACCGCGAGCTCGCCTACCAACGTGCAATTAGCTTAAATATATAATCCACGTGATTATGGTAATAGTGGAGAGCTAGGGGCGAGGACCACGGTGGACGTTGAAGAAGCCGAGATCGCACGAGATTTCACAAGGCTTCTAATAACCGAAACGAGGGGAACCCACCTGTCGCACACAATTCTTGCGTGCGGTTGCTTCGCTTGTCGCTGATTAACAACGAGCCACGGCGGCAGATAATCGCCCGGGCGACCCAATTACGAAATTACATTGTCGTGGACCCCTGTCCTGATCGGCGACGGAGGAGCTTTGCCTTTCCTTCGGCGAGGGAGCTTCGAACGGGATTCGACGTTTTCTGGGACGAACGGTACCTTGGCTAGTTCGATAGGTGAGCCTTGGTATGCTTGGGAAGATTGATCAGCCGATCGAACGATCAACGATGAATTTTATGACGGGACACGCGTGTCGTTTGCTGGGTTAAATTGGAGTACTTATGAATTGATTCGTGGCTTTACTGTAGATGCTTCACTGCCGATATGATGATAAATCCCATGTTAAATGCGAGTATTAAGAGTAGGTACATTCTCGGGTAAACCCTTAAAAAATGCAGGATTTTTTTGAAAGAGAACTGTAACAAATAGGGTAAAAAGTCTCTTTGGTATTGATTTATACATATTTTAGGATGATTAATTTTTTTTATTGTTCTTCATCCGATGTAATCTTGAATAAATAACTATAACTCTGACGGTGATAAAAAGAAACGGTGTACATAAAAACGAAACATGTAGCTAACTGACGGATTTCAAAAATTCTTTCGGGATTCTTTTCGTAAATGAACTCGCTATCGTATTACCAACTTTCATAAATTTTGGTTCACTCAATTTCATTTTATTCAGCATAAAAAATTACCGGTTTCGGGGGACTTTTACTAAAACATGTACCAATCATTGAATTTTCATTATTCTGCATTAACGATTGGTAATACGATAACCATACTCATATATTTTAACCATTGTATAGTTATATTGTACACCGTGTTTTTACCACAGTCCGAGTTATAGCTATTTATTCAACATCACATCGGAGGAAAAATAATAAAAAAAATTCTTTCATTATCTTATAATATGTATAAATCAAACCAAAAAGACTTTTCACCTCATCTGTTACAGTATTCTTTAAAAAAAATCCAACAGTTTTGAAGGGGATTACGCGAGAACGTACCCTTAATGAATGTTTTAGTAAACAACCAGTGCACTTTGCGCACGACAGAAAGTATGAAGTCTATATCTCAAATCCTCCATCGAGCATTCCACGCACCACATCAGTATCATACTCCATACATCAGCGACTTCATAAAATCAATCGATAACTACACTCCCACGCCTATCCATCTATCCCCGTCGGAACTACAATATCATTTTTCGGCTTAGCGAACAGGTTTGCGGCAAGACGCGAATTCCACTGGACGTGCCTGGCGCGCGTATCGCGCGCAACGAAAATCTCGGCTCCCGTATCGCGATACGGGATCTCGACACCAGCCCAAAAGAGCATTCCTCGAATGGGTATCGCGAGCGAAGCCAGTCGGTTAACAATAAACTCGCCCAGTCACCATCTCTCGCCGAACAACCGCCGACCACCCTGCCCCGCCATCGGGGCTGATTAAAAAGCAGAATTAATTCCGCCCCGTCTGTCCGAGAAACGCTACCTAACTGCAACAACAATCGTCCGTACCAGTCCACCTCCGCGAACGTCATTAACCGAACGTGTCATCGGCGCGTTAAAAGGCAGTTCCACCTTGCTCGAGTGTTAGCCTCACCGTGCCGCGGTAATAGAATATCGGAAAAATCGAAAAGTCGACACGCGTGAACGTTCCGCGGCCAGACGGCTCACTTGCTGCGAGGGGAGGGGTGCGCCTTTCAGCTGGATCAATCCGGAGCCGGTGACTTACGTGTCCGCGCGACGTTCCGAGGGGTGCTTCTGTCGGAGAACGAGATTTAACGGACCTTTCTGCTTCGTCGTGGTAATTGGACTTCGATGGAGAACGAGGCAGATCCGCCGCCTTTTGTTCCCCGTCTACTTGGTGGCTGCTGCGCTAGTCTCGCAGAGGGGCTTCTCGCTCCCTTTTCAAGATTTCGCTACAAGCTGGCAAGGGTGCCGTAGCGCAGAACTCTGATTGTCCTGATGTATTCAAAATAAACTAGGCACGGCGTGGATAAGGAATTTGTGTTGATGTTGGTGGACGTTGAATGAGAAGATTGTAGTTACTTTGGTTGTACCGATTGGGGATGGGTCTTTAGTGCTTGTGTAGTGTTGGGCAGTTGAGTTTGAAATTAAAATGTATGTGGAGGGTGCTTGGAAACTACGCGCTGTCATGAGAAAGAAATCTGGTTTTAATAGGATGGTAAAGCGTGATGGCTAATAGAAACTAATTGTAAGTAGTTTCAATGAAAAGTGTATACGCAATATGTGGAATATTTTCTTTCGATTCGGATCACTCTGCAACACAGTGTTTCAGGTGGAACTCATTTCGAAAGCTTCTCTAGATATGAATTTTTCATGAAACTTTCAGAAGAGAGGAAAGAGAGGAATCTGGTGGATCTTGACATTAAACATTCAAACATCATATCTGATTTGAGTGGCCTCGGTTGAGGAAATTCTTTCTTCAAATAAGTCTGGTTAAAAGGTTAAGATATCAACGTTACTGCTTTCGTTTTTTAAGGAAATCATTGAAAGCGCACGTACATGCGAGATCACATTACTCGCAGTAATAATATCATTGTTTACACGAGTAAGACCAGGGAAACGCGATATTATAGAGCTTTTTTGCATCCTCTGAGCTTCATCGACGTACTCATTAATCTCGTAATAAATGAGAATTTTCTCTCGTTACTTAGCGGTGAAATCAGAGCCTTCATATTTAGTAGGAAAATTGAAATACATGGAATTAATTAGCGACGGCAGAGTTTCTTTGTCAGTGCTGTGTGCAGAATAAACGGTTCCTCGGCTTCTAGAATAGACATGTTATCTAATTTATGACGATGAATTATTGCATCGCTCGCGTTCCCTTTTATGACTCATTACATCCGCAAGTGGCCACTCTCATTTGCATTTTTGACCGTCGGCGAATAAAAACAAGAGCTACTTATTCAATCGTTGCTTGTACTAGCATATTTTTGCTACCATTATCTGCTCGAGTGTTATGCGCCGACCAGACTTTGGTCGTTAACGCGAAAACAATGATTAGGTATCCCACTTGCTTCCATTCCCTTCTAATTCCTTGAAATTACTGCACCGCTTCACACCTTCGCAACAACATAATTAAAAATTTAATGAGCCAGAACGAGGCAACGTTCCCTCGAGTTTCTCCTCGACAGATGCATAATTTATAAGGTGACAGGTTAATCAGAATTTCCAGCCAATCATTCGTAAATATCAAACGACACTGTTTCCTCACAACACTCCATTTTCCAGTCAAGAATTTCAGAGAATTCTATGAAATATAATAACGTTTTTATAATGCTCGTTTGAAAGTGACCACGGAAATGAAAATGATTTCCAATCAACTCGAAGGAGTTGCAATTCTAATTAGTAGTCACCTACTAAATAAAGTGAAGCAGAAATGGCAGCAAGAAACAGTTGACACTGCAGTGCTAGAAATAGATGTTTCTGTCATCGAAGCTGCTAGCAACTTTCTTCCTTTTAGCAGCAAAACCACGGAACTGGATCGATCATTCTTATCGACGACTATTTCTACAATGTTCTGCGGAATTTTCAACCGTTACAGAGCCCTGGCGAACACCATGCATCAACATCTCTGCAATAAGTGCGAAATCAGGTTTATGCACGAGAGCACTGCATATAAATAACACGCAGATGGTATCGCCGAGTGTATGAAATTTCTACTGAATTCACTGCAACCGTCTATGAATGCGTTTTAACGAACCACAAATGTATCGCGATTTTATTTCTCCCACTCGTTTTGCATTCCCTATAATCGATCTCCGAGCGTGCTCGCCTGCCAGTAATTTATGTTCCAGATTTTTCGCGTTTATCCGACGTTTTATACGAATCGCGCTTCGCAGGGATTCTATTACATCGTTGAAGCCCTCGTCGAGCGAGGAAAATGCGGAACGGAGCGTATGAATCGAAATTCAGAGCAGTATCCCTTTGTGCTCTTTTCGCTTCTCGTAATTCCTTGCCCTTATTTGGTAAAATTATTTCCTCTTCGTGGAAATTAAATGAAAATTCAAAATAATTACGGATAAACATTACAAGCAGTTCTGAGAAATACCTGAAAAATGTCCCACATTTTTATAAACACCCTGTATATTCACTTAAGGACTTCGCATGACAGAAGAGTCGCCAACACTGAAGATAGATCTACTACGTAGGTACTCTTCCAAGATAATTATTTTAATTGAGAGTCTACAGTCTACAGTAGTCTACAGTCGTTAAAGTCTCTATAATTGAAGTAAATACTCATCCAGCAATCTAGCATCTATAGGCAGATCGACCTAGTTCCGAGCAAGCTCTGATGAACGTTCAATCACGTTTTCATCGTGTGTCTATCTATCTATCATTCATGCGCGTCGTCGCTGATTTTATACGCAATACATCGAATGTTTCTTTCAACGGGGATGCAAGCCGAGTACACGAAAATCTTCAAAGGGTGAAGCACCCTCCATTCGAGTGCACAGACTCTGATTTATCATGCGCCGGGGCTTTTCAGAGAACGTCTGGAAGGACGTGCGGCTTTCGCTCATGGAATATCGGAGGGGAGCGGTAAAAATCGGCATTCCGAATCGCCACCCTTTTATCCACGCGCGCGCCTTCAATCTTCCAGAGTGGCAAAGAAGTCTCGGCTCCCCGGCTCAGCTGGGGAGCGCACAATGAGCGCGTTGTTCCGTCTACGCGCACTCACGCATTTATTCGCACGCGCGAACGAACACCAGAGAGCATCATGGCCCAAGTATTCGCGCCACCGCGTGTCTGGGTGCGCAAGTTATGCAAGTGCGATGCACTTCGAGGGCGACGCGAACGTCGGGCTACCTTATCTCTCAATTTTCCCTGCGTGCTCCGATCGACGTTCCTAGCGTGGATCTTTCGAGATCTCTGGGAATAGGCTGTCGCGAAAGAAATACTATTACTCTACTTAAATATGTTAATCAATGATGTTAATTACAAAAACGGGGTATTCTCGTCTAGAGGGATGCCGCGCAAAAAAACTACACAGTTTTTACCAATGAGTGTTATCCACGTGTATTAACTAACATTTCAGTATGTTGTAAAAAAAAATCGGCCATATATAATAATAATTAATGGAGATATGGACTTTTCTCAAAACGGTGTTTTTCATGACGGTGCGCACGATGTCTCAACTTCTAAGTAGTGAGCCGATCTGGTCCAACTTTTTCGTACACCTTCAGAAAACATAATTCTAGCCGGTAGCAGAATCGAGTCGAAAAAGTTTTTCTTTTACACGTTTAAGGCCGTTTAAAAACGAAACAAAAACGCCAAAAATTAGTTTAAATTCAATTCTGTGAAGTTTTTATTTTTTTTTTATAAATCTGCTAGGGGCTATAGCCACGCGCTTACTGATTAAGAATCCCTTTGGGTTTTTTGTTTTAAATCAGCGGAACAGCCGGAATCGAGCGCACCATGAGGCAACTTTTTTTTGCACACGCTTTACGATATGACCCACGTCTTCATTCATTTTTATTGTATACGGCTGATATTTTTTTTACAACTTACTGAAACGTTAATAAATACACGTGACTAATGCTCATCGGTAAAAATTGTGTAGTTCTTTTTGTGCGTCGTCTTTAAAGAAAGGCAAAAAGTTGGCCCTGTAGACGAGAATACCCCCTAAGTAACACAAGAGGAATCATTATTTCCTCCACATGAGCACGATGTCACAGTCTTTAGATAAAATCCGGAAAGCCTGAAACCCAATAATAAAAGTCCGCCGTGAAACTGTTGCCCAAGTCGCCGCGATATAATCATCGTTCGGTTCGAAGATCGTATCGGCCCACCGATGTGCAAGAATGCGTCCCTTGAGCAGCATGGCAAAAAGGCCCGCCTGGCTTTTACTCGCAACAGCTCCTCGGCGATCTATAACGTGTTACTGTACCTGATAATCGGTCCCTGGCACGCCCTGACCGTCAAACTCGATTAAACCTACGTTCGCGCGATCTCTTTGCATGCGGGCGCACGCGCGATCGCTTATGAAGCACACGGGCGACTATTCGCGCACACGCCTGTCCCTAATTCACCGGCGAAATATTAACACACGAGACCCGCGAGCGTGCACGAACCGCGGCTGCATACGATCGCGGTGAATGCGATTCGTATAACGAATAGCACGCTGGACGGACGTCGCGGTCGCTGGGCGCGCGGTCCGGCTCGCATTGCGGCGCAACGGATGCAGCCAGCCTCTGAGGATGCGTCGCGTGCAACAGGGACTCCCGCGTTTCCCACCCGCGGCTCTCCGAGTCGAGAAAAAGCTTCTTTAAGTGGGATTCATCCTGTGTCCAGTTTCAGACGGCCGGGCGTGGAAGACGTAATAACGAGAATAGTGTTAACGGGCGAAGACAAGATGTGCACACGAGTTCCTAAGCTATTCCGAGGGAACTCCCGTGTGGCAGGTCACCCCAAACACCGTTTTCACGTGGGAAATAACGAGAAATTGGGAACTTTACATAGGAGAAGCTTCTGTGGATTTTATGCTTCATAGTGAAATAGTAGTCGTGGATGTAGAAATCTTCCTAACTGATTTGTACTACTTGGAGGCGATTACTCGAGCTCCATAATTTAGCGACGCCGTGGAAGTCAATATTCATCTAGATCACGATCAGCTTTCACGGCTTTAGGAAACTTCTCGAGCGGCGACGGAGCGCGATGTAACTTTTTAATACAGCCATTAAGATAATCCGCGTGTTTAGCAGAAATTATGGAGTGAGCTAATGGAATGCGGGATGGAACAGATCGCGCGCGTCTCCAATTATACGTCCAATAAATATTTAGACAAAGATTGTAGTAAAGGCAGCTGGACGCGACCGCGTAGACACCGCGGGCATAATCTTTTCCAGGATATTAATAAACGTAAGGGGATTATTTACAGCGCGTCGTATCGCTCGCGGTAAAAAGTGCTGGAACCTTGTAAATTATTGCGGCTTAAATTGCCATCGAGCATAATCACCGTTCCACATAGCTTCGACCGGGCATTAATTAATGAACGTGCACGTGATGCTAAGCACCGGCCCGATACTTTACGACTCCTATCGTTTATGACTTTGCAGAATCGTGCGGCGCGCGATTCGCTGGAAATGCAGCTACACAGCTGTTCCGCGATCGATTTCTTCGATTTATCGCCGCTGTCCCCCTTTACGTTTCGATCGGTTATAATCACGCTCGTCGTTCCTTAGCGGCTGCTCCCCTGCCGATGCAATCCGCGCGACATTATCGCCGATCTTTACCGCGATTTACTCGATCGCAATCGCTGCCACAAGCTTTCCACGCTGCGAACGGTTTTCACGTGCTCTTCGTGTTCCTCGGTACGAGTATCGTCTGCCTCGCGACCCGATGTGGAGAAAAATCATACTTTCTTGCTCATGCACTGTATCGCATTATTGCAATTCTCTGTATATATAATGGTGCTAGATCGTTTTGCACATCTTTGAAGGCGAAGGTGAATAGGATCACAGCTTCAAACGTGCCCGATGTTAATTACAACTCCATCCTCGCGTTGCGGAAAGTAAAAGTAAAAGTTGTAAATATTGAATGTTTATCTCGAGATGATGCTATCTTATCCTACATCTAAGAAAGGCACGACTGCAGAAATCTGCAAATGAGATGTTACGAGTGCACGCAACGGGCCGCGTGAATGTTAAAGACAGACGACACAGATTGCTTAACGCGAATACAGAAAATTGAAAGGACCCTCCGCTGATCAACGAGGAATTAATTGTACAACCAGACGCTGCGAATTAATAAACGCAACCTTAGCCTTGACAGCAACGCCAACTGCTTTTGCATTTCAATTAAATCCTCTAATATCCTCTACTCGATACTCTAATAAACTTCCAATTCAGAAATCCGCGCATTTCAACTTAGGTTAGTCGCTGCAAGAATAAATTGCACGTCTGATCGAAACAGTTAAGAGGGTTACATACCTCCAGCCGCGGCGGAAATGAATGATTTTACTTAGGAATTTATTTTAGGGGTTTTATTAAATAAACACTCATATTTCGTTATTTTTTTTTAAATTAATAAAAAAATCCCGGAGAGACTATAATGGCAACATTATTTTACAAGAATCTCATTTTATTTTTCAGATCCATCGATGTTTAAAGGAGATATCATGCCGACCGCGAAGTGACATTTTTTCTGAAATGGTCTAAAGAACCTTAAAAATCATAAATAATTTAATACAAAAATAATCTTAAATAAATTTTTTCTTGCACTTTCTGGACTACTTAATAAATCATCTATAATAAGTATTTTGTTTTATTTTTTTAATAAAACCCGTGAAAAAAATCCCCAAATTATTCATTTACCACAACGCGCAAAAAAAAAACGCGAAAAAATGAGGACTTCAATTTTAAATAGCCGCCATTTTTTTTAAAATTAATATTTCGGGAATTCCTTCCGTGAATCAGAGGACACAGTAATATACTAACGAATTCTTTTTTGAGTTTTGATTTTAGATAAGCTGGTTCCGAATGGCAGTGCTCACTCCAAAACCACTATTTAAAAAGACTTCTTGGATGTTGGTTGTAATATTATTATAAACGTAAATATTTTTCTACAAAAAATTATCAAATGTTCTTTAAATGTTGCTTATTTAAGTGCAAAAAGTTCTGTAAAAATAATTGCTTCCGCTTTTTCAAAAAAAATTCACAAACATTCGGCTTCTTTCGATCTCCTAACTACATAAGTAGGTATAACGCTTTAAGTCCCGCACGTCTGGTTAGCCAGCTAATGCTCAAATTTAGGAAAGCAGCAACATCAATTCTCCCCGTGCCGCGGACTAATCCGTTTCGCCACTAAATCGCTCCGGAGGCTGCTTTGGGGAGGGCTGCGTCGATCCAGACTCGTCTCGTCCGAGCGGATTTCGCGATTCCTGGAACACGCGGATGAATAAGGTCGAAATAACAGGCTGGAACGAGACGCAGGGTTCTCTGTTTAAATGGCGCCCATTATCGTGGCCCGTATAGATTGGCAAAGGCCGCGTGTAAATGGGATTACGGTATCTCCGGATGCGGCCGACGGTTGCGCGGATAATGGACGATCATATATTACAGAACGCAAATAAACGAACCGGCTGGAACGGCGTTTTACACTTCACCGTTCGGCAGTCTCGAGGAACGCTTTCGCTTTCCGACGACAATAGCACGGCCGAGCTTGGTCTACCGCCGTCATCTCAAAACAATACGCAGCCTGCACTTGGCAGCAGTCATTAACATTCTACATATGCACATGTGATTCTGCCGTAGCCCGATAGGCGTCCCTGTAATAGTGGCAACAGGTTTTGGGTAGGTACTTAATCATGCCACTGCAACTGGGAATCACGTCATGTGTATCTTAGTTCTTCTTCTGAAAACTTGACACCATGATTGCTCAATCTTTAATTGCCAAGGAGAAGTTGCAGTTCTGCACCAGCTGCAAGACCTCCACCTGTTCGGGCGTATTTAAAAGATATTGTCGAATCAATGTAGTAAGTATATCATGGGTTTTATTTGCCAAGTTACTCGGTTTAATCGAGGCCTTGGCAATAATTATGAGTGACGTAAGTAGAATAAGTCGTTAAGTAGCGGAGAGATTGTAACGACTCTATCATTTTTACTTTCTTCTTCTTTTTTGTTCTTTCTGGAGTTCTACTGTTTCAGGCAAAGAGCAGACTTCGCAGAGAAGATTGAGTAACTCGATTAATCGAGGAAAAACGAAGATCTGCTGCAACAAATGTGTACGATAGCACACTCTATGTATCGCTATAAGATATATTGTATTTGAAGTAGGAATGTCTTTGGTACCGGTCAATTTGTCGAGACGAAGCATGGGAAAGAAGCAGCGGACTACAGATTTCTACAGCTGTTTAATTACTTATAAAGTTTGCGCTTTACTGCCGCGTGTATTACTTTCGAGAAAATAAAAGGCGACAGGCCAGTCTTGAATTAGAAATTCGACGTTTATGTTGGTTATAAAACGATCGCGGAAAACGAGAAAGATTTTCCGTGGAACCTGCTTGCAGCCTGCACTTTCTACGCGCTTCGATGAAGAAGGTGCGAAGTTTCCGCGTTTATAGCCGCATTAATAAAACTTTCGATCTTACGGCTTTTTCCTCGTCTGTCTCGGTACTGTATTTTTCATCGACCCGTAAAACCCAACGAAACTTAATTAGCCCTATCGCATTACTCGTTTTTGCTTTTAAGGCGCAATTAGTAAAGCGTTTCCTTTTTTCACTGAAAAGCACAGGTACACAGGAAAACCATGAGGACAATGTTACGAAAAGAGTTGCAGCAAATTCAACTGGCCTCTTCTACGATCATAGAAGGAACCATTACAGATGGAAACTTCTGTTCTTACTTTCAAGCAGAGGTTGACTGAAACTGTTAAAATTTTCAATTAATTATGAAATAACTGTAATTTTAAGATTATTATCTTTTCTGTTCCAAGAAAACTGTTATAAAATGCAGTGTATTTACTGAAACTTTTATTCCATACATTTCTGTGCAGATACATAAGAGACTTTTATTCTCATGAAGGTAAAAAAAAGTTCTAGGTAAACAGGAATATTATTCTGCTCTGAAAAAGTTGTGACGAGCAGAATTCCTGAAAATGTGAGATGGATCCGATGCTGAAACCGTAAACCGTTGGGTGAAAATAATTATATAAAAATCACAATGTGTTTTCACTTTTATATTTATCCTGCTTCCAATTCCTTAAATAACGCTAATTAAAAAAATATCCCTAACTATTATATTTTACCCTTAAATGTCTCTGTTCAAAAGTATACGATCTTTCAGAAGTTTTATTAATCGAATACAAAATAACTGTTATAACTGAACTCTTACAACAGAGTTAACTTGAAACAGAAAAGAAATGTTTTAAAAGTTAAAAGTTCGATAAATTAGTTTTACTTATAAAAGTCAACAGTTGTAGTCGACCCGCGCTTTCATTCTTAACTACTGTCAACACAACACATAGCTACTGAATTACTGTGCACCAGCAAATAGGTATCTACCTGCTACAGAAATCGTGTATATATGCATGTAATAAGCAAGAGTCTGAAGTCTCTTTTCACCAACCTACACAACTTCGTTCATTCCTATCGCGATCCCTGGCCAAGTGAAACACTTGAATCAATTCCGTCCCGAAAGAAGAAAGTCCTCCGCGTCCCAGTAAAAGCGACATTTGCAATTCCGATTCCGATCGGCGAGTTCATACAAATGGGAATTATCGGCGACTATTTATAGGAATAATTGCTCCCTAGGCAAGCAGAACTTTAATTGCCGTCATAGAGAAAGGTCCAGGTTTCTCGTTGCGTCGTAAACGAACGACATTTCCGTTCCAGAGTGAAACTCTCGGAACGAGCTTGCGTTCACGTTCCGCCGCGAGAGGAACGCCGTCGATACGGCAAATCACACGCGCGTACACGGATCACCATTTGCATAATATATTTCGATCGTAAAACAAGCTGCCCGCGTCCCCGTTTAAACGCGAGCAACACTCTCGGGGATCTCTAACGAAGCTCGGAAATTATGGGCCTATAATAATCCCCGCGGTGGCTGCGGGCGATGCGACGCAACCGTCATTGTTCCTCCGGTTCCTTCGACGCGCCTTGCTTCCGTCCAACCTCGGCACCCTCCGACGCACCACCATCCCGCCTTTTACGCGCGATCAAAATCACGCCGCGAGCGATCGTCCGCTTCGGAAACGAATTGTTTCGATATTTTGTCTAGCGTTTACGGCTCCAGCGTATCGTACGATTAAAGGGTTTATTCACCGAAGCTAGTGCAGTTTATTATTTCGATCTCGTAGACTCTGACTTCGCGTTCTTGCATCATCGTCGTTCAGGGACACGAAGGTTCCAAATTTTAAGCTGGGATTTCATTTTTTATTCCTGCCCCATGGATCTTCTTAAAGTCGAAGTGACGAAGATAAGACGGATTGCAAGCGCGATCAGTTGTACTCGGACTGCTTATTGCGCCATTAGTGCCCTGTCCACAGTGTTTATGGGGTTGCTCGTGTGTTTCGCGTGGCCAATGTATGGGGGTTCGTAGATTATGCAGTCGCATGGCGAGCATAACGTTCGACCAGAGTAATCTCGTTCATTATGGACGATGTACCCGTGGCCACAAGGACGCGTTGTCCTTAATTTCTAATCTACCAGCGTGCCATTGCTGGCTTTTATCATCCTCCTTGGGTTTGGCCATGAGATTAACGACGATCGTGAAAACGTTTAGTGTGCTCGTTATCGGAGCTTTATTTTTAAGGGACGGGCGCGGAGAACAGTTCACTCTTCTCTAGATAGCCTATTGGGTGTACTTTGAGATTGTAAATGGAGGTTGATTGGTGAAAGGCTACGAGCGATTGGAAATTGAATATCAGGAACGAGGGGTAAACGCGTGCTTCGAAATCGCTGATTCTTATGATTCTTTAATTGCTTCGAAGCTGAATATTGAAGAGAGAAGTTGAAGGATAGATTTCGCTAGATTTGCCGTAACTCGATCGACAGAAGCTATTATTAACCCTCGGTTGTCACACCTCCTTTTTCGAACGTAGTTGTCACAGTGGCTCAACTTGACCCAGCCAATCTTCAATCAGTTGTTATTTAAAAACTATTTGTTAAATTAAGTTGCAAAAATTCTGAGGTAAAGTTTGAACATTGTAGAATATATGCTCATCGTTGAAAGTTGACATTTAAAGTATCTTTTAGTATCTACTTTTTTGAAGGAATAAGAGTTCCGACAAAAAGTTTTTTTGCTTAAAAAATCATAACTTTTTAAATTTTTAATATTTTTAGCTAAAAATTTACAGTTATACTCTTGAGGTATGCTGCTTTGATAAAAAAAATAGTCCTCTATCAGAGCTTTCAAAAGAGGTATTTATTTTGCATACTGAATGGTGGCATCATTTGGGTTCAAAAAACATTTATTATTATTCCAAGAGTATAAAATTTGATTTTAGCAATAACAAAGTATGTTAGATTAAAAACAAGTCTATTGCAGACCGCCACAGTCATTGCATAGATAAGTAGGGTGCCGGTCGCACACCGGGCGCAAGCATGTGGGACACTGCATTTGTGTCCCGTAATACAATAACAAATGTGTCCTGATTGTCGCTTCAGTAAAAGAAAAAACAATTCGTATGAAAATATTTGTATTTTTACTTTTCTGATTGCTCTCAGGCACAAAAATGACTCTATCCGATTTGGAGTAAAAACGACGCCGTTGTCACACATGGGTCAATTTGACCCTACCTCAAATTTCGACGGCTTTCAAACACGCACTGACGCTTCCACTCAGTCGAGAAGTACCTATACTCGTAGAGGGTACATAAAAATACTACTACATAGCGCCAATAGTATAATTCTCAATTATGCCTCAAAGATATTTGATCGCAAAGTCGAACTCCGGGTCAATTTGACCCAGTGTGACAACCGAGGCTTAACTACTATGTAACCAAACTTACTGCCTACCCACTAACTACCCCAAAATGTAATTATCCCAGACATGTAATTCTGCAATCCACTGCGACACCTCGATTACCAAGGACCTTACGCTAAAAGGAAGACAGAACTCCCTTCCCAGTCGCGATAAATCCAACCGCCATACCGTGTTCCGTAACAATTTCGCATCATCTCGCCCCCTAATAATATTCTATTGGTATCCCTTCCCATCCATCGTTCTACAAACCGAGAACCCCCACACCACTTCCCTTCCCGCCCATTAGTTGCCCGGTGTAATTCCACGATAATACCATTTCCCTGGCGCGCACACGCACGTCCACCACCCGGACATCTTTCAATCTTCGACCGTCTCTAATCGAGACGCGGAATGCGGTCAGGATTTTTCTCGTCCCCCTGACCACTGTATCAAGAAACGCGAATGATCCTTGTAGGCTGTGCCAGACCAATTATCCTTGCCAGCGAACCCTGGCCAGGAACTCGGGCAAAACGAAACTACGAGTCACTAATAACATCGCTAATTATGATTATACACACACATACAGTGTTCCCCTGAGGGAGGACGTGGCCGTCGGAAGGGAAAACGCCGCGGTCAGAGAGAAACAGGGGGAAAAGGTGGAGGAGAGACGAGTGGAAAGGCGGATAGAAGGAGCTCGAGAAAGCTCGGATGAATAATCGCGCGGACGTGGCCGTGATTACGGATAAAGATATCCGTCGGTCCCTTAGGTGCATTCCGCGGCAGCTACAGGGCGCTTGGATCATCCTGCGAAATTGATGCGCCGCTATCACCGCCGAGGCTTTATGCCTCGAAATCACAACGCGCGCGTGCGTGCGTGTACATACGCGCAAAGTGCGCGACGGGGGAGGTCGCGTTGTTTGCTTTCTGCCTCTTCGTGCATTATATTACGCGGGGGATATTACTTTTTATTAATTGCTCAGGATACAGGGTGTCCCGTTTCCACTGGTAAATATGTCAGAGGTTGTGTTCAATCGGGATATAGCGGGGGAGGACGGGGGGTGGGGGTGGAAGAGGCTGAAGAAAATCGCGAGATGGTGGTAAGGGGATGCCCCCTCATTTCGAGCTTTCGTCACTTCATTCCCAAATTTCTTCTGGGAAGTTTGAGGAAATGAATAAATTCAAAATAAATTCAAAGGTTTCACCTTTCCTAGATACCTCGTCCACTGAATTTCAGAGAAATTTTATTCAGAGAGCTTAGGAACTGGTGGAAGTTTTCCAACATCCTGTGAATGCAAGAAAGCTGAGATTCTGGCACGGTTTTGTAACCGAACGAATCGCAGGTATTTCCAGAGTAAGTGGATTGCAAAGATGCAAAGGATGTAAACGAGTGTTCCACTGACAACCTGACAGTCGTCCAGAGAGCAGCGTAGAACGCGTGAGCGTGGAAATTATTATTAAACCGCGTTTTATTTTCGATTCCTGGGCGGGACGCGAAATATAATTCGCGGCTAAATATAATGTGCCCCAAATGTTTCACGGAATTGATGTGTCGCTGATAGCGGCTGCTGTGCGTTTCGAAATCGCGAGCATCCGTGAGAAGTGAACGGGACTATTGCTCGGTGGCTCGGGGAGCTGTGCGACCGTCCAACTCGGATGTCCCTCGATTTTCGAGTCGGATGCCTTTCGAACGCGTCATTCGTCTTCGGTGCGCAAAGTCGGCTCAACGGTCGTGGGTTTCAACGACACCTAACAAAATGAATGATCCCAGCCTTCTGTGTAAGATTATACGCACAGATAGCTATCTGTTTCTTAACGGGGTATCGTGGGAGTCGTAGGATCATCCGAAAATTAATGAGCCACTATCAGCGCCGTTCGAAATCGCGCTGTACGCGGTTAACTGGTTAGTGACTAGGTGTGCAGTACCTAATGTACTGGTAGTTTCAACAAACGGGGGGCACCGAATTCTCAATAATTCAATGTCCTTTTGAGCTCTTGGTGTGATGTTTCCAACGAAGAAGAATTTTCGCAACTGCGATCGCACAGTGATTTGATAATCAGCTTTTACTGCACTGACTCCGGCAGTTTCATCAAGCAGAATAGGTTTTATTCCTGCAACGAGGAAAAAAACCCGCGTCGCCAGTCCATTCAATCAAAGCAACGACTTCGAGGCACGTCTAAACGTGAGCATTATAACTTGCAGCGAGCAGCTCCACGACTGCATCGCGACAGATAACGAAAGAATGCACTTTTTATTGCGAGCTCGGTTCCCCTTCGTCGAGAGAAGGTCGAAGTGGCTGTAAAACGTATCTGGTGTGCCCGTAACCTCCTGCGCGACGAGAATTTCCAACGAGAGTTTGGATTGAACTGTACACACGGACGATAACGAAGAAACGCGGTCAGGACACGACAAATTTAGCGACAAAATCAACGGAATTTCTCTGCTATCAGTGCACACAGTGTACATACCGCCAACCCTTGCGAATTAAGCGCGCTTCTGGCTCGCTGGTATTTCCTCGTGAATTGAAATGAACAGAGAGTAGGTATTCTTTTTCAAAAGGACTGCTCAAATGACTAATTAAAAATTTCATCAATTATTATCAATTACAAAAAACAGTCTCATAAAGGTCCTATACCTAATATTTCAATAAAGTTTTTCACTATTCTTCATTTTCTATTGTTTATTAAAATGAAAGAAACGTTGTGACCATTTACATTAACGTGAACAGGTTTAAAACTGGTGCAAGAAGGTGTCAGCTAAATGCAGCTCGATTTGAAACACTCGGTAGATCACGTGCACGTTGAAGGTGGACACTCGGAAGCCCCCAGAAGCCGCAATACAACATTAATCACGTTGGATTAAGTGAAATTATTAATTTCTTCCTTGTAACGGATGAGCAGAGCCGCGCGGGTAGAGGGATCGTTATAATACCGTAATCATCGCGTCTCGAAATTGACCAACTAATTCTGACATGACCGCGGGATCGCGTGTACGTGGTCATCGAACGTGACGCAAAATGGTCACCGCGATGTTGTACGTGTCCACGTTGAAAAATCGCGATTACGTTGATGGCTAAGTCTGCAACCAGTGCTCCAGCGTTCGACATTACACGAACTACAGCGACACACAATTCTCTCGTCTAATTTAAAATTTACTTCCACTCAAGCTTAACGACCGCAAGCTTTGCGCCTTTAGAATATCCTTATAAAGTTTACGTCCGAAGTGACAGTAAATTTCCAGACTTCCATCTTTAGAATTACCGTTATACCCAACACGATCTCTGCCAATAAGAAAAGCTACAACAGCAAGTAGAGGAAATTGAATTGATGTCTCCTGTAATATATGATGGAAACCGCAGTATCATCCTTTACCCTTTCTTGGGCCTGAGTCTCCTTAACGTCACGCTTATAATTCAATTATCCTCCCTTGAGCTCGATTCCATCTACGGCCTCTACGCTCTCTTAGGGCGCCGACTCCCATACGTTTCTCGGTCGTTCAACAAAAGACGATGAAAAAGCAGCCCAGGCATTTCGACACGGTGCGCGAATCCCGCCGGTGCGTCGAGCACGAGATAAAGCGCACCTGCGTGCACGCGTTGCATTTTTCGCGATCCTCGTCACGAAGAGGCCAGGTCGAAATGCAGTCCACCTTGAAGGTGGATAACCATGCGTACGTAGGCCCATGAAAATGCAAATTGCGTGTCCCCACCCCTCCACCCCGCCGTCGCCTAACGACGCGCCCTTGGACACTATTTTATGGTGATTGGATGAGCCTTAAAACGTAGAACGTACTTACGCCGAGATTTAGTGTTTCACTTGCTACCATAGTACTAAGATGTTCTGTAATCGGCTGGTGCTTACCTGGAACATAAAGAAACGGCGGAGTATTAGATACGGATGGGCGAAAACTTTCGTTGAGAGGGTGCTTTTACGCGTTCGTGCGCGGTTGTAGGCTAGTGCCTTTACGAGAAGTGATTTGGATTGGTGAAACTTTACGTATTGCGAGACTTGCGAGAAGGGCGGAACGGGATTGGAGACTGTTTTTAGGTTGAAATGAAGGATAATTCATAATATGTCGATTGACGAGGGCTGTTCGATAAATAAAGAAGGAAACGAGATACTATAACAAAATTGGACTTCGATTAATTTCACTTTAGATACGCGGTATCGATACCAGTTCCATTCAAGAATTGCGTTTGATTTCAATTGCACGCGATTCTCAGGAGAGCTGCACTGCCACAAGAATGTACAACGAAAGAAACCTGTTACGGTATTAACCCTTCGTTGACACACTTATTTTTCCGATCAACTTTGACATACCTACCTGGGTGGCTCACACCCAGAACAATCTTTGAACGACTGCCATTCTCATCTAAAGAATCCAATCATTATGAAAAAAATCATGGGTCAATTTGAAGGTCGCTAGAAGGTACTCCAATAGGTTTTTGATTTGAACTTTATCACAGTTTTTGTAAAAAAATTTTAGGTTACCATATGTCGAAAATACACGAAGGAAATCTTTAAAAAATTGTAACTTTTACTAATTTCAATATTAGAAGATAAAAATCTAGAGAGTTATTGTTCGGATATAATATTTTCAGCAGAAAAATAGTTTGTAAGTCGGATCTGGAAAAAGGGTATTTATTTTGCATATAAAAGCTACAGAGCGTTAAAATCAACTTATGTGTGGCTCACTCCCAGAGTGTCAACGAAGGGTTAAATACAGGGATCGAAAAAGTTCTGTAACCCTTATTTTTAAAAAAAATTCTGTTACAACTTATATGTTTCGTTTAAGAAAATATCTGTTCCTGTGGAATTTTTATTGAAAGAAATGTTATCCTTAGGAACTTCATTACAAAGTGTTCTCATGGAACAGATACTTTAGAACCAATATAATAATAAAAAAAAACTATATAATAAAAGTTCCATGGAAACAGTTATATTAGAACATTTTTAAAAAAGTTCCGCGGTCCATGTTTCAAATAGGACCTATTGAAAAGTTCGAGAACGCTTTCGAACCCTGGTTAAATATGAAAGCACTGGGGGCTGTGAAATGTATTTGCAGAAAGGTGGGCATACAACATCAGGCAAACTACTGGATTATATCCAAGACAGATCGACGATTACAGCAGCAGACTTCACGAACCTTAGCATGAATTGTAAATTCCTGAAAGCGAATGTAAATTTCAAGAAGTTGAAGCAACGTATGAACAATTCTCTTCGTATCACATACGCTATCTCTGACTTTATCAAAACGTACACATACATTACGAAACACGCGAGCAGAGAGCAGGACCCGAGCACGCGAGAAATTCGATCGTTCCATCAAATTCTCGCGAGGAGAGCCATCAGCTTTAAGGATAAAGAACGTACACATTGGGGCACGTGTCGCGAAACAGCGTCAGTCTCCACCTTAACGAGCTCCGTCGAAGAGCCTTCTTGTAATTAACGTCGGTGGATACCGGTGGACAGCGCGTCGTGTGCCAATAAAGGATGATAAACGCGCGTGCAGAGGGGCTATATTTTACGAGCAGCGCTAACAGTGGCTTTTTATGCGACCCATAAACCGTGCATCTGCATCTCGCCGCGGGAACAGGCGCATCTGCATCCCTTTGGCGCAAGCTGCGGCTTCCAGCGGAAACAAAGCGGGGGGGGGGGGGGGACGTTCTGCACGCGGAAACGGCGAGAACCAGTCCCAGGAAACGAACGTGCCCGATTGACGCCATTTCCGTGAGCGGGTTATGAATGAAAGTCGCGGCGCGGTTTCCATCGGGGGCAAAAACTTGCCTGTCCATACGTGGCATATAATCGATTAGGGAAGCGATTAGGAGCTGGTTCGGGTCTAATGATAGTGGAGGAGCGAGGATCGATTCCGTCGCGTTTGCGAAACCGCTGGAAAGTTCATTGAATGGTCGCTAAGTGAATGTCGTAAGAGGCCCGGCCGTTTAACGAGCCACCCGATTGATTACGTGATTGCGGCGATATTAGAAGTTCGCTGCATATGCCCGTTAGTATGAAAGAGCCTAGAAATTCACTACGTGGCTGATTGAATGTAATACTTTGAATCCGCATGGCACCAGATGCAACGACTCATTCAGCTGCACCGCACGAAATGCACCGGGAAGTGTCAGGTTGTGCAGTAGCCGCGGCTCGCTTATCTAATGTTGATCAGAACGGTGGGACATTTAATAATTACGCCGGGTGTGATAGGGAGCAGGCTGCTCCGAGCAGCGATAATGCATCAGAGCATCAAGAATGTGCACTGGTGTCGTACAGAGACAGATATAGAAATACCTGTGTGAGGAGCTGAAAATTCCCGTGGCCGATTTTAGCATTGCAACATTTTACGTGCCCCTCGAAGCTCAGAGGCATAAGCTCCTCAAAGTGACTCTGTGCGCCTGCAGCGATAGGATTTAAATGCAATTTGCCCGGGAACGAGCGAGCGATTCGTGGAACGGGACCGGATAAATTCGAATTCCGTGGCGGAGAATCGGGCGACGTCTTGTTCGACTTGACGTAAGGCGGATTTACATTTTTCTCGCCATCTCTGGGGAGTTTTGTCGACGCGCGCGCTTCGCCTCTGGCTTCGGAAAGCTTGCGTGTCGCTGACTGGCGAAATTACGAAAATCGCGGTTTGAAACTTGGATCGAGTTCTCGTTAGTCGGTCAAAGTACTTAAAGTGATTGATAAACGAGCGAGTAGCGCGATGAGAATGCATTATTTAAGGAATTTAAAGTGCTGGTGCAACTCTTTTAGCGCGTTTCTCGCTTCGGTACCGTTCCACCAGGTGGCAATCTAACGCCGTGCAAAGTGCATCTCTGCATGCATGCATGCACCATGAGACACCGCGCTCAGCCGGGGACGCTAGACTGTATGTAGAGTTGCCTGCTGCAAGGCGTGTGGCTTCAGAGTCTTTGGTGTTTATTGAAAGAGTAATTAGAATATCTTTCGACAACTAGCGTTATTAACAGATGCTCGGATTGAGAAATAACTACTGTAATTGGTTTGATCCGTGTAATAAACTAAGTTGTTATACCAAGTCATAGCTTACAGGCTTCTTAATAATGTTCAATTAACGTTCTTTTTTAAATCAATATCCTGTGTTTTTACCAACAACACAGGCGATTTATAAATACACTGGAGAAAGATTGCAGATATCCCGTGATGAACCGAGCGATTCCCATCTCTTTGAAACTGCTTCGAATTTCCGGCGGACCTTCTGCTTCGGTTCTTATCCGAAGGACATATCTTCGTCTTATCTAGACACACCACTAATCGGCCTCGATGCGCTTCGAAGGGAAAAAAACACATTTCTAGGCTGAACTCCGTCCTTCCACCCACATTTTCGTCGAAAATGACAGTTCTTGGAACGATAATGATAAAGCGCGCGGAAGGGAAATTACAGAAATAACATCGCTGTTGGCGAGTGCAACGTTGGTATTACAATAACTACCATTACCCACAATCGTCGTTTAACGAATATCCGTGTTTCCTGATTGTGACGGGTCAGATAGCGATGGTGAAACAATGAAATAAAATAGAGAATTCCAACAGTTACTTTTCTTGAAATTCTTGCCAAGTGAAAAGGGTTACACGAAGCAGAGAATAAGAGGAATTTCTTTAGCTGAGTTCTCGTGATAAATCGATTTTGAAGTCTTCATGTTTTATAGATTGAAGCTTCCGTGGCAGGTGACATGATAGGTACGTATCACATTTCAGTTATGTGATGTTACATCAGGTACATTCATATCTATGTTAATATGCGATTCATGCACGCCAAATATTTCCTTTGATAATAAATAGATAACAGCCCCGACACCTAAAGCTTACAGACACACGTATCTTCAAACTTTTCCATTGTCTTCCACTACTTGGAACGACAGCGTGGCAAGTCCGTGGTATCATTTTTCTTCCGCCCTAACGAAATCTGTCACAACTTTCTCGAAACGTTGATACCCCAAAATACCTCCATCCAATACACCACTAATAAGACACCTGTTCCCTGAATACAAAGGGTCCTGATTAAACGTCTAAAGAATCTTTCAAAGAAGATCCTTTCATTAATCGCTGTTTCCTTTACACGTGACCTCGCTTGTCTAATTTCCCATACAACTCATTACTCAATCACGATTTTCTGAAGTGAAGAATAATACCAGCAGCCACCCAGGCTGCTCGCCAGACAAGCCATCTCTTCGAATGCCACTGACGAAGACAGCAACGTACTTCGACAGGTGGGAACGAACTTCAAACGGGTTAATCGATCTGCCCAACCTCGCAGAATCAAGGGATATCGAAGCATGCAGTTGGCAGGTGCAGGTTGCCGCGTATAAACTTAGGATAACACAATGTTCTTGGGCTTCGAGGCGACTGCGCGGTTATTCCCGTTGATTAACCGCTACTTAGTTTCAACGCGTGTCGAATTTTAACACCGTCCACTCGCACACCTGACTCCTTACGATTCCTAGATTACCACAACGCGCAATTAAATCACTCGTTCGAGCATCGCCGCGCAATTGCAATCGAACGGCAGGGACGAAATACAGTGTGCCCGCGTTTCTTGAATCTCTGAACGAGGAGCGCGCGTGGAAAGCTATATCGATCCTACGGTAGAAAGTAAATCGGCTCTAATTGCCAGCCATTTAATTCGAGGAGGATCGATACCGGGCAACGCTGACTGGGGCCGACAGGTGCAATTTCCGCGAGCAACTTGGCACGGGGTAACGTGCGCCGGCAACTCTCAGCCCGCGATGAGCCGTAATCGCGACGCTGAGTCTGCCAAACGGTTGCCAAGGTTTTCGCCGGAGGTATAACAGAACCATTGTTTCGCCGTGGCTGTCTACTCATTAGCCTTGCACACCGGTGCATTCATGGCACGTGTTAGTAAAACGATTCTAAGTCCTAACGTAACCTCCCGGACTTCGTAGAAAAATTAGAAACAACGACTGTTGCTTGTCCGGTTCAAGTTTTTGCAATGTGAATAATTCTGAATGAACTCTACTGCTTCAAGGCTTCAGTGAAGCTCTTTTTATGAGCGGCATGCTCGCACACCAGATCCTGGCAATGCCTCGGAGACTCTGATCGGCAGCATGCACTTTCGAGGAATCTTGCGAAATATTTCGGAAGAACAATAATTGGGCATTAACGTCCAGTTACAAAGGCTTCATCGGGGCAGTAAACGGTCGGCCTCGGGTCGAATGACGATTATCCCGCGGTTGTAGCAACCGCTGATGGAAATTACGTTCCGCTTCACTGTGATTACAGCTACGTTCGTGAATAGCCTTCGGCACGTGCTAGTTGCCCCGACAGTCTTACCTAAACCAACGAATTCTTTCCCTTCGACTCTGGCACAGCCTTGTTGAATATCGCTTTCGCGATTAATCATTTTCCATAACGGCATTATCGGCTATTTAATCCCACTTGCGTAATATCCTTTCAGCGTTCACCAGCATCCTCTGATCGCATTTTGTATTAAACTACAGCAAAGTGTTTGAAAGCTGAGGATAAATGCCAAATAAAAAGAGAGAACTCCAAATTCTATATTTAATGAAAACATCGGTATCAAGAACGTTTCGTATCAGCTTACCACGGTGGTAGTTTCAGTGAAAATTTTTAACTAATTGTATTTGCAGATAAGGTCTGCATTACGTAATCGAGTGCACATAACCGATCGTCTAAAGACTGAAACAATTTATGGAGAAATCTTGTTCGAGACTTTCGATTCACTTTTCATTGGATGTCGTCTGCGCTTTGGTCGCTCAATTACCCCTCGTCCCAAATACGTCTGTTCAAAGTTCAAGGGTTAATAAACAAGCGAGTAAGATGGATCTGTGTAGTCTGTAGTTTTTATCCGCCATTTACGGAAATATTGTCAGGGAAAAAGGTCGACAAAGAAAGAACGACTGCAAGCTCCGTTAGCAGAGATACTACTGCAGGATTAGCGCGGCACTCTTGTCGGCTGCAGCTCTACCTTCTGCAGAATTTCACGATATAATCTTTTGATCCTGCCGGAACCGCTACTCGGGACAACTTGAGCGCGAACGATTTCGTCGAAAGGCCATCTTAACGGCTAAAAGGATGTTTCCCGAGGGATTCGAGAGGACACGAATCCTCGTGCAAAAGCACTCGCTGCTTGGCCAACAGATTTCGCGAATGATAACACCGTTTCCCTCCGAATATCCATCCTCTGATTACTTTCCACTACAACACCGTAACAAGTTTTCCATGCACGAACGAAACCACGACCCGGTACGTGAACATACGTGATTACGATTAATCCAAATACTGTTATTAATACGAGCAAATAACTCCAACACATTAATCCATTCGCACATGATTTAAAACCGTTTAAATATTGAACTATTGGATTATGGAATAAATCTGGACTCCGTTAAACGGGCTCATATCTGTCCAAGACATATTCGCGGTCGAATACGCAGAGTTTACGTAATAAATTGATGGAATATAAAACAACTGTACTGGCAAGAGGATTTCGACTGCACTCTGTATAACTGATCCAACCGTTTGACTGGTGGGCACGATTAATATCGTTTCGAGGGCAATTTCGCAAGAGCAGTGAGTATCAGAGTGTATGTCAGAGTCAGCCGCCGAACGAGAGTGAAATTTTTATTATTGCACAATTGGCTACTGGATTTTCAGCTAATTATGCTGGCAACAACTTGAGCCAGAGAAAAATGGAGAGGTAGGGAAGGAATAACGACGCTATGCCCACGTGGAGATCGATAAAAGGCTATCGAGATTGATCAAAGTAATTGTAGTGCTTTGTCTATCATTAGAGACGCTATTATATCGTAGGCTGCGCACACGGTTTCCATAAGGGGCAGCCATGGTAATTGCGTATCCTTAATTGTTCGCTTACGTTTATCGGTGGACGAATCGGTGCATCAAGACCAAGTGGCACCGGGGGACGGTGACTCGTTCGAGCAGCGAAAGGCCACGATCGCTCGGGTGAAATGATCGGTAGGTACATATATTTTTGTTATTGCCTTCGTGAAATCGGAAGCACGAGATCTGCTCAGAAAATACTGGATCAGGGACTAATCGCGGGTTGTCCCGAAGGAAAGTATGCACGCACTGGAACAATGGAACGCAGCAGCGGCGACTTTCGTACCTAATAGCATAAGTGCTGTGGCAGCGTTGTGATCGGAACCGTGAAGGCCACCATCTATGCAGCTGAACGATTCTTAGCCCCTGTGCCATGTTCCTGAATAGACTCCGAACTGACTTAGGATGCTGGATGATTTTGAGGTCACAGTGACAGTATTAGTGGGTCATTAGGGGCCTAATGAAGATGGATGAAATGGGAGTGAATGGAACATCTGGAAACCTCAACGGTAACTTTGAAGTTACTTGGACTGTAGAAAATTATTTAACCCTCGATTGTCACAAGCCAATTTTCAATCAGCTACTGTTTGAAAACTATTTATTAAGTCGCAAAAATTCTGAGATAAAGTTTGAACATTGTAGAATTGGTATATGTTAATCGTTGAAAATTAACATTTAAAGTATCCTCATATTTAAACAGTAGTACCATTTTCAAATGATGCCTCGAAGATATTTTACCTCAAAGTCAAATTGTGGGTCATTTTAACCCAGTGTGACAACCGAGAATTAAAGTTGTGCCAAGTAACATAAATTGGCAGTGTCTTCAGTAACAATTCAGCTTGTTTTAATAATTCGAAGGTCTTCATTATACTTTGCCAAAACAATTAAAGCTTTCCTGGTCCCTGGTGGTACTCGAGGTGGTTCGATATTCAATAATCGGTAATTAAAGAGCATCGAGTCGAGTATTCGCACCGTCACGTTCCGTTTCTTTCATTTGAATCGAACAATATCGAACAGAGAGTGACGTGCATTGCTAGACTCGATACTTTTCAATTAAATGACTCAGATAAAAGCTTCCCGCTGGAACACGCCACTGGTCGAGCAGCCAGCGAAGCGTCGAATACTGTCAAACAATAATTAAATCGAGCGTTGTGCGGGTCGAGCGTTGTGCGGGTCGAGCGACATCGGAAGCAAGTCTTGCTAGGAACAAGCCATGACCCATATAGGCGAACAGAAAAATGCAATTTCTGGTTCCTTTGTGCGGGATTTTAGGTCGAGGGCATTTCTATAAAGTCGTACACGTTCTATCCTAGAATCCAATGAACTTGAATCACGATCCGTGATTCTCATTTCGAACGCACATGCATTCGTAAATGTTATATGTGTGGATAATTAAGCAACTGTGGGGCATTTCTCTCGCATCGTTATTAAGGTTGAAACTAGCACTTTTACCACGAAAGCTTACGTTATCTTGTTGACGCACTGTAAGTCATAATGGTACGTTAATTAGTGACTTAAGTATTAGTCCGAGCATTGTCGCTCTATATTTCAACAGAATCATGTCGGAAGATTGCGGAATTCCCTCTTCCTGAAATAAATCATCTGGCAAGACGTCTCCGTGTTTACGCCGTGGCACGTTCCTCAAAAGTATTTTCACACATGGTGAGCGTCAAACATCCATGGCGTCGCACGAGAAATATGTGTTTTTCTTAGACAACGCGGGCCATCGGCGGGTCGGAAAACACAAGCTCTCTAAAACTCCATGACGATCGCAAGGAAATTTTGTTCAGCAGTTGGAATAACAGGCGGATTAAAGTCGCATGTGGGTAGCTACCGTTTCCGACTCTGACGCAGTTACTTTTTCCATCGATTTAAATTCTTTCTGTTCGCTTTAGCAAGTACGGAACATTCTCCAAGCTGTTTACATTTTTTTTTTTTATTATAATAGGTACGTAATACAATCTGCTATCTACTATTTCGACATCTTTTCGATAATTTAGAAGTCCCTGCATCAAATTGAACCCCACGATTATTTTCTAACTAACAGTAAGAGTCGAAAGTATTAGCATCACATATTCGTGCAATATAAAAATTCCAGAATATAAAGCCCCGATGGATATCCACCTCGACGCTTCCATTCTAATTCATATTTTCCTTCATTTTCTCTTTTCCCCTCTCTTTTCACTTCGTTTCATCAAAGACTCGCAGACGTTTAATATCCCCTCGAGAGGAACTACATATTTCGCAATTTCTTTTCGCCTCGCGATGCATCAGTGACACTACGCTCTTTTATACACTCGATTCTGCCAACCCGCGATTCGATCTCGTTCAACAAAGGAATCGCAATAAGATACGTTTTAATAAACGACGGATTTTTTGGAACACGTGCACAAATCAACCACAAAGAATTGAATAAAACGCCCATAAAGGATCTCCTAAATGAACCGTCAAACGTGTACGATTCTATGTATGTTCGACAATAAAGTGCCTACTCGACTTTTCTCGAAGAAGGAAGACCATTAAGAATATTAGAGGTATGAAAAAGATCCTCTGGTGCAAAGTATGAGGGAAGAATTCCAGTAGACACGTTGCAAGTGTATTTAAAAAACAATCACAGCATTGTAAGGACACCAAAGCGTGCAATGCTCTTCCTTCGATTAAATTTGATGTCTGTTAGAACTGAGCACACACGATCCCGTGATAATCTCGTGCGAAGCCACGAATTCGCGTGCATGGATCGAATGATAATTCACAGGCTTATCCCTGCCCGGCAAACTTTTCGATCAAGAAGAGGCAACAGTCATCTGCCATCAGTGTTCGCTGTGAAAATGTTTGCAGAACGAGACCTGATCGTGCTAAACGGTACCACCAACATCGAGCTCTCCCCATGCACACGAGACACTGGCATAGATTCATTGGAGCCGAGTCTCCTGATTATAGTAAGGAAAGTTTGAGCATGCGGCCCCCTAAACTTAGCGGTATCCAAAAATTCGATAACGTCGTAGAATTATCACCGGGACACGTAACAATTCGGAGTTACATATGCTTCGTGACTGAGATATAATCCACGATAGCGTTCAGCAACGACGTAATTGCTGTTATCCCGTTCCAACAATGGCGGAAGCTTACGAGATGGGATCTTATCGGTGATCGGTGGCGCGCAGAGTATCGTCTTTATCCTGATATGATGTAATCGTGCGATTCCATCTGACGCAGCTTATGATTTGGTCGTCCTAAGCTGTTGATTTCGAACGATTGTCCCTCGCAGACATCGCCGTAGGCGTCGCGTCGCTGAAATTCGATAAAAACCGAAGGAACATCCAATCGTGACGTGTAATCTGTGTTACGGTTTGGACAGCTATAAATACGAGTCCTATCACGCAATCGAGACTAGCGAGAGATCGACCTAAAACTGGGACGAACGCGTCGTCCTCGGGACAGTGTTAGCTACTATTAAGCCAAACTAATTTCAAACTGGGACAATTGCGTTTGCCCCGTGACAGACGCTCCGCATCCTGGTAATAGTGGTAACACGCGTGTCTGAGCAACAACACCTTCTTCCGCGGATACTATGCGGGGTACAGTTGGCGATGTTTTGGTAATTAGTTTATACCATGTGCTGCGTTTGCTAACCACTCTGACGGATTGATACGCAAAACGCTGGAAGCGGAAACTGCAGTTTCTAACAGATATCGCGTAAATTGTTATTAACCCACGAATGTATCTACTGCAACATGGATCGCGTGCATTGAATTTCTGAGGAATATTGTCTACGTCCATTAAATGTTTAGAAGTTGAAACTACATATCCCCTTCACGGGTCACAACATTTTATGGCATTCCAATAAGCTGGCATACTCTTCGATTGGATATCGTAGTAAAACAAGGGCAGCGAGAAACTATGAAGCGTTTAGCATAATCGACGCAGCTTAATTTTAACAGAATTTTTCTAGAAAGAAATCCAAGCAGAAGAATCTAATTTCACCAGCCCCATTAATAACTCGCGCGGGGAGATCGAAGAAGCGGATTCAATAAAACTCCGCGAAGAAATCCGTGCGAAAAGAGAAAGCAAGGAAGGAAGTACAATTTCTACAACAGCGGTGGTGAAGTTACAGCCTTGTTGTAAAACTTCTAAAAACAGTTTCTTGCTGTTCCCAGTGAAATTACGCCGGCATCGAAACATCGGGAGTCATGATGAACGATCCCTCTTGGCCGAGATTGCCGCTGTTGAGGAATGGTATCATCGACGACTTTTTCGATATTGATTTCGCAACGCTGCACATCTGCTGAAAAACGAATTCTCCGCCAATCGAAATATAGGCCGTGATCAGGGAGCTGTTTTGCCCGTGAGTCGCGATGCCTTTACACGGCGGACCATGTTTTCGTGCTCGAGCAGACCTCTCTCCACGTTGAATTATATCGTTTACACGACAGGCGTGTGACGTGTAATGCCGAAGAAACTGGTAGCACGTCGCTGAGTATCGAGGAACGAATCGCGCGACCGTGAAAGCATATTTTATATTATCTTTCAGAGGCAAGGATAAACAGAAAGCTCGATTACGAAGGGTAACACTTTTGTCTTTTGAACTAATAGTGTCTCTGTTTAAATAACTGCAAGAGCATTTAAGTCTGTTACTGTCACTCGAATAGGTGATACAAGTGATACGATAGAGGATCAAGAAGCTCAAGTAAGTGTTTAAATTGTATTTAATATACTGTTATAAAATATTTCTAATTTTTTCTGTTTACTAACGATTTTAATGAATACTTGGCTCGTATACTATGATGGGACCTCTGAAGCATGGAAAAGGGTGATAATTGATTTAGTGGGTGGTCCTCCAGTTACTTTCCTGGATTACTGAAACATCTAACTAACCGATAAGGAATTGCATTTGCTGAAGTTCAACGGGGCCAGAATTTGCATTAACGGGGTAACTAAATGGCATTAAAGGTAGATGGGGGAGACGTGCAACGCCACTGGCTACATGACATTTTACCCTCGGTTCACGTCATTGTATCATGACCCACGTGAACGCGTCGGATCACCGAAATGCGCTGAGCGCGATAATTAACTATGGCAATTATTCAGACTAGTGATCAAGATACGGATGGAAGCGATGAACCAGGTGAAAACTTTCCTGCTCAACACCGACACACTTCGCAGGTGCGTGATAATTCGAAGCAATTAAAGCGATCACCGACATCTTTATGAACTTTCCTGCTATTAAAATCAGATTCAGCGAGCGTTGCATTGAAACGCAAGAATAATCATGAATTTTTATACTCTGTTATTGACGTTTAGTATTCAAGTACGCTACTATTTTCAGCCCTCGAGGATGCTAGAAATCAAATGAAGGGTAAGGAGAAAAACAGGGAATGTCACAAAACAGTTTTATCGAGAAAATTAAATTTTAATACTTTAGTCCACCAGTAAAGAAGATTCAATGAATTTATATACTTTTCTTCATAAATAATTTCTTGTTTCATCATGGTGACAGAAAGCTTGAAGCTTATGCTTAGGCAAAGAGTGGGGACATTCTGTATTTTCTTCCAGTGCAGAGTGGACATTTCCTGTTTTTAACTAGTA
Source organism: Andrena camellia (assembly GCA_029448645.1). NCBI lineage: Eukaryota > Metazoa > Arthropoda > Insecta > Hymenoptera > Andrenidae > Andrena > Andrena camellia. The sequence goes on along the minus strand of CM055679.1, from coordinate 12,131,367 downwards.
TATCAAACCTTTAACGTTATCTTATGGGGGTATTTGAACTTTATAACACTTTGTGATTCTACAGTTCTGTAGTCCTAGTTGCTACCAACAAAATGTGCTATAAATCCCGAAATTACATTGTTTCTATGTTAACTTTATGAATTGTTCATTGTAAACTAAAGGGTCATCTTTACCCATGGAAATAAATAATAATAATAATCATTAAAAAAAATCACGAAAAATGTACATTCCTCATTTTTCCCCTTACCCTCCAAATGTACTTTTTACCACTTAGGTACTACGGTATTACATAGTCTCAGAACACCTGTCCACCTTGATGTATCCAGGTCCATGATATTGCTAAAAAAATATACCGAATACTTCCCTCAACTTTTGCCTGCTAACACACAAGTTCCCCATCATCACCCCTACACCTTTTTCAACTTCCTTATATTCCGTCCACTCACGATAAAACGCGACCATACCTATAATCCATTCTCATGACGCGTATAAACGTGCAAAGTGAAACGCGAGAAGCTACTCCTCTCGCGTCCATCCCTGCAAGCGTTTCACCGCAAAACACGAGTCGCTCGTTGCTCGCAGAGAACGCGAGCGGGCGCGCGTTTTCGTTTTAAACCGCGAAGCAAATCTCCATGCCTGGCGATTGTTCCCGATAGGTGTAAAAATAACAGTAAATCGTTGCGGTTGCGCGGGGAAACGGCGAATTAATTTTTCTGAGAGTTCTTGGCCCCGCTCGAGACCGCAGCGTGCTAGCTCGTTGCCCCGGAACGAAGATCGATCCTCATTCTTCGCAGCGAGTATAGAAGAATGCAAGCGCGATCTACGATATGAAAATTCTTCTCTAGGAACTATCGATCGCGAATCCCCTCCATTCGCAACTTGGAAATTTAACAAATTTGCACCAAGAATAGGCATAGTCGACGCGCACGTTTACTTATATCACTGGCCGCGGAGTAATTCGCAATTATCGAGCTACTCTATATCACCGAATGAGGAATATGTAATCCGCAAGTAGTCTGGGGAAAGTGAATTCATCAGAGGCATAAACTAATTTGTCACTGTACGCGTCCATGTCGCAGATGGCTCTTGGAATATTTACATTACTGATGCAAGTGGGTTAAAACAAACTGTGGAGCAATAACTTTAGAGTATCGCGCAGCGTGGAGTGGCTCCTGCGCTGCGAATCAACATTTATTAAGATTATCGCATCTGTGGAATCAGAGAGGAATCTGTTGTGTTGGTAGAATGAAATCACGTTAGGGAAAGCATAGGTACGTGTCTTTCTTGACACGAGGATAACTACTGTGACTGAAAATGTAGATTATTCAGCGAGATGCGAATGAGATGCTAAGTTGGCTCGCGATGGGGAAAAGATAGAGTCTGTTACCAATGCACAGACAGGACATTAACTGTGGTTCGATTCGTGGAATCTCACCTGCGATCTTCCGTTCTCGCATTCGACGCCACAGAGCTTCCGCCTTCCGCATGGGCCAGTTCTCCACCTTCGCGCTGAAGCTGCGGAAGAACTTGTACTCCTTGAAGTGCGACATCCTCCTGCCGCCGCCCTGGCCACTGTCGTCGATGCCACCTGAACCAGCTGGTGTGGAAGGTCGACCTTCTTCGGTCGACATCTTCCGGTATATTTTATGTAGCTTCTCCGTGGTTCTCGTTTTTCGCTCCAGCTTTGCTACCTTTCCTTCCGGACTCAACTCGCCAGAAGGACCAAGCGCAGCTCGAGAAATTCTTCGATTCGTACCAGGGACTTCGTTCAAATCATTAAATCAACGGGCAATTTGTATGTACGATAATACAAATCATCTTCATTCAGTGATCCAAGAACAAGACTAGTATTTTTAAACAAGGAGTTACTAGGCGCATACCTTTTGCTCACGAATGTTTTCTTCCGATTGAAAAACTCGGTGGAATACTGACGTGTACTTGCAAATCAATGTTCGATTAGACGGATATTAATTAGCCGTCACGTATCTTCCGCGGCGTGTGTGATCCATTCTTCTTGCCCGGAAGAATTCAGTCGGGAAAACTTGAGAAACCGTCCACGCGTTCCTTGAAAAATGAACCACTTGTTGCAGCTTGCGATGTAATCTTAGGTCATCGTTTCTGCAGCTTCCTGTCGGACACTTTTTTCACTTAAAGGGTAACGATGTTTCGAGTGGGATTCGTCCATTTTGTAGATATTACATCTTCCACGCGTTTTTTACGCAGAACTATTCCTTCTATACTGTGCGAATTAACGTGAACGTTGAGTTTTCTTTATAACTTCTTAAGTGGTAGATCTCCAAATACTTCCTTCTTCCTCACCAATTAATTCAAATTCCCAAGAAGTCTTACTCTTTCAATCAATTTCTGTAATCACAATGACACTCGAGGTAATTGAAACTCTGAGATTTGCTTACTGGATCAATCAACGACACTTTATAACTTCGATCAAGAAACTTTCACTTCTCTATTAATCCATGATCTTCTTCCACCGATTGTATCCTAACGTTTGTTTGCAACCCTGCTCCATTCTCTGAAGATGACTGCTGATATCACGAAATTAGCTTCACTCGTAGCCTCCTTTAGTCTTCTTCTATTCCAACGATCTTCTTCGAATAATTTAGTCGCAGATCCGTGGCCCCCGCGCGCATGATTTTATTTGTCGCAATGCTTGCAGGTACCTGTAGCGCACTTGGAAAGAATTCGCGAAGATGCACGAGGATCGCTCGTGGAGACGAGTCTGCGCTCGCAACAGGTGCGAAAAACTGCAAACCACTTCGCATTATTTCCTGCGAAGCTTCATGCACATCCAATCGACTGTTTCCCGCACCTTCGCCGGCGAGTTTCTTCCTGTTTCCTAATCTTGGGTCCCACGTGATGCATTCTTTCTCGCGCGATCAACAGGATTCACCGTTGTTTCACATATGCAAAGTGGTTGGAGGAATCGACATCAGAGCAGGATGAAATTCTTGAATCCTCGCGAACACTTCGGAGAAAATTCGAGACTCTTTTTAATCAATTGGTATGAAGGATCGAGAAAGAGTATGCAGCGAACGAGAAATTCAACTTTGACCTAAGCAGATGAATTTATATTTATTTCTAATTGTCTTTCCATTAAACGTGAAGACCAGGTTCTACGATTTTTCTATGGTTAAACTTCACAAAGCATTTTGAACAAGAATTATTAACATGTCGATCAATTAGATCACGCGATGAAATTTCTGGTAGCAAAGCTTATTTTTGAATATATGCTCACAATCCGTGTCAAAGCTGGAGTATTTACGAAACGAGACCCTTTTGCTCTCCAAAAACATTCAATATTTTATCAGTCGATCAATCGTGCACCCTTTGAACCAGCGAACAAATTTATCCGTGGAAATATAAACGCGTGGCTAGACAACGTTTGTTTGCGAACGAGGAAATATGATGTCGGTGGCGAGCCGGAGAGTATCGAAAAACGAGCCACTGGATTCGTTTTCCGTCGCCTAGGATTTGCAATACGAGCAGGCGAATATGACCGCGTATTACTTCCCGTCAAATATTGGCTCGGCTGAGGAAAAGGCTGTGAGAATTCGATACGGTGGCTCGAGGCTTCTGATAAGGAATATCATGGCAGACATTTTGAGGTTCGTTCATTTTGATCCACAACTGATAAAATTATTATTCGCAAATTTGTACGGTTTAATTAAAATCTTAAGGAAATTGAAGAAGGTATGGACCATCCTCTTCCTAATTTCATCATGACTTTTACCATGGAATCACATTGACAATTACATCTGTACACTGAATCTAGTGAGCCTAGTCTCGAAACTAGTCCACAGGCAATCAAGTCCAGCAATTTAGATGTAAGGTCGAGAATGATGTCCAATCGAGATGAATTCGATGGATTCGATGGACGACAGGGAGAAAAATCGTCATGCTAATTCCGTGTCAAAGAGAAAGCACCGTTTTACGAACTGTCCAGCAGGCAGAAGTTGGCGTGAGTGTTAACTCGCGTGCACGCTGATGCATAAAAGCGCGCTGCTGGTTCGAATTTACCACGGCAGCTCTCGACGACGAACACCAGAAAGATTTATCGCCGAAGGCGCGGCGTATATTGTCGAAGGAAAGCGGTAATCACGGTGCCTAACGAGCGATTTGTAGCACTTCGACCGTCGAGACCCCCGGCTTCAACAGGTCCTGCCGCCGATATCTCTCGAGGACATTGTTTAATCACGCCATCGAACTTTCGACTCGACCACCAGGCGACTGGCGTGTCGAGGATCTCCGAGCAATTTGCGCAGGATGTCTAATAACTCGCGGTGCCGCGTAAAATTGGGTGAGTCCTGGTGGATGGTGCTTTCTAAACGCGATCGATTTCGAATTATAACAGCTGCTGGCTATGAAACAAAGCACGGAGTAACTCTACAGAAGAATTCATTAAAAGCTTGCTTGTTTTCGCCGCGAATCAACTTTTACTCCCAGCGAGAACAAACTTTATAACTTCCCCCATAAAAAGTTGGTCATTTTTTTTAAATTAAATAAAACTAACAGTCACTTATATCCCCGAAATAAATTTTCCTATGCCAAGCTTAATCCACCATAGATTACTGTCGAAGAAACGTCGAACTCCTTCGACGCGCAAGAATAAGAGGATTAAAAGAACAAATCTTCCGCTGAATTAAATCAGCTTCCCGAAGGACCTAATAATTACACCCTTATTGTCCCTGATTTTTATCGTTCAACCTCCTTCGGGCGCGCTGAAACTTTCGGCGTCGTTCTCCGCGACGTCCCGTAATTACCGTAATCGGATCTGCATAAAAATAAAGGGGATAGGCTGCGCCTTTAGCATTCCCTCATTTTCAACTTCACATTTAGCCGACCGCCCTCTGCGGTCTGCGGTCTTCCAACCCCCCTTTGCGGAAGTTAACGCAACGTACTCCCCGTGAATAACTAGCTTGCGGGCTAACAAACTTGCACGGTGCTCCTTTCGTAATTTGGCTAACGAAGAACCGGGCTCTGCTCCACCTTCGCCGGCCGACGATCGTTTTAAATCTCGATTCTCAGCTGGCGACATTCCCTCGCTAATTCCGTGTCTCCGAACCGCTCCATTGTGCCGAGGCAACGGGGCGAGCGTCTAGTCCCAGGCTCGGTCACCAATCACTCGAACAAAGCTGCGGATCCGTTTAGAGAGATTAGCGGTATCGTTTATTATCGCTATTAGCAGCAGCCTGAATAATTCATTGGCAACGAGGCCCGCGACTCCGGCTACAGAACACCAGAAGCCCGCCGTTTACACGGCTCCCCGGCGTTCAATTTTCATCGCCAGCCACGGCGAGACGATCGAGTAACAAAATCGAAACGAGCCGTTCAGTTTATGCAAATTACCGTCACTTTCTCGAGCACCGTCCGTCGCTGTCGAACAAGTCTTTGTCGCATTGTCGCCAACCTCTAGTCAGTACCGATTCATAGACAGAACCCTCGGGAACCTATTATGTACTTCTTGTTCACCGCGGCCCGACACTTCCGGGGGATATTCCACTGGAGCCCGAAAAATTGCCCCCGCTTAATTGCCTACGCGTGTCGGATCCGTGGGCCGCTAATTGTCGAGTCGCAGGCGAATCGGACGCCGATCCCCGGCGATCTCTCCACCCGAGCGAGTCGGCCAGCCACCGCGCGTCGAAAATAAGCATCAATGAACTCATCCGTTACGGTTTTATCGCGAGACTCTCATTGGAGATTCCGCGACCGATTTCTCCGACCGTGTTCGACGGCGCGCCGCAACGCGCGAAAAATTCGCCGATCGATAAAGAACGATTACAACTTACACGGACATTAGCTTATCTGCCCGCGTGCATTTTTCCTTATTCCACATCCTCGATCGGTGCCGCGCGACAGTGTAATGTATGAGGCCTCGTGTTTCCCGATAACGGTCCCGCGCGGATAAAAATCGAGCTGGAGAGAATGTTTCTTTCCGTGGGTGGCCCCCGAGTTAGCTGCGCGTATGCTTTGGTAAACCGTCGTCGGGTACCCTCAATTGTAACGAAATTTGAACGACACAGGGCGAGCCGACAGTGTTTCCTGATCGTTCATGCGGATCGAGGTTGAACGGTCATTAACGACAGGCTGGAAACCCTGAAACCTAAGTTTAAGTGAAACTAATTGCCGTGGGTTATTAATATTCATGGTGCGGTCGCATCGGTGGATACGCCTGCATGGTGCGCGATGCCAAATGCTTTCTTTCGGCCATTATTTATAGCGGTAGAGAAGCAGGTGTCGGGAACGCTCGATTAACGCTCTATCGTTCGTACGGATTGTTTATAAGCCGGTAAGACTGGTTGTCTAATCGGCCACGCTTGTGAAATCGTTAGCGGCGGGACCTGGTCGAGAACCAGAACTTGTTGACAAATCGCACGGTCCGTTCGTCAGTCAGTACGCCGCGGAGGTGATTTCGACTTTCTGAAAAAGAAGGCTCTGAGGAATAAGGGGTGTTCAGAGAAATTTAATAAATTGTGGAACACACCCTAGTTATTGCAGATTTTCATTGAAAAGCCGTCAATTGCATTTAATACGTTACATAAGAAGTGGGGGAATTAGGGGCCGATTTTTCGCACTGCAGAGGAATTGATTAAAGTTTCCTAAGCATTGAATATGAAAATCTCATCTGTACGGAGTAGGAGTAATAGAAATATTGATAGATAGATGGCTGAGAGATCGATAGTCTCTGGCGAGGTCGAAATTAAGAACACGAGCACACCAGGAATGAACTTAACCGCTGGAACGATCGAACGGATAAAAATAGCCCTCCGCCGTGCTGAAAATATAAATTTCTCGAAAGTGTAATAGTTTCGAAGGGACCGAGCTGCGTCGGTATAAAATTAGCGGACGTTGATTCTGATGGTGATTCACTAATATTTAGAGGGTCTAGAATACTAACGAGGCTGTTCCTCAAATATATTAATAAGGCATACTGTAAGCAGCTACAGACTCTGTCAAAATAATAGGCCAGTCGAATGAAATATCGATGGGCAGATTAAGAATATTCTTAAACCTAGCGACTGACTTAAAGTTGGCACGCAAAGTTGTTTTAACAATAACTTTAACTTTCTATGACAGTGTGTTTCCACTAAATATGAATGAAACGCTGCTATTAACCAATGCAAACGTAGCCCGGTATCAATAATCCTCGCACTATACCAAAGACACGACTTCACTCTACTCACGAAGAAACGTCAGGACGAACAGCAAAGTTACTCGAAACAGGAAAGTAACTCAAGCAACAGAGGCAAGTGAAACTGGGACACAAACATTGCATCCGTGCGAATTCCTAAAATCAATGACTGGAAGCATTGATCTTGAAAGCAACGACTTTTCCCCAAATTTTCGTGCCTGTTTCGCCGCGGTCCCCTCAGATAACACACGCCGCAAGCCGCTGCCAGCTTCCGATCGACCTACTTTCCTTTCGTCAATGCTCGACCTAGGCTCACTGAGTAATTCTCCCGGCCATGGTAGTCGGCCCAAGTGGGTTCACGCTGAGACAATGCCGACGAACATCGAATTCGACGCCTTTCTCTCGATCGACAGCAGACACGGGCTGCTCAAAAGCGCGCTGCTCAAACGCGACTAATGGCAAGATTAAACGCTTCCCGGGGCGAACAATAACGACGGTTATCTGGCTGCACGATCGGGACATCGATCTTAATTCGGCATTGTTACGAAACGTCGTTCAACAACAACTGACACACACGCGACAGATTCCAGGCTGAAACGTTGGCTCGTCGTAGCTAGGAGCGGGTAACGAGGGGCCGTTTCCTCTCCGGACTTTGGTGAGACGCGACGCAATTAAAGCCGATCGAACCACTGTCGGTAATTAATTGATAGCGGGTTGCATAAAGTGAAAGCAAAATCCTGGATAAAAAGCTGCATTCGTATCTTTGGCGGGCGTGGAAGGAGCCGGGCTGCAAGTCGGGCGGATTATCGTGACAACCAGCTAAGAGGTTGCAAATTAAAAGTTGCTCGGTTCAATCCTTCCAAGAATTGATTGGTCAACAAAGCATGGGAATTTTTGTGGTCGAAATAATTGAATTCGATAATACTTTTACTACTTTTATGCCTGATGAGAAAATGAATTAGCTGTTCTAGTGTTTGTGAATGAAGATTTCTGCTGCCACTCGCTGTACTCTTTCAAGCACTCAGTGAGGAAAGCGGTTACCAATTCCTGTTAACTTCTGCTTACTTTCATTGTATTTTATTCTTTCTTGCTTATTTATTCTTTTTTCCATTATTTTCTTCATTTTTGTGTTTCTGCTTTTATGTATTAGTCCTCTACTGATTTTCTGTATTCTTTATGTATCAAAAAGTTTTCCCATGTATACAAATAAATAAATAAAAGATATGAAGTTTTTTGGAGGGGCACCTAATACTTCGAAAATTCTAGAAAATCTAGGAACAATATGTTGACAGGGCGATATTTGTACTAAATACCAACCCTTCATCTATAATCTATAATATCTGCAATATTCTACCAAAACATCCAGAAACATGATTCCCTAATTATTTCCAGCAGCACGCCGTCGCCGTACGATGAGAATCGAATTTATGCGAGAAAGCACGTTTAAACGTACACCGTCTCGACTATTCAGTTGCGAAAGGAAACGGAGCAGTGTTCTCGTTCAACAGTGAAACGTGTCTAAACGCAAACACTTTATTGGATTCATAATACGAACGAAGTAGCGCGCTCCACGTTCCAAATATTCATTTACGCCCGATATCGGAATGCAAGGTCTAATACCTTCGTATTCAATATTTATTCAACCGTACTCCTGCAAACCGTATGTATCTATAGGTGATCACTGTCGCCGTGTGCCATGGAAAACCTTTGAACTTTACTAAGACGTTTGTTCGAAATGCGCTCAATCGAGGATGCTAACGACTATGCGAAATTGAATTTTCCGCCTACACAGCTGAACAGAGGCGCATGTTGCCCGACCATACACCGAACTTAAATTATCACAGCAGAATAACGAAACTTCGCCTAATACCCACGTTATACTTATATTACATCATTCGCCCAGGCCTAGGCTCAACTCGTGGAGAATTTTCGCCTTCTCTTTGAGATTCCATCAGAGCGAAATCTCGCCCTACTTTCTCAAGAATTATTGCAGCTTTTGGAATTCTGCCACATCAGTTCCCGACCCTCAAAGGCACAAAATTCGATCTTCACTCGTACACGGTAGTGGTCGAAGGAATAATTGACACTTGAAACTATAAAGTGACATAAGCATCCGGGTTTTCGCTATTCGAGGTGATTTTGGTGGCAGCCAAATTTGCAGATGTTACTTAGGTTCATCGGAATTGGACGTTGGGACAGAAAGCTGCTCGGGAAAACTTAATAAACGTTCCGACCGCGTAACAGGAAGCGGACGAGAGATAACCGATGAATAATTAGAACGAAACGCAAGTGAAGCGCGGATGGGAATTAGCGACGGATGAATTTTGTAAACTCCAGCGCTCCGTCTGTCAATAAAGTCTGGCTCTTTGACTCCGTGTCGCGGCGCGGTAAATATTTTATAAACCGCGAGAGCCAGCCCCCTCGATCGTGACCATCAAATATATTTAACCCCGATCTTCCTTCTAACGAGAGATACACACGGCGGGGATTTATACTGACGCGAAATCGGGAAATCATTTCTCACTGGAGGCGTTTCTTTTCTGTCAAGGTCTTTGGCGGAAGGCTTGACAAATTTCGTTTTAACTGGATTTAATCTATGACACTTTTCTTCCATATCATGTGTTACTTCTATACTTAAACTTTGTCATTTTTCTTTGAATAAGGAGAACAAATTAACAGTAGATTCATTACGTATTCAGGTCGCTGTTCCGTTCATGTAATACACATTAAGGAATAACGTCCGTGACATTGATAACGTGCGTGATTTATGTCTAACCAAAAATTCCGGGTTGGGCGTGCTCCCTAGTGAGTATTATTAGGCCAGGCTAGTCCACTGCTAAAATTAAAGAAGGCTTCTTAATTATTATATCGATTATCAGTCTATAAATATACCCTCGTTAAATCTGTGACCACGCGCGTGTCTTGGAATAAGTATTAATCATGACACGTTTTTTAATTATTCTCTATATTGAGAAAGATAAATTCAAAATAATCAGAAATTTTTCAGAAGTATCAAGACCAAGGAAATATTCGATAGAATCATGAAAATAAATGTAGATTCATTAGTTTTACTATCAAATGTTTCAACTGCTTCTGCAACTTCGGCAGCACAGATACTGAGAATCAATGGGAAAGTAGCATACAAACAAATGCATGCTTTGAAAAGCAGTGAATTTGTTTTTAGAATTTTAACGAAAATATTTAACATTCCATAACATTACTAAGGACACAATTTTATGAAGAAAATCTTTTGAAGGTAGATATACACTGTTCAAACTTATAAACGTTCGAAATTACATTTTCCCTGTGCTTTCATTATAAACATCTTCGACGATGGCGCAGAAGACGACATAGAAGTTTCTGCCACGTATAAAACTTGTATAAAACTAATAAGGATTCCCTCAAGAAATAGTACATCATTCAAGTAAACTTTCAACGCAGTACCAGCCCTGAGAGCACCATCGGACAGAAGTTCTTAAATTAGAAAACGAAGATTCAATGTTCTCAACTTTTAACTAGCCTGCAGACGCTTGTCCTCCAGAACCCAGTAATCAATAATCAATAAATCGACGTTTGGAAAAGCAAGCCAGAACTGGTTGATGAGAAAATGGCAGCGTGATGTTGAATACTGGTCGCCAAGCATCGAACATTTACAGAAAACATCCGTCACAGATGTACAAAACATCTCAGCGGGAAACAACCATCGAACGATTCCACAGATAAATCAAGTGTTACTCGACAATCATAACGAAACAGCATGGACACCGCGTAAATATCCCGGAGCGTCGTTGACGAAATTGGCGCGCGAAACCAGCCACGAAATCTCCACTCGCATTTCCACCAAACTTGAAACCCTCTCCGGGGAACTTCAAAAATCTTCCATACCATCACAGAAGCCTCAAATACAATCAATCATCACCCAACATAAAAGAGGAGTACTCAGTGCTCCAGCAGAGTCACTTGTTCGGGGTAGACGATAGATCTCGAAACTAGAATTTCCAATCGAAAGAAGTGTCCGAGTCGAAACTGTACTCGGTACCGCTGCCATACTCTTCGTCGATCTCGATTTTAGTTCGGTAACGAGCATCGATCTGAGTGTGATCGATACCTAAAATGAGAGGAGCCGCGTAGAAGAGGTCTGCTCCGTCCGACGTGGAATTATCGCGCACACGAACGACGGATCTCGACGAAAAAGGGAAGCTCGAGGACCCCTCGAGGAACGATAGACGCGCGCGTCGCGAGTCGCGTGGACGCCGCTTGGTGTACTGCGGCCAGCGCCGCGGTGCTCGTGATAGCGACGACTGGCACCGTGCTCCATTGGCCGACGGGACGAAAGCCACCGTCGCCACCGCCGTCACCGCCGCAGCGCAAGCGTCTCCCCGACATTTTTTCCCTCGCGAACCGATCAAATCACCTGCTGCTCGATACGCGCGCCGACGCATCTTCGAGGATCCATGGATCCAAGTGGAACGATCCCTCGCGTGTCAGCCGCTCGCAGCGGCCGTTTCGACGATGGACGAGGGGGTTTCGATCATCGTCGCTCGCGGCTAGAGGCTGCTGATACCGGCAAAGGTTTCAGCGTCATCCAAGTCTGATGAGGAGGCAAGGTGAATCGAGAACGTGGTGGTGCAATTTTCTGGTCTCAAGTAGGTAACTCGGTATTGTGGGTGACTAGCGAAAATGGAGATAAGAACGAGCTTGGCGGAGTCATCGAAGGGTGTTGGGGATGGAAGGTGAACGAATTATAGAAAAGGTGTTCCGAAGAGTGGGGGTAATGTAGTATTCTAGGTGAGCAGGAAAATCAGGATGAATTTGGAGGAAAGATTTTAGATCATCGAAGCCTGATAGATGAGTTTCCTGATATTTAGATAGGAGATAGGTATCGATAAACATGGAGCTTCTGATTGGAAGTGGGCTTTGTAGTATCGTCAAAGGGTGTAAAGGTAAAAAAATTAACGGAAAAGGTGGCGAGCTCTCCCACGTTCAATGTAGCGTAGTATGAAACGAGCTACTCTTTTGTTTGGTAATTTGAATGCTTGTGTTCGATGAAGGATACACGGCAAACAGCGCGGATCGAAGTAAAGTTTTCCCTTTGGTATAGGCAATCTCTTCAATAACGTTCGAGTGTGTCCAGGATGAAAATTAAATAAGAACGAAAAAGAGAGTTTCTTGTCACTTTTAATACAGTATAGAGGGTGGCCAAATTATTATAGGTACTCAAAACATTTTCGTCAAAATCTGTGAAAGTCGTGACTGTAATTAAAGTAACAATGCATGAATGTTATTGTTTTTTCATTTATTGATTAGCTACAACATCTGGCAACATTGTGAGTAATTTTTCAACATACAAATCTCATTTGTTTTTAAAAGGCCGGAGATAAAATTCTTACAAATAAGACAGAAATAATAGAGAATATCATCAGAGTATGGCAGAATATTCCAAAAACTGCAGGAAGTAGCCACAAAATGCATTGAAAACATGCCACGCCGAATCCAAGCCGTCATAAACATAAAAGCTGAAGGTCGAGTGACCAAATATTGAATAATTGTATTTCTCGTACAATATAGTCTTAAACCTATATACCTAAATGTATTTAATTTGCATTCTTAAATACATATACTAGTATTAAAAATAATATTATACCATTAAAAAAGAGACATCTATTTTATTCCATCAATAAACTTACAAAATCTCAAACCGTTTTGTTTGAGTATAATAATTTGGCCACCCACTATAGTATGATACAGAATATTCTGTTACTAGGTAACCTGGATAATAAAATTGAAATAGGACATATATAGATGCCAGAGAAATTTCGATCACCGCGGATCTAAACGACGTTTTCTGCTTACGTACATAAAGTTTTTAGTATCATTAAAGTCTGTCAGGGATGAAAAATGAATAAAGAGCGTGAAAGAATTTTCCGATATTAAAGCCGACGTAGCGTGAATCAGGATCTTTTTTGGTTGGTAGGTGGATGGTTGTTTTTTCGTCGTCACGCAAGCATAGTATGCAAGAAAACAAAGGGGCGAATATTTTGGAATATACGTATATTTAAAAAGAAAAACAGTGTGTCTTTTTAAGGGAAATGGAATTTGTGAAAGGGATTTGTGAAAGATCATTTTATTCTGAAAAGCAAGTAAAGAAAGAAGTGAAACGAAAGAAATAATTGGAAGTCTAAGTCAGCACAAAGTGAAATAAATTACTTTCTTAATGCAAAGAAATCTACGAGTTCTGTCTTCGTTCCTTGACATCTACATTTCTCAATGTACGAGTCTCGACAGACATAAAAATGACAATTTCTTTCTTCCTAAAGACTTAATAAAAATAATGACGGACCTAGAACACTGTATCGCAATGCAACTTTACCCTATGCATGAATTAATGCATTAGTCTGACAAATGTATGAACCGCGCATTGATTAATGACCTACGAATGCGGCAACTGAATTCATTAGCGTGCAAGTACACGTTGTATGCCGATTTCAGATCGTACTAACAGAGGTTCGTTAAAGTAAACTTGAACCACTCTACGATTCGATTACTGTATACGATAATCTTTGAAGCTTCCAACCATATTCGGGATTAAAGTCCTATAAAACAGATATACAATATTTTCAATCACTTTTCACACAGGATAAGCGTGTCGGAATCAACACATCTTTTGGATCCATTGCATTAATCGAATGTGACAATATTTCGAAATAAAGTATCTCTCTTCCGTTCTCTTGTATATCAAGGTAAGATATGTGTCTGATGTATTAGAAAAAGAAAGCGTGCACATGAAATATGGTGTATTTCTCGCGCGAAAGGCTCGTGACGATGACAAATGTATTAGACACGCGTTACTTTATAAGATATTAGAATTAGAATAAGAATGATACGGAATTTCATCAGAAATATTTATTTCAAAATCGATTCGATACGGAAATCATAAAACATCCGATGCCGCTGTGCGTTTAAACTTCGTGCAGCTGCACTTTACAGCATCGATTTTTAATTATCGTATCGAAGGGCTGAGAGCTTCCTCGATACATAATTCCGTTTGCAACGCGAAAGCGATACTTCACTAATACGTAAATTGTATACTTCGCCAAGCTGCAGTGCAAGGTAGAATTTTCTTTTTAAAAACAGCTCCACCTCGCATTTGAAGAATAAATGAATTAAATTTAATTTTTTTAATTAAACTTCGGGGATGGAGAAAACATACACTGAACACATATACTGCTTTTTTGCAGATCACCTGCTAATATATAATCCTTTTCTGAACGATACATATTTCTCTACGAATATGACGAAAATTGAAAGTGCTAGTAATCTTCCGCTTGAAATAATCGATTGAAAAATCTGAACGTATTTGCAACTTAAATAAGTTGAGCAAGAAAAGCATAAGTGAATTTAAGAAAATGGAGCACGTTCAGCCATCGAATTGATTCATATTCCAGATTACACAAGGGAATTGAAGAGTGCTGGTAGAAAAACACTGTAAGAGCCTAAATTAAAAAAAAAATTTCATCTGAAAATGTTCTACTTGCCAATTGCAATACTATATTATAGAATTTAATTTTTGGCACTTACACTGTTTTCTACAAGGACTCTTCTTTTGAGGCATTGAGACCAAAACGGACTAACCCATATTTTTTGCGATATTGAGTTAGTAGCAATAATGTATTCCAATAGGCTGTAGTAATCATATAAAACAGGAAAAATTAATTTTTTTTCAATATGGGTTAGGCCGTTTTTGCTCTCAGTGCGTCAATTTATCTCGCAGCTGAATGTGGCCACATATTTCTCAGGATGAATATAATTCACCGTCATTTCGAAGCACTAACCACGGGAAAACTGTTAAAAAATCCCCCTTAATATGTTACCCCGAGCAGGATACATATTTCCATGCTGCATCCTACCCTATAAAAAGCTCGGTAAATCACGATACCGAATTTGCATAATTGTAGACCTCGTATTCAAATTCGCCTGCAACGTTCGCGTTTCTAGCACGTGCGTCTGAATCCATAACACCCGGGTGACACACATTCTTCGCGCGGAAGTGCGCGGATACCTCGTTCGATCCCATCATCCTCGGATGGAAAGGAATAATCTTGACATTAATCCATAGCAGCGCGCTTCGTCGCGTGCACGAACTTACCGTCCCCCAAGTCAAGATCGATACCCGCCATATTTCCGAAACAATGCCTCCGACCTTTCCGATAATGACGTCAGCGTAGAATCACTTTCTGATATAAGGTTAAATAGAGTAGTCCACGTGCAAGTCCAATTTCTGGATCATCGATCTCTGCCCTATTCTTTGCCAGCCTTTTATTCCGCGAACACCCTAATTGCTGAAAGGCCTACTTCGCGGATAAGAAGTTTGAGGACCATGGAAGAAAGCATCACTCCGACGGCGAACAATGACACATCCACCAGCTAATACCACTTCAACATCAGTTTCTGCCGTGATTAAACGGAGTAGCACCGAAAACACTGGCTTTCCGTACAGCTCAGAGAACCTCGTGAAAGCAGAGATCTTCCAAGTAGCCAAGCACACTGCAACCCTGCTGCGTCACTTAATTCGCAGAAAGGGGTCTGAAGGGCCAAGAAAACCCCTTTCGTTGGACAAATAATCATCTTATTCATTACTTCGACTTGCATTCCCTGCATCTTCCTGAGAAAAGGCACAGATACCAAGGCGGACGTCTGACTCTAGCTTATTTTAGATTCAGGGCAACGAAGTGCAGCTACGAACAGGCCCAACCGCGGTCTGTCTGATCGAAGATTAAAGCACAGGTGGAGAGAGCGTCTACAGGTGGTGCGCGTCTTCGTTTCTACTACATTCTGCGATGTCCTTTCGTCGGTTTAGCGTTTCCGGCAGCTTTCTATTCAGAGGGCGGTGATCAAAGAATTGCGAGCGGGCGCCTCGAAATACGCTGGCCGCGTGAGCGAAACCAGGCTCGTATCGTGCAACGAAGCGAGGCTCGCCCGCGCGGAAACAACGCTGGGAATCGATCGCGAAAGTTTAATTAATTATCGATGTGTTCGCGAGCCGGCGCTAATTGCTTTCTCGAGGCGCGACTCGGTGCCTCGGCGTGATTAAAGCTTCCGGCGCGAGGCGTGCTGACCCAGGGCTAAAATTAAGAATTAACCCACGCGAGCGGTTTCGCGGACGTGCAGGCCACTTTCGTTCGCGCCGGGGGCGACAAATTGCTCCTGCTTCGATCGAAATAAATCACCCCGCCGTCAGAGTGGAAGCTTGACGGGAATTGAACAAGGAGAGACCGGGCAAGACGGGTCCCGAGGTGCAGGGCATCGGTAATATTTCAGTGGCCATGGTTTAGGAGAGTGCTTTTCGAACCAGCCGGTGACTGGGAACGAACAAGTTTGCATTTAAGCTTTTTCAATGGCCCGCCTAAGAGATGTTGTGGATTATTAATTTCAAAGGGTACCTATGCGATGGTTTGAGACTCTGAAGTATTTGGAGAGGAATTTTAATGCAGCATTCGACTGAGGCACTGAGTGAATTGAAGGTACCTCGATTTGATTATAAATTTATGTAGAATCCAAAACCTATCAAAGCGAATAGAAGAGGATAGCGTGTTTCGCTATAATCCTCAGTCGTATTTGCACGTCGAATTATTCTGAGTTTGAACGAACACTTTGCAAAGCATATCCGCGCGTGCGTAGAAATCAGGAGGAAGGAAACAGCAAATTTCACGCTGAATTGTCAAACTTGAATGACACTCTCTTGTGCACAATGTTAGGAGTGAGAAAATAACTCGAGAGAGACGTCTTAAGCACTGACTTCAATCGATCGCTTTGATAGCAGAGATCAGTGAATAAGAGCCATTGCAGATGGCCGTTAAAAGTTTGACTGACTCGGAAATAGTAGCGCTTAACTGCACAGCTGTTACCGATTTCTAACTTTCCTACGAAGCAATGAAGCAATACATACTGTGTTCGTAGAAAACGCACCTGATAGTTGTCGTTCCGACTGCGAGCGTGGCTGCTGCAAATTCTGCAAGCAAAGGAAAAAATTCAATTAATTAGAATTTCGAAAAATATTAACCGATTCTACAATATGCAGAACTCCTCAGTTTCGATTTACTTTTCACTGAGAAGTATCCCCTCACTGGTTACCCTTCTTCATTATTTACACCTAAGTTCATTAAACTTCTCTGGACTTGGTTTCTTACAAAATTCTCAGAACAAAAATTGCAACATAAAATCACAAAGTTATGTGGCTCAAAGCCTACAAACGCACAAGCGGTACCAACGCGTCAACAATAAAACCATTGATTTCGCCATCGTTCCATCACGTTATCATCGACTCAACGGCAATACAAATGGTCCTGAGCGTCCCAGTTCGCACCAGCGATGCCTTTATCTAAGCATAAACCGCGACAGAAGATTTATGGATTCGTTCCCTCGGCACCATAACGTCACATGCCTCTCAACGTCCGCCACCAGCGGAATAAAGGAGCGCCGTTCCCGCCCCACGGCAACCCCGATGCAACCCGAATATTCCAATCATCCCCAGCGAAATTAAAATTCAATCAATCTGCCGGTCACGGATTAACGTCGCGCCAAACGTTCCGACGGGATTTAACCGGCGATCGCGACAAAACACCCCCGCGGCCCGTTATTAATTAAATCGCCCCGCCTGGTTATCGTCCAGCAGATTTACCGGCACAAAATTACCGGCCTGATGGCCGATGATTGCGCGTCTCAAATTGCATTCGAATCATTTTGCTCGTTAATTGGCCGCGGTACGCGCGACGATGTCCAAATTGCCGTGGGCGGATATTATTATCATATTCACCAGCCACGGAGCGGGTTGAAAACCGCGCGTCGCTCTTGCGGAGGCGTGTATTTAGAAAAACCACGGGGTTATCCTTCGGCAACGGGGAAACGAGGGAACGGACCATGACCCACATGCGATATCGAGCCAGTCGCAACATCGAAGAAACAAATATCATACATCATTACCTATACCTTGCCCGCCATGCTGGCACAAAACACGGTCACCCATCGATTAAACATCGCGCGAATATAATTTTATAAAAAGGACAACGCGTGGGAGGGCGACATTTTCCACCAGGGAAATTAGTTCGCGATATTAATAAGTTTCCGAAAGTCGAAACGAAATTTCTCGTCAGGATAATGAGGGGCGTGCACGAAATTTTGAGCCACCGGTTTTTAAAATCTGAGGAGTGGAACCAACTAGAGTGACAGTAGACAGTAGAAATTTCAGGATTTTAGTCATTACTTTCAATTATCTGACTCTTTGGGTCACTTCTGTGGGAAACACTGACAGGGTCGTCATCGTAAAATATGAAAGTATTCTATAGTTAAATTTTAATGGTCAATGCCAAACTAAACATGAGTAAAATATAGGTTGGAAAGGAAGGTAGTATCATTCCTGCGAGGCAAGCTGCGAAAAGTGAATTTTTCTTGCAAATATCCGTGAATCATCCGTGACACGCGAAAATAATTTACTGGGCGCGACATTACGTCCCGTTCCCATAATTTAAACACCGCGATGTTTAAAAAAGGTAGTATCAAGAAGTCGACAGAATGAGTCAAAACTGACGAAACTAATTGTCCTTCGCCGCAAAATACAGAGCAGTAAAATAGGCGTTTAATCGTACGAGGGTTGTAAACGTCAGCCTGTAGCCGTTGGAAATGTCGGTGTATTTACAAAAAAACGGACACGAAGTTGCAAATATTTTTCTCGAACAATGCCCAATAGACGGCGCCTCCCTTCTTTTACGAGCTGCATAACTTCAAAGAGGATTCTGATGAAACAGTCCAAGAAAACTTTATTTGCTCTTCCAAGATTTCGTTAACCTTCCTTCTTTTTTCCAACGAATCACAAGCCTTCGTGTCAAGGTACAGCGCGAAAATCTGCTCGTCGATGTTAAAACTCTGCTTTCCGACTTCAATCTCGAACGGTATCGTAAAACCGTTGATCGGTTCCCCTCGATAAATATTTTTCTTTTTATCCGCCAGCTGACCATAAGATGATCGTATGAAAACTCATTAAACCGTGGAAAGAACGCATCCTTGATCTAATTGCGTGCACTTGCATGCAAACATTTGCACACATTTGCTCGTACTAGGAGCTGATTAACTGCAAACGGAATATCTGATAAAACATGATTCCGCGGAGCTGCAGATTCAAACTAATTAACTTGATTACCCTAATCGAACAGAATAGCATAATCAATTGCACTAAATTCGCATCCCCTTGGCAAGCTACATTCAATCGACTAGAACAATAAAAGCAAACCTTCAATCCTAAGAAACTCCAATCGTGATTCACACGTTTCATTGCTGTTCGCGATAAGTTTCGTCGCAGAATCTCAGGTGACATAATCGACATTATAGGAAAGTAGGGCGGGAACTGGAGAAAAGTGGTTTATCGAGTGGTTTCTGGCAGGGGTCGAACGGTGAATGCGAATTATCAATGAAGTGTCGGATACATGAGGTGGCAGTTTGCGCACGAGTGAGCATCATTGCCTCGGCAAACATATGTTTTCACGATGCACACGTACAGGGGATCGGTGTGTCGGTGTTCGCGAGTGATCAAAGCTAATGGGGCACCGAGCCATGTCGACGTATTAATCGGTTGGCATCCCTCATACCTCTAATAGCCATCGTGTGTGGGTTGTGCGCGCAAAAGGGCCTTAGGTGGAGGGGAACTTCCGCCGAGGAGCGAAAAAATCATTGCACCTCGACTTGTAGCTTCGAGGTCTAAACTACAGGCCTGTATGTAACTAGGCCTTTAATAGGCACGACGTTGCTTTTGACTTCGATTTGCAGACGTACGTTGCTCTATCTCAACCAACCACATTGTAATTATCAGATTGCTGCATATGAAAATGCCATTTCGCGTAGGGAAGTTCGACTGAAAATATTTTTAGCTTTTTAACCATTTTATTTATTTTACTTTTCTTTCGTTATTGTATTCCCGCCGTAAAGAAAGGAACTTTTACGCTATCCCCAAACGGCAATTTGAAAGCATTTGAAAAGTGTGATTGCATTTGAAAGAGTGATTGGCGAAGAAAGTAAACGAAAGAAGAAGGTATCCTTTATCCTTGCTCATAAAATTGAGACGTAATCCTCTACACGACATGAAAATTTCTCAATGGTAATACGCAGCAAGCATTAAACATAAGTCACTGCATCGTCACGTGCAATTAAACGAAACCGACTACCCGCATATTTCAGAATCGCATTCGAGATTCTAGATTTATTGAAAGCTGCGCAGCCAAGTGGGCCTATAAATAACACCGTTGTTCGAAGCATCAAAAAATACTGCACCGACTAAATTATCAATTTTTAACTATCTTGCGCACCGATTAATGACAACCACTCCGCGGGATGATTATAAAAGACGTTCACGATTTATGGACACTAAACGCAGCTAGACTACAAGCAGATCGATAAATTGCGAGTAAATAACATTGCCTGTACTGGAAACTATGTGCGCTGCTGCTACTTTTGATACCCGGGAATGAAAATATTCGAAGCAAACAGAATGCTGCGCACACAGACCCCGCTGTTTTGATTTATTTCCTTACTCGTACGAACGTTCGTTCTGCCAACGTACGCGAGCGTGTTTAAAACGTGCGGTTGTTCGCAGAAATGGAATCAGTGACGAGCTAGAGCTTTTGCAAGATAATCTGTCACAGAGAAGAACGCTAAAAATGGTACTTTTCTATGCCTGGCAAGTGTACGAGGAACATTAATTGCCTGGCGCGTTTAGTTATCTCGCAAAAGGAATTTCCCTCGCTCTGGGAAGGTAGCGAAGAACGAAAAGGCGAAAAGATTTAGTGACGTGGGCGACCGCGGCGACGTAACGCGAGGTCTCAAAAGCTTCGCGTCTGTTTTTCCAAGTGCACCAAGTAAATTAATTTTAGCCTCGGCTGCAAGTAATTGTGCAACAACTGGAGGGTCTGTTAACGTATCAAAGAATTCCTACCGTTTCCCCTTTTCTCTGCCAAACGCGATTCTTGGCATTTTTTCGCTAGGTATCGATTAGAAAAGTTTTAAGCACTATAAGTATTAATCGTTAAACGAAGATTCTCCAAACTTCCAATAATTG
Organism: Andrena camellia; assembly: GCA_029448645.1. Taxonomy (NCBI): domain Eukaryota; kingdom Metazoa; phylum Arthropoda; class Insecta; order Hymenoptera; family Andrenidae; genus Andrena; species Andrena camellia. The sequence goes on along the minus strand of CM055679.1, from coordinate 12,110,119 downwards.
AAGATTGAGCGGATTTGTCTGAAATCGAATTTCCACGTCCCGTTCTGGAAGTTGAAATGTTATTTTATCCCGGTGGCTGGGGCAGCAAAAAGCCGCTCGAGGTAAACAGAATATTGGCTGCGCGCGGTTGTGCATCGACGCGAAGGGTCGTTTTTAGCATCAAAGCATCCAGGCTGACCTTGAACAATTTACGTAGACACGGGACATCCACCGACCACGGTGACGAGGGTGAGATCTACCAACCGGGTCGAGCTAAAATTCCCCCATAAATTACGTACGGTGTTACTCAATTGTTACGTGAACTCGTGAGTACTCTGAGCCTGCCGTCATTCAACACCGAACAATTTTCATGACGCGGTTGCGGGATCGCGCTGCGACACACGGGGCAGCTGATATCAAAGAAGACCTTTGGATAAATATAGAGGTTCCTCACGCTATTTGCCCATAGGACGTCAACGAACAGGAATTTATTGCATCCCTTGGGACACGGAGCGATACTTGGCTCCTTTCCTTCGCCTTGCTCGATGATACCTTGGCAAATCTGTTCCTTGAGGACAAGGCCACGGACTTACAGAGTCGAGGACTTGTACCAGAAGGGATTCTCAATGAACAGTAAGAAAAATGAAGCGTATTAAATTTAGACCACAAATCTTGTAGCACGTCATGTATTCTTAGTTAATATAGGTAGGGGAGGCCGAGGCTAATTGATACATTATATTGTTTTCAATTTTTTTCATTTTTATTTGAATTAATATACTTAATAACAAATACGCCTAAATATACTTTGAACCTTCCTCTTTAATATATAGAAAGCGAAAAATTGAGAAAATACATACAAAATGAATGAAAAAATTTAGACGAAGGAAAAATGTATCAATTTACCTCACTGCGGGACTAGTTGATACGTTATTCTGTTTTCATTTTTTTTTTGTATTTTTATTTCAATTAATTACTTAATAACAAATATGCCAAAATATAGTTTGGTCCTTCCTCTTTAATATATGGTAAGCGAAATTCTCTATATAATCGAAAACAGTTAAAAAACGATTGTTAAAGTCAAGGTACACAGACGTACGCTGGATCGTAATAAAAAATTGAACAACAAACTTTACATATCTCGCTCAAATGGAGCTACATATATACGGTGTCGAGATAATTCGTCTGTATCAACCTGCCCCTGTATGAACTAGCCTCGGTCTGCCCTACTGAGGGCTCTGCGAAAGGTGGAGTGGGAATTAAATTTGAATTTTTACGTGAGATCGTGGAGGAGGGATTCTAAACACATGATTTAATGGGGAAATAACTGTGAGCTGATCGACGACGACGAAGGGACTACGGAAACTATGACTAGTTAATTAACTGTAAAATAATTATTAACCTAGAGATAGTCTATGATTAGCAAGTACTTCGAACGAGTATCGATCCTTCTATTCGCTGAAGGATCTCCCCGTTTTCGAATAGAAACTGTAATTTCAAGTTCATTCAACCAAACTATTTCCACTCCTTTTCCTAATAAAAGCATCCTAATCGTAAACGGGATACACCCTAAATAAAAACGTCGAGTTGAAGAGCTACTTTTTCATCAATCGATATTATCTATAATTCATTCGAAAGATAAGTACACAAGATAATTGCGAGAGTAGGTGGAGATACCCGTGGTGAGCAGAATTAAGCTCGTCACACTGAAAAAATATCAACTGTACAATCACCACCACGCTGTATGTTACATTAAAGAAAATCCGATCGACTTGCGAGATATCAAGGCACGAGACGAGAGCCCCGCTGAGAAGGGAAATTTCAGATTTCTATCTGGCTAACAAAGTTTCAATTTTACGACAAACACCGATAACATTCGTCGTCCTCGATAGACTTTACCGTTTTTAATCCCTTTCGAAATTCACCAAAGAAACAAATTCTTTTTTTGTCAACCTACATGACTCCACCCAAAAAGAATATCCCTTGGCAAATAGGAAGGAGCGAACAAGCGGACAATAAACCGTGGCGGGCAGGGCAGAGGCTCGGAACGGGGTGCGAAGGAACGGCTCGTTTCATCGATTCAATTCACCGCGAATCGGTTAATTTGCAAGATATTCGACCTGCCGTACGTAGCAGGTGGAGAAATATACCTGTCACGAAGAGGAAATTAAGGTTCATCGTGACAACAAAGTGTCAATCTTACGACGGCCCTCGCCGCGAACGGCCCACACGGGCTCAACATGCCACGGTACAACCGAGTAAAATACAAATACCGTGTTCGCGATGGTCAATGCCACGCAAACGTACACGCTCCACGTGGGCAGAGACTAATGGTGGCCCATAACCGCGGATCACCGAACGGAGCAACAGTCCGAGGAACGTATCTCCGCTTGGTAATCTCGATGCCAAATGCCATACACGCTTTACTGCCACGTGATTAATGCTCCCTATTGAACAGCTAGGACGATACTCTTAAAGCTAAACCCCGAACTTCGTACTCCCTTCGAGGCATGCTCGGGCATGTTATCGATATTTAAAGAAATATCTCTCTGGGACCCGGTGCCGTTTCGTATGGGGCTGGACAGTTGTCAGTCTATCCGGGCCAGCACGATTATTTATCATTCATATCGCTCAACTGTTGATCGATCGCGAAGGGGAACGGAGCCACGGGCGTGCATTGTTCTAACTTTTTAGGGTGCTTCGAGTTAAAATGGCGCGGAGAGTTTGCAGACTTTCGCGATAATTCGCTGAACAATGTTGGTTAGTCGATGGCTGACCACGGAAATTCTGAATATTCTCAATACTAATTATTGGAGAAAGTACTAAATCGATTCGATACAGTTATTATACAACACGAAGGATCTGGGCAAACATTATCTTAGCTGAATCCTTACTTGGCTACTAAACTTCAGCATCTTGTGATAATTTGGTGTAAATAAAATTAAAATTTTAAAACTTGTCTTGTGGTACTAACGTACTTATATTTAAGAAAACTAACTTCTGCAAAGAATCTCCTCAAGAATACTGAAGAATTATATAGTATGTAGGTATCGTTTTGAATTCGAAGAAGGGAGACCATTTGAAGGCATCAAAGTCTTTCACAAATCTACCAGAGTCTTAAACATTTTACATCTTATGTGCCCATACTTTCATAGACAATGAACGAGAAGAATTGTTGGTAATTGTAAAATGGTACTCACAGGCACCTTCCCGTTCGCCTTCTCCGCGTCGTTGTTCTCCAACAAGGGGGCGCTGCTGCACTTTCCGCCCATCTCCACGGCCAGGGGTTCCGGTTTCAGCTGAAGACTCGCCGCGGAGGGGGATGATGGTGCACGCGGTGGCGTCTCCAACAGTTCACCCGAGCTTAACGAACTGCTGGCAGTGGTGGACAGGCCTATCGACGAGAGGATCAAGCAAATCAAGCACTCCGTTGCGATAAGGTGATCGGTGAAAACATTAAGTAACACGTTACTAATCAAAAAAGCCACATTTTCACACCGCCAAATTATTAAGGGTACTTTTTTTTATTAAAAAGACGTGCATACGACGACTGCAAGCGCAAGACTAATACCTGTCATGCACCCCTCGCGACTCGAGAAATTTTTAATAGATCCTCAATCATAAATAACGGGCTATGGACAATAAAATACTTATTAATGATTAATAATTACTATGGAACAGTGGAAAGAATCTATTTTACCAATAATGTACGAATCACATAGCAAGATTGTCTACCAACACATTCCAGGCTAAAAGTATCGTTTGTGCGGTATTGTTGCAAACTTATTAGACAGAAAACGTGTAGCCAATTTCCACGTAAGAGTAACGATCATTACGTACTGCTATTTGTATCTGGCGAGGTAATGGATTTTTATAATACCCTTATCTATTTCCGTCGACCAAAGGAGTAACGCTTATTCCCATCGAAACTTCTCTGCGATCAAAGCCGCGCGAGTCAGTTAATTGCTTCGCAAACGGGCGGGACAAAAGTGGTGTTTGACAGTGGGAAATATTGTCCTTTTAGGCGACGGAGCTTTCGAGCCATACAATTTGCATGTTGCCTCTTGAATGCGCGACTATGGAGCGTGTTTAGAGGCTCGATTAGCGCGTTCGTGGCATCGGTGCACGTTAATGAAACTTACACAACGGCAGATTGGTCGGTCTTGGGGGCTTGATCCTCGGCAGGGTGTCGTCGAGGCCGCTGCTGCTGTCCACCGCGTCCTGGGAATAGTGGTCATCGTTTTCTTTCGTCTGCGTGTGCACGCTCTCGCGTTTGATCCACACGTCTTGGGAATGCTTGTCGTTTCGCGAGCTCAACTTTGACGGCCGTCGCCGGATCCTCTCCCAGGTTTCCTTTCGATGGCACTTGGTGGACGACGGGGCTATAATAAGAAACAGAAAACATCGTTCGGTTATCGCCAATTACTGCACTATTAATCTTACCTCCGTTTTGGTTTTATTTACATTTTATTCACTTGTTGGTCACATTTTGGAATACTAGGTTTAGGGATACAATATTAGGGGATAGAGAATAGGGATAGTAGAATTCTACTAACAAGGGAAGTTCGGTTACCCGAACATTCCATTTTTTTTTTAAACTGTGCTGGTTTGTAGAGGACCTCAATAGAAGTAGCAGGCAATTTTTCGTTTGTGCTCATTTTCAGTTCTCCAGGGTGAAAACAACCATTAAAGGTTAGTGTGTGATTTCCTACTTTCCTGTATATCTTGAAAACTAAAGTAGATATAAAAAAATTATTACAATGAAAAATTAATAGCTTTTTATGACCTATAAAACTGTGTAATCAAATTATTTAAAATTTGTAATTTAAATAGTAAACTGTTCCTCACCACAATTATTTTTAAACAATTCGATTACAGAGTTTTATACATTAAATTCTCTTTATAACAATTTTTTAAATCTGCTATACTTTTCAATATATACTGGAAAATAGGAAATCACTCATTAACCTATAGGGGGTGTTTTCACCCTGAAGAACCAAAAATGGATACAAACGAAAAATTGTCTGATACTTTTATTGAGGTCCTCTACAAACCTGCGCAGTATAAAAAAAAAATCGGAATGTTCGGGTAACCGAACTTCACTTGTAAATTTGATATTAAAAACGATTATAGTACAATTATAAAATTATGTGATAAAAGTTCGGTACTTGCATTAAAGTCATGTTAATAATACTTTAAATAAACAATAGTGGCAACAGACGTTACAGAAATAAAAAAAATTCTTCTCGCTTTAAACTTCGGCTGTATTTTCTTTCCCTTTACTTCCGTTCACGAAGTACAAAACTAAGTGGAAACTCGAGCAGCCCCGTTCGAATTTCAATTTTCTCACGAAGTCTTCGGTGTAATACGCTCGGAGGAAGATTCGTAGCAATTTCTGAGAAAGAGGTAATATCGTTAGGAGCAATAATCGACTTACGCTTAGCTATCCGTCGATCTGTACTTCTTGGAGGACTGGCGGTGCCGATTCCACTTTCCAGCGGAGATGCTCTGTCGGTTGTATCCGGCGACAGGCTTCCGGAGGAAATCTCGTCCATGCTCTGAAGTAGATCCTGCGACGAGGACGAGGATCTATTGTCGTCGTCCACGGTGTCCTGGGGAGAGGCTGGGTCCAACGTGCTCTCGTCTTGCAACGACTGGGTATCCATTTGCGATTCCGCTGCGAACATCAATTTCAAGACCAGAGTAATGCATCTGGGTTCGACCATTTCATTAAAGCTTCACATTCTGCGATATTCCAGCGAGTTAAATTCGCTAGGGATTAGAAGCTGTATCAATTTAGAAAACCGCAATCGTTGAGGGATAAAAATAATTGTGCCGAGGACAGCAAGGTTTGTTGATAGCAATGTTTCTAACCAAGGATAACATATTGCTCGTGTGAATAAATGAATAGACAAAATGGTATCAATCATCATTAACCTGAGCTACTATTAGCCAAACAGCTAATTTATTCAGTTTATGTACGTACGTTTCGTAACGTTCGTGCAAGAGTAAGAAGAGAGTAAATTTATCTGACGAAATGAAAAATTGATGCAAATGCTCGCGGAATATACTCTCCACGATTAATCACATTACTCTTTGCGACGAATCATGGCGATATCTCGTAATGCCAATGTGTATGTATAGAAGTAGATCGTTCGGTTAACTTGGCTTTAAATTGAAGTGCAAGTCGGGGGAGAAGTTCGAATAATGATCGATTAGAAAAGGCGGGAGAAGTTTCGAGGATGCTCGCGAATAGAGATGAAAGTTACCTCGAGGAGATTCACAATCGCTGACCCACGTGAAGCTCGAACTTCTCGAAATAGCCGGCGAAGTTTGGGTGGCCATGTCGGAGCAAGTGAACGACTCCAACGGTGGACTGTTAGGGCAGCACGAGCCAGAACCACTTCGAATCTTCGACAACAAGGATTGAAGAGAAATTGGTAGCTGAAACCGTTTCATTTCATTAATCCAAGTAGAGATCCAAGCTGCCTAAATGTTCTATGTACGGACTGTTTCGAAAAGGTTGACTGGTATCTTACAAAATTTTGTCTGACTCTTCTAGGCACTAAACTTTATAAATAAAAAAGAAGAGATAGACAACGTGCAGCAACAGATCTTCGAAAAGCTAAAGAAAAATGAAGGCAACTCACCGAACCGGATCTGGAGCTCTGCTCGTCCATTATTTTCTTCACCTCGACGTTCTCCATACGATCAAACTTCCCGCTATCAGCGCTGCCAACGTACTCAACATTGTCGTCTTCTGGGAGATCGCAGCTGACGCCCACGTCGTTGCCCCTCGATCTCGAGAGCGAGAACTTTTTCAGGTCCACCGGGCTCAGCTGGCTGACGTCCTTATCAGACTCGGACAACCTCTTGGCCGATATGTCCGAGCGTAAAGTCAGAGGCGACACAGCTCTTTTCTTCGCGGAGAGCCCCTCCTTCGAACCTATCCCACGATTCTTCACCGACAGCGTCTCGTTCTCCATTTGAGGGAAGTCCTGGTCGGGCAACGAGGACACTCTGACGAGCACCACGTCCTCGGGATTCTCGTGAAACAGGGGCGCGTGCTTCTTCCAAAGCAGCTTCGAGAACGGCGACTTCTTCTCCTCGGTTGGCGTGACCGGTGCAGATTTCGGTCCATTGCCATCCGACGGTCTCGATCCAGCTGGAAGCTTATCCTCGTCTGCGTCGCAATCGGGATCCATTTGATCGTCGTTGCGCCGTATCCTGGCCAATCTTGGTGCCCTCCTGCGCTTCTGACTCATCAGATTCAACGGGAGGCTGGTCTTCCTGTGGCCGTCCGCGTGCTGCCTTGGCGGCAATTTCGCGTTCGATACATCGATCGTTTTGTCACCGTCGACGGGGATGCGTGCCGGGTCGATCTGAAAGGTCGCGACAGCCCTGTTGTCACTGGCAACGCTGTCTTCATTGGTCTTTGCGCTTACTTCTACGTGTATCTTTGGTTCGTCGTAACTGTAGTCGAGGTGGTTGGCTCGCGACCCGTCCCTCTCGCGGCCACGGTCCAGCTTCGAGGGTAGACTAGATGTGTTCCGATCGGCTTGATCCTCCGCGAGGGTCATCGGCGATGGCTCGCTGGGCTCGTCGTAGTCGGAGTTGAGGGCATCCCCGGGAGGATACCGTCCCCGTCTCGCGATCATGTCCTGCAGGCTCCCCGGTAGGCTGCCGCTCTTTTTGCGGCCGTTCTCCTGCGGAACGATCCGATCGTGGGGCTCGTCGTAGTCGGAGCTCAACAGGAAGCGATGGTCCGTCTCGTCCGCGAACAACTTTCCATTTCGTCGATCACGGTGGTGACTCTCCTTGTTCCTGCGAGACGACGATCGATCGGCACCCGTCTCGCACGAGCTTCCCGCGGAACTCTCGCTGTCCGATATGCCGAACTCGTTCAGCAGCTCCTTGTACCGCACGATCCCGACGCCTTCCTCGGCACCGCGACGATCCGGCTCCCGTCGCGATTTCTCTTTGGTCAGCTCGCTGATTTCGTTCGCGATGATCGTGTTGAACTCGGCCAGAATGCTGTTCGACCAATCGCCTATGTCCTCGGCGCAGCCTCTGCCGGTCGAGTTCTGTCGCCTGAAGACGCAGGGCTTCGACTGCTTCGCGGCGTACAGGTCGCTCGTGTGGCACGCAGGTTGGACCGTTGGATGTGTGGGATACTTGGGCGCTTCCTTGATGGCCAGAGGAGTGGATGGTGCCGATTCGATGATTTCACCGATCTCTTCCTGTTCAACAGAAAGCGAACGCGATGGTTAATCACGGAAGAAATCGTATCGACAGGGAGGCTACCATAACTGGAACGTTTCTCGAGTACAAATGCTCCCAATCACCTTGTCCAAATCGACAGCGATGAATAGGGCAGCCCCGTTCCCCAAAGGTTAACTAAATCTACCATAAACCGCGCTGTTATCCCTTGCGCAATACCCTGAATGAGTCAAAATCGCAGCCATTACACCGAGTACGGTATCGTGGAAGTAAAGCACCAGCTAGCAAGCTTGTCCGTCGGATTATCAGAAACGTGCTAAGAAAACTCGAACAAGTGTCTTACGAACGAACTGAACAGGTTTCTAAACGAGCGATCGAGGTTAATTGACCCTTGTCCACGCGGTAGATAACTCCATAAATTAGAAACATCACTTTCTATGGGCAATAGAATGAGGCACGATAAGTAATCGGGAAACAAGGCCGCTTGTTCCGATTTTTCGTCCCGCGGCGCGTTTACGGGCGAACGTTCAGAGCGGCAGGTTCGCGTCGGCGCTGTCAGCATCATAACCGCTTCATTATGGAGCGCTTTATAAATACGCTCCACCGATTTAACCAGACGCACGCGTACACGCCGGCTGGTTCCATTTCTCGCGCAAGGGTTTGCCGGTAATGGCTGTCGAAGGGATCCCCTCGCGAGCGAGGCGAGCTTCAAAGCTTCTCCCTTGCAGCGATGAATAATAGGTCACGGGAACTACGCCATCCACCGTTATTAGTTCTTCAACGTTTACGCTGGCAATTTCTGCTCGGGCCGTGATTTCGTTACACAACGCTTCGGCTCGACGCTCCGCGAGAACTGTACTGTTATTAAGCTTCAAACCCACCAGTCCTCGGGACGGTATTAATATTGCTTCTCGACGGTTCCGCGTAATCGAGCGACAAGAAACAAGCTTCCCTTCGAAGGGAACCGTAACGTCTACCTCGATTCCATTAGCCTTCGCGTTTGTACTTTGAATACACAGTAATATGTCTCAATAATATTGGATTCTGCTAATGCAGGAAAACGACGGAGAAGCTTTCCAATCGGGCTCCAGTCTTCAGTTTCAGTGGATGGTCCAAAGAGCGAAATTTCATAGGCATATGGTCACTTTTAAGATGGTGAGGCATGTTTTATGACAGTTAAGACTCTCCAATCTCTATTTCAAAAAGAGAGTTGAAAATAGTAATTATATTTTCCAATGCTGTGCAGCTTGCAGGTATAGAAAGTTCGCAGGAAAAGCACATGCGCACCGTGCGACATGGAATGTCTAATAAATCAGAGTCCAAGCTTTCGAACGATTAAAAATTCGAGGCTACCGAGTGAAACGCTTTGCGAGGAGCTGCACGGTAAAAAGGATCGCGGTAAAGAATTGAAAGGTATTCTTTGCGCGAGTTCATTAATCATTGAACCCCTTCTGCCTTCTCAGTGGAGTGTACAGAATCCGACGATTGTTACAAAGAGACGAGCGACGCGCGTCAATTCCACACGCCATTCTTTCCTCGTTGATCTCTCGCTCGCGTCCGCTCGTCGAGTTTATACCTTTTCCACGGTAACATTTTCATTTGCATGAGGCCGAGCCACCGCGTCTCCTCTGTCCTCCTCGAAAACCAGCGCCGCGCTCCGTCCGTCCAATTCGAATTTACATAAAACCACGAGAGAGCCCCCGATTCCACTGACTCACGTTTCATAGTTGATAGCGACGACTGAGAGATCGCATCACCTTCGACGCCCGGGCGATCTATCAACTCGCGGCGCCGCGCTCTATGGCGGGCGTAATGAAAAGGTTGATTAAACCTACTCGGCTAGGTCGAATTGTGATTCCATAGGTGAGATTACCGAGACGCTGATACGCGGCTCTATCATTAATCAAACGGCGAATATTATTCGTGCACGGGCTTCCTTTTAAAGAGAAGCTGCGCAACAGCCAGATATCAGGCTTAGAGGGGGACTGAAAAATTGATCTCGAGGAATTTAGAGGCTTTTCTGTTACTCTAATCTGGCGCCTTTCACTGGCAATCTTTCATCCCTTACTGAAACACATCTTTTCATCTTGATCGTTGCAATTATCTCGCTACGAAGAGTGATACGTTCTGGCAATTGGGGATGTTGCAGCGTCTCTATCCTTATAAGTTCCCCCGGCTACACGATGCACCATGTGGCGTCATGTTCCCGGTTGAAATTGTACTCCGAGCTGGTCTTAACTAACTGTAAATTCAATTTGCATGGGTTAAGCCTGCTGAACGTTAATACAGTTGGCCCGAGACCTGCGCGATGTCAATTGTAATTCCCGCTGCGGGGACTGACGGACGCGGCGCTTTTAACGGCAAGGCTTCAGGTGAAATGCGTTCTATTATTCTTCGTCTAAAGTATCGCTGTCACGCATTTATTGTTTTATACGCGAGAGGAGAGTGTAAGGTTCTACCTAACTTTTGAAATCCTCGTTACAATTGGAGCTGAATCACAAAGGGTTGAATTTGTATTTGATATAATCCACAATAAGGGATAGTCAAAGGTAGTCCTGAGCTACCAGCTGATTCTACAAACTCAGTCGCCCAACTTACCGTAAACTAAGCTTCCACCTAATTCAGCGTAACACGGATCTACCTCATTGTCACCCCAGTTCAGCGTTAATTCAGGCCCCGGCACGCACGATACAATAGAATATTCAACACCTCCGCCGAACTGTAGGTACCTACTTTCCAATGTGAGCCAGTTTCTTATACCTTATGAATCTCGACGTTATCTTTCGAGCAGATTTATTCCTAAAGGCGATGGTAGTCACGAGCACGAGTTAAACAGTTGCAATTTCTGTTACGCCATCGGGGGTACGCGTCGACGAGAATTAGCACCCAGGCGCAATTGTTTAAGCAGCAGAAAGACAGATACGTCGGTGCACAGATTAGTCACCGATAAGGATCCGATGGACAACCCCGAGATAGTTATATTCCGTTGTCCCACGTAAGTTAATCGCTATATACCTCGGGGCGCGCTATACAACACCCATGTCAGAACAATGGGAAGCTCGTACTCGATGATTAATCGCCGAGGCGGTTATAATAGTACCAACTGACAGCCAGCCGCGTAACTAGGATTTTATTTCTAGTGGATCGAATGCTGAACTTAGCCGTGATAAAAGCAGAGGTTTATAGCAATCAAAAGTAAATATACCACTCGAAATAGCTGGTATTTCATCGTGTTAAATTTCATCAAACAACCCTATCGCTGACAAGGAAAGATCCCAAAGCCGGAAATTCAAAAAATTCTGAGACTGTGAATATGTAGGGGATTTCCTCTTGCTTACAATGCGATTTTTGTTTACTGCTCAAATTCACTCTAAGCGGTTGAAATTGACTCCTTAAAATCCAGCTATTTTCCGATTTTGTGTTATAATTCGGGAACTGTAAGAACTGTAAGTTACCAAATGATAGTCCTAATTAAAAGAAGTAACTTTTGTCTTGAAACTTTTTTACTATCTCTTACAGATTGCGAGTTACAAAATAAAATTGGAAAATAGCCGAATTTTCAGGGGTTAATTTCTCCCCCTTAGAGTGAATTTGGGCAGCAAACAAAAATTGCGTTGTAATCAGAAGGAAATCCTCTGCATATTCAAAAAGTTTCAGATTTTTTTGAATTTTCGGGTTCCTTATCTTCCCTTGTGAGTAACTTAAAAGCTAGAATAAGCTGCGTAACTTCAACATCCCACGAATTACCCTTCCTTAGATCTCCTGATTGCTCATAAAAATTGATCGTCTAATTCGCTGTTGGACAATATAGGTACCTATTATACTGACCAAGCTTAATCAAGATCGTGTTACAGTTGCAAATCTGATTTAACCGGTAATCTCTGCCTGTCAATAGACATACCTACATTACCTACACGGTGTACTGAACGATATTGATACAGAATACGCGATATTGTAACAGTAAACGGAGCAGTGGTTTCCGAATACAGTTAGATAACTTCGAATTCGTTTGATTGTTCGAGGACATGCTCCTGTAATCATTTTGTTACCAGAGTTATCTCGGGCAGGAAGAAAGCAGTCGCTAAAAGCACGCGGGCCGAGCTTTCACATAAATATTGGCTTGATAAATGCGCCGTGCAAGGCGTTATGGATGGAGAATATTAGAATGGAATAGAGATCACGGTTGTAGGCGTGCATCTGGTGAAGATTAAATGCAATCCCAATCAAGACGATTCACCGACCACTTCCGCATAGGTCGACGGAAACATTGCGCTCGATTTACCGGCAGTCTTTCATTTTTAATTGTCTCTTGCAATCAAGCTTGAATTTTTTCTGAATCGTGTTTGGTTATTAAATCACGATTGCACGTGATTCATAACGTTCCTTGTTGTGTAAACGATAAAATTTTAAATACACCATTGTCCCGACTGCTATTAGCCACCACAGCTGGATCGTACATCAGTCCCTATTGGCGTACTCACGACTCCGGCGATTTTTCTTCCGAGTATATGTATTTCCGCCTTCGCCAGGGCACAAATAGAGATATCCAGGCATAGTGCCATTATAAGAAACGCCTACAAAGTCGTTGGTGTTACGAAACTGCAATATCTTAACATCTCTCGAAGGATATTGGCTCGCCTATGCCTTTTAACGTGAGCGTTATTTGACCCCCTCGCTGGGAATGCGTGTCAGATAATGACTCGAGTTTAAGAGATTGTAAGTTAATTTGAAAATGAAGAAACACGTGTTTGTTTGGACGCTGCGAGCGTCTTGCAATGAAAGTGTCTTCTCGAGAACAATTTCTGCGATCTCCGAACGATTAATGGGCATGCAATTTCTGTGCTGCTTTCGGGGACAGCTGGGTAATGGTAAAACTTCAAAGTCGAATGGTGTGGTAGAGAAAAAGTGATTCCTAAGTGTACTTGAGCCCAAAGTGATGAGGATGCTACTCAGTTGACCCTCGGAAGACCAGAAACTCGGTTAACAGATGACAGTAAGCAACAGTAAATCACTGTTCAGCGATTGCGTTCGACCATATGAGATATAGTGCAGAGAACACAAAAGAGTCGACCTTTTAATTGATGCTGAAGAGGAAACGGTACTCCGTGCAAGTAGGACGCAGGCCCTTTGATCTCATTGTGCCCCTTTGACCCTCGGTGCATTTCCACGATCTCGAGTGTTCAATACAAGAAGAGGGAAAAGTATTCTCCGGTGGAAAGCCAGCGGGTACTCCCGGGGTCCTCCGATCGGTGAAAGCAAAAGGGTGAACGGGCAAATGAATAGCCAGATGAAAGCTCCGAAACGTCTGTCGGCGATTCGCTAATGATTACATGGCACTGTCGTTCTGCGAATGAAGAAAAGGATTGGCTTGCCGGGCCAAATAATTATACAGCTTGAGATCAACGAGTCCGACTCCTTCTCGCCGATCCTTCACGGATACGAGAGCCATTGTCACGGTTTCTGATTGAAATTCAAAGATAGATCCCCTTCGATGGAATAGAATGTCGAGGTTGAGGGGTACGGTAGGATTCCTTGCATCGAAGCAAACAGTCACCAAAGCCCCAGAAGAGATTAACCAAAAGCTCATGCGACACTCCTTCAATGATCATCGATTACGTGTATTTAACATAGATCTTTTTATCCCAAAAAAAGTAAATACAGGTTCCACCAAAACATCAATGTAAATACCTGTCAAGAGTTTCCAAGAGAATACAGTAGGAGAAAGACCGTGGAATTCAGTGAAACTTCTTTGTGGCAAGATGCGACGCATCAGTCACAAGGCGATTCGAGTACAAACGAATTAATTAGAGATTTTACAACGGGGCAGACAAGACCGCGGTGACCTTTCGATGTAGATGCGTGATTTCACCGTGTGTCGTGCCGAATCGTCCTCCTTCGGCAGCGAGCGGCTGCAGCGGCACGCGGGGAAGAAAAATTAATAAAGAAATATCAGAGATACTCGTTAGAAGAAGAGGAAGAAGAAGACGACGACGTGGAATCCGGTCGTGAAGCGCTGTCGGTGCACGAGAAGCGCATCAAACTCACCAATATACAACGTCGACCGGTCCATTACCGTTTTTATTAATGTTCCCCGAGGACAGACAGCGCGGACGCTAATGATACTGATCGTTCTCCGCGTCATTAGATTCCCTTACTCGCGAAATTCTCCCAGGGGCCGTGTCAACCGGTGAGAAAGAAAGACCTCTGATTAGAGAAAATAGAATTTTTCAGCCAGGCGACACCTGCGAACCAGCGGCTGGCACAATTTATTTACTTTCTCGGCTTAATTTACCACCATCGTTAGCGTGTGCATCAAAAGCTCGCGTGGGAACGTTATGCTATCGTTAACCGGCCGATCCGAGCAGTAAATTCGTTAGGATTTATTAGAAGGAAGCATTTGATGCAGCGTTATTTTTATGGATAAGAGATTCAAAGTCCAGAGAAGATTCATTTGTAGTGCATTAGTGTTGTATTCGTGTGCTTTCTTTCACTTTGCTTGGGATCAGTGTATGGAGATTAGTGAGGCTTCGGTGTTTCTTGTTTCCTCTTTCACGTTTACTTCAACTCATATGCAACTGCAAATTTTGATGTTGCTGCAGCAATCTTGGACTGTATATTAATTCGACAAACCGCATGTTCTGGTAGTAAGACCATTGGAACTCGATGCGAATCACGCTGCCAGCACTTTCTGCAGAATTATTTCGTTACGTAGCATTTCCACTCGATCTCCATCAACTTTTTGCGGCGGAAAATATTTTCATTATACTTTCTCTAACAGATGGCGATCGATTCCCGTGCACTGCTAACGAACCGTACGTTTCAATCAAGAAATCCTTTTCCCCTTCACGGGCATACGAACGAGCTCGGTTATGCACGATCGTTTCTGGAAACTGGGACGTCATTCGGTCTCTAGGGACACGACGATCGTCGTCAACACACGTCGGACCGGACCGTGACCTGTAACGTGTAAATTTTTTTTTCCTCTTTCATGCCCGATGAAAGCAGCTTCTTCGTGGAGGCAGCGCTAACGCGTTGCTCAAGTCTCTGTGAAATTCGACGATCATTTCGATTTCGAGGACCTTTGACGTGGGCAGAATCACGTTTCGGATCGATGAAAGAACAATGCTCGGGACTCGACTGAATTCGATTGGCGAAGTTGAAGCCGACTTAAAGAGGAAAAGATCTATTCGTTGCGTTTTATAAAGTGAATTAATTTCTTATAATCAGTTTGGTAGTTAATTTCTCAATAAAAACTGATATAAAAAGTGTCACCATTTTCTTAAATCTTCCTCCACAAAATCTATACGTCCTAAACGTCAATGGTCTTCAAGAATCACAATCGACAATCGAAAAAGATAGGCGGCAAGCGAAGTTTGCTCGAAAGCCGAAAGATTCAAAGATCGGTGCGATATTTGCCAATAAATTACAATCGCTGCTTTCTGTGGCAATCAGTACTGGGACAGGCACAAAGTATGGCCCACAGTAAATGTGGAAACGAACCAAGGTCTCGACTAAAAGTTTCTCAACGCGAAGCTAGTTGAATTTGCAAGCCAGGCAAGAACCTCGTCTAAACCGTTGCGACACGCCAAACGCATTCCGAGGAGGAACACGCGTCAAAGAGCGAATACACTTATTCCATCGCGTGGAAACATTAATCTTCCATGTTCGGGAAAGAATGCGAGGCGACGAGGCAATCGAACGATCCGGTGGTCCCCGATCGAGCCGAGCCGAGCCGAGCCGTGCACCGTCGATTATATCATTAAATGCAGAGCGCCACGCAAGAACATCCGTAGACGTTCCGTTGTGCTTGTTCTAAATCTCGATACGAAACTGGAACACGATTTACTCGGGGGACATGGACGGCGTCATCCTGCACAGAAGATGCCCGTTCGTGTTCACGATCGTCTCAAACGAAAGCCATTTCTGCAAACGAGGTGCTCGTTATGCAAGCGATCGTCCACGTTTCGTATTTTCCCTTAACTCAGTTGCTAATTGAGAAGCTGTAAAATACTTCGGACGTATGAGTGAATTTAAATTTCTTGCCCCTATCGCTTCTGATTTCAAGTTTTCCATTACTATGTTCTATGAAATATAGGTGAATGTAAATACAAAATATTTTCGTACGACGATCAATAAAAATTCATTCTGCGAACACACGAATGCTATTTCTACAATCCTGCGATTCTAACGTTTTCGTATCGCTGTGGAAACAATGGGCCACGAATGGTGGAAACGACATACCGTCCCGATAACACGCGAAATATGGCAAAGCTGCCGGAACACGGTGAAATCACGATTCACGCACGAGTAAAAATCCATTGATCTCACTTCGCCGTTTCATTATAGCGCCCGGCCGTGACTTGAGCGAACGCGCATTCATCCGCGCCACGAGCGAGAATAAAACAGCGGCAAAAACTGCAACGCAGATAGACGAATTCTAAATGGAACCAGGAAACTTTGACGTATTCAATTTTTTTTTAGTGCACCTGAATCGCGTGCAATGCAATGCCAGTGGCGGAATTAAGGAAAAAGGCCCAGGGGGCAAACGTTCTGAGGGGCCCATTTTGGGGGGAAAGTAAAGAGATAAATTACTAAAAACGGACTAAGTGTAGTAGTACAGAAAAAAAATATAGTGTTTGGAGAAAATCACACTCTTTTTTAGAAGATGGGGCCCTGGGGGCCTTCTGGGCAAAGGCCTAGGCGACAACTACTCATCGGCCGCCCATTAAATCGGCCACTGGCGGATGCTAGTTCTATAAATCTTTTATTAATGTTCGAGTGAACTCGAATGAGTACAAATGCGATCTAAGTTTTAAATAACGAAGAATCCGCGATTACGTTGATGGACCAAGGAGATTGCAGGAAAAGCACAATTTCTTAAGACTAGACCAGCGATACCAGCGTGACAAATGATGTACAGCGTTAAAGTTATTCATATGCATATGTAAAAGTAACCTTCGCACCTTTAAACTTTCTTACGACCATCACTTTGCACAGATATCATATACCCATGCCCTCGTTTCTTCCACACTCTAGAAATTTTCTTAGAATTCACTCCAAGCGGTGATTTACAGAAATTGGAACGTGTCGATTTATTTGCATAATTGCAAAATTATCATTTTGACGAAGGTAAAGCTGCCTCTCTTGCCGCTGTCATAAGGTCATTCGAAAGCGATTTCTCGAGCGGCTTCGTCGATGAAATCGCGATCTGTGACCCTTCGATATGATGCATGGAAGATTCTCTCTACCTCCTCTCTTTTTTTAATACATTTCACCCCAAGATATCCAGAGATCGTACCGTCAGACTCGACATAGGAAAGAGGTCTTGCCGATAAATTTTCACCAGTTATCATATCGCGATATTTTATTACTACTCCGATCGTAAAACAGCTGTATGACGATCTTGGTGTGCATCTGCACCACGTCAAACCGGAGCTGCGATGAAAGTGCACCGACAGATCCGAAGTTATACTTCCGTCGAAGTGTGCCCTTGGCTTTCAATATTCTTTCGATTTATCCCCTGCGGCCGATTTTATTTTCGAAATCATCTCGCGAAACGAGCGCCAGATGGAGAATAATTTAGACCATCTAACTGCATCTTTAATAACTTCTATCAGTTATTAATATTCTTATAAACGGACCGTGTAATCGATGAAACTAAAGTCCCACCCAAATTAACCTATTTGGACAACTTTCGCGTCGCAGTAACAAGAGTCATGACCCAAGTTTTCGCTTCATTCGTTTCAAGAGCAATTCACTTCATGTGTCATCGGCCAGACAGCCGAAAGGTACGCTCGGTACACTTTCAACTCCAGCACGTTACGTGAAAGAGTGTTTTCAATGACCAGTTTTAAAGCATCGATTGGCATCGCGTCGATTTGAGAATGTGCCGCAAACTCTGCAATCGGGCGCATTTGTTTGATTATAGCCAGTTCTTTGCGATCTCCTTCGCGCACCCGGTTGCGCGTAATGGCCCTCCTGATGGCGGAGCAGAAGCGTAATGCGATTATACCCGGCGTGCCTCGTAACACAAGGGAATACAACGTATAATTTCCGTCGATGGCCGATAGAAAGCTGAAAGAGCTGCCTCGACCCCTTCACTGGCCGCGTAATGACCAGGCCTCGACACGCCGGTCGATCATCGTTCTTGATTCTTGATGACGAGAAAGTGTTTGGGGTGTGCGCGTTGCGTGTGTGCACCGTGTCACGAGCCAACGACCACGCATCTTCCCCTGAAAAAGTTCCCTTCAACGACATCGTAGCGAGACATTTTATAACATTTCAAGCTTCGTTTCTGGTATTGAGGGTCCCATTCGTTCGTTTAAATGGAAAATCAAACAGGTACCAACGTTATTCGAAAGCTGGGAATCCATCTAAAGGCTAAACTAAGCTAAGCCGGGAATCCACCTGGAAGCTAAGCTACGCGGATGCTATGCTATGCTATGTTTTAGCTTAGCTTTTGGTGAAAACGGTTCCATAAGAATGTATTGAAGCTAATTTTTTTAAAACGTAGCATGGCATAGCATAGCATCGCATAACATAGCCTAGCTTCTAGGTGGATTCCCAGCTTAATGCTACGCTATGCTATGCTAAGTTTTAAAAAATTAGCTTCAATACATCCGTATGGAACCGTTTCCACCAAAAGCTAAGCTAAGCTGTGCTATGTTTTTTTTTCGGAAGCTATAACTTGCTACGTTTCCGAAATATCCCTCGCGAGGGAATCTCGTGCTACGCTTTTCTCTCGTGCTTAGCTTGGCTTTTGATGGAATCGGGTCCAATATTTTTTTAAAACTTACAAAAAGCACAGAATAGCATAGCATATCATAGCACAGCTTAGCTTCCAAGTGGATCCTCAGTTGGAGGATCAGTGACGAATCTGAGGATGATCATTCTGCACTCAACATCATAACTGCTTCAGCTACCAAACTAATTGACCATCGTCCGCTGCAAATTGAAAAGCTTTAGCGAATAAGAGGTCTCTGTTGTGGAATGGCGTTCAGTCACAATACAATTTTAGATACCTCCGATAAGCGTTCCGATGTTTCCAAAGAATGTCCCAGCAGATCTGCACTGTTATTGTTTGATCTGCTTTTACCCAGAAACGTGCACAGCGCCAGCACGTCTACGGTGTGCATTCGCGGACGCATGTGCAAAGGCGGACCAACCGACAGTGCGTATTAATGGGTCACACCACGTGCTCCTCGATGCACATATGAGGCGCGTCCGTGTACACGTATGGTAAACGGTATCTTATATCGTTTCGAAGCCAGGGCAAGCGTCGTGGTGCATGCTCGGAGCATTTTAGCTTGCCGACGCCTCGCGTAGAACAATGTCCCCTCGTTAAAAGACTTTCACACGGAACCTCGTGTCACGTATGGAACAAAGCCTGGACACGAATAAATCATTGCTTTCCGCGGTACGGTCGTGGAATATCGGCTCGCCTGGTGTGGCCTATCTGGATTAACGCGGCGGGATCGATATCGATCGGTGGCTCCCAGACTGCCAGACGCTCCGAAAGCATATGGAGAGTGTCTTAGGAAGCAGAAGAGAAGGGAGCGATCGTGATTCCAAGAGGCATCTTTCGATTGCCATTGCAGCTATTTAGGGGCCAAGTAGATTCTTAACTTATGAGTCTAGTAGTGAAAGATTAGGCTGCCAGGTGAGGCCACTTCGATAGTTCACAGATTATCGAACGCTTCAGAAAGATCGAACATAACAGGAAAGTGATACAAAGGCACAGCCGGTCCAACGCCTAAAAGTTTTGAAAGGAAAAACAATTGGTAGATTCGATCGTTGAACTGAGAATCGAAACTAAATTGTTCGTTGAACGACTGCTCTACCCACTCGAGTTAACCAGGCCTTTTTCTCTAAATGTAATATACGAAACTCGCTGTTCTTCAGGCTCCGATCAACTCAATAAATACAATCGTTTCTGCCTACGTGCGGAATGTAAAATTCAGGATAACACGGAGGCGAAAAATAAAGGCTCGACGAATCCCACATAGAATTGCCAAACTGGAATTCCCTCCGCGTTATATTCGCTACTTACAACTGGTTTACCATGAAAATACTTTATGCAAATATTGAACGGTTTCAATATTTCCCTAACATTCATTAACCCACGTGTCAATTATTGATACTTCTTACATTTTCCTAGTCATCTTCGATCCTCTGCATTCAGACACGAGCAGCTGTTCCCAGAATTAACCAGACAAACGCGACATTCGCAGGAAATCTCGAGGATAGCCCCCCGCATCGGAACCTCCGCTGTCGACCGTCAGCGTTCGTGGCTTTTTACGGGGGGATCAAGGATCCCGGCTCATCCTCGGCTCTTACGGTTTGGCTATCGGTGAATCAAGGTCGGCCATTTCATCGGCGAGTTATAAAACCTCTTAAGGCACGCCGAGGTGCTTCCGATGCCGAAGATAAAACCACCGAAGCGGAGCAACGAGCGTTTGGTCCGCGACCGTGGCTGATGCGGGAGATGCAGCTCGAACGCCCAAACTCCAGGAGAAAACAGAGAAAAAGGAGTCATCTGTCTGCGTGCACGGGTGGAGCGTTTGACAACGTGCTCGATGATTCACCAGCGTGATATTCGCGTGAACGGTTTGCTCGGTCCGTTCCATCGATTCGACGAAGTGGAGGTTATTGGGGGATATGATTGTGTCATCGTGACAAATTGCAAGTGTTACCTAGCGTGAAGAATGGAAATTTTAAGGATAATATAACGCACTTAATATTTGAACCGTAAAAATTAATAAAAAGAATTGAATCTTTAACTACGTCGGAAATAAAGATTGGTGCATCAGGTTTTAGTACATGAGACAATTTTGTTTAAACTGAAACCAGGTTACTCATCGATGAAACTCATCAACGTATTCAACAATTGTCCCAGGATGACACGTTTTATAACGAGATACAACTACCTGGTTTCCGCTCGTACAATATTCCGATAATCTAAATTCCATGAATACTAAGGAGCTGTCTCGTATGTTAATTCTTGAGCAAGCAGTCTTTCGGAAGATTGTTTAAGTAACGAGATAAATTTGTGAGGCATTTGATTAAATCACCACTGAAATCTGATTTTGAATTATGAAGACAATGTTAAGACGAAGCAGATGTTAAATAAATCAGCTTTCCGTGAGAGATTACATCCGGATGTGGCCGGGGACCCTCCGAATCGCTTAATTTTGATTTATCGCCGTTCGCTTAAATTGCTTCACAGCCGCGAACGAAAACTGTTAGAAACTGGGAGCGAGCGTTAAATACGTGATGTCAGCAGGCAAGAATTTGGCCCTTTTAATTGGCTTAATGAGTCGCTGTGGCCGGCCAACGGCTTCAAACTATCCTACATTAGCTGCGGCATAGCAGCAGAATGTTTTCAAGTTTCAGCTGATGACGTTATCGCCGGTGTGTTACGAAATTTGGACACCATCATTAGAACAATTCTTTAATGGACATTTAATGAAGCCACTACATACATTTACGGTTGCCAAGTTTTCGTGGTGCATCAACCGAAAGACAAGGGATTTGTGATAGGAGACAGGTTGCCAAAATTTGGTGAAAGGAAACGTCTGTGTGAAAAGCACGCGTGAATTTGTTAAATAGATTCAGAAGAAGGAATATCCCACGATAGAAACTGTAAAGATTATAATCTGAATTGGAGAATTTAAAGTATCTTTATCCTCGTATCTTAATTTTGTTATTTATACATTCTAGTTAATTATTTAATTACTCTGGCCACTCGATTAAATACCGTCACCGAAGGATTTTCTGTGAAAACAAGGCAAAGTGAAAACGTTGAAATTCGATGACAGATATTATCTAAATACCAAACACGAAACCATCAACGTTGTTATTCGATCTCGCGTCTATTCGTTTCAAAATGTTAATGAATATAACCCGACAAAGTTGTCACACCAAGGGCTTCCAGGTGTTCGTAGGAAACCCACGCGAATTTCAAACACATTCACGGGTTTTGAATAGTACAACGGCGGCACGTGTACGCAGGAAATGAAGTTTCCGAGAGAGTTTCATTGTCAATTTCGTCGCAATATTCCGTTGAATACGTTGTACGTATCGATGACATTTCGCTCGGGCATTTAACAGCTTGTAGCGAGTTCGCTCTAAGCAATAAAGCTGGTTATAATTCCTTCTCGAGAAACTATCAAATTTCCGTGAAACAGTTCGTACTTACACAGTGTTCTGAAACCATTCTCCACGTTTTACAACAGCTCGCTGTAATTACACGTTCGCGTAACCTTAAAAGTAGCAACTAAAACGCCCAGACACATAGAATATGTTTAAACGAATTTTTACCTGTCGACAGCAACGGAAAAAATTCCTGCAATTCTATTTCTCCCCCAATTCTTCGCGACCACTTGATCTCCTTTAAAATAAATTCGTTCACCACTTATTAACCGAGAAGAAAATTTATAGAAAAGCACAGTTTACTGTTTTCAAGGCGCACTGAAATCAGCGGTAACAAGTGAAATTACAGAAGAAGCATGGTGAGCGTGTCGCGTCGGCCCGAATCGACTAACCGAATTAATAGGAGGTCGCTACCGAAGTGCACCTGGCAAGGTGCGCCAGAAAACTAAAGGGTCGCTACGGTGGGGAACGGCCTTTCCTTCGCTGCACAAAACCGATTCTCAGCCGATTAAAAAACGAGCTGTGTGTACCTACATACATCGTGATCAATGTTCCGAGCGTTGCGAAAGTTCGCCAATTAAATAATCATTACCTGAAGGAGAACCATCGTGAGCCAACAAAATGGCAATAAAAACAACTCAATAAAAGCACCTCGCACTGCACAGAAACTAAGTAGCTTGAATATTATTCGAAGCAATAAAAATCATTCATTGTTTATTCTATGGACGATAGATGAATGTGGAAACAGAAAACAGTATCGGGACCTTTTAAAAAATGGCCCCACGCCTCCAGATTCTAAGGAATCGTGTCGGAGAGCGAGTGGATCGATGAATAGGTAAATATCGGGCACAGCAGGGATGCCGGTGAACGAGAGGAGAGAATCGCGATCGCCTCTCACTCCTTTCGAGAAACTGGAACCACGAAGGACGAGATTTATGTAGCTCGCCTCCGCGACAACCGCGTCTGAACTGAACCGCGGTTAAACCGATGCTCACCTTTAATTGGCCGTGAAACCTTCCCCGTGTGCGCATCGGCACGATTAACGACGCATCGAGAACCGGACCGAAGGTGCTGTTCTTGAGGGATCACCGATCACCTCTATCCGGGAGGACGATATTTTTGATGCGTTTCAGGTTGACGCGTGACATTTATCATCCGTGAGCATGACTAGCGAAAACGATTGGTGCCTAGCCGGTCAGGTGAAATAGAACTTGGGCAATCTTTGGCAACAACGCAGCATCCTGGAGATACAGATCAATGGGAGATTAATTCTACTGTTGCCGTATTGAAATTCCAACGATTTGCCGAATTTGAGGAATTTTCGTTGCGCAGTTGGTTGACCTTTGAAGAAGATTGAAAATATCAGAAGTTTTAGTAACGGATTCGTATGATTTTTGTACGCGAGAAATCAGTGACGAAATACAAGTTTAATTACAAATTTGAGGCCATCAGCCAGCAATTGAGAAAGCCCAAATTCATTAAAATAGTACTCTCCAGTTTTTACCTGGGTGATCATTACATAAATTGCAACGACAACCTCTGTTTTTCAGCCAAACACACGATTCCCGCATACATTACTGTCGTGATTGCCCGTTTTCCCTTAGCAGCGGGGACGTCATTCTAATTATTACAGGCCCTCGTTATCTGCAACACCATTACTTCACTCGTTCCCTCTAATGAATTATTCCTGCTCGTTAAACACAGCATAAGTGGCGAAGCCTCCGTATCGAATAATTCCTTCGCGCGTCGCACGAAGATCGGTCTAACGAAGACGTGAACGGTGTCGTACCGATGTCGCCTGGAATCGAGCGATTTCGTTTTCCATTCTCCGTCTGAATTATAGGCAGGAACGTTCGTCGGGGTTCGTTCCCGTGTCGCGCAGCGTTCATTAACTTCGCCTTAACGGAGCCCGGCGCCGTTTTCCCGCGTGCCGACAACCGGCGAAAACGCTCCGGCGTACACGCGACCGAGTTCTAATGTATCCCCGCGTACCTGTCCGAGTTCAAAGGATGGTTTTATCGCGCGTGGAATCTCGCGAACCTACTTCTCGATCGACGCGACGGGAATTTATTATTAATGAATCTATCGCCTACTCGACCGATAATCGATTCCGCAATTACGCGAACTGGGCTCTAGTGACAGGCTTGTAAGCGCTTAGACCGGCTTCGGAAATTCATCGTAAGAATCGATGAATCTACGTGTGTTTTATCGGCGATTACCGCGGACGCAGTGGCGCGATTGGAATTCCAGAAACGAGAAATATTTTAATCGACCGCCTGATTAATCGCCTTTGAAGTATATTCATTTGAATGAAACGCTGTTGCACGGTTTTATCTTAAATTTTTCCTAGTGGATGCAGGGATTAGATGCTCCCAGAAATTAGAGTAACGTTTGTTCTCTGTAGACTCACACAATTATTGTAAATATAGTGTTACTAATTTTATAATTTAAGACACGTGCACACGACTGTCATATTTGTAGCGTCTTTTGTTAATAGTTACTAGAGTTTCTCTTTTTATGAAATAATAATTGGGTGGCAAGGGAAGATTATTAAAAAGGAAGTGTATTTATCAGTTTGTACACGGTTTCATATCAGTCATTTATTTAATAAATAATGTTAATTTAGAATATGGTAACTGACTTTATTGTAACTAAATGAATATTAAAACTTGGCATTATGACAGCCAAATATTATTTGAAACTTCGCAAATTAGTCGAGACCAGTGACAGCTCCCAAATGTCGATGAGATTAACAATCCGTGAATGCAATCCTTGAAATCCTACTGTCAAGTTAATTCAAATCTGCGGGACCTAACATTACCATATTTACGCCAATAAACATGCAACGCAACTAGGAACTCGAGGCTTGAAATCGCAGAAGGAATCGTGTCCAACAACAACTACTCGATCAGAAGAGCCAGCAACAGTTTCAATAAAGCAGTAACAGCAACATAGATGGCACTAAATCATTGATCGATCAGTTTTTCCATCCGAACGAATTACTCACCCAAGCATCCTACAGTCTGACACTAGAAAGTTTCCACTTCTTGCGCGCAGGAACTCGTTCCATTGTTTTCGAGGCGGGATTACAGCTCAATCATAAACGGAATAACACTTGGAATAGTTAGCCACTGATCGATACTCGTGTTCGCGGGCAGGTAACCGAGGAACCGAAGGCGTACAGCAGCGTGATCTTCGACGATCGAGACGCGAGTGCGTGCGGCGATCGAGCGTACACGCACGATCGCTGCTCAAGGATCACCGGGTGACACCGATCGAGCAGCTATGTACGATTTCCGTTGATGGTTTTCGCTAGGAAAAATCGTGACACTTGTCCTAACTACTAAACTAAAGATGTAGTCTCCCACCAGTGCTTTCATTGCGAAATACTAAACACAGTGGCGTGAAGTTCGCTAATATACTTTGGCGAAAATATGCGATCGTTTTCAAGTGTTCAGACTTGAAATTATTGCTCCACCTTTCTAATAGAACAATATCAGTGGCAGAGGAAAGATATATTGAAAAATCGTGACTACAGAATATTTATAACGAATTTAAATATATTGTGACTGTATCAGGCTCGATGTGAATCTCCCTGATGCAAGAATATTACGTCAGACACGTAAGGAGTAAGATAAGAGATGAAAATTATACAATATCGCGTATAATTCTTTACGCTCACATCTGTGCTTTTAGCTTACCGTGTGAAGAGGTTCATTCACAGAGAGAAAATACAGAAATTCTGAATCCGATCGCTATCGTCGTTTCTCAGAGATTTAAAATCTCTGTTCGAATAAAAGTCGGCGTTTAATTCAGTGACATCATTTCGGAGGACATACACACCGCATCGAACACTTTCACCGTAGGAAATCACGAATTCGTCACGCGATAGAATTACACCTACGTTGATGAAGACGTCACGAAGCACATGGCGTGCTGTGTAACCCTAACGAAAAGCCCGTCAGGCCTATTCATTCACGCAGGTTAATAATGGGAACCGTTATTCAGTCATTTTCTTCTGCTGTTGCTCTTAGCAAATAGTGCTAACACAAGTAACATCTGTGCAGCGGGATGTGCAAAAAGTGAAATAGCATGTTCTTCCTCGGAACAGTTCCTTGCTTGTGATTTGTAATTCCAATTTGCTTAAAAATTAGAAACTAATAGAAATCCTACAAGTATGAATAACTACACTCGAGGAAGTAGCACAAGAGCTTCTTTCCACGATATTTTTCCAATCTGTTAATGCCAAATGCGCCTGCAAAGTCTTCAAACTTCAGACAGAACTTTCTACCACTGTGCAAGATTATTTTTAGAATATTCCTACGAGCGTCTTAAGTGTCAACGTTCCCTGTTCCTACCATGGAAAATAACTTCGGTAGCCGTAAAAGTTTTCCCACAAAACAGGGTAAAATTGAAATCACATGCGCGCTCAGAAGATCGGTACCATCGCAGAGATTACTGGAACACGCACAGAGGTGTACTGTTTGGTGATACTGTGACTGACTAGGCTGTTGATAGCCTTCCACCAGAAAAGAGGAAACGATGTGAGACGCCTTCTCAGTGACAGAGGAGCAAAGTGTTCACTGAGAAGCAAACTGACTCAAATTTTTATTGAGATTGACTGAAGATCTACACCTAACTTCTATTTCTATGGCCACTTCCAATATGAAATACCTAATTATAAAAATAATAATAATTAACATATACATACTATAATACTATAAAATATTTGAAGTACTTCAGGCATATCGATTTTTGTAGTTCCTTGAATTAAAAATTGTTCAAATGCAATGAAGAAAATGGCGAGGCAAATGAGTAATTAAGAAGAAACGAGGAACACCAATTAATTTTAAGTGTGGGTAGAAAGAATAACCGCAGTGTGTTTGGGAAGAAAGTGATAGAAACTTCAGTGTGGTCCGTGGATTCAGCGGTTTCGCGCCTAATTAACGCTATTTCGTACGGGGTTCACGGTCGAGCATTCGCGGCAAGTGAGCGCGTGTGTACTTATGGGTAGCCAGGATTAATCTTTCAATCTGGCCTCACCTTAACGCGGCTTGGTTAATCAGTCGATGTGGCCGCGTGGAAGGCGAGTTGCTGGGATAGGCGCGTGAGCATAGATCGATTCAACACTGGGAGCAGTAATCCGCGAGCAAATTACCCGCCTCGTGTATCCGACCAGCTGATTCGGTGGTCTGAACTTCAGACTATGAAGCGGCTCTATCGTTGCAGTTTATCGCCTTCTTCGCAATGGATTAGATAGGATATCCATTTGTGTACGAATTTTCCGATTTGCTTATCCAAAGAGCGATGAGAGCGCGAGGTGTGGGAGATATTCTGGGGAGCGTTAAGATTGTTTATTTTTTTATTTTATTTTTCATCTCAATTTCACCTAATTTAATATATAGGATGGTGAAAAGTCGAGTCCCAGCTGAAGCTGATATTAGATCCAACCTCTGTTATGCGTAAGCATCAAAGCATAATATTAGAAAACAAAAGAGGAAGAAAAAAAAATGAAACTGAGCTAAAACTTAACAATAAACTAAAATTAAAACTACAACTAAAACTGAAACTGAAACTAAAACTGAAACTGAAACTGAAGCTGAAGCTAAAACTAAAGCTAAGTCGTGAATAAATTTGCGGAGGTGGTAAAAGTAAAGGAAGTGACAGTAGCAAAAGTCAGATGTTCAACGATGTGTCAGCACGCTGAAAACTAGGAGCGTAGACAACCATAAAAAAAGCTTCGACAGCATCGATCCCGAATAGAACACATTTCAAGTTCACATTTCCACTGAAGGGGTAGATGTCTGAAATGGAAAGAGTTTTATCCCTCCACTTACACTCCTACAATTTTCAGAAACTCAAAGTAGCTCATTGGTGGCCCAAGTTTCCATCTCACCCTTCGACTACCTCGAATTTGCAAAAGCACAAAGTGTCCCTTATCGTTTTACCACGTTCTCCGTCACACGACCAAGCACGCGTTCATCGAACATCATCCAACGAACGACGTCTCGCCTGTTGAGAGGAAAAAAGTCACTTTCTACTCGGTCCACGGGATAGAAAGTTCGACGACGATCGTGGTTTCCGCGTTTTCAAAGGGATGAGCCGAGGGGGCGTAGCAGCCGCACGGATGAGATGGACGGAAGGGAAACGGGGGACGCGATTAGAACGGACGTTTTCCAGAAAACGACCGAAAGCTGTGACCCAGAAGCCGAGCAAATTGATTCCGAGAAGAACGCCCCGTAAAATCGGCCGATTAGCGGCGAACACCGTCACGAATCCAATTATATCAGCCGCTGAAAATTCCCTCGAAGGTAGTGAAAGTAACAGACCACTGGGAACGACCATCGCGGCGTTGCTTTCGGAAGTGTCGGGAAGTTCTGATCTGTCGGCAACCGGTGATTAAGTCTTTCGATTAATGCCCGTTCTTCTTTTGGCCTTCCCTCCGGTGTCTATCAATTATCGGTTGACGCACTTGGCCGTTTCAAAAGTCGAACTGGGTCGTGTCTCATCGAATCCATGCGCCTCAGCCGAACCTTCACCCCGTTCATTTCACCTTTCTCCTTTTCTCGAAGCTCTGGTGGCAGACTTGGAGCAGGTACGTTAATTATTTGTGCAAACGGTCCTTAAGGTTTCATTAGGTTTCAGAACATTTGTGTGCCGGAATATTTTTGGAATATATTTAACGATTGGTACCTATATGTATATCAGGTTATCCTTTGGGTTTCTCGATCCTTCAAAGAGTTTCTTATGTTGAGTAATGTGTTCTTATATTAACACCTACTAGTTCCAAGTATCATTCAATTTTTCATATTAAAAAATGGTGAATTTTCGATGACTCATTGACCCAACGTTCGTTTACAGTTTACCCAAAACGCAGTCAAGACGACGCACCGATCGCGGGCAAGATCAATCTCCAATAATCGCGTGACGCAATGATCGAAGGATGCGATTAATTCTCGATAAAAATCGAGAGGAGGCACGAAGACGAGGGAATTACGTAAAACGAGCAAGAAGAAAAGAAAAAGGAATCGCACAAGCTCGGCCCGGCGAGGGGCGTCAGCAAACGAAAGTGGGATTCCAAAAGGCTGCCCAATCTGGAGCACGTTTATCATTCGCGTAACCGTGACGTTAAACTGGTTCCAGCGTGCTCATCGTAAATAATGGCACGATTATTCTCGGTCGGCGATCGGCCGTGTGATTAATACTTTCGTGTGAACGCGATGCAACTAGGGTTTGTCGGTTTTTAAAACCCGGTTTTAAAAACCGGTTTTTCTAATAAATTTATAAAATTCGAAAACCGGTTTTCAAGTTAAAAACCCGGTTTTTCATGTTAGAATTATTATGCATTATTAATTAATTATTTAATTAGAAACGTTAACATTTTATCTTGAAATCGCCTCGGGTACAAGTACAAGCATATTGTAGTAAAGGTTTACTGTAAAACTAATCTTCATGATTCAGGCGTAAGGTGAATGTTTGACATGAAAATCCGCAAAGAGTCTATCAGGGTAAGCATGGGCAAACGGCCCCCACGCCGATTCCTGGAGTTGTTATTTTTTAAACAATGCTCCTTGCCTGAAAACTTTTCAACTTTTCAAAAATAACAACTCCAGGAATCGGCGTGGGGGCCGTTTGCCCATGCTTACCCTGATAGACTCTTTATTCTATTAGATATGCTATTATATGTGGAGGACTATGCTGGAGGGCAGGTATGTTGGTCGGTCTGACGTTGTTTCGTGAACAGCGATTGAGGGTAAATCGAGAACATGGGAACTCTAGCGCGAGAAGGAGAGCAATAACTTTAAGAAAAGGAGCAGGGTCTCTGAACGGGACCGATTTCCCCTACCTACATCACTGTTCGCGAAACAACTTCCGATCGGCCACTGTTGAATATACATTGTATCTGATCTTTACCTTAGTTTCGTTCTGCGTGCTACCCGCACTACGCATTACACAACGCGCCGCGAAATTTCCGTGCAGTTGAATTTGATTACAAGCAGCAATAGGAATTTATTAGTTTATGTTATTGCTTGGTATTATTCTTGTTTTAGTTAGTAAAAACAAAAACAGCGTAAGTAAATTTGTTACTGTCTATATATTCTCATAATATAACAGTCTTTCATTATTAAATATTAATGTCAATGATAAAAATATTTAAAATATTTTATTTTAATTTTAGACCAACATGAATGTTGGAAATAAGTCAGAGATTTGGGATCATTACAGAAAGGTTGAAAAAGATAAGGCACGTTGTGATCATTGCAATAAAATGTTGAGCTGTAAAGGGTCATCTACGAGCAATCTCCATAATCATCTGAAAGCAGTTCATAAAATAATAATCGACAAGAAAACAGAAACGCAAGAAACACCCGGACCCTCCTCCGGCGTCTACTCACAAAAACAAGCCAGTATGTTTAATTTTGTGAAAAAAAGCAATTTAGAAGAGATTATAGCAAAACTTGCTGCAATGGATGGATTGTCCATTAATAGCATTACAACAAGCTCGTTCATACGAGAGTCCTTACAACAACGGGGATATTCGTTACCAAAAAACAACTCTCGAGTAATGGATCTTATTTATACGTTTTATGACAATGCCAAACGTGAAATTATAAATGAATTGGATTGTATTAAAAAGAATGGGAAAAAATTTTCTATAACTTTAGATGAGTGGACTAGCAAACGAAATCGCAGATATTTGAATATTAACGTACACCATTTTGCGGAAGATTTTAATTTGGGCTTAGTTCCAATTGCTGGTTCCTGCGATGCTAAGAAGACATTAGAATTAGTTTCTCAGAGGCTACACATTTTTAACTTGGATCTTGCAACAGACATAGTTGCAGCGACAAATGATGGGCCTGCTGTTATGAAAAAATTTGGCCATTTATCATCCATAATTAATCAACTCTGCTATTCACACGCCATACACTTAGCAGTTACGGATGTGTTATATAAAAATAAAGAAATTGCTGAAACCGATGTATATGTTACAAGTGAGGAATCGGAAGATGACGTAGAGTGTGAAGATGACTATGGCGACGATTTTTTAAATTCTCTTGATCTAGATAACGACTGTGAATTCCCTATGTTGTCTGACAATTACAAACAATCAATTTCCCAAATTAGAAAAATTTGCAAATTTTTTAGAAAATCTCCCGTAAGAGATAGCATTTTTCAAAATTATGTTAAACAAGAAAAAGGAAAGGAATTGAGCCTGATTCTTGACTGTCAAACGAGATGGAATAGTTTAGAGGCCATGATTGAAAGATTTATAACATTAAAAGAATGTGTTATTTTAACTTTGAAGGATATTAGTGCTTCTCATATGTGGAATGAAGCTGAATATCCTAAAATCGTGGAACTTCTTAAAGTGTTGGGACCAGTACGTCTAGCAGCTGAGGCATTAGGGCGGCGAGATGCCAATTTATTAACAAGTGAAGGCATATTTGAATTTCTGTTAAATGAACTAAAAAATTTAAAAACGGAAATTAGTATCAAATTATTAAATGCTTT
The DNA here is from genome assembly GCA_029448645.1 of Andrena camellia. Lineage (NCBI taxonomy): Eukaryota > Metazoa > Arthropoda > Insecta > Hymenoptera > Andrenidae > Andrena > Andrena camellia. Next base: position 12,078,256 of record CM055679.1, on the reverse strand, counting down.
AGAAGTACGAATTCAAGAAAGAAGACAAGTTGAATTGGTAACTCTATTGCTATATTTGCAAAATCCGCAAAACATTTCAACAAAAAATCTAGTGTATTTCCACTAGCTTCAAAACTCAATATTATTAAGTTGTCTGGAAAAATATTGTCTAGAATATATCCAAATTCTTATATGGAAACAGATTCCGATGATGAATATATCGGAGACGGAGGAACCATTAATCAGGGCAATGCTTTAAAAAACGTTATGGAACAATCAATTCTTAGGGTTCTCGAGGAACCTGAGGAAATATCAAATCCGAAGACACTGAAGGCCGAATTTTCAGTGTTTGAGGCAACTAATGTTAGATCAAAGAATTTGGATTTATTATTTAATGCCCTCAAAACGATAAAACCAAGTTCAGTAGCCAGTGAGAGAGTATTTTCCATTTCAGGCAATCTTGTATCTAAAACAAGAACAAGATTAAGTCATCGTTCAGTGGACACTCTATGTTTTTTGAAATCATATTTCCTGAAAAAAGCACTAAATAAAATAAAGCTTTATCATTTATATTTTGTACCGATTTTAATTATTTTAGTTTTTGTCGTTTGTTTTTGTATGAAGCATATTTTATTTTGTTATATTTTTGTAAATATAAATATTTACGTAATAAATATTTTAACCTAATTAAGCGTAAATATTGTTTACTGTCTTAATTATACCTATTTTGTTTTTCTCTGTAAAAATTCGAAAACCGGTTTAAACCGGTTTTTTTGGAATAGTGGAATTCGAAAACCGGTTTTTCCAAAAGTCGGTTTTTGTATAAACCCTAGATGCAACGTCCGGCAGCGGTTCGTTAATCGTTCTAACGGTGTTCTAAGCGCGATAACGCCGAGCTTGAGAAAAATCATTCGATTCACTAGTCACCGACAGGTCCGTCGCGATTGCTCACTTGATCGCGGACTAATATATTCATCAGACCGTTTCGAAGTTTCGATTGACACCAATGAACGAAATACACGAGTTTGGACATCAATGAGATGGGGGCGTGAATAATTACGTTACAAAAATAAGGGGGGAGTGGGAACAAAAGATTATCACGTGTCCCTGGTATCTTGACAATACAGGGTGGCAAAAAAATAAATGTATTAAAATTTAAATTGTCCTAAAAAAAAATGTGACAACTTATTTCAGAGATGATTGTTTTATTGGATTGCCCATATTATATTCCTCATTGTAAGCATAACTTCACGCTTCTATCTCGTGTCATTTGTTTTTCACAAGATGTCTAACGATCGTGCTCAGGTGCAAAGACCATTTCCTTGATTTGATCACGTCTGCAGAATGGCCGCTCTACTCACCGGATCACTCAATCCGATTGACTACTCTTTATAATCGATTTTGGAGGCCAGAGCCTCCACAAAGGTTTAAAATCGCTTGTGCCGAGAATGGGAGATTCAAGAAAATTTTATCAAGCGTTTGAAGCTATGCATCAAAACAAAAGGCAGCCATTTTGAATATCTAAATATATTGTACTCATACCCATTTACTTTTTAAACTTATCTAGATTGACTAAAGTTACAACCAAAACTAAATATGCATTTATTTTCTGTCACCCTGCAAAGTTGCGAAAATGCTGAATTTGCCTAGTGCATTTAATAACCGCGTAGTATTTGCTTACTCGCAACAACAACTCCCATTTAAGAGTCCTAAGAAGAGACCATAATCGATCGCTCATCGATTGATCTAAGCACGCGCGGTCCCGAGGTTCGCCCGAGGTGAAAGTACCGGTTAAACATTGTAATTAACTCGTCGCGTGTAATAATAGCTCTAAGAGAGGACGAATCGACACAATCTCGAATCGCCTGGCGCATTTCACGGGCAGATAAAGCGCGAATCCTCGCGCCTCGATAAAGTCGGACGAATCGCGTCCCCTTATCGTTCTGGCGGCGAAAATTTATTTCCCGCGCCGGCTGAGCCCTTGTTTCTCGCGTCGATCCACCGATAACAAGCGAGATACTTGTAAAATAGAATCTAATGAACGATCGGGAACGGCGATCGCGAGCGCCATTCTTCGAGTTCTTTCTTTACCGCGCTACTTATCTCGCGCTACTTTCGTTCATCGGCTGTTTCATGTCAGTAGACTCGATTCACCGCGGGACAAATCCATTTTCCACTGTTGTTTTGTGAATTATGGGCTTCGGGTCATTTGTCGACTATTAAATAATAGTGACTATCAAATTGATGAAGTGTTTTTATTTGCCTGAATATTAACCCCGTCGAACTCCGAGCATTTTAATAAAGAATGACTTCGAACTTTCTTAGTCCTTCTTCCCAATAAGGAAGAACAGGGATAATCCATGGAGGACTGTTTAAATTTCCCACTTGGGAAGCCATTAGACCTTTATCGCCTCGAATCGCTACAAAGCCGCGTGAGCAGTATTCGCGAGAATTGCAAAACAAGAAAATTTACTCTCCGCTGAATTAGAGGCACGGCTTAAACGATCGTTCGAATAAGGAGACCCTACTATCAAAAGTCTCCCGCCCCTCGCTGTTATTGCCCTTTTCTGGCACTGCTCGCCGATCCCTTCTACTAGAGCGAATTCCTGCATAGTATCCTTGAATCGAACAAATTATACCATAAAGTCGCTTCTACTGCCGATGCTCACACAGAAGCGTCCCATTTTCAATCACAGAGGAAAACGTCTCGTAATATGTACCTACGTTAAGGAGGGGAATTTAATAAACGGATCTTTGAATCAACCCCTCGAATTCCCCATCAGTTCGCCAAACACTTGAGAAGGACCATGAATCCATTATTGGCAGGCTGCTTTTGTTTCTCCCCCGTAACTTGCGCTCGCTGTCGGTAATGAGTTGCATAGTGCACGCAAAACGCCCATAGGAATGCTCTCAGCAATCGTACCCCCAGGAAAGCAAAGACTAAAGCGCTTGCAGTGTCTTTCCACGGGCTTGTGCCCCTTGGAATCCGAGCGCGACATTAGGCATTCCTCGGATTCTAAACGGAATTGCAACTCGGTGCGTGTGAGCCATGCTGATTCTGTACCCACCATGGAAACCGCCGCGAATCTCGCTGAAGCTTCGCGCAGCTGTTTATTCGCGAATCGCGGGAATAATTCGAGGAGAATTCGCGGAGGAAATCGCGCGCGTGTTATATGGAGTGGTCGTTACCTCGCGATGGGCGTGAAACCTGCCGTCGGCCTGACAAATATATCGCGAACACGTAAAAAGCGTGGGAAACCGACGTTAGAAAGTCGGAGACTGCACGATCGAGATGTACTTAAGGATTCTTTAGCTCCTTCGGTAGTTGTGCTGCATGCTATTGTGATCCACTGGCATTCGTTGCGTCACTGCAGCTCGCCTTCAGCGCTGTTCGCTTGAATTTTCATGCACTTTCCTATTACAGAGTGGTTATTGAGACTTCCAGCGTGTTCGAGTGGATTTGTCTGATACAATCAGCCCGTTCTTGTGTGCTGCTGACAGACTGACGCGAGCGTTAGAGTTATAGAAAGTATCGAGTAGTACTAAGGAATCCGAGGATGTTCGTCGCGATATCGATTCTGGGCGAAATGGAAAGTAGAGACAATTTTAAGTGAAATGGGCATAAATTCAAGGGGCGAATGGCAGTTCAATCGTTCATTTTTCTACAAAGTTTCTTTTATCCCCGAGCCCGATTCGGTCCTCCCAAATTACGATTCCCACAAACACAGGGACCAACCGCAGTTAATCAAACTTCCCCAGCCAAAGTTACAGCGCGGGGAACCTTCTAACTTCCTCGAAACGACAGATACAAGGTCCAACCTTTTAGACTCTGTCGTCCTATGAGAGACGACGTTGTCAGGGCTCGATTGCAAAGTTTTCAGGCGAATCGTTCGAGAGGATCCCCCCCTCCCCCCGCAGATCCCCAAAGAAGGCATAAAAATGGCAATAAAATTCTGTATCTCGGCCCTGGGCGTCTCACGCGACCGATAACATCGCCGGTTCGGATCGGCGAGCCCTCGAAATTTACCACCGACGAGTTACATTGTAAAATCGAGAGGAGAAAACGAAGAGGAGGACCGACGCGGACGGTCAGAGGGAGAGGCTGCACCATGGGGACCGTGGAATATCGCCATTATTCGCTTTTCCTTCCGTTGTTCCCGCCGTTGCCACGCATTATTTATCGTTCCTCGGCGCATTGTCTCGCGCGAGAGGGTCCGCCGTGCATTTCGATCCTCAACCCCATCTTGGACCGCGTTGACGCGGTCGCGGTAATTGTCCCCGATGTTTCGGATCCTACAGATCCTAATCGGATGAAAGCAGAACGTTGCTGCAGCTTCCAACGCCATGCTCCATATTCACGTGTACTTCAAAGAGTGATGTTACTTCGTTCTTGAACAGACGTTCTCCAGAGAACGTGGTAGGACCTCAGTTTCAGAGTTTGATGGTGTACAGTGGACTTCAACTGGGTTATTGATCGAAGACGCACTGCCATTTCTGTATGTATGGCTATAGATCTCTATAATTCTACAAATTTTCTTGAAAATCAATTCATCCTGTGGAATCTAAAAGTCACTTTCAACCCCACGCACGGTATCCCCATTATCCATTCTAACATTGCGAAGTTACACTCTCTTCATAAGCGAGCTGCTGTCTGCAGTCCGGCTTAATTAACTGAATGGCTGAATTATGCTTCAATTACGGTAATCATCGTTCTGTGGCTAATGTCGCGGCAATTTGTGCCTGTTCACGGTGCCATGATATCATGCGGTTAAGCGCAACAGTGCCGTTCGAAGGATCCTCGAATGTGAGCTCGGTGACGATGATTCGCGCCCGAAACCTTAAAAGCTACCTACCCGTGTAACGAACTGACTCATCAGCTTAATAAATACGGCGCAAGTTATCGCGATGATCTGCTCAATTGCACGGGGAGAACTGAACCGTCCAATGGCCATCGACGATTATGCAACAGCGTCTGGAGACCGATAATTATTTGGCAAAAAGGGGCATGCAAGATCCGCGTATTCAGTGCACACCGAGAAGAAAATGTCGTAACGACGCGGTCACGATTCTGGCGACTTGGACGGCCCTGTAGGCCTCCTCATAAATAAACATTACTGGCCGAGGCAACCGCTGAAAACTGAATTTACGAGCCCGCGAATGCATCGCGATAAACCACCGATATTTCGCGCGCGCGCTTATCGTTCTCCTCTGCCCCTGCGATACTGATGGTGCTCTGGCTGCAGCCTCCAAGTTGCTCCAAACTTGACGGTGATTAGACTTGACAAATACGAGGATGGTGATGTATGAAGGTATTAAATATTTCAGCATCGAGCTGTAGGAATGCAGCAGGAATTCCTCAGGATATGAACTTCTGTTTTTCACATTGAAAAGGAGTAGGTACTTTTGTTTGAAAATTTGTAACCTTGCTCCGAGGTTCTGATTTAAATCCTGCAAGTGAATCCCGGGTAAATTCACGTGTCCACCGAAGGAAGCAAAAGGACGGGGGTACGTCGGAAGCGGTGCAGAAAAATACAGTCGAATTACGTGGATCGCATCGCGAGAGCTCCGTCATCTTTGTAATTTCGAGTCCTTGTATCACGTACGCGGATGTACGTGACCAGTGGAACCCTTTCCTCCTTTATTCTAGGATGAACCACGACAACGTGGTTGACTTCTAATATCCTCGGTTCGGCATCAAAGGGTGTGGTTTATTGGAAATGACTCTTTCTTCCTTTCCAAGAGGAACTGGGATTCGTATTCACTCCGTGCTCGGTGTGATTGACATTAAACCACATCCAGGAAAAATGACGTAACTTATAAATCTGAGGAACGTTTCTGCACCTAGAAATCTAACTGGCTACCTTCAAGTATTCAAACTTTCTAGCGAAATACTCCATCTTCTATTCATTACGAAACTTATCAACAACCCTCTACTCGTTACTTTTATTTGGAAACGTCAGCCACTCGTTCGAAGCTAGAAATTCGTCGATTCATCCAGCAAGTATCGTTTCCTCTGCCCACGATGAATCTTCCACGCGGAACGCGACCATTCATCGATAGATGAATGCTCCGCTCCTGCGTCGTTTCTTCCCCCCCCCCCCCCCCTGCGAATCGGAATTCATCGATCGCGACGCACAACGATAGCCAGCACGACAACTCGACGGTTTCATAACCGGCCAATTGCAACGAGACTCTCAATAAGCTCATTGGGAATTCTATTGACGACGGTAGCGCCGATGGCTGCCCTAATACGGCAACTTGTCGTCTCTTGGCTCCTGGCAAGAACTCCTGCTGCCTCGTACCAGAGAGATCATACGGTCCTGGTTCCAGCCAACCCGAGAAGCTTGTCTTCGCGGTGCAACGCAAAAAGAATGGACGGCTACTGGCCTCGCGTGCCGATTCCAAAGGAATTCGACGACTTATTTAACTATTTTGATGGCCTCGTTTCTGTCGATCCTGACGCTTCTGAGATCGGTCGTCGCAGGACACTGGCTCGTGCTTGTGGGAGCGGGCAAGAAGGGCGATCTTTATTCGAGGATCACCCAAGAAGTTAGACTCTCTGGATTAGTGAAAATCGAATTTGCTAAGATACTAACTTAACGCGTGTCAGAACTCTACAGTGCACAAGGGTTTCCTTCGATGCCCATCTGAAATTTCTTTCCGATTGAAAGAAAGAGTGATTCGTTTAGAGGCCCTGGAAGTTCTCGATTCCTCTACTTCAGTAATAGGTAATACTTGCTCCAAAATGTAAATCGAATTGATGTTTCTAACAACAGAAAACCTAGTTTATTGACTCGTTAAGCCGAGAGAGTATCGCGAAGATCGGCCAACGCAGAGAGGAGAAATGCCGTTTGAACAGAATGGCCCATAATAATATCCACGAAAATACATAGTACCAGAAGTACCCATAATACTTTCTGCGACCGTCGGCCGTTCACAGGGTCGTGCGTTGTGGCTGGATTTGGACCAATTTTCTGACATCGTTTGTTAGGATAAGGACAGTGATTGTGCAGCGGAACGAGATGCAGATGTCGAGGAGCCCTCGCGAGGATAGCTTCGAAGAATAAGAGGAGTAGTCTACGAATCGCGATAAATCGGGACTAATGAGGGCTGTACGGCGGTCTTAACGATGTTCTGGGCAAAAAGCAGCGGTCGCGATGCATTTAGTGATCGTTACGCGTTGCGCGGGGTCAGGAATGATAAACGTGTACGAGGGGAAAAAAAGAGAATCGAAAGAACTGCAAACGCGTCGATTTATCAGCCAGCAGTTGTTTGTTGTTCCCGGTCCTTGGGCAATGTTTGTGTTATTTATCTTGAGTAAATAGTCTTGGTTCGTTTGTCTAGACGTTCGCAGTAATACCACGTCACAAGTATCTTGGATTGTACGAGGAATCAACTGTTCTTTCTATGCCAGGTTAAAGTGACAACTATTTTCATTAACACACTCATGATGTGAATCCTGAAATAATCTATGGATTGTGATGTGTATAGCAGAGAGCGATGCTTGAGAATATTCAAGTTTTATCAGTGCTATCATAAAGTGCTATCATACCCTACTAACTGAATACAAACTCACAAGGGATTATATCGAACCCGCAGACGCCGATTTTGATGAGACTGCAGATTTGCAAAATAATGAAAAATATTTGACCCGTATTTTTTGTTACCGACAATCCTCCAGGTCGGAGGGGTGAAAACAGCCCCTAAAGTTGGGGGTCAAAAACATGTTTTCTGGAATATCTTGAGAACTATTAAGCGTAAGAAAAATTTTGTTTTCAACCCCCAATTTTAGGGGCTGTTTTCACCTCTCCAACATGGATGATTGCCGATATCGAAAAATACGTGTCAAATATTTTTCAGTATGCTGCAAATAACCGTTGCTTTGTCTTATAATGCAATCCCTGTTTAATATCCCAAGTATGTTCTCCACCATGCGTTGTACACGTGGGAACGTGGCTTTAACTCTGTCCTCTGGCGCGCTATACATGTGGGAAGGTTGCTTTAGGCAGGTATGTACTTAAAAATTATTGAATTGCATTATCTTTTAAAGTATCTGCACATTTCATGGCGTATATTGTAAATCCCGTTATGCAATTTACGTGGGACGTGAGATTCACACGTACTTCATTTATAAATTTGTAAATTAATTCGTAGATCCCAGCTTGACCGACAGAAACTTGCACCATCATGATCATCCTGCCATCTACGAACGAAATCACAAACCTGCTTGCTTCGATCTTTCACGCTGCTCACTCGACAAGATAACTTCCTGCAGAAACTGGAGTCGAAAAATTGTCAATACATCGCGAGAAAGTGCAAAAGAACATTAGACACTATTTCTGTCTCGCACAGGTAGAAACAGTGCCTCAAAAGCACATTAGCTGCATGTAATTTACTGTACGTATTATTCAATTTTTCTTAGATCACTCGTATCGCTCTCGATGCCTCTCGAGATTCTAGATCCAAGTATAGATCTCAACGCCAGGAAATTGTGATAAATTTATCTTCTAATTCTGAAATTCTAATCTTCAGATTCGCGTACGTTTATGTCCCACTCGATTATTGCAAGATTATTGCTTCCTTTGAGAATCATCGATTTTAAAACATCATCCATCAAAGAGAACTGACGAAACATGACAAACCTAGTATCAGTAGCATCCAACCGATTACTACCAATTTATACATCAGTACATAAAAAAGGAGAGAATCTGCGTGTTATTGGACTGGCTAATCTTCCAGACACGAGAGAAGAAGATAAAAAGCCACATTTTCCCCCAATTACCGCGAACTTTTATTCAAAAAAGAAATTAACACGTGGCGACTGCTTAATCTCCAAAAAGATACTAAGAAGACATAATAAACCGTCCTTCCCTCAATCACTGCCGCTTGATACTAAAAAAAAAAAAACAGAATTCGCGTGTCGCAACCACCTAATCTCCGCCAGCACTCTCTTTTTCGCCAACCACGCCACAGCGGAGCCTTACGAGATACAGGGATGCGCGTGCCAATCGAAATTCGACGAGTGCCAGGCTGATCGAGAGCAGAGATCGGTCTGGCACATATTGGCGAAATTATCTTATCGCGGGGTCACGAGTGATGCGATGAAAGAGCCACTTACGGGTTAACGTCTGACGTGTCAAACATCCGAGCCGTCTCAGCGATCAGTTGGTCCAGACGTGGCGCCGAAATCTGTTTCGCGGAACCATCGACAAAAACAGCGAGACCCTGAGGGCGAGCGAGAGAGGAAGATGGGTAGAGAGAAGGGGGAATAGATATAAAAGGGAGAGAATGCATAGGGTGGGTGCATTATAGCGGGGAAGGCGACGCGAGGCAAAGTGGAAAGATGGCCAAGGCGCAGCCAAAGGAGAAACGGACGTAGAAAAAGAAACCGAAGAAGGTGGTCTTAAGATCGCCGCACGAGGATCTTCCCACACAGGATCACGACAAGATTACATTGCAGGATCCTCTGCGAAAGGATCATATTGCCTTTGTGCGCAGCACCCGTGCCATTTGACCCTCCACGCGTTCTCGGTTTCCTCTTCTATAAAATTCGCCGGGTATAATGTGGAACGAGATCATAGGCGGTCGCTGCTACGCCTTTTCGACAGATTTCCGATCTAATTGGCTGGAAAATTGGCTCCGTTGTCTGTCGCTGAGAGAATTCGCGGCACGTCGCTTCGGTTCGTTAAGGCGAGTACTGCTTTAGGACTGCGTAATGCAGTTCTTGTGGCGTGATTCGTGGGCATGGGCGAAGCTACGACGGTATGAGTAACATGTAGCGGGCTGAGGACGTTGCTGCCTGTGGGGGCATTCTCAATTAAACGACGTTCCGCGATCGCTGTGCATGTATATTTCTACACTCTCGTCATGAAAATTAGTAAACGCCCAGACGATCAAAATTGTGTACCACTGTGAGGAAAGAACACAAAAATTTGAAAGTAAGTACTCGCTGGTTCTCTCTAATTATTGCGAAGAGATCACGGTGCTCTGTTTCCCAGCGACGCCTCAGGATCCCCCGGAACGGTACCCGTGAGGTTCCACGTATTTCCACGTAGCACTTGGACACATGGCGTGGCCACACACCATTCGAGGGGCAGGGGGAGTTTTAATAAAATCGAATCGTCTAATGGAGGGGGCGCTATACGAGCGATTTGTGCCCTGGCCATGATTTAAATAAGAAATCGGTGGCCAGGCCAGTCCTCCTCCGTACGCGTCACACGCTCGGTTAAGTCGGTCGATGACCCGTCTCTTCCAGCTGATTGTGAGGAATCGTCGGCAGCTCGGGAGAAGGCACGTATACGTAACGCGTCGGGGGACAAACGAGATGCAAGAGAGGCAATCGTATCGAGGAGATTACCACTTACGTGCCACGACACGAGCGGACCTCGTACCATCGTTGGCTATCTAGCAAAACTGCAAGGTGGACAATTTGAATTTCAAAGCGGCGCGACCGGACGCGAATCGGCCGATAAATTATGACAAATCACCGTGAAAACCTCCGCGGGTCCCTGACGGCCGTGGTAATTAATAAGACAGCCTGCTGGCCGCCGAGTAAACAACGTTAATGCCTGTACACGTACTCGGCTCGTTTGCCCGCTCGTGGATCGTTAAGGTCATTTTCCAGCTCTCTTTCTTGGCGTCCCGCTTCGGAACAATTACATCCGAGCGCATGCGGGCGATGCACGTGATCGGCGGTTAATAACCGTCGGGGTTTCGTGTAATTGGTATTGCCCTGCTGCGTTGTTCAACAGGGGATAATAGCGACGAGCAGAGTAGGTTGATGGTGGTACCGTGTTCTTGCGTAGCGAAACGTGACGAGCTTTCGAATTAATCGACCGGGCACAATGGGTGCACCGATACGTCTGCTGGTCTATTTGCGAGCCAGGGTACGATTTCGATTCCTTGCCATCGAACATCGCGCAGATGCAAGTACGATCGGCGTCTTGATGCGACAGCCAGTGACGTCTGTCTTCTCGCTCTTCGAGTACTGTCCAGCATCGATGCTTGCGGCCTATGTGCATAGAATAAACATCAAGGTAGAACTGTCCGAGTACTTGAACGTTTCCAGTACCCCCGATTGGTCAAGTGACTCGGGAGAATTCTTTCCGGTTTGGATAACTGCAGGTCCACTGTAAATCGCCTGTTCGTAAAGAAGGAAATGTACTGAAGTCTCTTTGGTTTTCCTTGGCTTTCCCTGACTCTTCCGGGTTGCTTCTGCCGGGTTGTGTCTCCGGTCCACGTTTTTAATCTCTGACTTTTTAGTTTTCTTCCTGGCAGGTGACTTTTTCTGATTTTACCTCCCTCGTCCTATTTCGTTCGATTACGTTATCATTTTCTGCCTTTCGTTTCTATTCTGCTGCTGTTAGTCGATCATCATTTTGAACACATTCGAAGTTTGTCTTTATATGATGAAAATTTCCTGCAGTAGCTTCTTAACTTCTTGCAACCTTTGCTGTACTAGACATATCTTCGAGTGCTACGTAATTACTATTTTCCACTGCTTCGTTAACATTTCAAGACAATAGAACATCCCCGATATCGCTCCGCCAACGAGTTTCTCCCACGGTAACAGTCGATGCTTAACGCCAATTGAAAAGATCGAAGTGAAACGAAAGTAATCGGCCGGGATCCTTCAGCTTCTTCGTGGATCGAGAAACGTGCTTCCGCGTGTTCTTCAGATTCGCTCAGGATGCTCCAATGATACTCCACCGTCGCTTTCGATTAGACTCGTTGCCATAGTTGCTTTTCCTCGCGACGTGGAAAGCCTCCATTACTTTTCCCTTTTACTCCCGACAGAGACACGCGGGCGATAAATCATCCACGCCTAATAAACGCCTGTACCCTTCTTTTTGCACAGTATCTGAGAAACAGTGCAACGAACGAAAAAGCAGCAGACACTGACAAGGAAACTGTGTCAATTGCGAAAGAATATGATGACTGATGAATCTTCGCCGTGAAAAATAAAGAAACTATCGAACTTGTTCAAGAAACCGTCTTGGGGCCACAAAAGGAGAAAACCTGTCCTTGAAAAAACAAAAATTAAGTACGCTAAAAATGCCTGAATGGCGATTGTGTTCTTTGAAATCAAGGATAATTTGCTCGATATCTGAATGCAGTTTTTTTACCATTCTGACTGAAGTTTACAGTTTGCCACCACGATTGTCACAGTGTTTAATATCTCTGTAAACTTGAGAATTCGACGTAAAATTTGTTTCGTAGCCCATAGAAGCCAGCTGTAAGAGGTTTTTCCCTGTGGCGATAAACGCTGCCGCGTACACGGACCACATATAATCAGCGGTTAATAAGCGTCGCGTTTATAATAATTAGTCACGCTCTCGCGGAGTTACGAGAGCATTGGGCAACGGCGCGGTTAATCGCGGTAATTGAGGAAACGGGAGATCTCGACTTACCGCGATCAGGCGGTACCTGCTCCATCAGGGAGGCAGCGGGTCTGGTCTCGAAAGAAGTCTTTGGTGTATTACTTTGCACCCCGTGGTGCATCCACGGCGCACCAATCAGTGAAATTGATACACGAATAAGGAAACACAGGAACATGGATCTGGAGAGAAAATTTCTCAATTCTGAATTTCTGAAAAAGTTGTTCTTCAAAATTTGTAGATCCTACTGTGAAATTTAGAATAATATTGGTCATCAGATTTGATCAGAAATGTACGAAGCGCAATTACTTGAAGCATCCGGGCGTTAGAAAACATCGTTTCCCATCTCGAACCCAGAATACACTCTGTGTTTAGATGCCGCGTAGAGGTTTATAGGAAGCGTACGTCGCGGTTCTATCTGGAATAGGTGAGACGAAATCGTGAGTGGCAATCGTAGCACGTTCGCGGAGGCGTAAATGAAAGATTACGATCGAGAGTTGGCAAATAAACAGAGTTATAAACGTGTATTCGCATTTAGAGTTGGGAATGCTTCGGTGACTATGAAAAGACTCTTGAATTTCCGATTGATTGGATATAACGTGGTGCAAACATCTTAATGCTTTAGTACAGTATCGTATAAATGTGATTGTTTGGAAGTTCGTCGCATCAGCCGAATGAACTTTCACGATACGCAGCTAATGAAACGAGAAGGCCACTCTTGAGTCACGCTAGTAGTGCAAGACTAAAATATCAGATTACGATCTGTCGATTGAAATTCCGCGACACCCATTGAACAAGTAACAATATCAGCAGCTAATTTAAAGAAACTACGAATTATGAGATGATAGGTTCGACGTACGTGCTCATTATATTCGGTATACAATTCTATTGTAACGTAGCGGTACATTAAAATATTCGATTATAGTGATAAACGATCGGCGTGCAGCAACACTTTTCACTCGACACCAGTCATTATACATCGATACATTTATCTCTATTTTCCTTGCTCATTATGCGGGGTTATTCTTCACGCTTTATCTATTCAACCACAATTACCGTCGACCCGTTCATTATCAACAACCTCGACAATAAATAGAAATTATCTCGAATCACCCTAGTTCGAAATCAATTTCGTTTCTTTCACGTTCCATGACACTCCTTTTCTAACGTGATCGATATCTGCGCTTTCGAAGAAATGTAAAATTCCTGACTTCTTCGACTCTTAATATCTCTGTCGTAGGGAATAATACTTTATAACTCAATCACGTCTGTAGCAATTCCAACATTCATATCACCCTATCCAAATTCAAAGAGATCGCTCCCTAAACACATTCAACATTCCCTTCCACCCACCATAACAAACTCCATCCATCCACCGTTATCTCGAGCCTACCAAAAACACTTCAGATAACAAACAATTAATTTCATTACCCCTTACACTGACGCCACATCATCAGCCACGACTAACCTCCCAATTCCCGAAGAAGAACCACAAAATTCCAGGTCCGACGAATCGATAGGTCCGCCACGTTTCTCGCCGAGCACAACAATCTTCATCAATCTATCTCTATCAGGGCCCGAAAATACCACGTCGGCGCGCAATCAGCCGCCACACGTTTCACTTAATTACTCGCTATCTCCAGCCGCGTTGATCAACGACCTCTCCCTCGCTATCAGAGGCCCGGCGTCTGCATCGGCTCGGTCCATCGTTCCCCTCGAAACGCTTTCGTTGTTTCCCTGGACGTCGGGCGGTTTCCGTCTGCGGAAAACGGAGCCAGTGGGCTGGTTTACTCCAATTTAAGGTCGTCGCGGGCACCGACGTCAGTGAACTCTGCCGTTCGAAGGCTGCCAGGGACCGAGTAGACCGTATAAATCTCGGGCTATCGCGGCGGCCCCGACAGTCTTCGTCGACACGAATCTCGCCCTTCTTTTTCCACGATCTCCTTTCCTCGTTGGGCCGCGTTCGCCACGGCCGCCGGTTGCGCCTCTTATTTCACACCACGAACGACCCAATTTCGTGTCGAATCAGCCGGTGGCACGCAAACACGACGCCGCATATATGTTAATCGCGCGGTTCCAGCACGTGCACACACCGGCGTGGAATGAGCCAGAAACAGGAACGCGCCAGATCTCTGCTCCGTTTCCTTCATTTCAGTTTCTCCGTTGCCTTCCAGCGTTTTCGGCCGAGCTTGCAGAATCGGGGGAAAGCATATGGCCTAACGTGAATGTAAAAGTGTAACGAGGAATCTTAACTCCATGATTTGTTGTTGGTGTTGCAGCGTTTATATTATCTGTTAAGTCAGGGGCCCTTTTCGATCGAATCTTGGACAACCATGAGGCTATTCTACAACGACTCGACAGATTTCTCCCAGAATCGCAGAGGTACGGTGCATACTCTCAATGAAATGCATTCGACTTTCGAGGATATGGATAACCAGGGCGATGCTGCCTGTCGGGCATGCCGCAACACCGCAGCTGAAATTATGCTCATGTTTTTACGAACGTGCTTCTTATAGTTCCTTTATTGAGTGGAAAGGAAATAAGGTGATGCAGGGAAGCCAGGAGTCCCGAGACCTATTTACGCGTTTTTACTGAAATGTTGGTTGTCCCAAAGCACACTTCAACTTCTGTTTAATCCGCCAGGGTTACTGGACCCTCAAACTTCTATCTTCTTTCTCAGAAAATAGACAGCTTCCATCAATCTCGGCCACTACTCCGCAGAAAAGGACACACACGACCCTCAAGTTCATCGAGGAATTCATAAAGAAGCGTAAGGTCGAAGTTAGTTTTTCTATCTCTTTACTCCCATTCAATGATCACCGCACCATAGTCCCCATCAATTCTCATTCCACAAATACTCCAAGCAAGAAGTTTGATCCCTTTCATCCAATGAATGCCATGTGAGGCATCATTCGTCTACCAATCAGCACCACTAAAAACCTCCAATTTATAGAGACTTAATCACTTCCATTCAATGAACAATGCGCACGGCCATCATTCACCCTTTGATCTGAATCGCCGGAGACCTCCAACCCGGAGACTTAGATGAACGACTCGCCAAAGGGCCCAGCAAGGACGTAGCAGGCGAACGATGGCAGCGCTCGTTGCTCGCAGGATTCAGGGCTGCGGAGCCGTGACTGGCCAGCTAATTACTATCTAATTGCGCGCATTACCGAGTGCAACAACAACAGGCCGCGGCCGTTAAAGGCGGCCGCGACGACGCCCGGTATAAATGAGTCCTGACGGGATATAAATTCAGGGTTAAATACTGCATGCAAAACGCAGTAAAGCCCCGGTTTACGAGCATCCGACAAGATCTCCCGAGTACATGTGTCCCGCGTGTATACGTGCACGTGGCGGCGTCTCGCACGTGTCTACCTGTTGACGCGTCCGTGTGCGTTTACATGGGTTTGCCAGGGTTTGAAGGCGCTGCGCCCGCGAGTACATCGACACACATTCGCGTACGAGCTCCTTTATCGTACGAAACGACGATACGAGACTTGATTCCACGAGGCTGACGACCGATTTGAGTATCCAAAGCTTGGGGTACCTTGGACACACAGGGTGGTTCAGAAGAATACGTGCCTAGGTAGATACAAGCTTCGGTGGTTGATTTGATGGAACTTGTGGGAAGGAAGAAAACGGTCCTCGCGATTGTGAATTAAGGGCTCTTCTTTCTGGAACTTCCCTCCACCGCCCCATACTCGATTCTCTCTCCGGTAGAAAGCAACACGTTACTGCAGATCAGCGGTGTATCGAGAGTGAGCGTGTTAAGCTCGCCTGGCGTTCCCAGTTCGTGGCAGAAAAACGGATCGCGGCGTGGCAATGACGAAAGTTCTTATCGGCAGGGATTTATAGGAGAAGGTTCGCTCGAGAGCGTTCTATTTAAAGTCGCGAGCACGGCCATGATGCAAATGTATCGGGGCTCGATGCGGTGAGCGTACCACGGCCGGCTCGGTAAAAATGCTGGCGTGCGAATTCGGGATCTGACTTCTCGATCGGTCGTGGCTCGCTGCTCGTTCCGCCGACTTCGCAATATATCTGCCTCGTAAAACGCCGCCAAGGATTCCTAACGCGATAAATGCGCGGTTTCACCCGCGGACAATGAATAAAACCGAATGAACCCGTTGAATAACAGCGGGCGTCGATAGTAAAAAGAACGGATTTATACGGGTTATTTGGTAATTTATCGGCGTCCACCTGGTGACGGTAGTTAGACGTTGAACTGGTGCTTCGCGCTCTTCCTCGTGATGATATTTCTTGGATTAATGCGTGATAATAAAAGGAGGAATAAGCAGATTGTAGGGTGAGAATTCGTTTCATCGAAGAGCTCCACGCATTCCTCGCGTACATTGTGCCCCTCGTCCAGCGGGAGGCTAGGCTTTTTTCGGGTGAAAACAGCGGAATGCGGGTATTAAAACGGTCGATATTACGTTACTGGCAACAGTTAAAGAGCATTATCGCGAACCTGTTTTCCACGCGGAGCCAAAGCGACTCCTAACAAGAGGACAAGAAGATAATTGCATAATTGGTCGTGGGTAAAACAAATAAGTTGCTGCACGGCAGCATAATGAGCCGCCACGGCCATGAAAAGTAATTACACGTACTGATAATCGGTAGCGCACGACGAGGCTGAGGCCGGACACGATGGTTACGTATACCTTGCTCCGTCGAGGAGCAATTTCGTTCCGTGTGCATTGTGTTCTGTCTACAAAACGTCCAAAGACACCTTTAACCGAGCTTTTGCTTCCCATTCATCAGGATACAAATGCCATGAAATCTGATCTTTGGTTTTTGACGACAAAAAGGTCGTCATGGCTCTTCGTAGATACCGAAGAACCAGAATGAGTCAAATATACTACGCGCTGAGCAAGAAGCTAGACGCACAGAAAGCACTGAATGTTATCTAACACCTTCAAACATTGCATTGTCCTCCACTTGTTCTTTCTTTCTAGTGTATAAGAAATAATATTCCAACAATTTTACAAAGAAACTTACGCCATATTATACTCAGAGAGGGGCAAAATTTATATTTAAATAAAATTTCAAATAACAAATAAAAGTTACAAACACTTTTGGTCATGTGTTGAATAAAGTTAACTTTTTATGCGACGAGAATTTATTTGACGAATAAAGTTAATTTTTTTATTCGTCGAGTGTTTCAACTTTAGCGTTGAATAAATTTTGCAACTTTAACTTTAACTTTAACTTTAATTTTAACTTTAACTTACATTTGATTCCACGTCGAAGAAAGTTAAAGTTAAAGTTACAGTTAAAGTTAAAGTGGAAAAATTTATTCGACGCTGAAATTGAAACGCTTGACGAATAAAAAAATTAACTTTATTCGTCGAATAATCTAAAGTGAAAGTAACTTTTATTCGATTCGCTATTTAAATAATTTTTTATTTAGTTAATGCCCATCTCTGATTATACATATCTTCTTTTGAAAGGCATGAACTAAATCACACGTACACATTGAATCTCATTATTACTTATCACTCGGATAAACTTGATCGTTAAGGATCTCGGACACCAACAGACCCCGATCAAACACGAGGCCAGCTGATCCACAATGATTCCCGGGGTCATTACCGCGGACATTGTATATAAATCCTTCTCATTAGAAGCCGAATCGTATATCGCGGCGTTCGATCATTCCCCCGGTATCGGGCCGCATCCATCGGCGATCACCGGCGTAGGAAAAGAAACAGGAGGGGGCAGCGGCGTACGAGTAAATTTCCCTCTCATTAAAATCCTTTAATTGCCGGTCAAAGTGAGTACTAATCGGTTGCTATCTTCCCGCGTGCCGCCCTGAAGGGAAGACCGCCTTGACTAGCTCACCGCAGGTAGCGGAGATAGGCCGGCCGTGGTAGCGCCGAGCTGGGTACAACGGAGGGAAAAAGGACAGCCACGACCAAAACAATCAGCACGGCGCTAATAGGCGTAATTACCGGCTTTACAGATCGAGCCTGCCAACGACTATCCATCTATTCGTGGCTCGATTCGCACGAATGCAAAGCACGCCTTTGCAGACCCTCCTCAAGATTGCAAGCGTCCCGAGTAGACTTCCAGCTAAGCCAGCGTGCCTGGATGGTCCCTCTTGTTCCGGTCCGTAAATGGAACCCTTTGTCGTGCTAAATAACAGAGGGGGCAAACGGAGAATCTTCGACTTTCAAACATGCCCGACGCTGGTCAGCTGTAAAAGCAGCATTGTACTTTGTAAGCGTGCGGCAATGTTGCGAGTGCCCCATCTGGGTCTCCAATGGATCACTGTTAAGGAAACCGAGAAAAATAACGCCGTCGAAGGATCGTGCCGTATAACGAGATTGTTTCGTACTACATCCTGTAGCCCTCCACTGGTAATCGATATACATTGAACGATCGTTCTTTGTGCGAACGACCGACTTAATCACCGATAGGGAAATGATTAATAACGGAAGTACAAGGAGGCATCCAGATTGCGTGCTGCAATAAATAGAGGGCCATCTAACAAACATTGTCGGTCACTATCTCTGCAATTATCGGGGCAAATGTGGCTAGGATTTTAATTGCGAAAAAATACTCGACCATATTCGCGCGTTCAAGGCACGTCCAAAAAAACTAACAGAAAGCCTCCCTTTTTCTACAGCGGAAGGATCTTATACGAGCTTCAGACAAAGAAGAATATGGCGTGACGTATCGAGGAACGTCGTTAACTGCCCCCGATATAGCCGCTGCCACTGCCGTGTATCGGCAATTAAACAATGGACCGCAGCGTGTTGGTCGAACCTTATAGAAAAATATCATATCCATGGAGCAAGCGGAAGAGGACTTAAACGAACGGATTTGGTGATACCGCGGTCGTGACCAATTATTTATGGCATAACGGTGCAGAGTTACCGTGCCAATTGAGATTGCCGATCGTTCTAGTTCGTCGCCAAGAGTGGTGTGCCTCGCTGCTCCGAATGTCGGGACGATTTTCAAGCTGTTCCGACGTGATAAGAGCGCGGGGTTGATGATCTATGGAAATCGTGCATCCACGGTCCACCGTTACGTACAATTACACCCAATGGGACTTGAGAAGAATCAAGAAGTTGCGTGAAACTTTAGGTAAACAGGTCGCGTTGCCTGCTCACCCTCCTAATTACCTGCCCACCAGCTCGTTCTTCCATCTTGAATTTTCTACCCGTGCAACGACTGACCTTCATAAACAACGCATACGATAAGCTGGACGTATATCGCTCCTAATCCCCAGGAACATGCAACGAGTGTCCGTCGTCGGCTTTCCGGACACCCTCCGTTTGATCCGATTACGGGCGCACCACCCTTCTACCAGGCAATCACCTTTCTCAGGAAACTTTAAACTGGCCGAAGTCTACCGTTTACGGCCTGAGGCTCGCTTTGGCGGTCTAATACGGCTGTTACGGGCCAAAGAGACACTTAGTAAACCTCTGATGGAATTATGTGCTTGCGAGGTACGACTTCCTTACGCAACGCTCTTTATCCCCCGACTTATTACTCGTTTTCGAGTCTTCATAGGGATCCATGCTTGTACCCCGTTTACATTAGAGTGCTAGTTGTGTACAGCATTCAAAATTAAAGTTCCTTTCAATTAAAGAGAGATAGATGGTTTAAATATTCATCAGAGAGACATCTACTAAACTCGAAGAGAACGTTATGAAGAATTCAATTACACCGTTTCGAAATATCTGAAAGCAACACCTCCGAGTCACAACTCGAACCTCGAGATATCTCGTCCTTAACACGGAGTCGTCATCGAGGAGGTTAAGTCGGTCCACCCACCCGAAGTCTCACCCCGAGGATTTCTATTCGTAATAAATTTTTCCCTCTAACAAGAGGACGAGGGTAGAGTGTGCCGCGGTGAGAAGCATCGATACTTATAGATAATTCTAATGACCATGGCCACTCCGTGATTACGGATGTCGTCGATGAGTTATGGCTGCGGGCGTACGGGCATGGCGAGGAGGCAGAGTTCCTCTATCGGCTTCCACTCGTTTCGTAACACGGTAACGCGCGAATCGTGCCGCAAATTGACCGATTGGAACTCGGCTAGCAGGTATAACGGCTACTCGCCGTCGATCGATCGAGATCGATCGCCGTGCGGGTCCGCGCGCGCGCGCACGATCTTCTGTACGCGCGCGGATGCATACCGGGAGTGCAGCCGCGTGATCGAGCCTGAAATCGTTCTGCACGTGCCGAGATGTCCGTGAGCGTGTTCCTGCTGGAACGGAATTACCCGCGTGCCGAGATAACGCATTCGACGGCCGATAAATGCTCCTTCGAGGATTTCGCCGGCTGTTCAGGCAACCACGGGGTGAATCCGCTGCGTCGCCGATCGTCCCTGGTGTACGACAGCATTCTGGGCTGATGTTGTTGGGAAACATTTTGTGCCACATGCAAGACGAACATAGGTGAGGTAAATTCGGAAGGGTTGCATGAAAGGTGGATACAGCGACTGTGATCATAGAGGCTGTTTCAATTTATGGTTGCCTTCTTGAAGTGTAAAGGTAGATTTCGAAGACTTAGGATGAACTTCAAGGGTGAACCGTTCAAAAAACTGCGGTGGACTGTTGTAAATCTCGAGACAATGTATTCCCATCCTAACTTAGGGGGAATGGAGGAACGTAGATACTTTCCTGGTAAAATTGTAAATTGAACTTGATTTCTCCAAACATGATAGATTGGGAACTAAAAACTGAAGGTCTCCTGCCATTCTCAGGTACCAAGGTCCATTCGCATCCCCGATACATTGGAAATCAGCGCCGCTCTATCAAAGATAACACGTCCCATTCCAGCCTCAAAATTTCCACTGAACATCCATTCACGTAACGGGCAGCTACGCTCTCGCGGGACAGGTTTAAAAGCTAGCAAAATATGATAGGCTCGAGTCAAAGCGGATCCTGGAAAGCGGCTTAGGATGGGCATTAAAACTGTCCATCGACGTTAAATATTGGCGCAATTAAGAGAGCTCGTAAACAAGATAAGCCCGCGACCGAGGTTGCATTATTTATAAACGCGTGCAGAATTTGTAACCGGGGTTTTTGAGCCCGCCGAGATAAATATATCCATTAGAGCGGTCGATAAATATCGACACTCCTCGGGCAGCATCGCGAGCGGCGCGCTCGCACACCTTGCTCCCAGCCGCGGAGGAGGTGAGCCGGTGAAAAATCTTTCGATACAGATGGAAAACGGCGCGCGAGCCAGAGCGGGTTCTAGGAAGCGCGACGGAATCGAGTGATTTATACGCCCGATAGCGCGGAATCTGCTGGCATGTTCGCGATTTGACAAAAATTCCCGGCGGGCACTACACAAACCGTATAAATCAATCGGTGATATTATAATCAAGATCCTGCCCTGTTGTACATCCGTGTACGTTGTTTGTCTCTTCTAAGTGCCTGCCAACTCTGATAATTGTTTCACAATTATTACACGGGCGCAGCTGTTCGCGAAAGAATGGCAAGCTTCGTGCTGCAACTGCCACGAGTTCGCAGCGACCGCGAGTAGTAAAGACGTCCCAGAGGCCTGGCACTTTGTTCCCTTAAGGGTGCTTGTAGCTGGACAGTTTTACAAGAATGGAATTTGTATTTTTCGCACTGCTGAAGTCTGTGTTCTTTTCTGAACGTAGTAATAGTGGGTTTTACGAGCCCATGACAATTCTTCCTGAAAGATAACTGGAGCCTAAATTAATGACGTGCCATTTTTATAACCGGAAGAAGGAGAATTGATTTTATTCATGAAATTAGTGCCATTAGTTTCTGATATCGTGCAAATGGTAATAATTTTGTATAAATGCTAATGGCATTTCATAGTTATAATGTTACGTAAAGTCTGCAGAAACCAAGCGCCGGAGATTTAATCGGTCGACTAATTCTATACGATGCGATCGGGACCTGTCGTTCGAGATTAGAGCACAACTGGACCGAGCGCATACGGAACGTGCACTTTTCCAAAAGTGCATACGAGCTTATCGATGGAATTATGCCAACGATGATCACCGACAGATTCGTAATTAACGATTACCGTTAACTCTATATCCCGATAAACAGGAGGCGATCGGATCGAACATGACCAATCAGGAACTGTCTACGACGTGGAAGATAGAGGAGCAAAGAGAACCTAGTTAACCAAGACGTTGGCGAACAGAAAAGCTCCTCGACTCATTAGCAACTAATGCCTCTCCTTTTGGCTCACGACTCAAGTATTTTCCATACTCCCAAATGAGATTAACAGTAATAACATTCCACTCTTTGAATTTTTCTTCCATCCCACTGCTTGGACTATCTTTAAATATTGACCTGTGAAAATAATAAGCTTCGTATGGAGCGATCACCATTATGAGCAACATTTGCCTGGTAACCATCTTTAGACGAAGGGGGTGAGAAAACAATCACTGTTATTTACATACAGGAAATTCTAAGCACGCTTAAGCTGGTATCATGGATTCGATTAAACGAAAAGAGAAACAATCGAGTCTAGTATTTAATGGACTCCCAATTAGAAATCGCTCATGTACGTGGAACTAATTGCTACCCCAGCAATAACGATGCCTGGTTCAGGAGTAATTATCGTCGGCAGAAATACAGCCTGTTCGGCGATAACTTGTTGCAGGTTGATGTATTGCGACACTTTATCGCCGCATAACGTACTAGTGACTCAACAAACGTTGCCTCAAAACAAAACGAGCCGGGCGAGAGAGGCCCGGAGAGTCCGGGGCTTATTTTAAGATTTCTCCCGCGAAAGTGCGGACGATTTATAGGCGTATTCTTCAAACTATCCTTCTGACAACCGAGGAATTTGTCGAGGAGAACCATCGCCTCTCTCGCTCTCGCTCCCTGCCTAAGATCGCGTGGGGATTCGCGGTGATTCTGCTTCGATGGACCGGGAGACTTTTTTCGTGATACGTTCCTCCGTCTATCTTTCAACAAATCCTTCAAATAATTGGGGATGACGCCAGAGATGCTACTAGGAAGATCGCAACAGAATACCGTCGTCCAATTGCCATCGAAGCCTCCGGAAGCTGCGCAGGGAATCCTTCGATAATCTCCGTGTAATTTGTCCGGATTGGATCGTCCAAGGCCCAATGTTCAAAGAGGACCGAAAGGATTCGCAAGTCGAGGTGGCAGCGGAGAGACAGAGACGCTCGCTGGAGCAAAAGAGTTTCGCAACGAGGGAACAGCAAGAAAGCGCCTCGCCCCGGGGGCAGCAGCCGCGAATCAGCCGAGCAGAAACTCCTACACGAAAAACCCACAAATAGAAGCAAGTAGCCCCCGTTCATTGATATCCCCCCGGTCGCTGAATCCGCCAAGCGCGACCGCGAGACGTGCCCCGAAACGATAAACAATGCGATTAGAAAGATCGAGGAAGTGAGGTAGCCGGGGCCCGAAGGAAACACGGGGGAGGCCGGCGACAAAGGGCGCTGGTGGGAGAAAGAGAGAGTCTTTAGTCGGGCAGAAAATGAAAGAAAGCCTCGGCTTATGTAATCCCGCGAGAGTGACCCGCATAATTATTCGCGAGTGCCGCGCATAAATTTTCGCCGGGCGTTAAGCGTGTCCGCGAGCCATAATCCGATCAGAACGCCTTTAACCTCGGGGGAAGGCAACGGTGATAGAGTGATACCGTGCTTTCCACCCTATACAGAGCCCCCTCGTCCCCCTCCACTCCTCCAGCTCGTTCGTTTCGCGTCCACCCAGCTGACCGACGAATACGGCGGAGGCGCGACCGAAGCGAGCGGTTATTTATCGCGGAACAAGGAAGGAAAGTTACGGGCGAGGAGTTACGAGGATGCCCGGAGACATTCCCGCTCGAGCACGGTCGCCTTTAATGAGAAATGCCAGCGCGACCGGCGTGTAACCCTTCAACTGAACCTGGCCCACGTTCGCCACGTGCCTGTTACACTGCTCACCGAGCCTTGGCTCGCGTTCATTGGAAGCTTCCCGATGATTTCAATGTCCCAACCCTTGTCTACGTCTATCTACTAGCGGTCGAATGCTGGATTTCACCCCCTGTACACACAGCAGATTTATTGGCATGTTTCCCCGCCGTGTATAGCGCTTCGTGGGGAATTACTTTCATATTCATGCAGCCCCGATACTCGTGCGGCATACGCGTTGACTTCAACAGAAAGGTAATGGTAGTTTTTACAGGTACGTACATCTCTGTACGTAATTTAATGCACTCGCTAACGGAAGAGGTTCCTTTCCGTCATTAGTATGCGCTTACCAAAGAGACACGTGTAATCCTCAAGCTAAAACCGCCACTCGTCACGTGAATCGACAGAGAGTTTCTCTCGTTAGGGGCATGTTCGCCATCGCTACTTATAACTTTCTAATCGTAAGCCTAATTTATAGCGTAATAGGGGAAAAACAGATGTATCGGTGACAGATCCTCGCCGAGACGAGGCTGCGAGGAGAATGGACGCGAAATAACAGCGTTTTAAATTAATACACGCATCTTGAGAGACGCGTGACGGATGCGTGATTAAAGATTCAGTACGGGTACAATGCCAGAAGATTTGATTACAAAATGACTTTGCTATATCACGAAAGTTCCAATTCCTGCGATAGTTTCACATTAATTTCATTTCCCACCTCTTCTCCCGTGTATTCCTCTAGCAGCCGCATAGTCTGTTTTCTTTTTCAGAAGAACTTTGATACCACAGAATCTCCGTAATGGACGTGACAAACATGAAAATACGCGTACCACTGCGACCACAACAATTCAAAATTGTCAGTCGCTGTTTTCGAGTTTTTATCATTTCTTAGAAAGTGGTACCAAGTATTATCTTTACAAGGTTCCACGGAATTGCGTCAAGTTGCTTCCTCAAATCGCCCGGTGATATATCTGCCTCATCCACGCGCGCGTCCGTTGGATCCGGATATTTCTGTATCGCGATCGAGCGATTTTTCAGCTGGCCACGCTGTCGACGAAAAATGTCTGAGCACCGGCGATTATACAGCTTTCGATCGGTATCGATAATTGCTGGAACTCGCGGCACCAGCGTCCACGCCGTTCGCGGGGCGACGAGATTTATCCGTTTGGTCGTTGATAGCAACGCGAGCGTTACTCGATTATCCCGCTGGACAGTGGTAATTTAACTAATACGCTTAAATTGACGTAAGCCAGTATCTAGGCCGATGCGATTAGAGGGCAGCACCATGTTACGAGATTAATTTATTACCGCGATCTGAACCTCTGGACCATTTGTCATGTTTGGGTGTTTTTGTAAATTTTTCCCCATAATATCTACATGTCTATCTTCTTTTATCAACTCAAGCAGGTAATACCGGCAGAAATCCTAAAGTCACTCCTGGTAAGAGGGCTCCCAGCTCTCAGGAACAGGTTGAACTCGTAGAAGCCAGAGATATAAAAAAAAATACTCTGGACCATTTTCTCTAATACGAAATATGAAGAAACATTTAATAAATTTTACACGCATTGAATAACAAACGGTCTATTGAATATCCTGTAGCACAAAGTGGGGCAAAGCCGGACGAATCTACGAGGAATTCAGAACAGTTGCTACCCTCCTGATA
The DNA here is from genome assembly GCA_029448645.1 of Andrena camellia. Classification (NCBI taxonomy): domain Eukaryota; kingdom Metazoa; phylum Arthropoda; class Insecta; order Hymenoptera; family Andrenidae; genus Andrena; species Andrena camellia. Next base: position 12,052,368 of record CM055679.1, on the reverse strand, counting down.
ACGGAGCTGCAACGAAAGGTAAGTGAGAAGCAAGCAGGGTGTAAAAATTGAGAGAAACAATGGAATTATTCCCGGGAGAAGTCTGACGATTCTAATTTTAACTGTCCTCGACCGAGAACAATAAGAGGCTTTCTTCCGCTGGCAAAAATGCCCAGGCGAGCGCCGTTTTGTCGCGTGCCACGAATAATTTGTAGTTTCCAATCGTCGCTATCCGCGCGCCGATCGGAACATTAAAGTTTCGAGAAACTCGTCGTCGCTCCTCGACAAAGGCACACACTTCACAGCCAGCTCGATAAGACGACGTCTCGCGGTCATGTTCGACACGTTTCTCCTGGCGTCACGGTAGATAGAGCACACGGAGTCGTTCCGTTCGCACGAAGTGGAAAATAATTAGATGCGAGCGTCGATAAACATTGGAAAGGCAGCGAGTGCATCGAAAAATCGTCCGTGCGCCGAGAAATCCGCCGATCCAACCGCTCTGTACCCTGTCCACGATCATTCCTGCACGTTGGACGCGCGGACAGCACCCATGGGAACATCTTTCTTCAGCTACGAGAAGGCAAGAAGCTGAATGCAGCCAAAGTACGAGTAAAGAGAATATTTTTTATGCCTCAAGTTGCTCGGGAAAAAAATCGCCATTAGGTACCTTTCGCACGACACCACACGTTTTCGTGGAAAGGTTAAAGGTGAACAGAAAGTTGTGAGGGATATATGAATAACACACTCTTGTTTCTGAATTAACACAAAAATATAATAGATTATCGGTGAAATAGAGAACGTTTCGGAAGAAATAAAATATTCCAAAGTAAATGCTGGTGTATCTGTGTTAGATATGGTGAACCCCTATTCTCGCGAAAACCGATATCGAGGCATGAATCGAGATCTAGCATCTACCACGGCTCTATCAAACGACATACGAGTCCGAAATCGAAGTAATATCGACTCGATTTATCACGCTCCCAGATTTCCCATTATTTCGCAAACTAATCCATTTATCGCGAAAGCGAGATTTCCTCCTTCGCGGCGATAATTTCACCAAGGGGAAAAAATCTTAATGATTCGAATGATGTATGAACGTCAAGCTGCGCGCGGCGTTTTAAAACTGGTTCGTTTTATCGAGAATCTGCGTTACGCCGCGGCATTTGGTCGACCGCGCGGGAAAAATCGAATCCACCAGTAATAAGCTGGGCGGAGATCGCTCGGGTGAATTGAAAATTACAGAAACGCCATTACTCATCCGAAGGATAACCGACGCAGCCTTGGCATTCAACATTATTCGCGGTTAATCAGAATTTCGCGGCGCGACTCTTATGCGGCCGTTGGTTTTCCCGCGAGCAGGAATGCGTTAAGTAACACGCGTATAACACCGCTTCTCGGAATGTAATTTCCATTGATAAGAGCGCGAGAAAGGTAATAGCGAGTGTACGCGTAACTTTCTAATGCCGTAATAAAGGCTGGCGTTTAGCTACGCCTAGAAGACATCCGAACCTCCGATCAACGATTCCTGGTACTCATAAAAAATTTACAGACCTTTGCGAATCTGAAAACTCTGTATTAGGATTACAAAGAAACGATACGACAACTATTAAAATCGAATACACTTATCTCAAGGAAACAACTGTTCGAGTCGCATCGAATGCAAGCATTATCTTTCTTGGCGCGATAAAGCGGTCAACATCGATAAGTGAATATTTCTAGAGACGCAGTTTCACTGAACGGATACACGCAGGGTGTAGCTCGGTGAAGCAGAAGTGCATACGTCGGTCGACCACAGCTGCAACGCATGAACGTTCCATGGAAGTGGACCAGTGGGTTTTTCGATAGGTAAACAGGTGGGCAGACAGGACAAGATCCGTGAGACTGTTATCGGGCGGGGAAAAATTGCAAGCACGATAATGTCGGGCGAGTGCGACGACGACGCGAGGACAGTGCAACGACTGTGCAACAACGTGCGATAGCTGCACGCAGAGATTACTGCACTACCTCACTGCGTGGATTCTCTAGAAACATTTACCGAGGGACGCTTTACCGTTTCCAAGGTCAGAATCGAGTGCATTCGAGTTTCACGTGCCGCAGAGTTTGTGATAAGGGGTGAGACTCAACCGCATCTGTACTGCGCTCATTTATTTTCACCTAAATCCTAATTAGAAATGACCTTTTATTTGCAAATGAGAAATCTACTATTATTTATTATGTATTATTTAAATAAAGGAATATCGTAAACAGATATATTGTATTTTTACAGAAATGTATTGTGAACAGGACGTTTCTGAATACTGAGAAACTTATCGGGCGCTATTTTATTTCATAGCAACAAGATAATATTAAATAAGCAACATGATTCCGCGATTGGAGTAGCTTGGAAAATATTAAATTACTCGTTCGATTAGAAATTCCTTTACTGATATCGTCTTGGCATTTACATCCGTTCGGAGGCGTCGCTAAAGATTCCCACTAATGGAGCTTGAAACTTAGAAATCCACGTGTTTAGCTGGCTTTTACCAGAGACCGCAGAAACACGCTACATTAGCGCAATGTTTCCGTAATTATCGTTTCATTGCGTGATAATCGCGCGGCGCGTGAAGCCGGTTAGAATGGCTCGTCGATCTTCTACGCACGAATCTATGAAAATAACTTCTCTATCGATGTTACACAGCTCGATCTCTCTAAATGCCAGCGTGTCCCGCGCGCGGAGCTCCATTACCTCCGTTGCCCCCAATTTGCAACAACATTTAGATTTATGGAATCGTAATAATACCGCCGTTGTCAACCGTGCTGGTTTTCGTCGGCGAGTTTCAACACGGGTACGATCGAGAGGGAACGGCACGGAGCATCGTAGAGAGCCGCGGACGCATCGATTACCAATAGGAAACGTGATCGAAAATAATAGACTTATCGCGATAATAAATCAGCCCGATAAAAGGCCTCGCCAGGTATTGCAAGAGAGAGGCACCAGAGGCTAGGCTCTCCTCTTTTCTTCCCAGGCTTTATTGTCTTCACGGTATTCAGGCAGACAATGCAATCGCCCAACTGGCCGTTGCTTTGCGCTTGCTAATTTTGTCGCGTCGACGTCGTGAACTTTGGAATAATCGAGAGAAACTTCTGAATCATACGAGGAAGATCTGCGCTGACCATCAAAAGAAGCTTTCACGATGAACTATGACAGACACAGTAGAATGCGTTTTATTTAAACTTCTTTTTGTTCGAAGTAAGTAGTGGCTAGTGGTGGAAATCGACGACGAGATTTTACATAAGACTTTTCTATCATGAGACGAAAATCTCAACAACTGAATGTAAATAATGGAAATAATCGCTAGAGATGAAATTTTTGAAAATATATCATGAAACTTGTCTCATGAGAGTCTAGTTTAATGAAGCTAATGACAAAATAAATAAAAAATAAGATAATGAAATAATTGTCTCATAAGATCAAAGTTGCATGTGAGACACGATATTTTTGTCTAATCGTGGATTTGCACCTTTACAAATGGCTGTGAAGGGCCGGAGAACAAATTGCAAGTGGCATGTTATTACTGGAGTCGTGCAAATAGAGTTCGACGATCGAGCCGAACCGAAATAATTTCAGAAGAGTTCGCCAAACGGTTGCCAAGATTTGTAACACTAATAGGTGACAGAAACTTGGCAACTACTGTCACTTAGCGAACACGGCCGATCAGGTGGATCGCGCACACCGATCCACTGTGATTATTATGAAGTTATTAGAGTCGCCAAGTGACGTGAAGTAGTGGAAACATACTGAAATAGTGTCTCTTCTCCTTTGAGCTTCCCGCGAGTGTCAATTTCCGCGTGACGATAAGCGCAATCGCTCTCCTTATCAGCTGTGCGATTGCAGCTTCAAAAAATCTGCACTACCTGATTTCTGCTGTTTAATGCAAACAGCCCACAATGTAGAGAAGTCTAGACTATTTATAGAAGTACTCGTGCGAAGAATCACGAGATTTCACTGATGTAAATAAAGAAATGGCTTTAAAACGTAGCCCTGAGTATTCTACATCCGTGAAATAATCAACTTACGAACTTTAAGGGTACCTTCTCATCAAATCACTTCAACAATAGGTCATCTTTAGAATTTTATTTTTTTTAATATTATAAACTTTATAAAATTTAAGAATTTTCTTGGATTGTTGATTTTAAATAATCCTACCTAATCCTTAAATATTCCACCTAAGCTAATACTCCACTCAGAACTTCAAACCTATTTAATTTAATAACTAGTTCCTAGTTGGCTGCTGCCAATCAACCAAGCTTATCAAATAGTCAAGCAGGCATAATATAAAATTAGAGGTTGTATATACCTGTTACAATTCGGTACAATTTAGCTGCCAATCGAAATCGATTGATTCCAGGGGTTCCAGGTAGGTATGCTGAACAGCAGAATGCACCAGTATAAACGTACCCTAACAAGAATCAGCTCTGAGCCGAGGAAACGTAACGTAACGGTATGAAACGAGAGGCTGGCATGCCTCTAGCGATGACATAACACCACCACACTACCCTGCTGGCTCATAATCGCCTACGTGTTTAGGCTGCCTCCACATCGAGGATCGTTGCCTCACAGACAATCAATCGCCAGGAAACGGCTCGATAATTGCAGCGAAATTGCGCCAATCTATTCATCTTCTCCTTACGAGCGTGTATATCAGCTGAAAGCTCGAATCGAATCGTGGGTGTGTCACGCTTCAGCCACGTATAGAACAGCGCTCGTGTGTGCCAGGAGCACAGACGATTCAGTGCTACAGAGACGCTTTTTCGCCCAGAATCGCACGGCCACAGAGCATCGCCAAGGAATTATCTTCATGACCTGCAACCGTGGTATTCATCTCTTCGAATCGTGTCGCAGACCGTCCGTCGAAGAAGAAAAGAAGCCCCGGCCGAGAAATTTATCGCAGCTATTGACGTAATCCTGCTCCTCGACGAAAATGATCAGCGCGATGCTCCTTTTACGTCCATCCACGTCGTCGTTATTCGCCGTGGATGCGGCGCATAAAATACTTTCACGACGCAATAGCAGACTCGCGTGGACAGCTTTAACGAATTTACGCGATGATGCATTAGAGAATTCTAGGTCCAATCAGGAAACAAATAGTCGAGGTTGCATTTCACTCAAAGTCAGACACATTGCGACCACCGTGACTTCTGTTTTTAATCAAAAATTTATAAAGCACACTGTCTTATCAAGAATTCTAATTGCGGGATGGGAGAGCCGAAAAGCGCGTTGGACGTTGGAAGTTGCCAGAGAGAAGGAACAGAAAGGGACGAAGAAAAAAGGCGCGAAAAGCGAAAGTGGAGCCAATCGGTTCGCCACGTGCGGCAGGAAGAGAGAGAGAGAGAGAGAGAGAGAGGGGGACGGGTCCGTGCACGTAACAGGCGTTATCAGTTATCCACCCACGGCCCATAAAGTCCTCCTTTATGGGAGTCACGGGGGAAGATATACGCCGGTCGCACACGAATTAACGCGGCCAGAATTGGTGTATTGGCCAGGACGATGCGGCCTCGTTGCAAGCAAATTGCCGGACACAAAACCGCCACGAAAGCCGTACGGGGATGCCGCTAAATGGATGTAATTCCGAGTTAACCACACGTCGGTTGGATCAACCGGCGCATCTGCCGCGTGCACTCCACCGGCTTACATCCGCGTTGCAGCTGGCTAGAAAAAGAGAAAATGGCCGCGCGAGGGTTGCCTGGTCGGCGGAGAGGCTCGGGGGGCGAATTAATTTCGACGCAGCTCGTTCACGAGGTCGTTCACACCGGGGGAAGAAGGGAGGACAGTATTTGGAATTCATAAGTGACCGCTCTTCGAGCTTCGGAGCGACGAGTCGCCTTCCTGTGCAGCGATTTTTCTTGCAACGTGATAGTATGTGGATACATTTTCTTCTGTTACGAATGGGACCATTATGTGAGCAGGAAATGAGGACGCATTCTAGATTGCATAGGTATTTGTGAAAGGGTTGTGAGGTTTGAATGGAAACTAGTGATGTTGGGACGTCAGGTATGATTGGTTTCTTTGGTTACAAATTGAGGATAGTGGAAGTTGTATGAGCTATTGTGATCCACCGCAGAAATAGTTGGACAGTGCAATATTGTATAGTAGTACGAAGGGAAGTACTAAGGTAAAATTATTTTGGAGTTCAACGAAACGACTGTTCTTTTAAGCAAAGTTGAAAATTTCAGTTCACGCGTTTCTACCGCAAGATTCTCCTCTTTCTTTATGAATGTAACGCCTCAGAGCCTACTTCCCGTAAAGGAACAATGGTCGATTATAAAAAGTCAGCCCGCGAAACAATGGCTGGCCGGTGTATTAATCTCAGCGCGGGGTTCACGGGGCCGAATAAATGTTTTTTCCCTTCTGTTTTCGTGGCCAAACTGACCAGGCCTCTCCCCAGCCTGGCGCATTTTCAATTTGCAATGCTGATAAGATGGAAATACCCGGGCGGATTTGTAAGTCGAGCGCCGACGTAATCGGCTTCGTCGCGGCGGACGATGAAAGCGATCCGATCCCCTCTGACGGCCGTGTAATTTTTCGCGTTTTTGTTTTCCCCGCGTCGACATTTTTTTGCGAACACCCAGAAGAATGCAGCTCCGAAACGGGGGACAGTGAAAGAGACGAATGGAGGCTGGTGCAGCGCGGCCTCGATTGTTTCCACGCTGAACCCTGCGATCTTTTTCTAGATACAGAGAACATGTCATGAAATTATACAAGTTGCAAATGCTGCGTGCAGACACGTTGCAGCAATATTGCACTTATAGATTCGTTCAAAGTATTTATTTGGAGAAGATTATTCACAAGAAGACCTCAGTTTTCAGCACTGAATCACGCATCTATCATGTTCCATTAATATAGAATTCTTTTCTTACAGCAGGTGGTGGTGACTCAAAGAAGTAACGCTGAGGAATAGGTATAAAAAGAAGGCTTCTCACGCTTCTCCTAAAAAAGACGCGAGTCCAGGCCCTGAAAGTGAGAATCTATGCTTTTAGTTGCAACATCTTTTGAACATGTTCCGTTTGGCAACCTGGTCGCCACGAAAAGTTGCACGATCCACATTCAACGCCTCTGCACGCTCGTGTTTTCGACCGGACGTGTAGGAGCGCGTTCCGGGAAACGGTGCATTCGAGCCAGGAGTTCACTGACGCATCAGATTCTTCATTCATAAAGCTGAGATGCACGCGCGGCCGGCTATCGTAACACTAACATTACACGACGCCGAGGAAACGCGCTACCCTGGTAAGTTTGCACTTGAATTCAATTGGGTCGAGTGCTGCTCGTTCATCAATGAAGCGCAGAGGCAAAACGATTACCGAGCGCGGATTCTTGGCCTTGGTTGACGGTGAATCTGTGTCAATTGCCGTTTTAATAACGTCCCATGGATGTACACTCTTCGCGTCGATATTTCTATTCTTGTTCGTGTAGCGAAAAGCAATTAATGAGGTGATTTCTGTGAGGAACTAGATGGTACTGACAATAAACCCTTGACTCCACATTTTGTGTAATGTAGAAATTAAAAATTTGCGTGCCCGTGCACAGAATCTTGAAAATTCATAGGATTACGTAACGTGATGTTACCTTTAAAATACGAATCGCTGAGTAATAGATATAGTATCAATGCAGTATTTTATTAAACTATATCGATTGCCACCGCATTGGTATTTTATGCACAGATAAAACATCCGCGAGCTTAGTGATTTTCCGCCACTATAATCTGTCGTATTTAAATCAAGATTAGCTCGACACCAGGCCCGTTGTATTCAAATCAAGATATTACGGCAAGATCGTGGAACGGCCTGAATTATCAGCGATCGTAAATCTTTTAACGTAACGTGTAAGACGTAATGAATAGATAATAAACAGTTTTGTATGCTCAACTTTATTAGGTAATTGCATACTATGGCACACTTTTTCTAATGGCAAATGTCCCGTCACGATTATCAAGTATAACTGTACTTTCATTTATATCTATGCACCAGGTATCCTGCAGCATATAGAATACTGATGTTTGTCGTTTTGTTTTGCGAAGATTGGTATCACAGGCACGAAGCTTATCGAAATGTTCATGCAGCTGAGTTCACTACCATTTGTTATTTAACATCTTGGTATTGATGTGAAATTATAGAACACTTTATATATATATATATATATATATATATATATATATATATTCTATACGACAAATGATAGGTAATCGATCTGTACAAGCCACGAAAAATTGCTACCAGCTCCTTTCTTCCCTCTATCTATAATGCCTTGAAATATGCAACTTCATTTTAAGACACCTTCACGTGGCCGTTCAAAACACCTTCACATTCCATTCACATTCTTCCACAGCGAGCTCTAACACGCTCCTACTAGAAGAACTCCACCTATATCGCAAAGCAAAACTTTGCCTCCTACTTTAAACAGAATTTCAAATGAATTCAACCAACTTAATTTCCAATAAATGGAGCATTATGCGTGGTACATCACACACGCTTGTGTCAAGAGACTAACTTAATTTCCAGACGCACCCATTTAATTTCAAACTAATTCGAACACCTCTCCAAACGTGGAGCGTTCACCTCGGCCCGGGGATGCATGCATTTCGAGCGTTTCGCTAGCAACATGGGAGAAACGCGGAGGGGTTGGAATTAACGAGGGTACAGACGTAACCTCAGCACCAAACGCATCCGACACACCCAACCGGATGCACGGCAGTCCCACAGTTCCACCCACACAGGGGAATACTTGCTTCCACGTGTAGACAAGGAGCAACTGCACGGGGCAGAGCCGTGGTTACACGCAGCTGCGTGCATACGCGCGCATGCAATTCGCGGGGAACGACGACGGGGACAGTACCTGGTTGGCTGGCCCGACCGACTGGGAGATGAAGAGTGAAAGTACCGAGAGGTTGGCACAAAGAAGTCATTGAGGAATTCGAGGGAACGACATTACGGTCATTGGCCGGGGAAGGATTCTGCATTTCTGGCAAGGTTGCAGACCGCAGCGCCGCGCCGAAGTGCAAGGTTAATTGCAGCCCTCGCCGTTAATCAGGATATCGAATGCAAGGCTGACCGCGTGTGCGCTATGCTAATGCACCTGATATGGTTGAACGTTGATCTTCAATCGGGCCTCTAGCACCTGTGTCATTAACTCACTCAGCAAACTGTTCCGTGGCAACCTTGATTAATTCGCGAAATTATTTCACTGATTTGTTTGAACTTTTTTAAGTCGAGGAGGATTGTTCAATCAGCACCAAGCATGTACTCTAATTTTAAGCACCTTTTCAGACATCTACGGGATCTAAGACTTCATTATTCGTATCAAGAATTTGGAGACTTCTTTTGCTGTTCGTGGAAATGGGGAATAGTAAAATTATTCAGGTAGGGATTCTATAAGTCGTTAGAACAGGTAAGGGAAATTTAGAGACGAAGTTTTGTCGAAATCACCGGAGATGTCACGCGATATTGCCTCCCAGGCGACGGAAAGGAATTGGAGGACAGCCTGGGCCCGAAGATAGCTGGATAAATTAGCAATCACGCACCTGAAGTAGTCAGGCACGTTTGTGATTGCCTACTAACAGCTAATTCTCGGTCACGGGGCCTTGTGAGTTCACCGATCCCTTGGCCTTTCGTTATCCTAATTGGAAGATTCTTTCCAGATAAAGCGAGCCCTTTTTATAGTCCCCGTCGATTTAACTCTACCGCTGCGAGCATCATGCCGCGTATTAATGTGTATTAACCACTCGGGTATTCAAGCTGTTTTCTCCTATCAAGCGGCGAGCATCGTCGAATTAAGGATCTTCAAGGCACGTTCCCTCTGGACAGGAAATAGGTAGAATCGCCTGGTCGTTTCGATTCCAACAGTCGTTTAACCCATGTCGGGCGAAGTTCGATCTTGGGCGACGTGGCGAACGCTATGTGCGTTTACTGGGAGCTTATTCACTATGAATTAGGTAGAAGCAAAATCAGTTGGTCACTCAGGGTGACTGAGCACTACCAAAGAAGCAAGCAATTATAACGCGAAAGAAGTGAGCCAAGTTGATTAAATTGTTGATCTAAATTCCAACTGTACATCAATATCCTCATCACCAGAAAAGTCTCCACACTCCACCCTTTCTTTCTCAATGTTTCCACTTACTTTCTTAGGACCAAGAAAATACCAGAAAATCCTTGCACGATGCAAAGCCACCAGCGATCGCTACACCGTAACAAAACACGCATACCCAATGCCGAAGCAATTTTTTCCAATTACCATAGACTGCCCCCGACGCGAAACAAGAGTAGCGAGCCAGCCCACGAAGGCCCCTAACCAGGTGAACCGTCGTTCCGTCCACTGGCGATCCAGTGTCCCTGAAATTCACTTTGAAGCCGTCTCGTATATTCCACCCGCCCCATTCCGGGCCGCTCTATTTACCCATATACCGTGCTATTCGCGCGTTACAATTTTATTTACGTTCCGGCTTCTCGTGCGTGCACAAACCTTCATGCCGTTCGGCTCAGATTTGCATGCGAACTTGAACGTTACGTAGGAATTCCAAGGCCGCACGTCCTTTCCCTCGATGCCCGCGAACGCGATTCCTCTGCATCCCCTCGGTTCACTCGCCCCGAAGAGGTTAAACAAACCCGGATCACCGATGGATAATTGTGCCGAAAGGGAGGAAAAATGGAAGCAAGTGTGCACGGCACGTGAAGCCGCCAGAGACACAAGAGAAGCTATTGAAATTTTCGAGAACTTGCATCGAATCCTAAGTTTCACGAATTTTGATTCGATTCCACGGGGAAAGCTAAACTAATAACCGCCGAAGTGACTCATACTGTGAACCTGAATAACTAAGCCACGATCGAGCTATTACTTACGCTACAAAAATCAGCGGCGACTGCTGCCACACACGTTCCCGTGACAACGTTTCAGCTGATTTCAACTATTAAATGCAGATCGTGTCACGGGTTCCGCTTCCTTTGTTCACCTTTCATTAATGTGCATTGGAAATTGAATGCGTTAGTGAAAGAACGCACGACCTGAAGGGAGGACATTAATCGCAGTGAAATTAACGAGAGACCCCAGTGTGTACAGTCGATTAGACGCGCGTTCTAACGATCGTGCTTTTTAATTGCCAGATCGCCCGACTCAATTTCGTTTCGTTGGTCCATTAACGGTCGGCGCGTCGTCAGTCAGCCGGCGCACGATGAAGATATTATTGCAGGGGCGAGAAACGGAGACGACTCGGGAGGGTGGCGATCGCCGGACGCGATAATACAACGATCGGTTTTATCGTAATTTTACGGGGGCAATTAGCGACACGTCGGCCGAGCATTGGTCGAATTCAGCGGCGATCGTTTTAGCGGTAAAAACGATACCGGTTCGTCGCGTTGCCGTAATTTCAACTGGCCTAATAAACGCGTGACTCAGCGCCGCGACTGCCCGCCTTCGTGTAAATTACATCTGGACGTTAGATCGTGTTCAAGTAGCGCTGGAAATGATACCGGTCCGCGAGACGCGAGTCGAGATGCAACTTTGTGCGAACTGCTCTTTTACTGCCTCCCCCCTTTCGTTTCGTGGCTGAGCATTGCATCGCAGCTCATTACGGTAATGTACACTGCCAGCTACAAGTTAGAGACCACCATTTAGCGAAACGAAAGCGATTCGACTAAATCATACGCGACGCTTCGCGCGAACTTCCAACGTTGTATTTCTAGTTCAGGATCGTATACGCGTAACACAACTCCAGTGATGTTTTTTTTTTCGCCGGCATAATTGTGACGTGTACGCATAAGTCTGGTTATGGTAATGGCCCCCCTGCCTCGTCGTTTACGTAATTAATCTTGGAATGGTACACGTGGAGAGTTCTTTTCCAGCTTATTTCTTCGGTGTCTTGCAACTGTTGAAGCCGCAGTTTTTGGAAAATTTCGATCGAGCGCGAAACACTGCGTTTATCTTTGAGAAATCACAGTGTACACAGAATAGTTCGTGGTAAACATGATTGATCACTAGCTCCGGTAGATTAGGAGGACTAGCTGAATATGGAGGACACATGTGTGACTTAATCAGGCGACAGAGGACACTCTGCTATGTCAAGATCAATAATAATAATGATAAGACGCCACAACATTTTCCCAAGTGAAAAAGCTGATGGAGAAACTTATTGCTTGGACTGTAGTTCCTCCGATCAGTGAAAGGAATGTATCGCACAACTAAACTAATAGAAGTTACTGATTTTTAATGGCTTGCCATTCCAGTATCCTTTATTAATTTTATTATTTACTTGGCGTGTGAGATGGTCGTATAATTATTTATATCGCAAGAACTGCAGTTCAGTCTCACTTGGGTATTAAGACTGCTTAACTCTTATATGAGATCAGACATGTGTTTGCCAGTGGAGTGAATTGGAATAGTACCCTGTTTTATACCAAAAGGATGGATAATACTATACGAGGATCTTCCATTATTATCTGTCGACCATTTGTAAACAGAATTTCTCTTAAGAGAAAAGGAACCTTAAGGGAACTGAATCGTGATGAGTATTCGAAGAAGACAAGGCTTCACAAGAATCAATAAACCCACCTTTTTGTGAAAGATTGACGACCGAAGCAACGTAGTCCACGGATTTTCAAAGAACTGTCGGCTGTTAAAAATCGATGGGCAAGGAAGATCGCAGAGATCCGCTGAACGGCTTCCACAGAAGCTACTTGCATTATATTACCTGCGCTTTTCGGTTTCCGTATGAATAAAACATCATGTTTTTCCTGATCGCTACATTTTCCCGCAGCATGCGTTCGCATGAAATTACAATTTGTTGTTTGACGGCTCTTTGCCGCGCAGAAAACACGCAGGCAGGTCGACATGAACGTTAAAACGACGCTTATAACGGATTCAAGGAAATATGTACCAAGAACGAGCAGAAGATGCTCCACATTTTCGTGATATTTAATCGTGAGTTCCGGAACCTGGAATTTTGCAGCTAGCAAATTACTAGAAGTAACAGACATCGAAATCTGATGTGGTATTTTCGAGTTGTATGTGAAGACTTTAATTTCAAAGAAGATTATCACTTTTTAGCAACCTATGAAAGATTTGAAAGCTGAATCCGCAGTCTTACTTCTTCACTTCTCCTTCTTTCTATTTGCGGCTCTCCCACATTGACCGTATCTGCTTCGATTGATAGCTTGCATCAAATATAATGCCTATCTACTTTTCTGGGAATTAATCGATTCGAATGAAATGATACCTTGTTACTGAATCGATCGATACTCCTAAGTACATATTGAGCCTGATTCCATCGGCAGTTCCGATGCAGCCGAGGCATAAATCGTCTTCTGGAGTGACGCGCGACGCCGCGTGATAAAATCTTTGGATGCAAAATGAGCAAACTGAGAGTTAGAATACGGCGCCTGAGCGCGACAACAGAGGTAGGGGTAGGGGAGAGGGGGGAATGCTGGAATACGGAATGACATCCGGCTGGATGACTCGAAAGGGTTCCTGGTATCTCGAAACTCTTTAGAATTCTCTTCGGGGGCCAGAGGACTGCGATCCGGAGGGGGATTCTTTCCGCATACGTGATCTATGCCATTTTATCGAGCCGCGGATGTCGATGCTCCGCGCATTCAGCTAAACTGAGGCTAGTCACAATGACTGACAAATCTGTTCATTTGTTTGTGGACAGCAACTTTGAATTTGATGGTAGGTATCACCAGGGGCGTTCGGAGACTTTTTCCCAGGGGGGGGGGGGCAACTTTGGGATGATGGTAAAAAAATATACCCCTGTTGCTTTTTTAACCCATTTTATAGTGACAATTTAATTGAAAATTTAAACCTGAAATTTAAAAATATTCCCTTTTTCAGTATAAACTTAATATACATAGATCAGTTTTGAAAAATAAACGATTTTTTCTCAAAAGCCAGGGGGGCAACTGCCCCTTTTATCCCCCTCGCCCTGCGGACGCCCATGGTATCATCACTGTTTTCTTTGAATTTCAGAATTGAAACTTTGCTCCCCTAACAATGAGGCAACTAAATTTGGTATCGAACATTGAGATTTTTAATTGCAGAGCTAGATCAGGGTGACTTAATTTTGATGGGATATATTTGCGATCCTGGAGGTTTGGTTCATACAATATACTAGCTTAAAGTTCCCGGCGTTGCCCGGGTTATATGTATATCTTTTTTCGATGAAGGGGCGGGAGTTTTTTAAAAACATTTCTTAGCGAGCACCTAGGGGCTAAGAGGAACCTACCTACCAAATTTCATGGTCATAGGTTCAGTGGTTCCAGAGAGATCGTGATGAGTTAGTCAGTCAATCAGGATTTTTTATATATATATAGATAGATAGATAGAATGTGATAGATAGAATATATATATAGATAGATAGAATGTGAAAATTTTAAAACGATTAAATGTTTCAGTAAGGGATAAATCTGATTAAGTATTTGCATAAAGATATATACCGCACACAGAAGTAATTTACTATGAAATATTGCAGTTTGAATGAAAAGGTGAATGCTCATTGGTTCACGGAGTCAGTTTTCGCTCGAATGACGAAGACATTTTCCAGCCAGACCAGCATGAAACACGAAGAAATTCGGATTTCCGGCGTTGTTGAAAACGGAGCTGACTACAGCAATATCTACGCGCTCGAATTGGCCCTTGTTTCGGATACCATAACTACTCCATTCACGAGAAATCTGCTGCGCCCGCGGGTCCCGATATTCGATGCAAACTGCAAGCGTTCCGTATGCAAACTGCAACCTGTTCGCAAATTTATCTGCGCACACATTTTACACTGTCGGCGATCACTTGCAACTTTACAGCCGCGACGTTACAATAGCACACGCATAACCCAGCTGAAAAACAGTTATTTCCCTAAGATACATACATAAAACATCCCGTAACCTGTGATCGAGCCTAAAAGAGGATAATTTCTCATTGACAAATGAATAGGAAATCGGATATACAATTTCCCCACACGATGCTTGACCTTCAGAAGAACCACGAAGCTTCAGCCACGCAAAGTGCAGGATTTTCTTGATCCCCTGATCGTGCATGATTCTTCGGCTGAATTGCTACATACACTTTTGAAAATCAATGCCAAAGAGTCCAAGGTGGATTGGGACGCGCCGTTGCGAATTGTCTGGCGATTTCAGCGAGGGATCTGCGCTCAGAACGCTGCATTAATGCAAATACCTTTCGCACATGCGGTGCAGTTCGGATGCGATCTGCGCACCGCCGTCGTGCTCGAGGTTGCGGATAATAATCAGAACGGAACGCAGCGACCTGAAGCGTAAACGCAAACGCTGACTGTAGTTCTCGCGCGCGGGAACCGTCTATCTGCATAGCTATCTTCCGATCTCGGTAACGCGTACGAGTATGTACACGGCGTGTGCACGCGGACGGATTCGAGCGCGGAATAAATTCGTAGTCAGACGCGACGGCAGGCTGATTGAAATTTTAAGCCGTCGAACGAGGCCTGGATTATGGGAACCGAGGGCAGGGAACTCGACGGGCACCGCACGACTGCGATCCTTCGACATTGTCATCTAGAATTTCTACGATTCCCTTGTCTCGAGAGGGGGAAGTGGTTGGAAGAAGAAAACATTTTTTTCTATTAGGCATACGGTAAATTTCATAATTATCGATGTAACGGACATGTAGAATATTTGAGTTGGATGCTTCAGTTTTGAGAAGAAGTGGCCTTCACATTGAGGATTGTGAGGATTGTGAAATATGTGTAAGGGTGCTGTCATTCTTTTACGAAACTGAAAGCAATAAGAAAATATATATTCCTTTTGCTATATCTCGTCATTTCATTTAGCAATGAAAGAGTTTAATTTAATCGACGCTCGCGAATTACAGACTCCTTTGAGTTTGCCAATGGTCGTGTGGCTGATGATCGTCTTGGGTGCTTGAGGAGGTTGTTATCCTGGATTTGAAGATTATTTTAATGTATTTGGATTGGCAAGGAGTACATCCGTTGAATATAATGAAGCTTCTAAGTGGGAGGCGCCGCTATCATTTGATGGCTTATTAATTACATCGATTAAAACAAACCCTGGATTGAAGCCATCGTGCAGGCTAAAGATAGTCGAGCAGATGCCACAATTTGCAGCTGACATTTGTGCTGAGAACCAGGAGAATATTTATACCTACGTTTCATGAAAACCTTCAATTTCCTTGTAACACCAAAATCTCAACGAATTATTGAAATTAATTACCATTGCATCAAGAGGAAAGAAATCTGATCGTTAAATCATTCTTCCGAAGATCTGTGTACTTGATCGCGGCAAATCATCGTCTTATGTAGATGTCCATTAGAACAGACTGTGAACAGTTAAAACAGACATCATTTTGTAATTTAGTCAGCGAGGGTCAAACGATCCACAGCAACTCACGGTAGAGATACGCGCATCACGAAGAGATGTACTACTCGCGTGTAACTAAATTATGCGTCGGGCACCGTGCTCGATGTAACAACCTTTCGTCCCGACTACTACCAACCGATTTCTACATCGGACCGAAACCACGCGCTATTCGTGATTTATACACGATACCAGATAGACGATCGGCCATCATAAATTCCCTGAACGAATGATGAAAGAAATACCTGCAAACATACACCAACTGTTCTGTCGTATAATGATCACCATCCAGTTGCCTAATGACGCCATTTCCAAAAGTGGCAACCAAATTTCTCCCTCTCACTTTGGCAGAAATGCGAGAGCTAGCAAACGAATCTACAGTTTCCAGCGTTTTGTAACTAAAGGAGAAGGCATCTCTCTTTGTCTGCCAAGAAGCACAATGTGCCCAGTAAATCAATGCAAGAAGGTGATTCCTCGTACAAAAAAGCAACGTATCAAATGTTGAATTTCACCAGATACGCCCAGGAAACAACCGAAACACCAGAAATAAATTAAGCCCCTCGGTTTTTCGTCGGCTACGGCCAGTGATCAACTTTCACTTATATTATCCCAGAGGAATACGCTTATGTTCCGTGCGAAATTATAATCCGCCGTTTCGTGGTGCCTTGTGCGTTACGTGAGAGGCAGCGACGCGTCCCCTGAAAGAGATTTCAACGCGGCAACCTGCACAGGGACAATAAAAAGCGATATCACTTTCGGCGACCTACTGACTCACCTGGCACAGGTGAGGCCTCGCAGAAGCTGCCGTGCCGCGCGACAGGCTGTCGATCGTCAACCGCAAACATTTCCCCGCGACACACGATCATTAAGCAATAATCCTGCGCCGGCGATCGAGGTCCCGAGCAATCTGTTACACCGTTTTGTCCCTCCCACGCGGCTACCGACCAGCGAGTAGTTCAGTTGCGTTTACGGAGGCGTAAATCGCGTAGGAATAATAGGAGCCGATCGCGGGTACAACGAACGACATTCCCGGGCTGGACAATCTTTGAGTCAACGACATCGTTGTTCCGCGAACCTTTGCGCCGCTGGCTGCTTAATTAATTTATCTTTAGTCAACGTTCGGGGTCGCGGTGAGAGTTTCACGTGGAATTGTTCGAGTACTGGGAAGAAGTGGGCTGGGGGGTGTGGAGTACTTGAAAGTTTAGTTTGTAGTTAAGCTGATTGTTTGAATAGTGGAAGAACATTCTCGTGGATTGAGTAAATTTTAGTAAAATTGGTCTGGTGTTACTACGATGCTCATTTGTGCAGACATAGCTTTCGAAGACTGTTTAGAAAAATATTACTACTCCATTTGACGCGTGAAGGAATAAGAAAGCTTAATATCAGAAGCGTCATATGTTTCTGACACATGCGCGGAAACATGAAAGCTCCTTCGCAGAATCCAATGCATGTACATACATGATGTTCGAGTGTTTAAAGGCAGTGAGAATCTGTACGATCAACGAGCACGCGGTAGTAATTACCTCGAAGCAGTAAATATTTGTCAAAAACTGCCCGTTTCAACGTCAACGATGATCTCAGAGATTCTCGAAAGGAAGGAGCGCAGTGTGTCAGAGGATAGAACTGTTGGAACACGGGGAAACACGGAGGTGCCCTCTAAATTTGGCGAATGGGAAACAAATTTTCTGGACGGGTCTGGACTTTGGATGCGCTGCTGATGAACGCTGATGGGTTTTCGTCGAAGCGAGTGCATTAATTGATTCCTCTCGCGGCGCAGAAGCGATCCCGTTTACGCTCGATTCCCAGGCACCTTGAGAATCGACCTTGTCGTCAATCCCTGTGCCACGCACGAAGAATGTTCAACCGTCGTCGAGCAATTAATTTAACCGATTAATTCAGCTCGCCCGTCGGTGAATTACTTTAGTTAATTTGTCTGCCAGCTACGGGTGAATCGAGCATTATTCAGCAGCGTTTGTACCGTGAAAGCTCCGTAGCGTGAGTAACTATTAATCATTTTAATTAGTAATTACTGGTTTCAATACTACACTGTCGCTCCACTGGAAGAATTAATTGAACGACAGAACTGGATGGAGGACTGTGTGAAAACGACCTCTCTTTGTGGAATGTCCTCTTGCCCAGACCACCCATTACAGAAATATAATCACAGTAATAAAAACGGTCGATAAAAATCATAACTGTTCTATCACGGATATATTTCTACCTTTGCTAATATCTCCTTTCGTGCTTTCTGTACCTATCCCCCGACAAGTAACACGAGTGTTCTCTGAAGACCATGTCTGCCCCATTAATTCCGCCTGTTCAACGTAACCGCTTAATTAATTACCCGCGAAGCAATTAATTGACTCATGCCGTCCGGTTGGAAAAGACGCGCCATAGCTACAAAAGCTCAACTATCGCGAGGTTAGGAAAAAAGCTGATACTGTCTCACGTCATTCGTTTCGAAAGAAACGCCACTCACAGGCTCAACGCGACAAGCTGAGGAGCAGATGACTTAAGCGGATCCTCTTTTCTGACCCGCTTCGCGCTTTATGCGTACAACGACACGAGCTTTTTGCTCTTTCCCTGGACCGTGCGAACCGAAGAGTCCTGCCAAACATCCAGCCGAATCAAGAGACACTCGAGAATACCATGAGTCATTTTTATTCGCCACCTTCTCTGGCCTTTGACCTCTGACCCCCCCCCCCTTCATTTCCCCCAACCCACTTGAAATATCTGAGTTTGAAGCATCGAGAGGTTGGCCCGGGGACGAGCATCGAAAAACCCAGACCGCGATACGATGGAAGGCTGAACACTGGCGGGCGACTACTTGACTGAAGATAACCTTGACCAAATCTCTCGGTATTGAGATCCACCGTGCGAAAGATGTGATATTTTTGACGGCTCGAAATGCGAGCAACAGAGTTCTGGGTTTTTTTGGGGGCCAGATGCTCATCAATCTCTCCGCTCGGGTCGAATTCCTTGCTGTGTTTCAATGCGTGAAATCGGGGAACGAGGCGACTCGGTGACTACGAATTTGGAGAAGTGCGCAGATAGAGGCTGCTCGAAATTAGCACAGCATTTCTTGGATGCAAATCAAATGAATTGATTCTATTATACATCGCTCAAGTCTTGCAATGTCAACTGCCACTCTTCCATTAAGGGGGAACACCACTATGACGGCCGAAAAAGTAAGCCATTTTTAAGAATTTTTTTCAGGAATAATTTACAGTTTCCATATAAAATTTTTATTACCTACCTTTAGTATAATGTCTCAAGAGACTACAACAAAAAAATGAATAGAAAAACATGCATAAATTTTAATATATTAATTAATCTTCTAGATCCCTTACGCGTGCTGGTAGGATGTGTAACTATGGAACAGCAGCTCCGAAATCAAAGTTCATTCTTTTTTTATAAACCATATGAATGAAGCTTCCGTTGCACGCAACTATTTTTTAAACAAATTATTTTTGTAAAAATGTTGCGCTTTAGAAGAAAAAGGTTCGAAAATCCGCGAATAAGATGGGCAGTTTTTCGAGCGTATTTCAAAAAAAATTGTTTCGATCAAAAAATGCGTCCGTGCAACGGAAATTACACTCATATAGTTCATAAAAAAAAAAAGAAATTTGATATGGGACCTGCTGTTCCATAGTTATACATCCTACCATCGCGCGTGAGGGGTCTAAAAAATTAATTAATATATTAAAATTTATGCATGTTTTTCTACCCATTTTTTTTATAGACCCTTAAGACATTGTACTTACAGTGTACAAACCTTATGTAGGTTAGTGTGTAGGTAATAAAAATTTTATACGAAAACTGTAAATTATTCTTGAAAAAATTCTTAAAAGTGGCTTACTTTTCCGGCCGTCACAGTGGTGTTCCCCTTTAACTACTACATCTCACTCCTACAACTTCAGAATCTCATACGTTGCATTCTAATCTGTAGAATATATATCCCAATTACGACGCAACGAACGCCAAACTAACAGCGCAACGGGCTGAAAAGAAGGGAAGAGTCGTGGCCGGCAGAAAGCACTGACTCACGTAACGTCGTAGAAATAGTGGGAGGATGACGGACTACTTCCGTGTCGACACGTTTTTAGAACCACCGGCACGTCCGCCCCGTCCGCGGATTGGAATCCTGTGTTTGCGCCGCGCAAATATCGGCTCGATGCTCGCCCGTTGCATCGACATGCACCGGTGCATCAGCGATGCAGCGGTCTACACCACTTAGACGGGGGAACATCGACGCACCGACACGCTCCAGAAGAAATAATTGCGCCGGGAATCCTGTGCGCGCCGCTATACGGCGGACAAGCTTTTGACTCGCGAATCAGAACCGGTCGCGGTTTTTCGTCCCGCGCCGACCACACGAACCATTTAATTCCGTGGTCCATGGTTCTGTAACAGGTGCACTAATTTAGGTGCCGACCACGGTCGAGAGTAACAAGGAATTCGGAACGATTAACGCGCGCCGTTTCGGGCGGGGATTTGCTCGCGACACGATATTTGCAATCACAGTATGTACACCTTTGACGAAGCGGATCTGTAACGAGATGAATACTGGGGTGCCTTCAGACACGAAACCCAGAGATTTGGGAATGAAGCGGTGGAAATGACTGAAAACTGAAGCGTTCTGCAAACGGACTAATGGATAATGATGAAGTTATGATTCACAGTAGAAGAATGATCTTCAGCAACTGCTGGACTTTACTGTCTGTTGACGACGTATCTATTCTGTTTTAAGGGGGAATTCTCGAGTAACAGCCCCCAAAAGTAGCGGATATTTATGATTTTTTTTCGAAAAAATGATTTTTTTACTAATATTCGATTAAACATTTTTTTATGCTGATACTTCTTATTTATTAATTATTGTGGAATCGTGTTAACCTCTTCGACAATGTTGGCATGACGTGTAGTGCCTGCCACAGTCATCTGATTTCAAAGAGAAGAAAAGTTTCTTACAGTTAGATAGTTTACGCTGGGACTGAATATAAAATTTTAATTTTAGTTTGTATTTATATTACATTTGTCATCAATATAAAGTAAATTTATCGAGGGGGTAAATTTTTCATTTTTTTCCTTTACATTAGGGCCAATCCCAGCGTAAACTATCTAGCTTTAAGAAACTTTTCATTTTTTGGCATTCGGATGACTGTGACAGGTGCTATACGTACCGCCAACAGGAGTTACATTGTCGAAGAGGTTGACAATATTCCACAATAATTAATAAATAAGAAGAAGCATCGACATAAAAAGAATATTTTCTGCAAATTTAAAGATGCCTCGTGATATCCCAAAAGAGTTTCATACAATATTAACAATAGTTTTTTTCCAAAAAAATTCGTAACAAAAAAGGCTGTTACACGAAAATCCCCCCTTAAGAGCTGCTAATCTAATTGTAAGTTGAACTTGTGTTAGAAACTTGGAAATAATGAGAGGTTTTCCAGTACCAATAACTAAAGCAAAACAGACAGAATTTGGACGCAATATACATCTATTACGAAAGAATTCTCCCATTTTCCAAAAAATATAGCATGCATATCTCATGCTTTTAAATTTCTTCGATTTTAGTACGGCTACTTAAAGGGAATCCGCGAAGAATGTCGGGTTATAGAGGACTAATTAATTCCAAGAGATAAAGAGCAAAAAATTTGAACGGAGAA
Source organism: Andrena camellia (assembly GCA_029448645.1). Taxonomy (NCBI): domain Eukaryota; kingdom Metazoa; phylum Arthropoda; class Insecta; order Hymenoptera; family Andrenidae; genus Andrena; species Andrena camellia. Next base: position 12,030,358 of record CM055679.1, on the reverse strand, counting down.
CGATGTCAAGAGCTAAAACTCAAGTGGGAACCGGCTGACGCTTTCGGGTGTCATTCAAAGCGTTTAGCCCTGTAGTCGAGGTCTCTAAAACAGATGTATACCGCGGTAGGCAAAGGCGGAATAAAAAAGACGGGGGAAACAAGAAGGCGACGAAGGAGGCAACGTACAAGAGGTGGACCAGGCGGTCATGGACGAAACGTGTTTTGGAATCTTGCACGGCGATCGTGGCGTCACGTTCAATTTGTTGTGCATGCTCGGCCACTGGGATCGCTCCGACTGCTCTCAGCGAAGGGATCGATAAAGTTGATGATCGTAAGTGGCCAGTGTTGTGGCACCGACGGGAAAGAATTTCGTCGCGCAAACGAGACCGTATTAACGTATATTAAAAATACCAGATGTTTTAGACGATAATTCGAACGATCGAAATCGCTCCTAGCATTAGTAAAACTCTAATTTGTCTAGAGACAAGGAGGATCTAGGAGAAGCCTCGCCTAAAGCACCTCACTTTGCAATAAAGTAGGGGTTTCTCTGTAAAAAAAATAGACTCATGCAAAATACTCACGTTGACTCTAGCGAGATAGAGCTCCAGTTCCTTGTAAGGGTCCATCTCCTGCTTACTCCCGCTCAGAGGCTTGCCATTCCCGTCACGAGTTTCCACTATTTTCAGCTGATTCGCCGTTTTTGAGGCAGGTAAACTCGTCGCGACACTTCCTTTCGAGCAGCCATCGACTCGAAGCCCGCCGCTGTCTTCCATGGTCTCCATGCTCTGCCGTCACCTTGACCTTACGCGCATTTTCTCGTACACCTGTAACAGACGTAACCCACGGTGTTCAGAGTAACTCAGCCCCGAACGAAGAAAGTGGCCAAGTATTCGTAGACGTCGACGATAATGCTCGGGTAACTCCATGACCCCTGACACCAAATTCGTTATCGACATTACATCACTACGGTTTCCTACTATTTCACAATGATCTCTATTTCTGTTTCATAACCGTTTGCATTAGAAATGATTTTAACACCGAGAAACTGGGGCAGCTTCTGTTTGATGGCTCACAAATTATAGCAAGTACATAAAACGAATCACAGCGATGACACTTGGGAGACTTTATCGAACCTCGAATGGGTTGGGAAGAAGCAGAAGGCTCTCAATCAACGTGTGATTAATGCCTTCGCCTAATCGTAAAGGGCTTCCTCCCACTTCGGCTAGTATTTGCTCTTCAAAGGGGTCTATAATTAATATTATTGTTGCAGGGATACAAATTAGCGTTTCAGACGATGAAAGAGCAGAACAAAAGGAAACCCCGCGGGTACCTTCGGGCAAAGGGATTATAATTAGCCCTAGTGTGACTCACTGGCGGCGCTGCGCGGCTCGTATAATCCTGACTTGTCAAACACTTGAAAAGGGTAAAATGACCACCTGCGCTGTTATGATTGCATTTGGCTAAAATTAGCAGAACCATTCGCGTTAGTCACCGAGGTTAATTATATTTCGCAGATTAGTTCGCCCACCGAAACACCAGAACAGTCTAATCTGCAATTGACCTCGCACTTTGCACCTATTTTTCCCTCCCAATGAAACAAGAACTACAAAATTTTTACATAAATACTTCCAACTCTTATCTACGATCCTAAAAAGCAAACGATTTAAATATGTATCCACAAACGTTTACCCAAAAAATTGTTGATGTCGCTAATAATTTCAACGATATGGATCGATAAAAGCAAAGCGAGTGCCTATAGACGTTTAATTCTGGAAATATATAGTTCTCTGTCTACTTCTTCGAGGAATATTCACACGATAACGCTCCCTCCAAAATGGGACAACGTTTTCACGAGATTCTGCGGGCATTTTAAAGTTCAACGAGTCAACGGGTTTCTATCACAGTGCCCGGGGATCACGATCGGGTGATCTACCGCGAGATCGTGTATCGATTGTGCCGAGTCAAGTGGGATACTTATAGGACATGATACGACTGCCGTTTCATTCAGTGAGCTCGCCAACAATAAAGTCATGCATGAGAACACGAGCTGGCTCGCGAGGCGCGGACGTAATATTAGAAAATCGCCGGATGTCTGATCGCGGCAACCTGTCGGCATTCAATACGTCAGGTGATTTCACAGGTGAACGATGATGATGCCTGAGTACAGTGTCGTAGCGATTTCGAGGCGTCCGAGCGAGATATTTGCGGGAAAGATGTCGCCCAATTTAATCGTAATGGGAAGAAGTTTCGATTTACTATACGTATTTACTATAACCCTAACCACACAATAGCTCGATGAAATGATCTTTAGATCAGTTAATTTGCTTTCATCGCGGCCGCCTGGTATTACCATTTTTAAGTTTATAGAGCCGACTGACAGGTAGAAAGCAAAGGATATTTTAAAATCATTCCTATCAGATCCATAGTAGATGTATCACTACACTTCACCACTCTACCGTGAAATTAATTGATCGGATTTTTCAAGCAGTCCTAACTGGTGATCAAAGACAGTACTAATAATATGCCTGGAAACTAGTAATTTGCGGGCATAAAATGTTTTCACGCATGCTCGAGCGGAGCCCGACGTTCCGTCTCGAAAATTGAGACATTGGAAGATAGAAAACAGAAACTACATGCCCCGGCAATTAGGAGCCGACGCAGGCACGCGGTACAGAGTCGTTAAGGCACCGCTCGCGGTTCGAATCAATTTCGCAAATCCTTGATTAGCCGTACGCGTCCGCGTTGTATATCTTCGTGGCCGGCGCGCAACGCCTGTTAACCTATCTGTGACGGCGACACACGAGATCGATATTTAATTAATTTTTACGCAATAGTCAAAACACGCGTTTAAATACCGGCCCGATCATTTTATAGACCAGTTTTCTCAGTCGACGTTGATTTATTGCCGGGAATACGATTAGCGTCTTAGTTTCACCGCGACGATCGTATATTTGTCGCCGGAGCGGAGAGATTTTTAAAAAAACGTCCCTCGAGCCTTGACAGCGTTCGGACTTTGTGCAACGTTTCGGTGGGGGGCGTCGCTGTGGCGCTGGCCAAAGAAATTCGCGATCGGCCGTCGATTCGCGACAGCCACCCAGGTGTGAAGTCTCGGTAGGAGCGAAGCGATCCAGAGTAAATTACCGGCAATAATTTCCAGCTGATAAGAACGACACACGTACCGAGCCGAGCGGCCCGTTTAATTCAGTCGAACTAACTGGCCGTGTCCAGCGTGGTCGGCGGAATGGCATTTGATCGGGGTGAGGTATCGATACCGCGTGGCATCGCTGGTATCGAAGCTATTTACGAGGCATTCTGACGGCCCTAGCCTCTCTATCGCGCTCCACAAATTCCCACGTCCCACGTCGCCCAGAGGTGACGGCCGGATGTCCAATGGAATCTCAACGACTGCTGTTTCCCCGTGAAACGGGGGAGAGGGGGGTCGATTAATACACAAGGAATTGGATAGCGGTTTTCGGCAATTAACTTTCGTTTCGGTGACCCTAATGAAGAGATTTCACGCGCTTTACGACTTTATAATGGGACGGGAATTTCTGTTGGAGCAGGGAATCCTACTTTTGGCGGATGCAAGGAATATTGTTGAATTATGGTGATGTGATTACATCGAACTAAGTGATCATTGGACTAAGGATGGTTGATATGGCTATTGTATTAATTTCTTCACGATAATACCATAGTAGAATCGAAATGAACTGGTCAGTGAAAGCCAAGAGCTTGACTTGACCAACTGAGAGTTAAGGGGACTAGGCAGTCGAAAAATAGATTTTTTTTATTACATTTTCCGAAAGTATTATCCTTTCTGAATAAAATGCCGGATGGTTTATATTAAAATTCGCAAAATTGTAGATTTGGCAGCTAAAAAGGTCAATTAAAAAGTCGCGGATTATTAGTAGCGCACAAACACGACCTAAAAATCCGCGACTTTCTAATTTTTTGATGAAAATCTCGAATTTTTACAGACCATATCAGAGGTTTGGCGCGAAATGGCACATGTTTTACACATCCTGTGATTTTGTCAAGTCGATCTGAACCTCCGTTCATTGGCAACTAGGTGAAAACCAAGAGAAAAAAAGATTCGAGTGAAAACGCGTTTAAAGTTTCTGGGCAAAGGCGACGTTATAGGTTGCCGCTTGACCTTTCTAGCTGCTAAATCTACAATTTTGCGAATTTTAATATAAACCAAACGGCATTTTATTCAGAAAAGATATTACTTTCGGAAAACGCAATAAAACAAAAACGATTTTTCGACTGCCTAGTCCCCTTAAGCTACACGTAACTTCTGTTCAGGAAAGAGATGACAACAATGAAATGGCGAAACGACAGAAGACCTGGGCTTTTCCTGCTCCAAATATTGAGGAAGTTAGGCGAAGCCCTGACAGCGAAACCGACTCGACATACATTTCGAGCCAATATAAACCACGCTGAACCAGAAGATTTCTCGCTCCCCTGCGAGGTGCCCTGAAAACTGTAACGAAATACTACTTCGTCCGCGCCTTATAGTGCAAATTATTACTGGGGCGAGGTGTAATTCCACTCGCGACACCTCTATCAAGGCTATTGAAATAGGTACCACGGCGTTCATTGCTGACCTATCGCCAGCCACAAATTCCCACGTCCTACGCCAACATTGTCAAGCGGACACCGACAATAATGTCCCTCGCGTTTCTTGCCAGCGCGCAACACCTCCCACAAGTGGAGTGCGAAAGAGTTCCTCGACAAAGAATCGTACAGGGCACCGTGGTTCGTTAACGGTGAGAAAACTTTTAAGTTTTCGTGCGCGTCGCCGAGAAGCGCCAAAAAAATTCAGCTGGTATCCACCGTTAATGAGTGGATTACCGTGGCGCAGGACGAATAAACTTATCGTTTCGATGCAAATATACCCGTTTTCGCGGTCTGAATACGGGAAGTCGTTCGCGTTCGAACGTCCGCGTGCACGCTTCCTCGATTCAGAGGCGAAGCTTCGCTCCCTACCCGCCGTTCTGATCAGTGTCCAACCGTTTGTTTCCGTTTACGATGATCAGCGACTCGCTAAAAGGAATGCCACTTTGAGGTAAGCGCTAAATCAGGAACTCTATCGCGCGTTACGGAGGAACAAGTGTGACGGGGCGCACGACCAATGCCCAGCCTTCACCGTTCCGTTCCTGCTGACGATTACGTTTCAGGTGTGTATTATTTATCGACAGGGCGCGTGCATTAATTTTATTAAAATATATGTACGCGGGGCCCGCGACCCTGCTCCATTATCCGGCACCCGGGGACTTATGTAAATGAATAATATCCCGGCGAAGGTATTTATAGCAGGCGGGACAGGATAATCGTATGGAAACGACACGGGCCACATTTGAGGCTCCGTTCTGCATAGAGAATCAATTGCACGCGACGCTTTGTTATTTATTCACCAGTGGAAGCACACCCCCTTCACGATATTCTATTGCTCCGCGATACATTGAAGTATGCTAATCACGCTGCGTAAAAGCGATCGTCCGGGAATTTAAGGGGACATAAACGCTAGCGAGCCACCTCTCCGTGGCCGTTTTCCTCCGCTAAGTCGCGGCTGCTGCGTGGCGTCGTAACGCGTGCTTCGGAAGTGTCCATTATGTTAAAAGAAAGTCCCTCTAACGGAATCGATAATAATATCCCCGCTGAACGGCCACGTGGATACGTGCCCTCTATCATTAGCGATACAAGTCACCATAATTGGAAGGGGAAAAAAGAGATCGCGCCCCTCTATTTGGTTGCTCCGTGTGCCTTCGTAGTTCCATCCGGGTAGAACACTTCACACGTCCTACGACCACGAGCTACGTAATCGGTGTCGTCGCGTCTGAACCACGAGAGGACGATGTTCCTCGCGTTCAGATAGCCGCTCGACGTCTAAATGAAGGCGAAAATATCGGCGCCTCCGCGACGGTTTATGGGCGAAACCTATGCGCGTTAATGACGTGGCCGGAAAAATCACTGCCCACCGCGTCGAAACAGGATCATAATGCAGCCTAGAAAGGTCTCCGAAGGCTGGAGAGGAGGTTCGCTCCGCGCTCGGTCGAATACGCTCTTATCGGGCGGATTTACGATTTCGATTAGCACGTACCCGGCGTGTCCGCCTTCCTGGTGGCGTGGAGGCACTAAAAACAATTATCGCCGACATATTCGCCGGCCGCGACCATCCTCGACGAGCGAAAACGACGAGGAAGGCACCGTTCGTCTTGGTTCAGGCCGGTTCCGAGCGTCCCCGGGCCCTGCCTTCTGTGCGACGCATTGTGTGCAGTTTATCTTTGCGGCGAACAGCCGGCCAGGCCACCAGGAAACACCCAAGAGATGTTACGTAAGGTTAATTGTGGTCGTTCGGGTTGCCAGGGCGATCGCTGCTCGCAACCTGCGCGAGATGCGTGTCCCGTGCACGTCCGTCAATGACGATCGTTATCGTGGGGACCTTGCTGGCAAGGACATTTATATTTTACGCAACCCATCGCGTGACAACTTTGAAACATCATCTCTCTCTATCTCTCTGGTGTCCTTCAGTTAGTCTAACGTTTTCTGTTCCCGCAGAGCCGTGTAATGCACGATGACAATGTTACGTTAGCGATATATGGTGGTAAAAGTGTTTTCATATGGTTCGAAGTGACTGGACGTTCACCTGCTCGAGCAACTTCATCTTTTAGTAGGGTAAAGCGTTCTGAAGACCGCAGCTTGAGGATCTAGTTAATAGGGGGAGTTCCCTTAACGCCGGAAAGCACCTAATTGGGTAAACTTGCCTAATTCGTACCTGCGCCTAAATCATACCCCCGCTGATTCTTTTAACCTAAGACAGTCATAATCGCCCCTTGCGGTAGAAAGTGTAAACAACAGTTAGCCACAAGCCATTAACAAGCCGAGTCACCATGTCGTCAATCCACAAAAAAATATAAAGCAGGTAAGTTTTTCGGATACTTTTCACTAAAATTTTGCCATGATTCTTAAGGATTTTGTGCAATTACTTTTTGTGAGAATCAGTGAAACAAATTTCTATGCGCAACTACGTCTATTTTCACGTTTATTTCTTGTTTTGACATCAACGAACAGTGCCCTGTATTTTAGCGCCATAGATTTGAATTCAAATTGACCTATGCGCCTATTTCGTACCACCTGGTGTAAGCTTAAATCGTACTGGTACGAACATACAAAAACAATCTAGAAAAAAAATTGGTTGAAGTTAAAATGAAAATCACAAAGAAAAGAAGAAGAAGAAAGACGATGAAAATGAAAGCTGGTTTTGTAAATTGTGTCAAGAAAACAGACAGGAAAATATGATATAATGCACGCAGTGCAAAATGTGGGCACACGAGCTTTGCGCGGGAATAGATGGAATTACTTTCGAATATGTGTGTGACGATTGTAGTAATTAAATTTGAAAGTACAAATTAGGATAAGTGTGGTACAATTTAGGAACATTAATCACAAACCGTACTTTTTCCATATTAAAAATAAATCGTCTTTATGAATAGAAGTTGATTATTCTTTGTTGTTTAAGTTTATAAAACTGTTTATTCTATTAATAAAGAGTTGATTACCACGAATTTTGTTTAATTTTCCCTGTTATTTTTCATGTAATAAGCATTTGTTCTTAAGGGGCACGATTCAGGCAAGTTTGCTCTACCGGACATTAGCTTTTTCTGTGATTTTTGAAACGCTACCGAGCCGTTATTCTGCGTAAACCGTAGAGGGGATAGAAAAAAGAACAATTAGGTTTCGACACGTTCCAATTGCATGTGCACAGCTAAGGAGATTGATTTAATATTATTTCTGTCTTCTTACTTGAGAAAAAACTTAAGCGTCCAGCATTAAGGGACCTCCCCCTACTCCAAAAGCTGTGATATACTATGAACGCTGTAGCGTACCTAATTATGAGAGACACATATGGCTGTCTGTGAAATTTTCTTTGTGTTGTATCGAAGAACGCTACGTCAATATCGCGAAGCTATGAGTAGGATGAAAACTTAAGATACTAGAAATATTTAGGCATATTTATACGCGAATCGACGCGGGTGTCCGACTAATAAGTCCCTAAATAACCAGCAAATAGCCGTGCAAAGATCATGTTGGTAAGGGCGAGTTGGCGGAGGGCCATCGATCAATCACCCACGCAGCAAAAAAGCTCGATCGTATCTGCGGTGGGGACGAGCGTCTCGTCGTCCTTCCGTCTGAAGGGACAAGTCGAGCTGCAACCGATTCGACAGGTTGGTACACATAAGGTGTGCGCGCGGAGGAGAACAAGAGAAAACGGAAGTGCGCGAGGGAGATATAGGAACGAGAGCGAGACGAAGAGGGAACGCGAGTCCGCATGACAAGCTTCATCGACCAGTCATGCTTATCGCACACCTTAAGGCTCGTTTGCAAAACAAATTATTGGAAGGATAGTCTGGCCAGCCACGGGAACGTACAAAACATCTTTTCCATATATTTACATGCGCGCGCGCGAGCACGCGACACAATCGAGCCCGGCACTGTGCTCCCCGGGGAAAAATACAACGATCGACGATTATTAGACGAGCGTCGTTGGCGCCACGGTGCGAGATTCAATTACGAGGGTATTGTTCCCTTTTTAATTTCAATCTCCACCAGTAACGGGACTCGGGGCTGATGGCATCGGGATGGAAAATTGATTTCATCAGGATGTCATTCTGTTACGCGTTGGACAAGCCGTGCATTGTCAGTGAAAAATATGAGGATACAGTAGAGAGGTATAAGGATGAAACTTTCTATCATTAAGATTGCCAAAGGTGTGTCAAATTTGAGTAGTATGTACCTGAGAGGTATACACGCCTATTTCATGGCGTCACTCAATTATCCCAAAGACTGACACTGTTAGAAAAAAATAAATTCATGTTATTCCCGCTGCTCCTCGATCCTCCCTTAGCAGGAAATAAAGTTGCTATTTTCAGGCTCAATGTTATCACTCGTTTTATCGAGTGTCCCGTCAAACTTCCTGGATGTGGGTTACAAACAAATTTCCAGATTGCACCGCAAATATTTCCCGCGACAGTCCACAGACGCTTCAGTTCTACGAGGGAAAAAACAGGTACAGAAGTTCTTCTCGTACAGAAGAAACAGCTGGAAACGTGCGATTCACTTTCGAATTTTCGCAAGCATTGTTACCCACGCAGCGCACTGTCATTCGCGAGCCACTGAAACCGCTGTCGTGCTAATGCCTTGCACGACGACAGCGCGATATGACGCACCAGTCATCGCGTGACGATAAAGTTTGATTGCACGCCAGGCCTCGCTGCCTTTCCAACGTAAAAGCAAATGGAATTTTCTTCCCGAAGCCGGTGGAATACTTTCGAAAGACACGTAAAAGGCTCTAAACGTCCATCCTGGAAGCTGAACAATAGACGTGTTTGCCAAAGTTTGTCCTCCATAAAGCGGTTTCCAAACAGGCGCAAAAATGCAGGGAAGAGGCGGGATAGTAAAGAAGCCGCTAATTCCCTCGCCACACAAGCAATTTTTCTCAAATAAAACGAAACTGTTCCTGTTTCTAGCGTGAACGCGTGTTACGCGCACCCCACTCCGAGGAAGTAACGGAATACATAGGTACCTCGGGCTCGGAGAAGCGGAGGCGTCGAGCTCATAGTGTCAGCAACACCTTTATGGGTTTAACACTCGTTAAACGTTTGTGTACATTTAGTTGAGTAATGAAAGGTACAACGAGGCAGGTACACAGCCCGCTTCCAATGCTACGAGTTTCTAAAACAAGTCCCCCGCGTGACGATTCGATCTTTGTCAATTTCCACAAGCTCTAGTTGCTGGCAGCGCTTGTGCTGTGGTAAACTTGTATCCAACCTTTTTTTTATCGGTGCACCTATTACCTAGCTAAAATTACAATCTAACAGCACCGAGAAGGCCTCATTTACTTAAGTACGATATTAAATACCTAGCATCGACGCGATAGTGACAATAAAAGTAGCCAACTACTCAAGGCTTTTGAAGAACTATTTCCACTAGATATACCTATTATTCAGGTAGGTACCTCGTAACATTATTTCTTGATGTTTCGAGCAAATTTCCAGCAGACAGCGTGTCGTGAAAGGCGGAAAGCACATTTGACGAGTGTCAGGTGCTTGAAATTTCACGATTGCTCGTGAGTATGGTATTAAGAGACTGTTACACTTTGAGAAAATTCCAATAACTGCTACCCAACGCGACAGTGTTCCATCCCATACATTCCCCTCGCGGTCCCCCACGCCCCGCGCTATCGAGAGATATTTGAATCACGCAGGAGTATGGAAAGTCCTGAGTTTTATTTCCAGAACCACGCGAAAGAGGCCGGGCTGGGGAACAGCAGTTGATCATACGACGGACTCTTTTCTATGGCGGACGTCGCGGCGCGCCGCTGCTCCTATCCTTATCGTCGCCATAAATTATTCAAATTACGAAACGACCGATAACCGCGACAGTGGAGGGAAAGATAGGTGGCGGCGTGGCCGGTGGAAATGAAAAAGGAAAAGGGGGATAAAAGAGGAAGGATGCAGCGCGAGGAGGAGTAATCGGTGCGTGGTTCCACGATATCTCTCACGTGCGAAGGATATCTCGAAGAGAGAATAAGGAGGCAATAGTTCGTTTCGAGAGTGGGATCCACGGAGGTTTCGAAACTGGTTTCGGATCGACCGACGACTAATTGGAATTAAATGCAGTCCTCCCCCCTGCCCGCCCTTACAAACGCTCCGATGATAAATACCGCGATAGCGACAATAATTAGAGGTACACGGTATATCCATTCCTACGGCGGGGCCGCTCCCCCCTCGCGAGACACCTCACTGTCACAATCGTCTTCCCCGCGGCTAGTTAATCACGCGGCCACGATATTCCGACTATCCCGGGCTTCGAGCGCAGATAAACTTCGTTATTACGTGGCGCTCAGACATTCTACAGTCGGGAAGTAGTAAGGACGATGCCGTTATGTGTCGTCAGAGAGCTCTTTCTGGCCGAACGTTGATGATGATGCCGATACTGGTTGCCTTAATTGTTTGAATATTGATGTACCAGGACGTGGCTGAAGGACGCGGAATTGGACCTGATTCTTCCAACGTTTTTGCCGGGGAAGGCCCATCCTCTATATCGATGCGTAAACATCGCGGTTAATCATATCGATAAAACCAAACCACCAGCTCCCACCGAATAATCCTTTATCCTCGAGTGAAGAGTACAAAGTGCGCGAGCACGAAACGTTCCAGACTAACGTAGTCTAGCGGTTGAAACGTCAGGCGTGTAGGCAGTCGCGTGCAGGACGAAAAGCTGGCAGCTCGAACGGCTGCGCGCAAAATTCAATCTGCAGGCATAATAAATTCGCGCGAGCGAACCCGTCGCTGGCTTAATCGGCCCCGGCGCACTACCCGATCGTGCTCCTTGCTCCAGGGTGTTCAGTGGCCAGCCATTCACGATTTACTTCCGTCGGTGTGCCGTAATCATCGCGTCGCCCCCAGTAGCACGGTGATAATAACGACGCGAAAGAGGGGACGATTAGGAATCAACGAGTGGAAAGGTTTTTGGCCCGGATCCTTTGCAAGGATCACGAAGAAGGTCGCGAGGAGTTTGCTCCTCCGTCAGGGGAACCTGGGGAAGCTTCCCCGTCGCTTTCAGCGTCGCGACCTTCCCAATGCCGATCGAGCGGGCGAATTTTTGCCGATTCGCCGCGTTTGGCAAAAACGGGGAACGCATCATAGCGTTACCTCCTCCCCGCTCGTGCAACGGAATCTCTAATAAAGTGTGAGTCACGTCTGCTGGCTACCAGCGACAAGAACTCGGTATGGCACAAAGAGACCACACACTACTCGTCGGAACATCTGATCGATTGGCAAACCGTGACGAAGAATGCCTGAAGGAGAGGATTGTTAATGATCTTGACTCTACGCCTCGGTTGCTCCGGATTCAATGGCGAACACTCGGCCAGAGCGGTCGTTTTGCTTCGCGACCGCGAGCCGGCTCGAGGGAAAACGGAAATTCATAACAGTTTACGAGTCCCGCCGTAAACTGGCCAGCTAAGGTAACAGACCCAGCCGGTAATCATAATACTTGGCTCGGATGCTCGACGCAATCGGAATCGGGGGCCCCGTTCAGCTGTTACGTGTTGTGGAATTAGCGTAATCGGCAAACGTTGGGGCGGAGCGGAGCGAGAAGAGATCCCCGATACCTTCTCCGCGCTCACTAATTCCACGCGCTTCCACGGGGCAAGAGAAAGAGAAAGGAAGAGGCAGCGACTGGCCATTCCGTGAGAGCTGTTTAGAACCATTTAACGGCTGCTAAATACCGCGAGCATCCAGCGTCCTGGCCGGCCCGAGCTCCTTCCAGTTCTCGTCTCCTTCCGTTGAATGTCTTGTAGCGGGTTCCTTGCTGGGAGAGAGAGGTTGCGAGGAGGCCTTGCAAGGTTACCTATCTCTTAGCGAGGTCTACGAACCTCCTTCGAGTCTAACGTGTCTAACACCTAACGCTCCGAACTGGGACTACTGGTTTTTAGAGCTCTCCAGTGATTTCACGAGTGGCTATTACGCGCTATTTGAAAGTCTGGCAAGTCTAATTTACAGTTCTAAATGGTTTATGCGAATTACACGTCTTTGGAAGAAGATACCCAGCGCAACGTGAAATCGTGTCACTCGAATGCTAGTTGCAGAACGAAATGCTAATTTTCGGTATCAATCATGGAGGATGCTGCAACCTGGATTTATGCCACTATACTACGTGTAACAGTAAAGCAACCGTACTGAGGTTCGTAATGGATAGGCATGATTAGGCGTCATTTAGAACGTCACTGACTGATTTGCTTCGTTATAATGCCGACAAGTTACATTATTCATTACGTCTTTATCGTTAATTATATACTATTGTCGTGTGTGTTGCACACTTGAATTCAGGGTATATCGGAAATATAAACTGACCGAGAAGATTATTCTGAAGCATGGCTTGCAGACCACCGTGTGCTCGATTTAAATATGCCCTTTCAAAACGCGATGAAAGGTTTTGGGGAGCGTGCGAGTAGGAAATAGCCAATGGAAACTACCTTCTATAATTATTATTGTAACATAAGCAATGGCAGATTAAAGTGCTAGATGACTCTTTGCAAGGTTTCGATTCTGAGAATTAGAAAATTGAGGAAATCTTGAACCAGTGTTTCGCAATTGCTGTTACTCAGGAACAGTTCAACCGCAACTATTTTCTTCAATCATAGCAATTAGTTAAGCTCAGAAGATCGTAATGATGATGATCAGCGGTGGAATGAATAATGAGGATGCCGAAGGAAAGAATGAGGTGCTGTGATTCACTTACATAAACACTCATCGTTCTTGAGAGATTGCGAGATCTTAATCATTCAAGCACGAGGAAACCAGCACTTCTATTTCATCGCTTTAATTCGAGTAATTACGCGATCGAAGGTGAATCTAGCCGGTTCAATGAAAACAACGTGGTAGTTTGCACTGGAGAATGCAAGGAATTGACCATCGAAGTGAAACGCTGATACGATACCATGATTTATATCATTAATTCCGTTATATAAATAGAAGAAGATCAGCTGATTGGGATCACCGTTGGGAAAAACAAAAGGATCGACACAACCTCAGAAGGGGTAACGAAGACAAGCACCTCTCGTTTGCTCCTGAAAAAGTGGAAACAGGAAGCTGGATTTTGCTGAATTCAAGGCAATTTGAGTAATCCTACAATGGACGATCATTCAGAGACGGAGTAATCCATCTCGAAAGCAAACGCCTGGCTCCCATAAAGCGAAATTAAAATGTTTTGACCGTAGCACGAGGCATTGCAGTAATTTAAATAAACGGCACGTCGCCTCGGCCACAGGAGAATAGGGAAACGGTAACGTGTCTCGAATCGGAGTCTGGCACGATGTTTGTTTAAGCGTAGCCAAGAAGCAAGGGTGGGATTCATGGGATACCGACGAGCGACAGATTTCACACCGAAATCACAGGGTGCCTTCGAGCACTCTGTAATCGCACGCTATTTTGCGCCGTAGCGATCATATGGGGCAGTGTCTTTCCTACTTTGACATATTCGTAACGTCGATTGACTATTTATCGCCCTACCAAGATTAATAAATAGGCGAAATGAAGGAACGAATCGACGTAAGAGTAGCGAGTTCTACAGAATCGATTGTTTCATAGTGTAACGAGTCAAAGGATTATAAGAGACTTATATAATTACACGGAGAGTTTCAATTCATCACCAGCTGATGGTTTACGCGACGCGCAAGATACTAACACAGTTATGAATTTTCCAAAGAAATGTCACTTTACTCAGAACACGAGATTCAATCTACTTCAAAATACGCTTCCCTTGAGCAGAATACGAGCAGCTAGTAAAGTCACAACGCATCGAAGTCGACTCACATCCACTGCTGTCGACAGTCCGTAGCTTGTCAGACCGATCATACTAATCGTCGCTCGTAAGGCGCAAAATTTTCGCCCATTTTCACTACCCCTGTCATCGGCTTCTTTCCCCCGAGTCGAAGAGTGTTAATGTTACCATCCGCCGTCCGGAGAACGAGATGTTCGACGGGCATCATGACGTTCGACTGGCCGGTTCCCCCGCCTATGTAAAACTGGGTGTCAGTCGCGGGAGAACACTTGGCAGCCACAAAGCGACGCGAGCCATCGTTGTAGAAGAAGCCTAGAAGTGTCTTGGAACGCGCACCGAGCGGAATGCTCGCTGGCTGTTAAGCAAAAGCGACACACGATACACGGCTGAGCGAGAGATACCCTGAATGGGTCTCACCATCCCGTCAGCAAGAGCCGGAGAAGGTAGGAGTAAATAGGGAGGCACGAAAAATACAATTAAGCATGATCAGTGTGAACCATTTTGCTTGAGGAGCCGCGTGTACCGAGCATAAGGTGCTCTACCCTCTCGCGAGCTCCCCGAGTCGCAGAACTGGTTTTACACGCGGTCGATTTCGATATATATAAGGACGAGAGATACACAAACAGAGGAGCTGGGATAGAAGAGCGGGGAGACAGGGGGGGAGATATCAAGGATCTTTACATGAACGAAGCTGCGGTCCTCGCGATCCAGCGATCCTCTATTTGTCTAATTAGGAGTCACGAGAAGCCTCTAAAAGGCTACAACTGGAACATTCTTTTTCCACCCGGGCGATGCGTGCGCCCTGCGGGAGGGGATGTTTTTTATTCGATCCAGTGACGAGCAACGAATTAATATACAGCGGGTGATTAGCATCGAGACGAGATGCCGGACATGACGTGCGAGTGATTTGCTTGAGGCGACGCAGAAACGTCAATGATAATTTCGATCCTGGTCAACACGCGACGTGTCGTCTGTTCCGATGCGCCGCGCCGAGCGGATAATCGCGCGTGGGAATTTAATTTTCTTAATGCCTCGCAGCCAATAACGCGTGGTAATGACCGATACTTAGTCTGTCATTGGGCCATATTTCCTCGACGAATTACGGTCACGCGCAGCCCACTTCGAGACCGAACCGACGACCACCGTCCCCTCCGAGTGAAACTCGCCTGTGCTTTTCGCGAAAGTAATTAATTTCCTCCTATCGGGGCTATTTTTGCATACGCAAGAGGTGGCAGCGACCTCGCGACCTATTTTTCCCTGGCTATTGTAATTGTTACCGTTCAACGTTTGCAAGCTGCGAGACCCTAGGTCAACGACAAATAAAAATACCGCTTCTGGCATCGCGCGATGCATTGGCAAGTGTGTGCGGAGAAGTTGGCAAACCGAGACAATAGTTTCAGTATTTTCATGATGATTTGTGATTGCGCGATTCAAATGATTTTCAGAGCAACTTGAGTCGTGTTTGCGAGACAAATTAATTCATCGAAATGTCTGTGTATAATCGTTGATATTTATCTTGGTTTCGATAAAGATATAAGTCAACTTGTTCCGCCTGTTTGCCTCTACCTATGAAGGATGTGTGATGTTTGAAATTCTTTGCCACTTTTCGAAATCTAGGAAGTCCTATCGTGGCCCGCATTCACTTCCGATCACGTGACGAGGAGATCCGAGAGTCCGACTACACAATGCATCATCTGCTCTATCAAAGGAAGAACGCCCACACTTTCCAGTTTGCCGCGACTTCCGGTACCCAGGAAACAACATGGGACAGATGCGCGTCTCTTCCTTCACCGTTTTGTTTAATTTCACGCGCTACGGCGCAGAATGCTTTCATCGATGTGCAGTGACAATGGCCCTTTCCACTTTAATTGCTTATAATTGCTTTCGATTTCCTTCGAGGTCGCTACTCCGAGCGAGATTGTTAAGAGGATTCTGGGCTATGCGCATGAGAGGGACGCTGGCCGAGCAATTTACATGCCTCGGAGCAAAAGAATTCTTCAAGATTTACTTAGCGAAAATAGACATGAGGCGAGTGGAAAGAATTCTCCACTTCCTTCTTCAATTTTGATTATCTTAAAACTAACTTCGTACTTCGGAGAACTTAACTCTGTTCTTAGAGCGCTGTAAAATGAATTACTCAGAATATTGATTATTGTAACTACTTTGCAACTTGAAAAGCATCAACTGCCACTATTCTTCTTTTCTATTCCCATGCGTTTAATCCTTTTAGTTTCGTTTTTGGAGCACTGCAGGCTCTGTCATTGAAGTTGAATAATTGTAAATTAACTCAAGTATGGAAATAGGTTCTAGCCCCTTCTTCCCTTTTAACTTTTCGTCAATATTTCAGTGCTCGAGGTAAAGAATAGCGGAGCAAGGGGGCGTAGTCGTGACCGTAGCCAAAGGGGAGCGACATTCGCGTGTCCCTCGGATCGTTGTTTCGATTTTGCAAGAGCCACGCGAGCTACATACGCGAGAGCTCGTCGAACGGAACTCGTTCGGCTATGTAATTCCACGTGAAAGTAGTAGACACGTCGGGCATAATTTTAAACCGCGTGTTGCCGCGTGTTTCGCGAACGATGATGGAGTATCTTTTCCGTGTCCCGAACTCCAGCGTTCCGCGATGTCGAAATTGGTGGGCGAAAACGAAGAAGAAAAAAAAACAACGGGACTGGTATACCGAGCCCACTTTGAAAACAAATGTGATTCGCAGGACGGTATATCATGCCTCTCAAGGCAAATGTCCCGCCACAATTTCACGAGATCACAATTCAACGAGTAAGCTTTGCATTCGAAACGACGACGACCTGAATGAAGCTTCTAATAAAATCGATGTTTCTGAATGGAAAAGTAAGCTGACACGGATCGATAACCTCTACAAGTTACTGTTATACAATCTTTATTTTTCGCTAAGAAATTGACTTAACTTGAACTCTGAACGATCAGATCGAAATCCAAGGAATACTTTAGACAGCTTTTTGCCCGTCAGACCTGCGCACTGCAAATTGAAATCCTTCGATTTCGACGATAAGATTGAGTTATTGCTATTTCTTAATAAGAAGTATTGTATCGGCGCAACTATTAGTATCCTTCAGCCGGTGGAAAAGAACCGCGACGCAACAACGAGTCGGTTGCAAACTCTTGTTGCTCGAGCACGCTCGTTAATTTTGCATCGTTTTACTCATTGTTTCTTGTACGGGCGCGCGAGCAGGCTAGCTTCCTAGGCGCTGGGGCTTTATTAACAGCGAATAACTTCTCAAATAATAAATTACTTCGTCCAACTGACGTGTATGCACATTCAGATGCAACGCACGCGAGCCTTCCTCTTTGTCGATAAACCTATCAGTTGCGCCAAGAATTTACAACATATTTAAAGCTCGTCCGGCCAGCTGCTTGTTGAGCGAAAAAAATCAAGTAAAAAGGTTGATACTGACGCTGCACGACCTGGCCCAAGAATAAAATTAACGTACGCATTAAAATATCGAACTCTGAACACAAAAATAGCAACTTACATTGGAATATATTTTAAATGAAATATGGATTCCTCTACCGACTTGGATATGTTTCCAGTCGACTCTCTGTTTCGTGGAAAGTGTGTTTTGCGCAGAGGTATTATTCGTCGCGTACACGAGTGCTCGATCTGATAATGTAGACGCATCGCTACTAACGCAGCTCGAAAGGGAGAAGCGC
This sequence comes from Andrena camellia, assembly GCA_029448645.1. Classification (NCBI taxonomy): domain Eukaryota; kingdom Metazoa; phylum Arthropoda; class Insecta; order Hymenoptera; family Andrenidae; genus Andrena; species Andrena camellia. The sequence goes on along the minus strand of CM055679.1, from coordinate 12,012,341 downwards.
ATTGATGTCAAGTGAATAAAGGCCGGGTTGCACATAAATATTTCATACATCGTACTGCTAGATATACAGATGTCTGCGGCCGTACGATAAACCATTGAAAGATAGACGGAGGGGAATGCGCTTAACCGCTCCTCCGTGTCAGTCATCGTCAATGCTGCACCATAAAAATCGACAGACGTCTCCATTTTTGCGAGCTGCGTGCGTTGGAGCTCGTGGAACGCGGCACTGCGTTGCGTATGCCTATTCGATCGCCTCTACATGAACGTAGTGGATGATTTTTCTGGGGTGAGGGGGGGCAGAGTTGAGGAATACATTGCTCTTGACTCGGGGCTGAACCTCGCGATACTGTAAACTTTCTTTCAACATTTCCATTCCTTCGACTGTCAAGCGTGTAAACATTGTTAAACGCTGCTTGGACACGATAGCGGAGTGTAAACGATCATAGACAGATACCGAAGGACGATAAGGATGATAGTATTAATTCGCACTTAGCGTTGATAGCGTAGCAGTCGTAGCTGGCAGATAACAATAACGGCAACAGTATTTTCGTCGGCTAGTTCTCGTCGAGCCTTGGTATCGTCGAGTATCTTTAATCAAACACCGAAGTGGAAGATATGCATTTCGTGTATGGGCAAGCTACAGGGAATAGTGGAGATAATTGGTCTAGCTGGCTTTCATCGTTCGGCACACAGGGAATTCAGTATTCTCATCTAATACTGCTAATGAATATGGAATCAAACTTGTTCAAACATATGCAGAGATTCAGATACATCTATGCAAGGATCGAAAAAGTTCTGGAACTCTTATTTTTAAAAAAGTTCGGTTAGAACTTATATGTTTCGTTTAAGAAAATATCTGTTCCTATGGAATTTTTATTGTAAGAACTATTACCCTTAGGAAATTTTTTAGAAAATGTTCTCATGGAACAGATATTTTAGGGCCTATGTAATAAAAGTTCCATGGAATCAGTTATATTAGAACATTTATTAAAAAAGGTTCCATAGGATAAAGAAAAGTAGTAAACTATTAGGTACTAGTTTTATTTAACAATATAATATCATATTCTTCGTGTTTATAATAAAAGGTATGAAAATCATAACTTAAGTAATTAATAGTTTCATAAGAAGTATTGAACAGAAAAGAGAACATGTCAAGAATAATACCTAAATAACATTTTTTTATAAGTTACATGAACTAAAAACACAAAAGTTCTATAATATCTGCGTAGAAATTATCTACATAGGTAAATATTACAAATAAATAACACATTCAGAATATCAATTGAACTGTAATAATTATTTATTGTTGTAGTACTATTCATTGAATAGTATTCAGTATTTGTTACAACGATTGAGAACTTTTTTAATATTGGTGGCCAAAATATCTGCTCCTGTTATAGAGAAACTTTTATTGTTATATTTTATAAGTTCCATTCCAACTAGAATTTTTACTTTATCAGTTCTCCTGGAAACTTATAATCTGAGAACATTTTTAAAAAAGTTCCACGGTCCATGTTTCAAGTAGAACCTGTTGAGGAGTTCCAGAACACTTTCGAACTCTGTATTTATGCAATTACCTTTTTGTGAACTCAATTATCCCCATATGTTTGTCCGTCTGTCTGTCGCTTAAAAACGGTAAACTCTGGGGTCACGAAATGTGCCTCAACTCTTTATGCCTGGCCAATTCAGATGAATGTGACTATTTTCTCCAAAAAAAATCATTTTTTTACACAATGAGAATCAAAATTTCGGGCGAAGCCGGATAGTAAAGCTAGTATATTATGCAATGCATAACACACAATTTGAAAGAAATTTCATAGCAAAAAATCAGTCCTTTAGCACAAACTGAAATTGATTCAATGACCCTTCGTTTCCCTGATGCAAACGCCACCTCTCCGAGCTTTCAGGTCCAAGGAATGGATCGAGCATAAATATTTCATATATCATGTTCCTGTATGTACTGGGGAGGGTTCGAAGTCGAGTGCAGGGAGAGAGGACACCGGAAAGAGAAGAGGGCCATGGAAAGAGAAGGCGTTTAAACGCTCCGCGTTCGCCGGCTGGCGAAAAGTTCCGCGGGATTTTACGTTGCGTCATAAATGCGGGGTGTAAATCACGACAGGAGATGCGGCCGATTCCGCAGAGGCACGTAAAGGTTCGTAGAAATGACAAAGGGAGGATAGAGAATAAGTGAGCGCAGCGCGGCTTAGATACCCGAGGATGCGAATTGACGACCAGAAACGCAGTCGTAATCGACCCTGAGGGGATCCCTGAACGAGATCAGTGCTTCCGTTTGGACTCTAGATACTTATTTCCTTTGATTATAAATCAGAAGATAAAACGTACCTGGTTTCTTTCAAGTATCTGCTTGTTCTATGAAGCATTCTCAATTCATCGAATGCTGCGCATCAATATTTCTGAGAACACTTGTATAAGCGCATACACACTTAGAAAATGCTCGCATTTTCTATTATAATTAAAGAAACAAGCACCTAGAACCTTCTTTTCTTTACCACATATTGGCTTCGAAACGGTATACGAATTATCTCGAAGACATTGGCGCAGTGTCGATTCGAGAACAGCATCGCCGATACGAAAAGCTCGCCGGAAAGTGTTCCAAACTCGCGCGAATAACTTTAGATAATGAACGTGCACGCACGTCGTAAAGTAACTCTAATTGCTCCCTAACAGAGGCTGGGAATCTGGCGCAGAAGTGGCTGTGCAAATATGCAAAACGGTAGGCCGTTCTAAACAACGCCCGTTGCAAATGGGGCATTCGCATTATCAGCCTGCACGGTACGTTACTTCCGTCGAGAGGGAATAAATACTCGATTGTCATCGACAAGCCGCTCGTATGTAATTGGTTCGGTGGTTCAGATAGAATTCAAAGTTACGGCTGGTAATAGCCAGCAACGAGCGTTGTCACCGCTCGTAATCTAGCAAATGGAGAACGTAAGTCAGAGAAATGAGCAGCCCCGGACACCTATGGCGCGCCAGTTTATAGCTACCGGGAATAAAAGCAGCGTAAAAAGAAGGGGCCAAGATTATTCAGCGCGGTTAGCAGAGGCCCCGATGCCGAAACAAATGCTTCGTCTACCAGGTGGAAAGAAATTCATCGCGCAGCATCGAAAGCTTCATTTCGATTAATGGCACTTACGAAGCTGGTTATCGCGGATCACAAGGTGGAGTTTTTCAGTGGTACGATCAATACGCATGCCGACCACGTATTTCCACAGAAGCCCGGCAAAAAGGGACCTCCTCGTCATTAAAAGCGCGATCCTCGATCCTGAACAACGACATAGCACGAGACTATAAACAACTAGCTTTTTATTTTACGTAGATTCCTTCGAGTACGTGATTACGCGTTTTAGACGTGTACCCCTTTTTATCGGTGTCTTCGTTCCTTTAATTTGCTTCGACTCGCGTATATCATGTGAACGAAATTAATCCAGCAGCGGAGGGAATAGTTTTCTCCAACTCATCGTGCTGCGTCGTTGTTTGGCGAATCGAGTGAGGCGCAAATTGCAAGATACTGTATTGGAGAAGCGGGGGAACAAATAGGACGCAAGGTAATGCGTTAGACAATTGTGTATATGTGAGTGTGGAAGGGAAAAGCAGTCAGATAACGAAGGTGTACATTTGTAAAAATTCTATCATAATTTTGCTGTAGTTTGTACTGTTAACGTCTGTTCGTTGCGGTGGCGATAGAAAGTAAACATCGACGTTAAAACCTGTGAAGAATTGGATGACAGGGGTGCGGAGTGACACGAACGAACGTAACGAAATCGGAGAGGTAAACTTTTCGTTTCACAAGGGAAGAATCGGGGGTTCACGTGCGACAACGATGTAAAACGTTGCGGGGCTGGGAATGGAGCTCGAAAGACTTTGTAAACACGATCGCTGCTTCCGTTTGGGTCCACGGTAACTGCAGCTTGGAGCAGGAACATCGAAGAGGCGTAAACTATTCCGAAGGATCAACTACACGTGTTGACCACGTGGTCGGTTCGAATGCACAGAAAAAGGTCTGTTGCTCTTAACCTATTTAACCGTGAATCCCTTTTAAAGGAAGGCTAAACAAAGGAAAAATAATTCCACTTACAATAAAGAAACATATTTTTCTGTGAATTAAAATTCTGAACATTAGTGCACCTAGACACGATTCTCGCCGATATATCTTGCAAACTAGAAAATTAGTAGAGCTTAAGAAATATTCTCACTTTCGATGATCAGTGACCGCTGGTACTCTTCCAAAAAGGAAAGAAATTGAACTCACAATCTTATCAAAAGGGACGAGCTACTACGAAGAGTCTGGCTCGACTGTCGCTCTCGGCAAACACGAGTATCTGTGTGACTCGTCGGCCTGAAAACACACTCGCATTATGTTTATTCGGAGGTGATAAATGTTCGACCGCCATTCACAAGTCGGCAGACTGTCGATCGCGCCGGAAACATCACGTAAGAGCGATTTATGGCCGAAGAAATACTTTCGTGATCCCATCCGCAGTAGCTCGCACGTGTTCCCCATAAGAATTCGATCGGTCGTGGCAAACACTAAGTACTTTTTACTTCGTGGTTCTTCATGCGAACGACGCCATTTCGTAGATTCTTCTTTTTCATCTTGGGAGGTAAACATTTACGAAGGACGGGCAAAAATGTGCGCAGTGCTCAGTTTTGTATCTACTGCAGAATGTTATCCTTTATGAAGATAAGGGCAAGTTTGGGGCAGCAGTAAAAGTAATTTTCAAATTATTCAAATTTTAATAAATATCTATGATTATATTAGAAGAAGGATTACTACGACCCTGAGCTCGACCCACCGAGTCAAAAAAGGAAGAACTCATAGTTATATTTTCTCATCAAAGACACGTCACATTTTCTCCCAAAATTCATATTTTCAATCTCTAAAGAGAGCCTATCAGAGAAATTTAGATAGGTCTAGGTTCCTAATGATTCTAAGAATTCCTCAAGAAACTACTTAGTGATTATTTTCATTTCAAGGTGATTCGTCGGCAATGCCGTAACAACGAACAATAGAGCGCAGAACAACTGTCATGACGAAACATCGGCCGCGGTCTATCGTTGATTAAAAGCGAGGCACGTTCGCTGAATTTGCTCATCAGGCATCGTGTGTGATTCGACTCGCAGAAATAACTTGCTCCCCCGCCTTGAAAGAAGGACTCGCGGCCACTGTCGCGCCTCTAGACTTTTGAGTTTTGCAATTGTTCGCGGTTAACCTAACGGCAATTCGCTACCTATGTAATAATACGAGGAATCCAGTTGTCTAAGGAGTAGAGACACGACTCTACGTAACTGCCTTACCGAAAGTGACGTAAACATCGAGAGCCTTTCGTCATTTGTATCCGACTTGTTAAAGTAAAATATTTGATAGATCACGATGAACGGCGATAAATGATGAACGGAAGTGGCTGGATACCCCTCGGCGAGCTTTAGTTAAAAGATGGAATGAAAATGGACCATAACTTTTAAATGAATCATTTTCTCCGACTGTTTCTTTCATATGTGAATGTCAGATACAGATCGACCCTAGAAATACCGATTAGAATCTGGAAATAGGCTCAAGACCCATCGTGTATCTTTGAATATAACACGAGTCTTGAAGAGCTTCGAATGTTTCTCTAGAATTAATTATGAAATGAACGAGGCAATAGTCGAAATTTAAATTTGAAGCGAACGGGAAGGATTGCCAGCTTGAATACTTCGGACCCTCGGCAGCACGCATACAAATGTTTTGGAACGAACGGAGGAACGATCGAGGAATAACATGACGCAGAGGATCGCAGTTAACGCGTGCAAATTTAATCGTCAGGGAATTCCAAAGGGATGATGATTCTTGATGTCACCGCGACATTGCGCAGAATCGTAATCAGGGTTTCGCCTTCGAGAATCGCGCATACTCGCCGAACGAGTCGTCGGCGGATACCGATCGGCAGTTCGATAAATCGACCGATTACGAACCACTACTACTGTTTGTCATCGGTGTACACTGTGCAGTGCCTAAGCTGAGACTCTCTTCGACTCGTTTCCAGGTGAATCATGTCGCAAACAACCCGATTCAGTCGATACACACCATTGCTGTGCAATTTTTTCTAAACGTCACCTATTTCCTTTAATGCTAATATTCATTTATGTAATAGTAGCGCTCGGGTTCTTTATTTAACGCCAGTCTGTGCTAGAAGAGAGGGAGACATTGAACTAATAACGACGGAAAGCTTGGCGATGCGGACCGTTGAAAAAGGATGATTAAAGAGACTTAATTGAAGTAAAATTAAAATTTTGGAGCAGAGTCTGAATTCACCAGAGCCTGTTTACAACATTATTCCTTTAAGGCAATATAACAATCTCGGAGATTGTGCTAGCCTACAGTCAGAGATTAGTCAACGAGTAATTTTTAAGGAAGGGCGAAACCAAGATTGCTCCTGCAAATATCTGGTGATTCAGGTTTTGTTTGGAAAGAACTGCGATTACATTACTAGGAAACAGATCTATCGGAAGTGGAGTGGTTGCTACTAGGAAAGTCATCGACGATTTTCGCTGTTCAATTCAGATAACAGTCGATAGAACGCTGTCGGACAGCTGATCGAGGGTTAACTTTCAACTCGGTTAATGAAGAAATTGTGCCGCTTACTATTTGTAACGGCGCGATATAATCGCAATATTCAGGTGACGCTGGTATCAGATAATGGCGATGCCAGTGATAAGAATTATACAGCGATTGCTATCTAGGATAACGATCTAGGTGAACGTTGAGAGTCAAGCAAGTAAATAAAGCTGAAGTTACAATGGGTAGTGACTCGTTGCTAATTTTTTTGAGTAAATATTTAAAACTGTCGAATAAATAGTCTCCCCAATCTGCAATAGATCAAAAAGATTATCGACGTCACCCTTGACACTCCATGAAATCACTTTTGACAACTCGAAGCATGACCGTGAAACACGTCGAGGCTGTTGAAGAGTCTGATAAAAAGGCTTCGATGGCAAACAAATACAGGGCATTTTTCAATTTCTCCCAATCGATGACAAAACGAATGGCGTTTATCCCCTTCTCGAATTTTCAAAGCTTACCAATGACACAATAGAAACATGCAATACAAGTCCTTCGCTATTAGTGCAATAATTACTATATTCTACTGCAACACAAGAGAATCATAGATTTCTAGTAGTAAAATTATGTACACGATAAGATACTAAGTAGGTATGTACTATGCATAATTATTTAAATTAACACTAATGAATTCATAATTATTAATTTACATTCTCATAAAATGTAATTATGTTCTGACTCTAACCAGCTCTTAAGTAGGCTATAAGCTCCAAGTTGACTGAGATTCTAGTTTCAATATCTGCAACAACTACATCTGATACTGTAATATATGCTGCCAAGCAAATATGTTTAGTAGGATACAATAAACCATGTCTGTGACGTCTTACGTGTAATATGTACATTCTAAAGTGCACAGCACCATTAACAATTTTCAAATGAATTTGAAATAGACTTTACTCTATTTCATATTTCTGTGTTTCGAGGATACTAATGGTTAATTAGATTTTGAAATATATGAATAAAGCATATGCTTCTTTCAATAAACATGTAATAAATTTTTAATAAATTCTACCCCGTTTCACGCTTCTGCGAGTCGAGAGAAATAATACTGATACTCATGTTTTGATAAACTCATCACCCTAACGAACAATACGACTCCAAATATGTATGAAATATCTCCCATGCCTCTGACGTCATAACAATAAAACACACATTCACGCACCTACAATGCAATTGCCACCGCAAAAGCCAACCATAAAACAGTACCAAACTAACAATTTCCTGCCGTTCGACTAATTAGAAACCGTGCATAAAGCTGGGAATCCACCTGAAAGCTATGTTAAGCTAAGCCATGCTATGCTACCTTTTAAAAAATTAGTTTCAATAGATTCTTATGGAACCGTTTTCACCAAAAGCTAAGCTAACCTGTGCCATGCTATCCTATGCTTTATAAAAAACAGCGTCAATACATCCTTTTTCACCAAAGTCTACGTTTCTGTGTTGTTTTTTCTTGGGTTAGCTCGACGTAGCATGGGATTTGCCCCGTGAGCGATTTTTCGTAAACATAACAAGGCATGGTACAAAAACGTAGGTAGCTTTTGGTGGAAAAAGATGTATTGAAATTGTTTTTTTAAAACATAGCATAGCATGCCACAGTTTATCTTAGCTTATGGTGAAAACGGTTCCATAAGAATGTACTGAAGCTAGTTTTTTAAAGCGTAGCATAGGATAGCCAAACATATCATAGCATCCCTAGTAGCATTTTTGGTTGGCCAACGGTAGCCAACAGTTGGGAATTAGTTGGGATATAGTTAGCGTTTTGCCTACAAATTCCCAACATAGGGCCTACGGCAAAAAACTTACGACAGTTTGCCAACGAATATTCAATGTTGGGTCTACAATTATTATGGTTGGTTAATTAACAAAAAGTTACGACAGTTTGCCTACGAATATTCAATGTTGGTCCTACAATTACTATGGTTGGTTAATTAACAAAAAATTTACAACGATGATTAAATGTCGTCTTACAAACGTCAGAAAATTTGCTACATCCAAACACCTGTTATTATATTCCAGGTTGTGATTCTTCTTTTCTTATTTATAAATACATAATGAGGACATCTGTCTTGAGACGAATGTGAAATTTTAAGGAATGAATCTAAAGGTCGAATGATGATATTTTGAAGAATATTTCGCTTCACTGCGTAGTTTTTATAAACAATTAATACTCGTTATGTAACTAGAAATTAGAAGTGTTTATAAGGAAATGTGTTGGGTAAGTGCGAACAGCGGTTGCTTCATAAGCGGAAAGTTTGGGGTTCGATTCTCCTCACCGGGGATTTTTTTTTTCCTAAACCAGGCCTGAAAAAGACGTGTTTAAGACATCTTTTGAAGTTCTTCAAGACGCCTTCTGGACGTCTGTAAGACGTCTTTTGGAAAGAAACTGTTGGGCTTATAGAAAAAAAACCTTCAGTTGGGCCTATGGAAAGAAACCTTCAGTTGGGGGGGCTATTTAAAAATAGCGCGACACTTCAACAGTTGGCCAACGGATAACACGTCATTGGCCCAACAAACTCCCAGCAAATAAATGCTACTAGGGATAGCTTAGCTTAGCTTCCAGGTGGATTCACCGAATCGCATAACTCTAAACGACAATACGAAATTTCGTGGTGTATACCTAGAATTTCCGCGCAGACAGCACCGCCGTTGAGCAGGCCGGCGTCGCCGACAGGGCGGCATGCATCCACGTGTTTTGGCCGCAAGGTTAAATCCACTTGTACAAACGCCGCTGGAGACGATCACAATGTGCCACCCGCCGTGTGTTCCACGGCCACGAGAGAAACTGCCACCAACAAACGCGTATTTCTTTCCAAACGAGCGAAAAAACCGCGAGCGCGAGCCGTTCCGCGGCCCGCAAGCCTCACATCTGACGCCGCCGGTGGCACCGCGCGAAATTCGAATATTCAGCCCGCGAGAGTACCACGTGGTCTCGATGTCACACTTGTCGAACTCGCGTTACCGGTCCGATTCCCGACGTTTCCCCCGTTCGACAATCCTCTCGCGGCCCGCCGCGCGCCGCGGCGCAAGGTGAGCTCGGCAATGTTGTTTCTTCTCGTTACGGAGCAGCTGAATGCCGATTATCCTCGCCCGAGCGTGGAAGAAGCTACAGGTGACTCGGCCGTCCGCGCGGCGATTTCAATCCGCCACGGGCGCGCTAATCCACCGCGGCAGGCTGGTTTTTAGGCGTTGGTAATCCAAAGAGCCGTACGCTTCACTAAACGGCACACGCGAAACTGGACCAGAACATTGAACGCGCGCGAATACCACGAAAAACTACTGTCAGAACCGTCTGGCACGGCCGCCACGGCGACACTGAGAAACGGCGACGAGGCTCAGCGCTGCTTGCTGCTCGCTCGGCACGCTACTACTACTCGGCAAGCGGCAGGCCGACCGTACGACCACTATACCCCTCTTTCTGTCTCGCTCCCACCTACCGCAGCTCCTTGTCCACGCGTTTCCTTCGTCCCGTTCCTACCGTTTTCAACCGTTTCACTCTATCGCTCTTTCCCCCGTTCGTTTCCCTTTTTTCTTCCACGCTTTTCTCAACTATCCCCTGTCTCGCCACCGCCGTATTTGTAACTTAGCTACGTTTTTACCGGCCTTGCCTTTTTCCGATCTCTTTGCAGCAACGGTTCTCGCCCGTGCCCTTCCGCCGATTTTCCTCTTCTCGCGCCTTCGTGTTTTCTATGCGTCCTCGTCACTCTTTGGGCGCTTTCGCGCCGCTCTCTCTCTCTCTCTCTCTCTCTCTCTCTCTCTCTCTCTCTCCACTTCTTCGCCTGCTTCTCCCTGGATTTTTTCCTTTTGCATTTCTTCTCTCGCTCCCCCGCTGCCTATCTCTCTCCCACGCTCCCTTATCTCCGTCCTTATCCGCAGGGCCGTATCTCGCTTTATCGTGGCGTTCGCGGCTCTCCCTCGCTCTCTCCGGCTATCCAGGAGCGACAAGGAGCTACCACAGGCGGCCAACCGCCGACTCGGGCGGGAACTCGTCAATGCGCGGTGCACACCGCGTGCATATGCGCGTCCCTCGCGTCTTTCTCGTGCCGCGCTCGCTCACGGCTCTTCCACCGTGCACGCACACGCTACCGTCGGCCGTATTAGTGCGCGACGCTGCACGATACCCCCGAAGGCGTGGGTGTACGCCGACGGAGGAAGGCGCCGGTTTTTCGACGCCCGTCGAAACGCGTTTTCACGAATGCACGTTTCCACGACGGGCTAGCCGCGTTCCTTGCCGCTCGAGCCGGCCACTTACCTACCCTCTCGAGTATTCGGTGCTCGAGCATTGGAATGCACGGAGGTTGACGAACCTCCGATTGTTAGCGACGCCGGGGTCAGCCTTTCCTTGAAATTTCCCGCTGCATCTTGGAGGAAATGGCTGCCACCGTTTGACCAAGGAAGGGCTGTTTCGCAATACGTGGAAGTGTAGTCAGCGAGGAGGTGAATTCCCGTGAAATTGTTTCAGGAAACACGAGGGCGTCGTAGAATATATTTTCAGTTTTCAATCATGTATTTATTTTCAGTCCAGTGCGTCGACCACGCCGCGAATGAAGTCGTATCCTTTGTTTTGCCTCGAGATAAAACGCACTGCCTTAAAAGCGAACAGTCTTTCCCAACATCGCCCGGCGCAAGAGTCTTGGGAAATTTATCGTATCGCGAATGATCGGCGGAATGCAAGGATGCTGGTGGCATCGTCGCGATAGAGTGTTTCGTCCTCCAATCCTACAAGCCTCTGTCCTTGGGACTGGGAATCCTGGGGCATTAATTTCGCCGTGGATGTATCATACGGAGGAACACTCGTCCTCTGGACTCTCAGCTGTTTTCTGAGGACGTGTACTGCTATCCGACACAGGGATACACGCCTCTCCCTATCTCGCAAGCGAAACACGGCAACACGAGGCTCTGAAGAGCTTGCTTTAACCTATCTTGGCGTTAACAGTCTACGATAATATTCACACTGACTTAGACGATTACAATTTGGGGTACAGTTTCTAATTATTGCCGCTGACATCGATTGAACTCTATGAATTTTATACGTCAAACGGTCTTTGTACAAAATTTTATCAAATGTACCTGAAGAGGGCACAGTTTGCTTGACTATTTTTAATGCCTTCGAGCATTTGAAAAGTCTGGTGGAACGAAGCTTGGAGAATGACGTTAGCAGACATAATTGGCGTGATCGGAGTTCATTTTTAGACGTAATGGCACGCGTTATTTGCGGGTGGTCCTAGCGCCACTTGACGGTCATGAAAACCACGTGAGATTTCGGTCCATTTCAAGGACCCTCGAGGCGGCCGCAAAGAGGAAATAAGCGACACCCGAACTCTACGAACAGCCGACTACGGCGTGGTTTGTCCGAGAGTCAAAGGAGCGATGGGCACACCCACGCAATGTAAGTACGTGTTAGTGGACAAATGTGGGTACAATAAAAAGATAGCTGTGCACCGAGTAGATAGTCATGGGAAAGTTGAGACGCGTAATACTCGCAGGGCGATTTCGAGCACGCGAGCCTCTCTGTGCAATTTCGTTCTGTCTTATGTAAGTTCAACAGTATCCTGAAATCATCCACGCCCTCTTTTAACTGTAGTTTTTTTCAACCGGTACAATTTCACAGCTTGCTTATTTGGCACGTAAATTGCTTTTGACCGTGAGTCATCAGTTTTCGAAATATGGCAGTTTCCTTTTACTTCATTTCATCTCCCCCAATTTCGGACTTTCTGTTTTAGTAATGTGTGGGGTAATCATTCTTCACCAAGTATACGCAAAGAGTTACTAGATTCTCTTATTAGAAAAATGCCAAGATCCAATGAAAGGAAAATTAATAAGTTTGATTTAATAAAAAGCTCGTCTCGCGCCACTCTTTATGTTTCACAGCTCGCAGATCCAGCACTGTGGTTCGCCACGAAGCACGTGGCGCGAAATGTCACCGATTGGTACCATTTTAAGCTAGATGAAGTAATAGCGGGGCAATTTGGTCGGCATGCGTTTGATACATTGCACAATTCGCAATGAGCCTGCGCAAAAACTCGAATGACCATCTTCCTGGTCGATCATTGACCAACCGTGAATCCTTTCGGTTACGTACACACGATGGAATTGCGAAACGAATGACAAAACGTTGAAATTTTACGATGACACGCTTTATAGCGATTTCTTTCCTTGCGAGCGTTGCATCGCGTGACGAGCCCGGAGCCAAACGAGCGCGGCGGTTTCTTTGCGGTGTCCACTCGTACGGTTTAATTTTAATTCGCCGAGGGTGATATCATGTGCGCCCGCATGCCTTTCCATTAATCTCAATTACGGGGCAATTAAAAGCAGTTAACGAAAGTGGGGTCGTGAACCTGTGCTATTGCCCACCTTTGGCAACCGGCATCCCTTTCATCCTCCTGGAAAACAGGCATTGATGACACTAAACGCGTCAACGAAGAATTTATTAGGCATTCATTATTGTTGTATAAAGCACTACTGTTTATTGAGCATTCATTACAAATATCCCAGACTGTAGGAATTATTTCACAGCCAGTTTCCCACTATAGGTACTCCAAAATTAATTTTCAGTAAAAATGTCCTTCTTCATCAATATCTATTCATATATAACGGGGAAAAACAGGGAATGGCACACTACAGTTTTATCGAGAAAATTAAGTTTTAATACTTTAGTCCACCAGTAAAGAAACAAGCTTCAATGAATTTAATTTTGTTATATAATTTTCTTCTTAAATAATTTCTTGTTTACCATATGACGTTCCGTATTTTGTGCCAGTGCAGAGTGAGCATTTCCTATTTTTAACCAGTATACCAAATCTTCAACATTATCTTACGGGGATATTTGAACTTTATAACCAGAGCATTGGAGCGGAGCTCGGAGCTGGAGCGCGGAACAGTGGAGCAATGGGGTTTTGTCCGGAGTAGGAGCGGAGCCGGAGCACGGAAAATGTTTACTGCTTCACTGCTCCAAATTTTTTTTATTATTTAAATTTTCTTTCGTTTTATAAGAGCAGATGAATGAAATGATTTTAATAAATACCAATTCTCAATTTTCCATCATTGAAAAAATATTATATCGTAGGGCCGCGCAGCCCGGTGTTAAGGAGGCATAGTCCTTCCTTTGCCCAAAAATGAAGCATTCTTTATGAATTAAAAAAAAATTTACTTAAAAAAAAGCAGCTGGAGCGGAGCAGGAGCGGAGCTGGAGCAAGTATTTTGATGTCGGAGCAGAGCAGGAGCGGAGCAAATAAAAAATTGGTCTTCTCCAATCCCTTGTTTATAACCCTTCCTGATTCGACAGTTCTGTAGTTCTAGTTGCCACCATCATAATATGCTATAAATTCCAAAATCACGAAAAAATGGACATTCCCGGTTTTCTCCACTTACTATTCATATAACATTTCCCTACACCAACTTTCATACCATGAATTTTTAAAATCCCCACCATTGTAATTACAAACGCTTCCTGGAATCGACAATGTCCTACGTATCTGCAGGGTAATAATACCACTGTTATTCGCAGAAAATGACAGTAATCGTATCTGGCCGGTAATAATAACGAATATCAGCGGTATCGCAGAAACATGGCTCGTTTCGCGATTATGGAAATCGTCGGATGGACATGCGGGCGTTAAATCAGAGACTGACACGAGCTTAACTCGTTCCACCCTATCGCCTTGGCACTGTTGGCGCGAGCACCGAGATCCAGCAAACAATGGAAACGGCGTCCGTGGAAGCCAACTGCGAAGATAATACGGGGAACGAAGTTCCATCTGTCAGCTACGCCAGAGACGGCAAAGTTTAATGTCAATTCTCCCTCGATAGGCGCGATTAATCAACGCTTATCGCCGCATTTCCAGCCTTTCGTACTGGTAGAACGATCTCGTTTAAGCACCACTTAATTAACTCGATAAAACCGCGTTTTACATACACGCGGACTGTTTCACGATCGCGTTTCAGGAAACAAGGCTAAAGTAAGGAAGGCGTGTATATAACGGGGTATTGCAGAGGGTCTTCCAGCCACCGAAAGGCTATCGATACCAAAGAAACTCACGAATTATTGAAGGAAACGGGGATTATAGAAAAATAGTATTAAAATTACCTATCGGTGCATCTAGATTACTATCGCTTCGCGAGTAGATTCTAATGGGGCGAGAGGTAGAGCGGTCTCGTGGACGATCGAGCATCATTTGTTGCATATCCGACGCTAAGCCAAACCGAGCAAGCCCCGCAAAAGGACACCTTAAAAGGGTCCATAGATTCAAAGTCACTCCGGGGGGTTCTTTCTCCTTTTACCGGAAGATCGTATCTACGTGGCTCCTTCTACCTCCTATCTGGTTTGCACCATCGCTACGACCACGAAAAGGAATCATTGCCGAACGGTCTCTACAACCTGACACGTAGCCTCGCTTTTGTGAATCGGTGCCCGTTAAAATTTTTTCGTTCCCAGGGTACCGGTGTGCGTACGCCTTCCGTAAAACGGGAGGTCGTCTTGCCATCGTCTTTGAATCCTGTTGACAGCCGAAACTGGCTATTTTCTACGGTCCCTTTAAATTTTTTTGCATTTCGTTTGTATTAATTCTATATATATTAATGTCTTAATTTAAGGTCCAAGAGGCATTGAAGTATAGGTACGCTTTTCTTGTAAATCTTCTTTCATTTGAACTTTGCGCAGGGGTAAGTTAGGGAAATGTTTAGTTTCCGGAAATATCGATTGCGGTGACAGGGACTCATCGATTTCTGTGAAATGAGAAATTAATACTTAAAGTGCAACGGATGCTTGTCGTTCGCGTCATACTTTCTCGCGTTCTGCTCCCTATCTAATCGTCTTGAATAATCGATGAACTAATTACTGCACTTCTTTGGAAGAGCTTGATAAGCCTCAACACATCTGTCACTCGTCTGATTCTGCATAACAACGGTTCCATTGTTCAATATGGTAACTTGTTCTGAAGTTTCTGTCCCTCTATCCTGATCCGCGCTACAGAGGTAGAGGAGCGTGAATAGGAATATAAGAGGTGTATCGTTACCGTGCACTTAAAGAGCTGTAAATCAAGTTCACGAAGCAGCGTTTATGTAAACAGAAACGAAGGAAATTTATCATTTATACGACGCCTGGACACGTTGCTTTCTCGATTGTGAGCGACCTCGCAAGCTCCCGCATACTGTGGTACGTGTCTCGATAAAGACCGAGGTGTTATTCGCGCGAAATCAATGAACCGAAGCTCGATGAGGCGTGACACCTTTTTCAAACGATTTTAAACGGTTGCACGCTTTGTCGTAAGAAATTCACGTCGGAGGTGTTATTTCTACAATAAAACATCACGTGACTATCAAATAAAAAGACCCTCACAGAAGTTTAGTAGATGTACTTCTACGATTTGTTCTTAACATTCCTCGAATTTTCCAATTCTCTTGAATGAAAGGTACCCAGCAAAGATCCCAGTTTCTGGCAAAGCCTCGATTCTATAGGTTCGAGTTACCGTTCTATCAAAATCAAAGGGCGCAACCCCATACGTTAAACTCATTTCTTTCACCCCATTTTATGGTTTATTCTCCCCACAAGGGTGAAGCATCGAATTTCTATAACATGTGAGCAAATAACGGAGTGCTAGACGATCCACTAATGGTTAGGTAGCTTGGATGCTCCTTTTGGCCCTTCAGTTTAGGCCCAGGATCGGATATCCGACCCGTTTCCTCGTAAAACGATTCCCCTTGCATTGATTTTTTATTCGTACTCTTTCACACCATTGTGTTATATCGATCCACAGCACAGAATAATAAAATTCATTAAAACAAATTAACGTGTGCATGGGTACGTGAGCTGGAAGTAGAGCAAAATTGTATAATATACTAGCAAAATACCCCCGCGCTTTGCTTCGGGCTTAAGAGATATTAAGGACTCCATGAAAACACATTTCACCTGTTTTCACTCCCTTGGGGGTTGATTAGGACAAAATCATGAAATTTGTTTTTAGGCATTTATATGCGTAATCTTTCGAAGTAAAAACCAAGTTGATATCTAATCAGGTCGAAGAGATTTTAAGAAATCCGTGAAAACACATTTCACCAGTTTTCACTCCCTTGAGAGTTGATTAGGACAAAATCCTGAATTTGGTTTTTAGGCATTTGTGTGGGTAACCTTTGTAAGTAAAAACCAAGTTGATATCTAATCGGACCTAAGAAATAATAAGGAGTCCGAGAAAATATATTTCACCCCTTTTTACCCCCTTCGGGTTGGAATTTAATAAAATCCCTTCTTATCGAGTACCTACGTTGCAAAAGGAATATACCCTTCGAATTTCCTGTTTCTAGGGTCAGCGGTTTGGGCTGGACGGTGATAGATAGATGAAGGAAAGGAATCGTTCAAGTGTCTTAAAGTTACATTTGGAATAAAATCAGTGAGACAACCAAGGCTTAACTTCTCCAGTTAAACCGACCACTTTGATTTTTCTATTTTCAGATTTATCGGTTAACGTCCATCTATATTTCATAATTTGCCTCGTCAAATTTCGGAGCGTACTCCAAATTCAATAAAATTTTGTATTACTGTTTTGAAGTTACCCTTCGACTTGAAATTATTATTTTCTTTCCGTTACGTGTTACGAGCGATCACGCGGTCTGCGAACGCCGCGGCACATTACACTTATCACTGGCACTTTATCAGCATAAACAAAAGATGTATGCATTACAATACCACCGCGCGATAGTTCAGCGAATTTCGAAACCATAATTGATAATACGTCGGTCCAGCGAAACTAGTCGAGTTGAGCCGTGAAAACAAGAGTCCCTGCGATCGTGCAATTAATGAAAGAATATTTCCCACTCGAGCGCCCGTTTCAGTCTTACGTTACCCTCGAAACGGCTACCCGTCCACGACATTTGACTGCACAACCGCTGATAATCGTTTCGTTCGTGTAACCAGGCAGCACAGACTCGTTAGTTTTTTTCAAAGAATATTTATGCGGTAAAAATTTACGGATAGCGCGGGTCACGGATTTATTCGCTCGTAAAAGAGAATGTAACGTTTTACAGACGCGTCTTTATAGGTATGCTAATTAAAATCCCATGTCGCGTAAAATGCGTGTATAGCTGCCTGTTACGTGACATACGATGTAGGTGATGGATGAAGGAGGAAACCGCGCCTCAAAAGTCGCTGCACGCTGCTGATATTAATGACTATTAACGTACTCACAAGCACTCCATTAATCTAAAGATAAAGGTAAAGTGGAACATCTGTTATAAAACAGCCAGCATAAAAAACAATCTATCCTGAACTATCAACAGCCTGCACCTCCGCTGTGTAGCACCACCATGAATTCTCGCGAATCTACGCTGACTAGACACATTCCGTCTACTTTCACAAGTGTTATATACCCTTAAATTCCTCGACCTTTTCTTCTGACCACTCTGTGTAGATGCCGAATCTCAGGCACGTGGAAAAAATCAGCCGTAGGTATGTCGACCGCGTTCCTGCACCTGATCTGCGTTGGAGCAACTTGCGCGTCGAGACACGCGCTCCGAGGCCCGCCACGGGACTGGAAACAAGGTTACATCAATACAAACCAGGCCTGTGTATCGCGACGGTGACTATGCAAATCGATGACACACGTCGGTGGTTCTCTGTTAAATAAAAGCATCCGGGCCGGCGACCGGGGGTTGGGCGGGGGCGAGGAGAGCGTCGCTGGCATGCAGATGCCCGGATAGAATTCGCTGGCAGAAAACAGAGACCCTCAAGGCTACCTAGTTTTGCCAGCGCACCGGTCGGCTAAGCTAGTCAGCCACATCTCTAAATGTCGGCGTGCGTGCACGCGCCCGACACAAGCGTGAAACAGACGGACAAGTCCAGCGACGGTGCATAAACGTTGGACAGGTATGCGGACGTGTGCATAAGCGAAAGAGGTTGTCTATGAAGGGGAGACGTTAACTACCGCATGGAAAACATCGTTAAACCGGTTCGATGCCATCGGGGGAACATTTTCTCGGATGGAAATCACCGTTCGTTCCGCTGCTCGCGCGCGTTATGAGGAAAACGACCGCGTGCACCGCGACCGCGCTGAAGAAACGGCCGCCCGGTAAGAAGAACGTAAACAGTGGAGCCACGGTACGAATCGATGCTGCAAGAACACGCGGAAGAGAGGAGACCATCAGGGACTCGCGAAGACGAAGTGTCTGAAGGTGAACGGTGCTCGATGACCATCGGTGAATTGAAGTCATCCGTGGAGGGCCCAGCCAGCTGGGACTTTTTAGAGAACCGCGGCTGTTCAGGTAGCGTTGGGTTAAAATTATTGCACGAAGTGTCTCCTGTACAACTGGGAATGGTTCACAGAAGTTCCGAGAATAGAAGTGCACCGTAATATCCAGTGAAAGGGATGCTGGAAAGCTGGAGCATGTACGCTTTCCATCGTCGAGCTCCCTACCCCGAAGTAAGGGCTTCCACGAAACGAGGCGATAAAGCATTTACGTCTCGTTCCCCTCTGGATCGTCGCCGGGACTTTTCTCCACCCACTTCGAAATGGGTTAACGAGCTGCTTCGACTACCCTCGAAAGTATGCGTGGTCCATAAAGGACGCCTTTTACGCACCGACTGGGAGCGTTTCGATGACGGTGTGCGTGACAGATAAAAGCGCGAATGACGAAATCGTGTATCTTTCCTTTCTGCTTCTATAGTCCGCACTGTTTACCTACTATGTATCTTCATTTCCCTTTCAAGACCCGTTTTCACGGTCAAAGAATAAATGATGCTTGATGATGTTGGCAGGTTCTTTTTATTCGTTGGAGAAAATGAAGTAAGATTTCGAGAAGAAAGTACGATATGTTTGGATAGAATACATATTAGTTTCTGGAGAGTACATAATTTTATTTATTATAATGCTTTTCTCCAAAATAATTGCGGCTACAGAGGGCGAAACATTGGATTTAAAGGATCAGTTTAGCTAGTCGAAACTTCAACTTTAAAAAGGTGGTCCAGAGAGTATTATTATGTGAAGTATAGATATATACAGATTATCCAGTCGATGTAAGAGCTTTCGACAATATAACAAAGCCATTGTACGATATAAATCGCTTGCCTGCCACCCACATGTGATTCTACTTGTGTCGACGAGTAGTAGGTGCCCATTTCGTTGTCTGCACAGGATGAGGGATACTCACCTTTACTTTTTTGTCCTTTCTTTATCTGTTGGCCCGTGGTTAGAGGCGCGCCAGTGTCTGCCCGGTGCATGTCACACGGTTTTTCGTGTGAGCGGTTTCAATCCACCAGCAGGGCTATCTGCACCAAGTTCCCAGATACCGATCGCTGACTAGTGCCTCAACTTCGTCAGGAATTCTCTCTTAAAACGCAGAATACGCAGAAGGAAAAATATTCGAAGAATCCAGAAGACTATTATGAAGTCCCTTCTGCTTAATTCTTGCCACAATATCAGTAAAGACCAATGCTACTCCAATTACGATTGCTAAACCTAGAGTCCTGAACATGACGGCTGAAGACGATATAATTCAAATCTAGGTCAGTGTCACATGTGTATAAGGAATAAAATGCAAAATAAGATACGTCACTGCATCAAGTGTCTCTACGAATTATGGCACAAGGAAATATATCTACTTCTGTAAATAGCAGAGGGGATAACTCAGTCGATCATCTTGGGATACCTCATTGAGAACAAAAACGGCCTAACCCATATTTTTTGTGAAATTTAGTTAGTAGCAATAATGTATTCCAATAGACTGTAGGTACTAATACCATAAAATAGAAGACTAATTTTTTTCAATGTGCGTCAGCCCGTTTTTGTTCTGAATGCCTGAAATATGTAGGGAGAAGCAGCACGATCGTACCCCGCCACAGAAGTATTTCCTCGAGCAACAAAAGCAACCCCTTGACCGCGCGCTTCCCACCTTTCCAGAAATCGTTCCCAGGGACGTGAGAGAAGGGAAGCACGGAGCTGATCCGTCGAAAGGGCACGTCCCTGGGTCGGGACGGTGCATCGGCGTGCATTTTAATACCGTTTTGTTGTCGGCTGTCCGTCGGCACAGTGCGTCACCGGAGTCACACCCTAGAGCAGCATAGGCGCTCCTCAAGACGCGCGTCCTGGCCACGAATTATTTATTGACGCTCAGGCCGATAAATTATTTCCGGCACGACGCGCATCGAGAAACAGCGGCGGGCATCCCTCTTCTAAACGGCGCCATCGTGTTCCCGCAGACAATTTCTGCGTGACAAAGTGTCGTGGCTGCCACACGTTCTCCTCGTCGCCGATCCTCGACTCGTGGTATTGTTCACGGCGTGCCCCGTTGTTCTGTTGTCCTCCGAGGCCAGCTGATTTCGCCCTATTGTCTTGTGCTCTGGAATTAATAAAGCCCGGTGAAAAATGGACCGAGCTTCGCGATAAATTACGTGGAAAGATTCGAGGCGACCGCCACGCCGCGGTTGCATTCGTTTGCCTTCGGGAGCGGTGACTCAAGCTGTCGAGTCACTCCTACGGGGATCGGTGAACGTTGCTGCGACTCCAAATTAGTTGCAGCAGATTTTTCGTATCGTATAGGAACTGCTTAAATCTGAATCACACTTCCTGTCTTTATATGGGCAGGGGTAACTGCCACAAGAGGTCATGTGACCACGGAAATACTTTTGCCATGTATTAACTGGTAATTGTTCCTCTTGCATCAGCGTTATCCTATACGCTTTTGTCGATTAGGATTCGGTCGGAACCCAGACGCCGAAAATCCATTTCTTTCTGTTTGATAACGGGCCCATTAAGGATCCATATTTCACGTGGTCTTTCATGGATATCTACCCTTGTGCCTATCTCTGCGTCCTGTCAAACAGCTGGTACAATATTTAGAAAAACCAAGGACGCAGGGAAAGCTGAATACAGCGGGAGATCATGTTTCTAGAATATACTGTTACATTTCACGAAAAAAATTGACCAGCAATCGTTACCACCCACGATCCTGCTCAGTTGATCGTGATATTCGTAATAAGATTATCTACTACAGATTTAATATAATTTAAGTATAATTCTGCATACTTTGCAAAAGGGAACAGAAGTCTCTGATAAACCTTCGCTAATTCGCTCGTACTATTCAAATAATAAAAAGCAAGAGTCAGTAGAAAGCACCAGTGGTCGGCTCATAGTGCACAATTCAATGAAAGAAGTCATTATTCTTTTGAAGAATAAGCAACTCAAACTAATGCTTCAAAGCGTACATAGTCAATTATTCTGAGGTCGAGTTTCCTGGCTCAATGGAATTTCAGTTAAGAATAAATCTCTGTTTTCAAATATCACGGGCGATTGTTTCGAAACGCTGTAAAGCGTGTTGTACAGTGCTCGAGCCAGGAAGCCAACGAATATGGCGTCCCACAAAGGGTCCATTGTGGGGTGCGCACGTGGGGTTGGTCAGGGAAGTCACTTTTCAAGGGTTGATCCTCGAAGTCTCGCATTCGAGGAGGGGATCGGCTGGGAAACCAGAGAGGAATCATTACAATATGATAAAAACGAACGACTTACTCGCTCGTAAACACAGTACCGCGAAGCTGTAAAACGTCCAATGGACTAAATATATAGGGTCCTTTTCCTGGCGCGAGAAGCTCGGGCCTTGTTTCTTAGATTGCGCGACGTTGAGTGCATAAAACATACATGTGTCTTGAGAATGATATCGTGGACAATCACAATAAAGATTTCACTTTTGTGACAAGACAAATTGCCTTTGATACTCGTTGCCTCCCTCTCCTCTTAGGTACAGTAGTCAGAGAACCAGTGCCATATTTTAATCTGTAATATAAAAAATTGAATGGGGACTCAATAACACTTTCTTGAGACAGAAACGTTGGAGGTACAAGATATTGTGGAGCAGTTGGTCCCTGCTTCAGGAACACTGTGACGTTTGCAAGAATGAACTTTGTGGCTCCGCATAATTTCCTTTCTTTTATATGAACTTTGGGGATGGTAATAGGATAGACAAACACCGTGACAGTTCCGAATTCGAAAGGAACTCCTTGCATGTTTTTGAAGGAAGGGATGCCAACGTTATTCGTTTCCATGAATTATACGTATAGAAATAGATGGCTCACCCTTGGAACGTGCCTCTTCAAATATTTAGTTTCAGTCGGAACCCCTCTAAGCCGATACTGGATATCCAAATAAGAGAAACTAAGCCCTCGTGGTTTCGAGCCCGTGGAATGCCGTTCGATGATACATATTTAATTATTGCAATTGCAAAATGAGAGTAGTGTGTGCACTGAAACTCTTCGATCTGAATTTCAGGAACGGTGTGCTCGATTCCAGGGGAACATGAAATCCTACATTTTCTGGGAAATAATATTTCTATTTCAAATTCGACAAGTTCTAAGAACCACTTTCTCTACAAATTAACACGGAAGAGTCAATATTTCGTCAATATGCAGCAGATGCATTTCAGAGCGAGGTCTAAATAGGGAAGGCGAGAGATGGAGCACGATAAACATTAGTCTAATAATAATCCAGATAAATTTGGATCTAGATCTGGCTGTTACGTCCATTCCCTTCGTTTACCAATCTCCAGCTTACAAACCGTCAGCTACGCGGAGCATAAATCATCAACGCTTCCGACTGGCGAGGGAATCGTTGCACGTTTATCCAAGAAAAAGTGTGTTACGGAAGGAATTCAATTGCTATACCTTTTTATCTTTTATGTAACAGATAGCGATATATACTCAAGATAGGAGCAAGAAGAATCGTAACTTCAAAGCCAATTTAGTGTTCGTCAACAGAAAAAGAGTCATTTCGTTACCGATTTCAATCTGCACACTACACCTTGAATTACTTTCTATAAAATATTCAAGTTCGGATGAACGGTTGAATAAGAAATCGTGGAACACAGAAGTTTAAGATCATTGAACCCAGATATTTTAAATTTTATGCAGAATTTAGTCACTGATCGTTGAATTGAATTTTAAATATTACAAAGAAGCAGATTTGTATATTTACTCATTTCTGATTAAAACATCAAAATTCTATTTACTCAAGGTGGATTTCTATAATATTAAAATGCTTTTCGTGCAGTGAAATACGAAATGGACAACGCCGACCCATCAAACCCTTTTCACCGAGCCTCGTCGAAATTTATAAAAACAAGAGGATTTGCATTTCTCGAGACGACAAAAATAAAATAACATATTCAGGGGAGACTTAATGCACCTGTTTCACGGAACTCGCGTTTTAGTGGGCCTTAGTCCCTAAAGATTCTCGAATCTAAATGGAATGTGCCAGACGCAAGGTCGCTGAGATTAAAAAAACAGGGAATAAGAAAATAACAGCCTCCTATTCCAGTCGTGGCAACAATACGAACGAACGGGGTTTCGACGATTCTTCAAAGGAGATCGAAGAATAAAAGGTTGCTTCGGGAGAGGAGAATTCATAATTCACCATACGAAGAAGCTCGCGCCTCTTGTCCGTCGGAAATTTATGTCCGGACGAGTCAGAAATTCAGACACGGGCACCGCTTGAAAATACAAGGAGCACGACGTGCCACGGTTCTTTAAATCGAAATCGAACGACTGAGCGGGTAGAAATAAAGAAACAGGAAAACGGAATCGTTCCCGAGCATAGAGGGAAACCGTCCAGCCACTCGCGGCGGTCTAAAAGTCTAAAGGACGATTGGGAATGTCAGAGGGTGAATTTCGTATTTCTACGCGTCCCCCCTTTTCTCCTTTCTAGCGATTAAACAGTCCTGGAGACGCGTTATGTGTACGCTATCAAGGAACTGTTAACGAACGCCACTGAAACAGAGCCTTCATCACTGTTCCCTGTATATTTAAAACACTCTAGACTGTGTTTCTCGGGCAAGTGATCATAAAATACTAGGCATAAGGCTTCTTTTATATATGGGACTATTTAATATTTTTAATAGCTCAGATTCAGAGCAAGAATGCAGAGCGTCTCTGCAAATCAAATGGTTTGTAGATGAATAACTGGAAAAGTTGAAATGAAATATTCGTACGAAACCTTCCAACATTTCGTGATCACCGTAGCCATACGATTTATCCGCGGGAACCTTAAGGGGATAGCAAAAATTAAAGGTTCGGACCTTTCAGTTTTAAAACTCTCCACAACGCTCAATAATTTTTTTTGTTTTTTGCTGGTTCATCAATTTCAAGCTACATATGTATAAAATAAAACGCCGTTTCATTTTTCTGTTTCACATTACCTGGTAGATAAATATCATGCACACCAACGGACGACGAATTTTGTGCGGCGTGATGTTGGATCATGCATAATTACTATATTTATGGTTAAAAATTAATAATAAAAAACTTGCAGCTTCTTCAAAGATGCATGAAAACATGGTCCAAGTTTCAAATGAATCGAATCGCTGATTTCTTAAAAAGAAAATCCCAAATTTTGCTATGTTTTTAGCCCAAAGAATAGGATTCCCCCCCTTAAATCGAAAGCATTAAGAGACACCGCGGATAGTATTAACAGCAACGCGATAAATTACTGTAGCTTCACTTAACAATGCTACAACCAGCGCTTGATTCATTGCTGGTTCGTGACAATGCCGGATACCTTAACGATGCAACAAATTCTCAGGGGCACAATTAATGCCTTCCTCTTGTTCTTTCCTCCCTCCGCCCGTCCTTTTTTCCATTCCAATTCGCTGCTTGATACCTTGAATCTCACCGGTGCGAACTCTATTACGAGGCCATGTAATGGTATTCATTGCGATCTCTCTGCCGCGTACATAGGTAGGAGCGCGATATTTCCTCGGCGAGAGTTTTCCACGGTACCGTGAAGTCCAATTTACGAGGATTAGAAACTCCTTCGCGGAAGAACGCTAATAGAAAACGAGCCATCCGGCGTCGTGGATCTTTTTCTTCGCGAGGTTACACAGGAAACTGCGGTTTGCCCTCAACATTTCACGGACTGTGCAAATTGTGCTCCATTATAAGCAACGTTAACCGGAAATCTTCTCTTCTATTTCAATCAACCATCCTCGTCTTAATGTCGAGTATTATGTGGTCGGGTGACCCATATTTAATTTTTTGGACTAAAAGTATCGGCTCATCCTTTTAGCATACTATTTCGTTGGCGAAGTAAGGGCAACTGCTTCGGTGAGAGCAAGCCTGCGTGTGTATCGTACTACAAACTGGCACCGTGTTCCATAAAAGTGTTCCCCAGGTATAATAAATTGCGGTTGAAGGGTGAAAGGAGGGGCGCGTCGCGGGGGATGGAAGGACACGAATGAAATCAGGGATATTATGATAAATGCGGGTCGCTGGGAAATTTTTAAGAACTTCCGCTACGTGGCCGTCTTTGTCGTCTCGTTAGGATGTCCTCGGTGAAGATGAGAGCCGATTATTCGGCGCCCCGAGATCTCGAGTGCGTGTCAAATCGATTGGCACGCTCGACCCATGATCCAGGTGCCTCGTTAGCCACGAGCACCTATCGATATATTATCACGCGACAGGCGTCTTCGTATCGTTATACTCTCCTGTCGTGCCTTTTTTCCCCACGGTGCTTGCTGAACCTCGGAAAGAAACGTCACTCTATTGTTTTGTCACGCGGCGGTCGTCGATGCAGATGCAACTTTCGAACGGTGCATTTTATCCTGAGGAAGCGGGGTCAACCACGTCATCAATCCCGTTAG
Source organism: Andrena camellia (assembly GCA_029448645.1). NCBI lineage: Eukaryota > Metazoa > Arthropoda > Insecta > Hymenoptera > Andrenidae > Andrena > Andrena camellia. The sequence continues at coordinate 11,986,118 of CM055679.1, read as the reverse complement.
CACGATTTCATTCGTTACTTGACGGACGAATGGTAGCGTTGTGAGGTCCCGCGTACCTTGCCTAATATCGCATGTAGGACATTGGTATTTTAATAGTATATAAATAATGGCATCAGTTAAACATATTTCTTTCCAAGTGACAAGTTCCCCTAAGTTTCCAAGACACAGCTTTACTCGCAATCAGTGCTTTCACTCACCCTCTGCTGATCAAAAGATCCCCATCGATTTTAATTTATTCGAAGCTCCCATTTATCCCTTCCAAAAGGGACCCCTATCGTTGATCATTCTCTTCTCCCAGAATCTCGCAGCCTAAATGCGTTTCAACGGTGCGAGCAGCGGCGCTGTCGCGGCCAGCGCTGCGGAGAAAGGAAGACGGAGAGATTCAAGCAAAAGGATTCTTCTGGCCGGTCGAGCACACATCCTGATGCGTTTCGCGGAGAACAGACAAGCGGCATTGTCTTTCTCGGACGTGACAGGGGTCACTTAGCATAAAACAACGTTGTTTGATCGTATTTAGCATATCCAGCGCCGGTAGCCTGTCTAGTCCGCATATATACTACTCGTGTAACGCACGCTCGACGTGCTCGTACCGTTTCCTCCCGCTGACATCACAATAATGATATTAATTATGCCCGTGAGAGCGGATAAGCAGCTGGCAGACCGGCGTTTCAGCGTTTCGGACGGCTCCGACGTTTCGGGGTGTCATTGCGGGCCCAGTAACTGGACTCCAGTTGCGTCTCTGGCTTCTTACCGTTCGCGCTGTACCGTATAAAACGTTCGACGAACAAGAGGTTGCGCAACTTCATGAAAGCTGACTGCAAGATTGCTTAATGTAGGATAGTTTCTGAAGTCATATCTGATATTGGAGTAATTCTCCAAGGAGAAGTAGTGACCGAGGGGTTTTTCGAAAAGGTAGAGTTCAAATAATAGGAATGAGTGTGAACAGATGTCCATCAATGGGAGTGCTGGATCTAGGATAAAAGGTGGATACAAGAAGAAAGTGTTTTGACTGAATGATACTCAAATTTTAATGTTTAAAGATACTCTGTATAAAACCTCATCAGACACCTCTAGTGTACCACAGTTTATGCTGATCAGCGTCAACTGTACAAGCCCAGTTTCACACAAATTTTCACTTGACACGTATTCCAAGATGCTTCCACAATCGTGTCCCTTAATTAACTTCCTCTCTGTTGCCCACTTTCGAGGCAAGTAGATAAATCATTGTAAAAACTCGTCTCTTTCCGGCATTTCAACGTCCTCCTTTCTTCCACCGCCCGGTTCCCGCGGAGCGTGAAAACCGCGGATGCGGCGGGAAACGACGTTTCTTCAATTAGAAGGCTGCTATTCACGTTTGTCCCTTTCGTGCGGCGGCACCGATAAGTGGCAGAATGCTCGGCTAACGAACGCACAATGTCGGCCAATTATGTTCCGCGGTAGTGCAAATTTGCATCGCTAATCCCACGCACAAAGAATGACGGACTTCTTGCGCTCGCCATCGCTTCCTCGTGCCGCCGCGACTTCCCAGCAATTCTAACGAACATTGTGCGCAGAATACGCGCCGCGTTTGTGCCGTAATAAAAAGGACACGCTGGAATGTAGATTGCGACTATTCACTTCGAGCGGGGTTCATGTCGCGAACATGTACCTGATATGTACTTGTCAAAATTGTTAAATGTCTCGATGGTGTACTTCGTATGTAATCAAAAATATAAAGCAGAGTTGGGCATTAACTAAATAAAAAGTTATTTAAATAACGGATCAAATAAAAGTTACTTTAACTTTAGATTATTTGACGAATAAAGTAAATTCCTTTATTCGTTCATTTTGGTGGCTCGAACACGGGCCAGACAATTATTCGACGTCGAATATAGTTAAAGTTAAAGTTAAAGTTAAAGTTAAAGATGAAAAATTTATTCGACAAAATAAAAATTCGTCGAACAAAGTCAACCCGGGTCAATTTTATTCGATGCACGACGAATAATTTTTTTAATTTTTATTCATTATTGGAAATATTATTTAACAAAAATTTTGCCTGTCTCTCATATAGAGGCTAAAGTAAATAATAGAATGTGTGGAATAAAATTATAGACTATTATAATTCGTTTGTCATAAAGTAGGTACTTTAGGTACCAACGAGATAAATTTGCATGCACAACAGATCCCCCTTTCACGGTGTACTTATAATAGATTCCCTGTGCCTGTTTCAGGTACGATGTCTCCAAAACGTCGATCTCTTTTGTGTGCCCAAGTGTTTTTTGGGAACGTGTCGCGACGCCTCGAACACGATCAGCTGGCTGCACGAAACACGTGTCACACGTGATATCCCCCAACCGCATTACCAGGACGCGTGCATGCTATGCACCTCCGACGCGAGCGTTAACATGCTCGCGTGCAGGAACACGACACCCGATACGTCTCGCTTAATTGTCCAAAAGATCGCTACGTAGACGTGTTATCGCGGGCTCTGAGCGAGGGAACAGTAATTAGAAAAATGGCCATTTGGCAGGTGATAATTAGTTGCCGATCGACTGCGCATAATTAATCGACAGAGCTTTGGTGCATAATTAAGAAGCGTGCCAATAACAGTGAGGTAGTATAGGTGTCTAGCTCGTGCTTCAGAAGGGATAGACAGTTCTTTCGAGGCACAAAATAAGTATAAGCAAACCAAATTCAGCATGTGCACTATGTATACATATTCGAAGAACAGACTGAATTTAACTGGACATCAGATACAAGACTGTAAATACGAAATGACGAAAGGTGGACTGAGGTATTGAAGGTATACCTACCCAGTCAGTGGAATCGTTCACAGGAAATTCCTGCTTCAGCATCTCGTCATCGTTCTTACCTCACGCAGTAATTCAACGAATCGTTTCATGAAGTGAGTCACCGCAAGAAACGTGAAATTTCTAAATGCTACGGTGGAACTGGCGAGGGAGGATGTCGTAAACACGTAGGGAATCGCGGCGTGGACTGTACACATTGATATCCCATTGATAACAGCATTTGCCCAGATGTGGCGTAAGGCACGGTATCATAACCGCGGTTTCTATGCTCGGGCCCCGCGGATGTGTATTGCACCGAGCAGCACCTGCAAAAAGAAATATCACCGTGATAAATGGATTATCAGGCGACTTCCTGCCTGCGCGGGCGAATATTGTTGTCGGTGAAAGTGCGATGACAGCGGCAGAAGGAAAAATGCTCTTTATCTGGCTGGAAATAGCACTGGTGTCGCATAGGAAGCGAGATACCGCGCGCTGGTTCTCCGCTGGAATAGGAGACCCCCTGATTTTCTTCCCCTTTCGTGGTTAATCGAGAAAGTGATTGATGTGTCATTTAAGCATCGTGATCTGTGATTAAGCGTAGACGCGAATGCTACGGTTAATCGAGCGAAAAAAGTATCGCTCGACCACTCGGCGGACCAGGAAGGCTGTAGGCGCGGATGGAGATTGCGTTATTAATTAAATGTTCATTTAGCTGGACGGAAGAATGATTTGTTTTTTCTTAATTGCATCGCTTGAGATTAATAATCGCGCGCGGAAGTTCCCTTGTAATTTGATATTTGCGTTAATGCAGATCGATATATCATCTTGGAATAATGAATGCTATGTACATTGAGCGTCTTGCACACGAGTATCTCTGGTTTTAGAAGATCTAGCGTGAAAAGTTTCATTGCAACGACTGATATTAATAGTAGCAGCAAGTCCAATGGAAGCGAAAGGTAACAATGGCGAATTTCACAGCCCGTGGCGCGTATCATTAAACACTGCTACGAGCAAAAACTTTTGGCATTTGATTTCCCGTGTGGTATAAGCATTGAAAGCTGGCTCCGCGGTGTCTTATGGTGCCATAGCGCTGGGGAGGCCGAGTTGTCGTACATTCCCGCACGATTCATTAGCAGAGCACCGATTCGTGTCGAGCATGTTCTTTGTCCATATCCGTGGATTTATCTGATTTCCAAGTTAACCGAGCCACGCAATAACCCTCAATTATTGTTCTTTTATTATTCGCAACGTGTCGCAATAGAAAGTCTCCAAATACGCGGGACGGTTTCCAGAGCACTACTTCCCTATTAACATTCCACGCTCGAGGACGACATGGCTGCCACGCGCTTCTACAGGATCCATTAAGACACTCGCAATTCAGAGTCCTGCTAGGATCGATCAAGAATCCAGAAGTCCCCCTCGAGTTAAATTCACTTTCGTTATTCTTCGATCACTGTCACAGGTACCTACACGCTCCGAGTGTACTGTGCCTCGTTCAAGGACCACCGCTTTGTTCCACAGAAATCGATCACCGTATTTCCGTTCGATTAACGAGCCACTCATTCGCAGCACCATTTTCGCACCAGCAACAGAGCAATCTACAAGCGACCTAATTCTCGCGGATCCACGGCTGCCAATCAGATGGAAGTCGCTCACGGCAGGCAACGAACGGGGACAGAGCGCGGGCACGGTTTAACGTACGATTTCCTGATTTTCGTGGTAATTCACCGCAATTTGCCGCCCACGCGCGAGCCAACTGCAAAGTGTACGTAGGCAGCACAATGCAGCCGCGCGTACAACTTTCCGCGCATCGGCCAGCTGGGGTTTGTTTAGCCTACAAATCAACGGGATTCGCCGACGTGGGCGACAGACAGAATCTGATACCGCTGTCGAATAGTTAATAAGCAGCTAATTAACGATGGAAGGCGGTAGGGGTCATAGTAAAACGATAATCAGGCACAGGGTGGACTGCTGACGTCCATTAAAGATGACGATGGACACTTGACGTTCAGTGAATCTCAGGGAACATTAAAATCGTGCTGGATTAACCAATAAGCAAAATGAGCGCGTGCTCGGAGCATCGGGAGACAGGGGGGCACTATAGAAATTTTCTAAACTTTAAATTGTAACTTTTGTTAGAATCACTTTTTAGTTAAATTATCGGAAATGCCTAGGAAATCGTACATTGCGTAAATGATCACCCTCTATAAGGGGTCCTCAAAATCTTTTAAGGGGTTAGACCACCTTGGCCAGGTCAAGAAATATCACATCTTTGGGAATTTATTTCTAAGTGACAAAAACACTTTTATCGATAAAAAATTTTCAATGAGGATAGAGACATCTTTGAATAATATATACAATTTTTTTCGAATATCAAAACATTCCGAAAACTTTAAATGCGTTTTTGTCGAAACCACCTTTTCCGAAGCGGTGTACGCTGTAATTTGAGTAAAACTCTATGGATTTTTATACAATTTTGCACAGATGTTCTTAAATGTGTTCTCTATCGCCCGACCGTCAATTTTTTCGATTGATTGAAAAATAACAAAATAGCTACACTTTGAAGCACATTTTCGTGTGTAAGAAAATGGACTTTATTTGCGCATAAGTCAGGTAAAAATTAAAATATCGAAAAATTGACGTTCGGACGATATAGAATACATTTAAGAACATCTATGCAAAATTGTACAAAATTCCATAGAGTTTTACTCAAATTACAGCGTACACCGTTTCGGAAAACGTGGTTTCGAGAAAAACGCATTTAAAGTTTTCGGAATGTTTTGATATTAGAAAAAAAATTATATAAATTATTCATAGATGTCTCTATCCTCGTTGAAAAAATTTTATCGATAAAAGTGTTTTAGTCACTTAGAAATAAATTCCTAAAGATTCGATATTTCTTGACCTGGCCAAAGTGGTCTAACCCCCTAAGCGGTTAGGGCCTCTAAAGTTCTTAATTCGGCTCTGATTAAAACCGAGGGTGGTTGGTCGATGAATTATCCGATTTGCATGGAGCTTTGCGGTGTGCTCTCCAGGCGAACGTACAGGATGATAGGACTCGATAGTCTCGATACCCTGCTGACATTCTACAATCGATACTCGAGAGTGAACGAAACGCGGAACATCCGATGGTTTTTGCAAAGGAGCCGCTTCTCCAGTTACGACGAACGGTACCGTGGTGCAGTTGATGCAACCGCGTCTCGTTAGTCGCGTCCCGAGATATCGCCGCGATATTTATCGGCGGAGACGGTTATCTTTACTGCTTCCTCGCTCCGTTAAGGACTATTTTATATCCTAATTAATTAGCGCGCCGGCTATCTCGCGTAATTGCGGGGCGATCGGTCGCGCCACACCGTTGAGGGCAAGATGTAATAAACGCGAGGTAAATGGGGGATCGATCGTAAGGTATCGCTAGTAGATTTCGTGGCGATCTTGCATCGGCCAGGCTGCGGTTTTTGCGAGATTTCGCGTATCTGATAACAATCGAACACCGCGCATGAAACGGCGCGGTTAAGATACGGCGGGATTCATTGTTGCCGTGTTTCCCTGCTTCTCGGCGCGTCAACGATTATCTTATATTCTAATAAGCGATGAGCAAATGGCCTAGTTGGCGTTTGGATAGCGATAATGAGCGTAGATATCGCAACTATACAGTAATACAAGCTTCGACGATTAAACCGAGGGACTTATAACTTCATTGCACGTATGACAGCGTGTTTAAAAGTATCAGTGTTATCTGAGGAAGAAATATTATGAACAAGTGTAATTGAACGAATTCGTCGAGCAGCAAATGATTTTTGGGAAAGAGGAAGCTGTATGAAAGATGCTTCCTATTTCTGTCGCATACTTGATTCGAGAATTCACTGAAGAATTTCTATACCTTCCAGACGGTAACCGTTCGGAGGATTTACAGAAACGATCGAAAGGAGAGGAGGTGCCGAGCAAAGGCCAAGGAAGAATCGCGTTTTCACTTCCCAGTCGTAAGATCGGTAAAAGGCATAAGTAGATGCGAGCATTAGCAGCACGCAAACACGGATAGCCGATGGATAGTTTATCGTTCGGAGCATATTTCTATCCAGCACGCCGACAGGTTGCGATGGTTACATCGCGGTTACAACGTATTCGTATTCCAGCCACCGTTAGGATCGCTTACCTTTTATTGCTCCTAACCAGCGTGCGAGAATGATTTTATATGGTAATTATTTAGTTAATGTTCCCGCGGACATCCCGGTGCAGCGGGTGATCGTGGCCACGCTGATACCCGGGGTGCATTACTATTAATACGGTGACGGCGTTGATTTCTTCATAAATTTCGCGACGCAAACGCCCGGTGCGTTAGAATGCTTATATTCGCGCAGAGCTAGGCGCGCGTTATTTACGCTCGTTGTCCGGTTTATGCATCTCGTGCAATGTTAACCGTCGGTTCGTTACGTCAGTTCCCTGGCAGCAACAGCTTGAATCCATTCCACGGTGTCTAAACTGTCCGTGACGCGATCGTTACCAAGCCCGTCGACTGTTATCGCTTCCTGCTTTTGTTGCAATTTACAGATCACCCCGCGCGATTCGGTGTACCCGTGGAAATGCAGGGAGAAATGGCGAACTCTTTGCCGACCACTTGTTCTCACAATTCTATCAAAATACACTGTATCGATAATAGGCACAGATAAGTAACGATGGCTGCTTCCAGGAAACCAAGTGCACCTTTCGCTGTAACTTCCTTTCCAATACTCGCGTTTAGCTTGCAAAGTTCATAATTAAAAGACTCAAGGGTATACCGCACCCTCCGTAGTTCCTATACTCGATTCGCAACAATACTCACTGGAACGTAATATTAGATCACGATTGAGGAGTTGAAATGGCAAATGATGTAAGTGCCAGAAGTGACTATTTTCAGTATTTTCTTTTCTTCGAGATAGATCTCAGATCACTTACAGCGTAGCTAAACCATACTTCGAGCGCGAAAAAAATATTATTATGTCTCTAGCAGTGTTATTGATTAAGTAATAAAATGTATTTGAATGATAGATATATACATGATATCAGAAGGACCAAAAAACAGAAATATAAAGTTGCAATTTTGTTTACTTACAAAAAATAATTTTAACTTTAATCTTATTTTAATTGCTATCTACAACTACAAGAATAATCTTTTGTTGATATTCTATTGTTGTAAAGTCTAATATATCGAGCGATTCTGCAGGAATCTCTTCTTTTTCGCGAAATAAAATGTTTCATAATTCCAGAAAGTACACAGATATGCAAATTCTTTTTATACCAATAATTTCTTAAATATATGTGTTATTATATACGAAGAGCGCAATACATGCAAACACGTGCAATTTTTTGTACACTTCGATAAAGTTAGAATATCTGCTGACAGAACGTATGAGAAGAACTTCAACAAATTTATCTATGTAATGTGTAAAAAAATTCATACAAAAACATGTTACATGCCTGGAGGAACACAAGCCATCACAGGAAAGTAAAAAAAAATGTTTTATAATTTCCAGTATTGTAAGGTCTATGCAGCCCTAATAAATACCCAAAAGTAATATACGAAGACTTGTTTTCTACTTTTTTCGCGTTCGAAGCATGGTTTATCCCACTGTGCAACATCTGCAACCGTATCCAGCATCGAATTCACATCCATTTCTTCTAAAACAATAATGTCTCATTCCTTTGGCACTCGTAGCTAACGAGGTAAACGTACCATTTCAACTCCTCGATTGATAAGCCAGAATCTTCCAACTGATGAATCTTCCTCTGATTGCCAGTTCCCCACGAAAGCTTCACCTACATTCCCCGTGAAGCGAGCAATCCGCCAACGCCGTTAGAATTCCACAATGGACATTATGTCATTGGAATGTCCAGGCCAAGTTACGATTACGGTCATCTCGGTCGAGGGACGTTCCCAGAAGCGTCATTGGCTGATCGTTCAAGCAATGGAGCCGTATCCTTTGACCCCGTCTCCTAGCCTCAATTCGTATTCCGGAATCGCAGAATAAGCAGCGCGAGCAGTCTCATTAAAAGCTTCTTAACAATCTTAACGGACAAACGAGCGCGCCAATGATCTCGACGGTGAAAGTGCGCGCGTGCTGCATTCTTTCCGCGGGCAACGCGTGAAAATTGCGATCGAGCTGGCCGCGGGATAATTATATACACGGGGCTACAGCCGCGATGAAGCTGAGCGGGCGGTTTAAATTGAAATTCGCTCGAGCCGAGAGCTGGAAACGCCGCGGCACTCCTACGATATCTCCGCGATACGCGTAGATCGGATTTCACAATAAAATAGAGTTCCGCGGCGCGATGGAGAGGGCCATTAAGCGGTCGAATTAAACGAACGTTTACGACGTGTCGGCGGTAAAATCGCGCCGCGGAGAAATTCGAAATATTCGTGGACGCTGTGTACAGCGACCACGGCTTGCCGAGCACTCTCGGCATCAAGGGAAATGGGACAGCGGCTATATAGTAGTATCTCTCGGCGTGTTACTTGTCGTCCATTAGTTTGCCCGCATTCCGATCGAATTTCATCGGACGCGCGTAAGAATGGCGAGGTCGAGTGATTTCAATGAGCGTCAACCAGCGCCGGGTCTTTCATCGGCGCTGCGTTACTTGATTCCGCGCTAATAATTCACTGTCAGCGATGGTTATCGCCGGTGCCCGCTAAATACGTCGCATAGATTCGAGCCAATATTTCTAGATTTGCCACGGTTAACGCGTAACGACGCCCGGCCACGCAAAAATCCTGGCTTTCCAATCGCGGTGCTTGGTAAATTCTTGGGCGGGTAAAGGTGACGGAGGAACCGTCTGAAGTGCCCGATAGAACGCGTGGCTTGTGTTGGGAAATACTTTTGTTTCGGTTTTTTTTTTAACAATAATGTATGTTTAGTGGTGTGCTGTAACTTTTGGTGGATAAGGAAATGAACGTGGAACGTGGATATCTAGAATAGTAATACCTCTGTATAGGGCGGGTCACGGGGGTGGAGTGGGGGTGGGAGGGGGTGTAGCTGGTGCAAGGCAGAGATGGGCAAACAATTATTTAAATAAAAATGTGTGTACGAAATTGTTATTAAAATAAATAATTGTTTGCCCATCTCTGGTGTAAGGCACCTGGGCCCGGCTGCAGAGGCCCCACAAAAAGGAAAAATGAAGAAAAGAGAAAATAAAATAGAAAAAATGGGAACGAAATTTTTGATTTGATTAAAATTAAAAAAAAAGTGAGCACATAATTTCCAATAGGTATAATAGCATAATCTAATATTACTAATGATATGGCAATAAAAAATTCATGTATTTAAATATGTTAATGTTTATTTATTAATATCTTTTACTTTATTTTCTTTATTGTTAGTATTATTATTATTCTTTTCGTGATTTCGTTCTGTGAAAAGATGTTATGCTTTTTTACCGTTCAAAAATTGTTTAGGCCCCCAAAATATTTCTTGCACCCGGTTCCCTTTAAGGTCGAGTTTCCTAGCCGCGGCTAGCGGCGGTCCCACTAATGCAATGGAGAAGTATGCATCTGTGTCTCCGTTGCACTAGTGGGACCGCCGCCGGTCGCTGCTAGGAAACTCGACCTTTACAGAGAAGCCCGACCCGGCCTCTGTACACTGAATGCAAATGATACCTGCATTACCTTATTTGTCACTTTAAACCGATAAATCTCGTTAGTTTAATCCATAAAGGCGATCGTGGTCACTAATAGAGACACTTGTCTTACTAAATTTTCACGATGATTATTTAAAACTGAGCTGAACCATTCGTGTTATAAAAATGTCTTATCGCCCACGGTTGTAAACTCCGCTGGAAGGTGATAATTGTCGAGCGACCATGGTGTTCCGCCAGCGATCGAGGCTCGATTATCCGCGCAATAGCAGCGTAAAATTGAAATAGCTGATTCGGTTATTAACACCTCGGCCGATTTTATTGCCACGAAGAATTCTCGCCGATTATGTCGTTACACGTTTTTAGATAGCGATCAGGACAATCGATCTTGTGTCAGATTGCAACACCAACGACGTTATCTTAAGATTTCCATTATTTTCTATCGTGCCTCGGTAAACACTCGCAACCCGTGATTTCGCGTGTCTACCTTCAACGTCCATTCGCGGTTATTCGCGGTCTTATGCTGTCACGATTTTTCCTCGCGATTCTATCTGTTAGCAGAACAATATCGTACGAGGGACTGGTGAAAAGTCTTCTACTCGAACAGGTAACGTTCTCGCGCGTGTACGAAACGTGGCGGGGATCGTGTTATCGTCGAATCATTGAATGCTCTTGTTTGCACAGTGAATTAAGTCGCGAATGCGTGGCCATTGCTTCTTTCAATGGATCGCCGGCGAAGTTAATCATTAGCGACGCGATTGAAAGGCGTATTACGCGGAGTGCAAGTAACTCCATTCACGGTTTATTTTCCGTTACGGAGAAATGTTTAGGTAATAAACGCGTATTACGATTAAACGGTATTCCGCGGTGGGAGCGACGGAAAAGAAGCGGACGGTAAATTCACGGGCATCAGGTTCGATCAGGAAATGCGAATAACGTAATAATCGATGGCTGGACTTTATTAAATCTATGCAGCCACCGGTTTAATAACAAAGTGCACCACCTAATTCCTCCGACTTCTACCTAACGATCGGGCCGATAATTACGTTGTAATAATGATTAACGACTGGCTTTCGGTCCCCGTGTACCTCATTAATTCTCGATCACGCACGGAAGTTTAGAGCTTACTAGTCATTACTAATAGACACAGTAACCCAACTGGCTAACCAAGGAATCCTCGGGGTGATTAATGTTCATTCCATGCAGCTGAGCCCATGATATATTTTTGCCCGATACGCGATTACCTTTAAACGGAATCTCGTCCGTCGTATAAAAGTCCTGGACAATCTTGGAGAGCGCGATTTCTTTCTTCTTTCTTTCTAATTACGTTCCAGGCCTTGTTGCACTTGACACGATCATTAACGACGCTTCCTTCGTGACCGTAAATAAATTATGGGGGCGATCTTGTACAAGGAAATTATTCCAGATTGTGATGGTCGATTTGATAAATATTTTATCGGTTACGGAATTTGTAAACTAACGAAGTATCCAGAAAATCTTCAGCTTCGAGTACAATGCAAAATGCGAGTCAGTAACAAGGGTCGAGACGAGTACAGATTCTTTACTCAAAGGTGAATTTATTTTATTTCTTCACTTCTTCATTTCTTCACATCTTCACTTCTTCACTTCTTTACTTCTTCACTTCCATATTTCCTTATTTCTTGTATATAGAGGGAAACCATTTAGTACATAGAGAATAGAGATAACCAGTAGAGGACTAATACATAAAAGTAGAAGCACAAATAATGGAAAAAAGAAATAGTGCCAAGATAGAAAATAAGCATAAATTCCATATGAAGCCCTTCATGAACCATAAAGTCTCTCATTTCGACCAGAAGGAAAATAACAAGCAAATTTTTTGGAGCACGACGTAGTGGCCTATTAAGTTGAACGATACTGACGGCTTCACTTGCTCCAGATCATGGTATTTGAATTCCGTGCGAGAAAGGATCAAAGCGTGTCGAATGGAAGGCTCTGAAATGCATCGTCGCCCGTGTCACGTTCCGATACAGTTTCGCGCTGCTTTAACAAACGTAGGTACGTAAGTACACGTGGGAGCCCACGATTGCAGCGCGACCGCGTGCAACACAGACGGCTATCGATTACCGGCGATTTTATCGATTAGATTAATGGGTGAGAGCGTGAGCCGGTTACTCGGACGCGAAATCATTTCGTCGTGGCTGGGGGAGACCCCGCTCGTTGGGGCGACGATCGCGAAACGGAATTTACGAAGGTTTCGTGGAATAAATAAGGGACCGCCGTTTGTTACCCGGGCTGCGGCCTCATTTGCGTCCCCTCGTCGGGCCTGAAATCGATTTTCCGTCGATAAGCGGAGAGTGTTGCCGCTAGAGCCGCGCCAGGATTTACTCCGATTCGGGAGATATGCGCTTAATCGATCGCGTCGTGTTGCTGGTTTCTCTGGTCGAGGAACGAGCTGGTAGCTGACACTTTTTCGTGGGAACTGACGAGACTTCGAACGGCTCATTAATTAAATTTCGTGATTGAACTTCAACCCCTCGAATTTCGAATTAATTCCTCTATCCCTGTACCACCTGTACTGCATTGTATCTTTACTGACATTGAGAAGAATTGAGGCTTAAAAAGAAAAGCAGATGTAAGATTTGAGAGATCTACGAACAGAAGCATCGAGTAACATAGGACTAAATAAATTTGAACGACATAAAGTTTGAATTATGCTTGAAATTGTAAAGAGACTCCTTGTAGTATCGTCGGTACAATCCTATTATTTATTTAGGGTGCGTCAGACGCAACTTAACTTAACAGCCCTCGAAAGGGCGAATCAAAGTGTCCACCACTTCGTCAAAGCGTCCATCGAAATCGGCGAGGATGGAAGTGCTGCTAGCAAGCACTTTGTGCGTCGTCAGAACGAAACGACTAAATTGGCCGACTACTGTTTCGAGATTTCCTCAATCATTTCATCAGCCGTCATTAGCAGCCTCGACCGTTAACGGTTCGTGGGGCAGATCAGTCCCACGCGATCCCATCGACTGGCTGGTCAGAAACGAAGGGGGCAAAATTGCCTCCGTGTGACGTAATTCTCTGTACGATTCGCCCACTTGCAGATTTCATCGTTTTCAATGTTGTATCTATAAAAACGAGTAAAGATTCTTCCGAATCGATGCTCTAACACTTGTGTACCTAAGTGCTTGTCGACCTATGGAGGGTGATCATAGACCTTTGGCCACCTCCACACAATAATTTATAATAATCGATAGAGGGATTTGTTCTTCTTAAAATATCTTAAAGTATCTTAAAATGGAATCATCAAAGAAATAGATAATCATCTTTCAGCATTAAAAATACCTTGCATCGCACAGGGTTAATTCCATAAACCAGGGGGTTAATCGCCGGTACAAAGCAAGGGAAACGAATCACGTGAACGTTGATTTTACACGCTCCAGGTTTATACGAAGTCGTTTGAATGATACTTTATGCTCGACTTCACGGAATACCCGCCATTAGATCGCAGCGGGGAACGCTGTCCCATATTCCAAGGTATCCGAATTTTTCTTCCACTAACAGCGCTAATCTCCACGCCACTTTGTGAAACCTGATGGTAACAGTAACTAAATAACCGACATTTACAGTAAACGCGCTCCGTGATAGCCGAGTGGAACGAAAAAATTCTTCAGCCCCCGGCATCCTTTCCGAAGAAATTGAGACGTTCACTTTGTGGCGTTTGCTTCTCACGTTCACGCCGTTCCTTTAATTTTCGCGAGTATTACGGACACTTTTCCGAATGGAAATTGCGAACGTTTGCGGGCCAATTGTGCCACGATATCGTAGTTACGGGATAGATTAAACAAACTCGCTCGTGAAATCACTGTCTTCGTACGAATTTGTGTATGCGTCTTCTGGTGTTTTCACAGAGATTGGAGGTGTTTCCCTTGGTTAAATATTCCGTGGGGAGAGGTACAATCACGTCGCGAAGCAAAATGATACCGGCGAGAGTTTAAGCCTATGCGATCAGCGTACAAAACGGATGCCACGAATCGGATGCATCAATCTCGGTAAACGTTGTTCGTGACGCGAATTCAGCTTGGGAGAAGAATCGATTGCTTCGGGCCGTCCTTGCAACAAAATTGAGACGTTCCAGCTTTAACGTTTCATTTACGGATCCTCGCGAAACGAGACCGCGATGTTAGCCTACCATCTACGCCACTTGTCCCACGACAGTGGCGCGAAAGCGATCATTAGCACGATTTTACCAACCGTACGAATTTCTAAATTTCTAAAGACCAGGTGTAATGTCCTCTTTCCTCGGAGACTTCCAAGGAACACCTTTCAGAAGCTTCTACGTCGCGGTGTCTTCTAAGCGAATGCGAACAATTTTTCAATTATCTTCTTTCAGAAGAGAAAAAGATCCTTAAATTACGTAAGGGTAATCTTGGCGATTTCGTACCCTTCTTACATTTTTTTAGTTATTAAAATTCTTTTAAAGATTTATATCATTTATTTCGTGTGTGCGATGAAACATGGTTTTTTTAGACTACTCATATTGAAATTTAGGTTAAAAAAATATTACGTAAGACGGTACCTGACTCCCTCTCCCTTGTAAGAAAACGTAAGAAATTCGCAACCCTCCACCCCTAAAAAAAAAGCCATAGGTAATTTTACGACGAATCCTATGTAATCGAAGGGAAATCGCGGCCCCGAATATTCCCTCGAAACTGAGGCTGCGATTAACGAAAGAAAGAGAGAATAATAACAGGAAAGGGAGCGACGGAACGACGTCGTAGGTATCGCATGCCAACGACTAATTTGTTAGAGTTTTAATATCCGCGTAAGCGCGTCCATGGTGGGGGACATATTTAAATCACGTGCCCTGAAAGATGCTCCCAGTCTGGAATGTTAAACGCTCGTTACTTTCAACAGAGAAATGACGCGGTACCAAGTGCCCTGATATGCATTAAACAGAGAGACTCCTCAGGTAACTTCACCATCTCAACAATAAATCTCCATGTGTGGTATAAACATCTGTTTCATTTGCAACTGGGCAACAATAAATTGAATTGCTAATACATACATTACCTTTATTCTTCTTTGGAACATGTTAACACCGGCTTGCGTAACTGCAGCAGGAAATTGCGTTCAGGAGACTCCTTCGACACGAAAGAACCATCGAATCAAGTTCAAGGTAACGCGCGTCATGGAAATGCACGTCGTGTTCCATTCGGAGATACTTGAAATGCCACGGCCGAGTGCAAGCTTCCTTAGACGGTCGCCGATCCTTCTGCGGTAAAACGGCGGTACTGTTCATCGGATTAGTCGTTATAAAAGATCAATTTACTGGAGGTCCGTACGCCCCCGCGGTTGTCCCGCTCCTGTATATCATTAAAACGTTTCAAACACTTAAAGCCACGAAACCATGTTTCTCTGTTGCCTGGAGACTGAAGCTCTACACTGAAAAGCTTCTATTAACAGTTGCTCCTTCCATCCGAACACTTAGTCCTCCAACATTTTCTTGTACCAGCAAAAGCTACAGGAGGTGTGTTGTATGATAATGTTTGATGCTCCATTCTGTATACACTGACCATCTATTTGAATACTCCCATAAAATATTCAAAGCTGATTACCAATTTACTTCAATAAAGTGGCGCACTCAGGATTTAATCTTGAGGGGTGCCGAGTTGAACGGATAAAAATATTTTTAATGCAAACTCATTACGTGATTATAAAAATTTATTTAAAGTATGAATTCCAATTTTCTTTTCTTTGTGTGCACCACTGCTTCAATACCTCCATAGAATGTTCAAAACGCCACCTATTATAGCACCCAGAGATGGGCAAAATTTTTATTTACATAAAAAATTTTATTTATATAAAAATTTCGAATAATGAATAAAAGTTAAAAAAATTATTTATGTGTCGAATAAAGCTGACCCGGATTTTGGAACATCGAATAACGAATAAAGTTACAGTAACTTTTATTGGATCAGTTATATAAATAATTTTTTATTTAGTTAATGCCCAACTCTGATAACACTTTCGTGAAATATTCTAAACTCAGAATGAACAGGCAATCCCCAATTCTCAGAGAATAAGGGGGTTCCCCAACTACCATCATTTCGAGTACCACAACTCAAATCTTAGCACTATTTACAGTCCACCTAACCCAGAGCTAGTAACCGAACGATGACAACCACGCGCTATTGTGGAGGGTTGAATTTCCAAGTACTGTACGCGCGAAACTGTCTCCCGGCCATGAGATTCGAGAGATTCGTTCGAAAAGCCGCGAGACTGCGTATCGAGCGTCTATCGCTACCTGTTCGAGCGTCTCGACGACATCCTGTATTACGTTGATATCGGTCGTCGTCGACGTTGGTACACTTTGCGCGAGACCGAGCACCTCTGCAGTCTCGTATTTCTCCCGCGTGCATAATATCGATATATACGCGCCTCCTCCGATATCTACGGCGCGATAGTCGCAATGTAATACCGGAAGCTGCGCCTCGATCACGTCGGTGCTGTCGATCGTCAATAGCTTCCTCGTTGCGCTGCCGCCGTTGGTTCTGCCGATATGATCGTCGAGGCCAGCGAGCAGCAAATTTCTTTATCGCCCGCCACCTACGCGAGATTATACTCGATTGGAAAGTGCGCGACTGTCAACCGGCTCGACCGAGCCGAAAAATGAAGAAAAGAATCGGGGGAGGAACTCTGAGCGTCGCGAAGCTTTCAACCTTCGTCACAATCTGCAATCACAGCGTTGCTACAAATATGAGTCTGTGCTCAAGAAAGTGATTATCTGGGCGTGCTGTGACGTTTAATTTCGTGAAATGATTCGTGAGTTATTGTATAATGATTCATGAAACATTGGCAAACGTTGCTCATCACTGTCACGATATCAAGAACGTGGAAGTCTGTGAGTGAAATATGGAGTCTGTGGTCCGACATCTCGAGCAATTGATTCACAATTTGATTTGAGTGCACAAGCAAAGGTACCTACCTAGAATCTATACTTATATAATCGTTGTGTCACTGATTCATCACCGTCCAGCTCAAACCGCTGACCCTAGAAACACGATATTCGGAAGGTATATTCTTTTTGCGACGCAGGTGCTGGGTAAGTAGAGATTTTTTGAAATTCCATCCCGAAGGGGGCGAACAGGAGTAAAGTGTGTTTTCACGGATTTCTTAGAATCTCTTCGGCCCGATTAGATATCAACTTGGTTTTTACTTCGAAAGTTTATCCACATAAATGCCTAAAAACCAATTTCATGATTTTGCCCTAATCAACCCCCAAGGGAGTGAAAACGGGTGAAATGTGTTTTCATGGAGTCCTTAATATCTCTTAAGCCCGAAGTAAAGCGCGGGGGTATTTCGCTAGTTAATTATAAAAGAGCGACCCGATTAGAAATCGCTGGTTTCGAGAAGCAGCTCGCACCACCTTGTCCCAGGAGAATCATAAGCCACTCAACATTTATCACGGCCATCCACCCCCGTTGAAGGATCACACCCGTGGGAAATAAAACGGCCGTGCACCCACCATACACGCGTATCGCAACTCGATTTGAGAATCCGCGAAACGCGACGCGTGGGTGCGTCCGCGCGTGTACTCGCGTGTCCCACGTGCGTGTGCCCACATAGGGAAAAGGACTTAATGGACCTGCGATAGGCTTGCGCGTACCGGCGTGCCGCGATGCCCACGTGAATCTTTCACGAGTCTCTGCTCGTCCTACGGAGCGTTCGAGCGGGATGAAAATTTATGGCCGCTCGATCCGGTGGCAACAAAAGTGAGCAACTGGCGGGCCGTTTTTCCAGCGGCCAACAAAGCTGAGCCACCGCTGATGGGCTTCGGGGAACACTTTGCACTCGTTATGCCTGCGCCAATTTGACAAAAACTTGCCGGCAGTATCCTGGACTTCCGTCGCCAGGGACGCCGAGTCAGCGCGCATAAAACTGAACTCCGTTCCTCTTGTTCGCCTTCGTCGCCATTCATCGCCGCGCGCTGCAATCTGATATACAGCGCACTGTAAAACCACTGTATAAAATATCTGAATTATGCGGCGGCGTGCTGCGCGCCCGGGGGTGGTCGTTAGTCTTTCCACGAATAGACCCGGGCCCGTATCATTCCCCTCCGGTATATCGAAAAACTCCTAGATCTTCACTGGTCCCGATCACCTTTGTCGCACTCGAGAGGCTATCGCGCGGAGGACGTCGCTCGTTGGCTGTTGGTGAAGCAGTAAAGTAAATAGCAAACTCGCCTTCCACTTCGACTTCCACCGAAGTCGTAACTTCGCGCGTTACGAACAGCGTGAAATTCAACGTTAGGAAGCGATAAAGATACGCGCGTTATCCACGGTTAAAACGAATTACGAAGCTCGCCAATATTCATTACAATCTTTGAGGCATGGTCGATCATGCCGGAGGGATCGACGGGCTGCCCGTTCCTTTTTCATTCCATTAAACTGATATCGTGGAAACAGAAAGAATAATCGTTATCGGGGGATATGGGAATGCATCCGAGTTCATCAAGGAATCCGTTCAAAACGCGAGCAACTGAGAAACTGGTTCGAATTCATTCCTTTTACCTTGATCCCCTTTTTTATCCAATCGATCCAGTTAATCCACTATCGCGGTACATCTACGTATGAGAGATTATTCTTTTTCTATGCACGTGACCACCTATCCGATAATATAATTCGTCTTTTGCCTCGTACTATTTAATTTACGGCGTCTAGAAAAATCTGATCGGCTGGAGCATCTGTTAATCGAATTTTTAATGGCTTCACGCGATACCCCACATTGATTACATGTAATTAATGAAGTGGAAACGCTATCGGAGGGGGGTTAATTAAATTTACGACTCAATCCGCGCAAATTTTCCGTGCGCAAAGGAAGAGAACCAATGGAGTCGATATCAGTCGATATATGTAGGGGAAAGGTGTCCAAAACGATATCTCGGGGTAAAATGATTCCTGGGTGTTCTGGGGCTATTAGTAGTGCTATTTCGTAATATCGATGTACAAAAGTTCAGCCCGTACGTCGTCAAGTGTCACACGAAGTGCCATGTAAATATCAGCGCTGTGTGTGTTATAAACAAGAAAAAATCAAAATTACGGACTTTTATCTAAGGTAAGGTTTTTTCCAATGTTGTGTAAATTTATCATAAACTGCTTAGTGTGACAGCTGCTTTTTTTCGCGAATTTAATGATAATTTCAACAATAATTTGAAGTATGTTTCGTTACCGAATAATTTGGCGTTATATTCAACCACTGAATGTGAGTTGGATGTTTGGGGTCATATGATCCCTCTCTAGTACAGTAAAATGATCCCAGGAATCCCAGGGGGCGCGCAAAAAAATTTGAGTCTGCGAAGCTGACCTCATTTTCTTATATTTTTTAGTTGATTTTAAGTAGTTCTACTCATTGATTATGTGCCAAAAATTATTTAAGATTTGATTTTTTAAAAAATTATTTAAATTTATCATGTTCGGATATTTTGTGACTGAGTTTAATTTCTGTTTTATTTAAATAAATCAATGCTTTTTAATGTTCGTCTTATTTATTATCAGCAGGTATAAAATGATCCTACTTAGTGGTCATTTTCCTAAGGATCCCTCGTAGGGATCATTTTCCTAAGGATCCCTCGTAGGGATCATTTTATACACATAGGTATACAAAATGATCCTTTATTATGCCTTCACATAAATGCGAATAAAAAATGTAATTGGTCAGGTAGCTACATTTGATCTTAGCCAATAATAAGGTAGATAAACTAACTTACAAAAACTGCTTTACTTTTATTTAAATAAAGTACATTTGTATTTTTTATATGAATTACGCCTTAAGGGGATCGTTTTAGACATCTTTCCCCTACCACCGTCACCAAAATAGTTGGATACTCTCCCATTTTATCAGTTGGCCAACACTATCAAATATTCTGATCCCAGTGATCTTTAATTCCGACTCAATAAATCACTTAATAAACAACCCCATTGACCCCATTATTCCACTCCAAATACTAGTGCACACCAACCCATCCTACTAGCCTTTTCATAAGCGACCCCCATGAAAATTGACACCATTAAAAAGCACACAGTTACCACCGATTCAGCAGTTCAAACATCGAAATCCTCACATTCAGCGCACAACGGAAATCACGGTAGTATGCAACGATACCGCGACAAATGCCTGCAGACCGTTCCCATTGAACCCTTCTCGCATCTCCACGATCAACAATCGCCTCTGCTCGACAATAAAACAACCCCCCAGCCCGGTCCCACCGCTCGGACGCGCCGATATCGACGCGTCAGGCCGCGACGTCGGAACCACCTCGAAGAAATCGGACTGGTTTGATTTTGTCCTCTTATCTCGATCCCTCTCTGGCCTCCACCCCTCCCCCGAGCCGATGCAACGCGAACGCGCGCCGTAGCGGGACAGGTTCCGTACGAGTCGTAAAGAGTTCGCTGGCCCCACGGCTCGAGTGTCGTCCGGGCGGTGCATCAGGATGAATCACCTGGGCGAAGGCTGTTTTATTATGCAAATACGCGGCGGTTTCGCGCGAGCCGCGCCGCGCGCGGACACACTAAATGCGGCCCCGATGGACGCGTCTCGCGCGGATCCACGGGGACCTGACACCCCCCTGGTATCGGTGGAATCGAACAGGCCGTACGGTCGCTCGAATATCGTCACCGTCCACCTTCTGTGCCACGGGACAGGCCACGGTGCGATCGAAATGTGGCTTTCGCGGTTTACGACCGCGCGGCGCTACGCGATTCGTATTAAAGGCAGCTTCGGGAACGCTTAACGCTCGCGATTAAAGCGATTTCGCCATGCCCCCGGCGGCGGCGGGGTCCGGTGACGATCGGGCGTCGTAAACGGGACGGGTTCGTTGCTGTCGTGAATTAGCCCTCCGCGGAATGGAACGTCGTTTCGCGGGATTTTTTAAGCCGCTTCTTGCCGAGGTTTATCGTTCTGTCGCCTCGCTGGTGCCGGATGCTGCGTGGAGCTGACGAGTGGCCCAATGGCGCGTGGGAAAAAGGACCATTTATCCACGTTTCTGTTTTGTCAGGAATCTTGGTTGGAGCAGTGTCGTTGTGTTTCTGGTATGATCCTGAGAGGAGTTTTGGAATGATTTGGAATATGTGTCGACGTGAAATCTGATTTGGTTTGAATTGGGTGAATGATTTAAGTGAATCGTCACTTAAATCGCGTCACAATCTGCGTGTGCCGGGGAACAGCCGAATGCAGGGTCTGATCTAGATCTTCCGCCGCTCTGGGCAAAAATGATTTTTGCCGCCCTTTATATGTAATTATAAATAATTATTTTAAAATATAATTTTTGACAGCGAGTGAAATTTGTTGTGGGTATTTGTTGAACAACAAAAGCTTTTTGTTTTATAAAAAAAGTAAATATATGTACTTAAGGTGTTAGGTATACCTAAGTATTCAGATGGCCGAAAAGAGGCGCATGTTTCTGATTTTTTTTGAAAAAGCGGAAGCATATATTTTTATAGAACTTTTTGCACTTAAAAGAGCAACATTTAAAGAAAATTTGGAAATTTTTTCGTGGAAAAATATTTACGTTTATAATAAAATAACAATCGACATCCAAGAAGCCTTTTTAAAAATTTGGTTTTGCGGTGAGCAGTGCTATTCGGAACAAGATTATCTAAAATAGAAAAACAAAAAACATTTTGTTAGTATATTAATGTATCATCTGATTAACGGAGAGAATTTTTTAAATATTAATTTAAAACAAAATGGCGGCTATTAAAAGTTGAAGTCCCGATTTTTTCGCGTGATTTTTGCACGAAAAAATCAGGATTTCTTCGTTCGCCTCTTTTTCGGCCGCCAGACTAGGTATAACCCCTTAAAAAGAATTTATAAGTTTGATACTAAATTCAAACATGTATTACCTACTTTTTACCGCTTTTTCAAAACGTTTTACTTTTTTTTATTGGTTTTCATTGATTTTAATTTTCTCTTTCTACCAATTCTGCCGCCCCGAAATTCGCCGCTTTAGGCAGTTGCCCTGCTTGCGCCCCCCTAGAACGGGCCCTGGCCGCACGGGTCATGCGTAAATGAAAAGTTTGAAATGGGATTTCTCCTCTGAGATTCTCACGAATACTGGCGATGTGATTTATGATGAAGGTCTGCTAACCAAGTAAAATATCTTTTAACTTTATTGCGTATCTGTAATTGCGCGATTCGTGGTGATTTAAGACACATCGGCTTCGTAAACTTCAATTATGCTTGATTTTTCTTCATCACCAGCCTACTCGAGCGT
This sequence comes from Andrena camellia, assembly GCA_029448645.1. Lineage (NCBI taxonomy): Eukaryota > Metazoa > Arthropoda > Insecta > Hymenoptera > Andrenidae > Andrena > Andrena camellia. Next base: position 11,963,492 of record CM055679.1, on the reverse strand, counting down.
CTCGGATCCGCGTGCACTTCGCTATCGCAGCTGCGTGTAACATTAACTTGACATTTGAGGAGGGAAATGCTAATAAACGATCTATTGATGATCCTTCAAGTTTCCTTCTCGTCATACCAGTCTTAGGAACGAAGAAATAGTGGACAACGGACATTTGGAAATCCTAATCGGAATATTTTCATGTCGGAGATGACTGGAGAACTTGCAAGACAACTTGACTCTCGAGGACTTTCTAAATTCCCGAGGGAAAATATCAAAACCAAACGATTGCAACGAGTTTCATATTTAACACTGGAGAAACTGAAAGTGGTAGCACGAAATCCTGCATTGTCCACCATACTTCCGTCACCCAAATAATTTCTGGAAGAAGAGACAATTCCCACGCAAAGTAGGGACTACAAAAATCTCCTACCCTTACACCTTCGTGTCAAAATATCCCATTTCAGACGATAAACACTTGAATCCGTTGACCTGTCCCAGCAGAAAGATGAAGAGTGTATTTCCAGGTATCTGAAGAATGGAGAACGAATATACCGCCACCCAGTGCAATCGAATAATTAGCTTGACACCAAACTGTGAGACATAATTCTCAGAAGGCTCTAAAGTTCACCGCAAACTCGTGTTCCCTATTCGAACGATTTTGCAACGCGCACCACCTACGAGTATCTTCGGGCGCGTTTGAGTGTCTCGTTCTGAATCATCGATAGCCGTGGTTTCCGTGTATCAGGATAGTCCGCGTATCGGGAAACATCGGTTAGCCTCTAACCGAGTATTGACACATCGTGGATGAGTAGCGGGGCTTCATCGAAAGGCAGTTTCCGCGGTATACGAGTCATCATCGGGCCCCCGTGCGACAATGGCCCGTGTAGGCGTCGACGGCGGAGCCGTTGTTCTCCGAAGGTGTTTAGAAATCGAAGGGAGGCGAGCACCAGACGTTCCATTGTCTCACTGGTAACTGCTGACGAGGTATCGTCAATCTCATCCGACCTGGTTGCACAATGGTCGAAAGTCAAAAAATCCTTGCCGCCTCTAATGAACCCCTTGACGTTGGCCGTCATTATCATCTATTTCTCAGCATTTTTAACGTCCACGTGGAACCATAATATCGTCCCCTGTAAGAGATAATGTCAACTGATGCTCCTATATACTTTAGAGTTGAATTTAGATTGTCAATTTAATATGCCTTCCAAGCCTGACTTTTTAGCTTATTCATGCAGCATTGTTCTTACTGCTAAGGGTGCCATTCTTGCAGTCACTTTTCAGGAATTTTTTAAGAGACAGTCCTAGAATATGCGCTCATAATGTATTTAATATTTAGCAAAAGATCAGCTCTTTCCAAGATTTTTATGCTCTTACAATTCCTTCCAATTATATGCTGATATATATGTAAAGAATTCTAATTATATCTGAGATAACAGACGGTATTAACTACTATATTATTCAGTACTCATCTTTCAGTTGAGAGTCAACGAGGTTTGCTCGCAAGAATGACGATGGCATTTAACATTGTTGCTTTTTGCAACGTCAACGTGGAAACGCATCGGTATGCTTGTTACGACTTGTGCCTTCTTATTCGACTCTCGTAGGCAGGGGAATATTGCGGAGTGGATCGTTCCGAATGATCCGTAGTAGCAGGCTGTTTATTACCTGCTAACGGGTGGCACTTCTTCATTCTTTCGATCATTCAAGAGCCCATTCAGCAGCGCCATTGTCGTGGCTGCTACACCATTCAGCTCTCGTTTCACCAGCTTTTCCATCGTATCCTCGAGAACGCCGACTGGTTTTTGTCACGCGCGGATCTCGTTAAATTCCATCGTCGATCCGCTTTTATCGATCGTTCGAACGTGATCCCCGCGTCTCGATCCCCCTTCACGCGCGCATTATATAATCCGCTTTTATTTTTCTACCTCCTCCTTCCGGCGATTCGCAATATTCATCATACTACGCGACGCTCCACGCTGCTGATGGTGCAAAATTACAGCGGAAATACAAGAACAATGTGTGCAGCTTGAAATTAGAAGAGTGTACTGCTACACACCACGCGATAGCTGCTTGTCGAACGAACAGCGGAGCAGAATCTTTTACATTTTGATACAGATATCTCTGTAATATTTTATATGTTCCTTATGAAGTAAATTAAATCACGTGATCGGTGGAGCAATTTCGATATATTTATATAACAATATCCTGTGAGGAACATTCGTTGCCATCACTTACAGTTAGGTGCACAAGAAAGATTAAGGAAGTTAGGTGTTAAGGAAGCTTCGATGATTCTGAGTTCCTCTCGATCCTACTCATTCTCCTCCAGGTTAAAATTAACACCTAAACGTATAATAATACGAATTTCTTCCACATTTTCTTGCTAAGCTACACTGCTTATCCTGCAAAATAGCCGTGGCATAAAATTCCAGACATTACTTGACAGATGTTCACGCGAACAGCAGTGCAACAGTCGCAGAACAGAAGCTTGTAAAGTAATCTGAAAAAAAGCCGTCCCGAAGGCATTGCAGGGTGAAGGTTTTCTTCTTGTCACCGACCGTTTCCCTTAATTTTATCGTAACAGCCGCGCGACGTATCGTTTCCATCGTATCGCAGGTGTGGCTCGCGACAGGATGTGTCAACGCTTGTGGAAGCCGGTCACGTAGGTGCGTGCATCTCGTGATTGTGGACGGTGCGTTAACCCCGCGGAGATATAATGAACGAGCCTGCTTGTCGACACCTTTCTCGTTTCTCAAAACGTCCCTCCGCGGCTGTGCACGCGGCTAATATCCGAAGATTCCTCGGGAACCGCGGTACCGTTGCCTGGATTCGGCGTAATCCTCAGAGAGTTATGGATTTACGAGCAACCGTCCGCGTCTTTAACGACGCAGCATGCTGCTGGAGCCGTCCAGCAGAGGAGTAAAAGTCTCTGGCGCATTCATTTTTCTCCGTTTCCATGAACGTTCAGACTTGTACGAGCCACTAGAGTTTATGAATATTCAGAGCCTCGAGTGTGAAGGAGGATTCTAATAACTGAACTGGGGGAAGGAAGCGGAACGACTCCTTTAAGGAATTCCTTGTGCTCCTTTCTTCCATGATAATTAAAAGTGGTTCGTATGCTCTTGGAAACTGATTGACACACATGGTGTCTGACACTCACTGTGGGATGTAGAGAAGAAAAGTGTCAGAAGTAACGAATCACTTAGGTGTGTCGAGAAGGGGACTCTTAGTGAAAGCTTTATGATCGGGCGAAAAGAAATCAGTGAAAGTGGAGTACAGTATAATGTAATAGTGAATGTTAAGGGTGGAGAAAAAATTACGCTGTCAATCGCGGTTGAGGACTAAGCACTTCCTGTTTCGTTTAACCCTTCGTCGCATAACTTCTTCGATTTTGAAAAAAAAATACATTTTTGGACTCGTACAAGTGATAATAATAAGAGAAAAATAATAAAAAAAATTGTGTTTTTAAATTTTCCACTTATTCCGCCATTACGATTATGATTACTTAAAACCGCGGAATTACAGCGTTCAGCGCGATCTATGTACCTAAATGTTTAGAAACTAGGATATGTATATTTCATGCTAAAGTAGCTACATCACACTACAGGCTAGTTAAAACAAAAAAATTAAAAAGAAAATATATGTTGCATATTTGCAACAATATGCAACGAAGGGTTAACGAGATAATTTCTACCACTACGCGAGGATACGTTTAGGCAGAGGATCCATCTGCATGAAGCGCATGGCCACATTTGGTGGCGAAAAGTCCGCAGCCATGTAAGGCGCTGCGAAACCAGTTAACGTTTCAATTGTGATTTACGCCCGGTCGAAAGCGTTTTCCCCCCCTTTGTCTGTAATTCACACGCGACTTCAGCTAGGACGGGCACCGGCAAGAAGACAGCAGAAAAACCGGGTGCCAGATAAATGGCGTGTGATAAAGCGATGAAACTCTGCCCATATATGCGAGACGTGAGAATCCAGACGCTTAATTCTTTAATTCCCAGCTTATTTCAGTTGTCGTATCGCGGCACAAGCGCCGCGGTGCACAAACAGCTCGTTAAAGGCTTTAAATTGAATTCAATGTTTGGGTGGTAGCCTCCACTTCGTTTAAGCTCTATGTAACGCTTTCACGCAATTAATAAATCATGCCGACAGAACGTTATTGACAAGCGCGCTGTCGTTATTAATTGACGTCGATTAATGAGGGCAATTTTAATCTGAGTCATCCTACTGCATGGAGGTACAGTCGGAGTAGAATCAGCTGTCCCGTGGAATCTACTATCATTCACGTTACAAGTGGTCTCGATTAAGTAGCCGATTTCGAAAAGGAGCAACGAAGCAAATTAGATTTTGAGCCGCACGACAACGGTGTGTCCCGACTCACGACATGTCGCGTCGCCAAAGCGTCCAGTCGACCTTACACGACGCAAAGATAGCAGCAGAAAAAGGTCGAGGGACATACGTGGAAGATGGGGAACAAAGAAACGAGGATGCCGGCGTGAACAGGGAACGGAAGAGCGAGAAGAACGTGGAGGAAAGGAGCATAGGGGTCGACTGTACTAAAAGAGGGGCAACGGAAGAGACGAGAGAGCACGGCTCTGAAACCAATTTCACCGCAAACACTTTGTGCGATTCGTCACAGCGCTACGACGGAACGTTAACCTTCCCACGACTAGGCGGTCCAAGCTGTTCTTAATGGCTACCCTTTCTAGGAAGCAGCTCTAATTCAGTCCTCCGACGCGATAATAGGACGCACGAGCTGTCACGACTGCGTGCAGAAAAGTCACTCCCAAGGGAACCGTCAGAAAATCCTCTGTTATCTCGCACCTCAGGTTTCCTGCAGGTCGATACTGAAAACTCAGGGGACTGCCCTTGCGTTGGTCCCCAGAAGCATCCAAGAAGCCGAGAAATTTCGTTCTCTGTCTCGGAAGTTAGTTATTATAGTCGATTACACGATGATATTTTTTAAATTCAAAGTTCATGGACGACGATGACGGGCTCGCACGATTCTTCGACGAAGATCATTGTTTGTTCAGCGTTCTGTGAAGTGAAGGCACCTCTAATATGTCACTTTCTTTGCACGTCACGCCACTGACTCATTCTGCAAATTGATCATGAGTGACTCCTGTGTTAATTTTATCGACACGGTCTATGAGTCACACTGTATAACTACCCTCACGACTATCATTCGCTTTCCAACATTTTTCTAGAAACACGGCTTCTGTAAACCAAAGAATCTTTCGGCTGACTTCGTTTAATCAACTCGAAGAATCTGATCTTGATTTCGCATAGGATAGACACACAGAAAAGTGTCACCCTTGCTGATAATTCCGGATCAAATTGACATCCCTGAAGAATAAGCAATTTCCAGCTGCAAGTCATACCATGCGATATAACTTCGTCAAATAGTGGAGCACGGTTGAATTTCACGCGACAATGATGGGACATTAAATAATTGTTCGTTGGGCACGCGTGGTGAACAGGAACGTTGGCTGCTTCAAGGTGGAAGCGTTGGCCGGTGCCCGCCCGACAGCCACCGTGATCGGGAACGCCCAACGCCTCCTTCGGGAGAATTGCAAGGAAACGATCGCCGATGCAAAACGTGTCGTTGCATTAATGCGTTATTGCATCTTCATGAAGCGGCCGCGATAAGCTGGCCGCCTACGACACTCCGCGATACTCATCTATCTTTTCCCGAAAATTTATGGTCTCTACTTTTGGAGAGTCTCTTATTAAGATTAACTACCTCCTCGAACCAAGCGTGTTCTAGCACACCGCTCCGCCAGCCAATGAATAACGTTTAATTTTCATTCACTTACAGACAGACCTAGAGCGGGGCTCTACCTTCTGCTATTTATAATGTCCCTCCGTCACCGATCATTCCTGACGAATTACCCGATGACGTTTCTGCGAACTCGAAGTTCAAGGACAGCGATGACAGATCGGCGCAACTCCTCGACAAAGCTGCATTGTTCACTCGACCTCCTCTGAAACGGATGCATCGCAAATATATTACTTTCTTTTGCAAGTAACATGAGCGACTCATCCGACTTTTCCTGTAGAATTTATGGTGTCTACTTTCGGGGAGGTTCTCGTTAAGATGCGCGATGTACAATCCCATTCGTTTCGAAACGGATTTCGTTTGCTTCATTCATAGAATCTTGTTCTGAGAAAACAGACCCACGTGTTTAAGGGGTTAGGCCATCTTGGATGAAGCACAGTTATAGTCATTTTCGCCAATTTTTTTTATGGAGATAATGAAATAAATGGAAAATTCAATACGAACCTGTTGTTGTACAACTGTCGACGGAAAAAGCCATATTTATTTCGTACAAAATAGCGGCGATAGAGCCGTGATACGCGAAATCTTACCGAACGACGTTTTCCACAAAAAACCAAAAAGTTTTATTTTCTACATGCCTAAAACTAAAGAAGGGATATCCATGAACATTCATTTTTGTCGAAATGGTGAACATGCAGAGAAAAAGTGCATTTTGTTTTTATAAAAGTGTCAATTGCAAAGAATATATTCAAGATATCGGAAAATCGGTACCTATGTACTTCTTTAGTTTTAGGCATGTAGAAAATAAAACTTTTTGGTTTTTTGTCCTAGGTCAAACGGCATAGCCGTGAGGTTAAACGCCGTGGAAAACGTCACTCGGAAAGATGTTGCATATCACGGCTCTAACGCCGCCATTTTGTACGAAAAAAAAATAAGACTTTTTCCGTCGAGACTTATACAATAACAGATTCGCATTGAATTTTCCATTTATTTCATTATCTCCCTAAAAAAAATTGCCGAAAATGACTATAACTTTGCTTCGTCCAAGGTGGCCTAACCCCTTAAGCACGATGCTAAGTAGTTGCAACGAAATTTCATTTACAAGTAGATCGCACACTCCGCGGGGTCCGTCCAAGTATCATCTCTCAGCTATTTGTACCCAATGAAACTTGAATTCCTTTTACGTACAATGAATCAGTCTCGACGAAATGTATGCGCCGCGTTAGAAAGTCAAATGAGCCAGTTCGGTGCTATGACTCGCAGCAACCGTTCATAGACTCGTCGATTAATAAACATTGACTTTCCCTTTCCTTCTCTTCACTCTCTTCTGTTCGTGTTCCGATGCAAATTAATTCCTTCGAATTTCTTTTCCAATATCTCTCGACACTGTCGGACGACTGCACCTTCCTCAGTAACAGCTCGAGTGCAGCAATGGGGGCGTGTTTTTAACAAAGCGCAGCGTGTCCTGTGAATAGCGAGAAAAGGATGATCGTGTGCCGACCACGGGATGGTCTTCCGTGAAATCGTAAAACACTGGAGGAGCGTACGATTTCATACAACGTGGATGGCGAACGATAGCGCGTGATCGTGGAGCGGGCTTGTAAGCAGCGCGGGGGAAGATTTTGTGGCCGGTGTCCGACTCGAAGCTCGAACGAGACAGCCGTGGACCACCTAGACGCAAGCCCAGACTTTAACACGGACGTATGTTGTACGCGAGGGGCTCTTAAAGATCGTGATTTCACTGCTTCGTGTACGAAACGTTAAACTTACCACGGGGCAGCTGTCTTTGGCTGGCGACGCTACAGTTTCGTTCCTGGTCTCCGCTGCGACGAGGTGGTCCAACGGTACACCGTCTTGACCTATGCACTTTCGTGTAGACATTGTTGTTAGGAGTAACAGGAACCAGTGCTCTCAGAGTGTCACTCGGCGAACGGTGTATTCTTGAGATCATAATTGACGATCGGTTCAGTAAACGTTCTTACACGCAGTCTCGCATTCACAGATTTAGGAACTTCTACGTGACCCTACTGTTTCGCTGATGTTAATGTGCTTTCAAGTACAACCGGTCCTTTTTCGGTAGATTCCGAGGACGACTACATTAGCGACGATAAATGTGCAAGAATATGAGTTACAGTTGAACTTCGCCAGCACGGTGAGCCGTACACAGATCTGACACCTAGGGAAGTCCTCGTGAAAGTGCTCAATATATCTCTTTCACTGTCTGACACGACCATTCTCTACAATGCATAATGGCAATCGATGGGAGAGCAATATACTTGCATCCCACATCTAACAGTGACCACCATGCAGTGAACGTGAATGTTAACATTTATTGTTGGTCATTTTGTGGAAACCGTAGAGCGTCATGAAGGCAACTTACATGGGATTTGCTCGTGCTCTTGGAAACACTATCGTCTTATTTGCAGCTAGGTCTATAGATAGTCAATAATTAGGATTTACTACTCATCTAGTAGTCATCGAATGATCCGCTTCACCTTGCGGTACAGAGATATCAGTTCTTTTTAATCGAACTCGATGTAGAAATACAATTTAAATAACAGCAATAATTATGAACATAAGGTTGTTTAGGTATGGTAATCATATGATCTAATTATTAATGGAGGGGTGTTCTTTGATTTCAACAGGTGAAACTGAAGAGTTCTTTAGATACGCGCGATGAAGATTACGAGATTAAAGACAGAGAGGCGACGGGAATGAAACGAGAATAATTTATCGGCCGCCGGGCATCCGAAGACGAATTATCAATTACCGAACATTTAGTTACTTAACGTTGAGTGCAAATTACTTGCCGAATATCTGGATACCAGATGAACGACCCTCCCTGGCCATTACATTATCGTGCATCGACGCCGAGCACCGGGCATTGATTATGGAATATTCAGAGGCTGGAGTATCGATTACCCGAACCTTCCGTTGCCGAAGACGGGGTATCGATTATCGAACATTCATGGTTGCCGAAGACGAAGCACCGATCATCGACCGCGGCAGTTTATAATCTTTCAGGTGTGTTCCATTCAGGTAGAGACAAGGTGCAGCAGCCACTACGATCCCTCGTCGATCAAATCGCACAACCCTGCTTCATCGCCCAAAGACTGTTTTATCGCACTATTGTGCGTTTTCATTCGATTCAGCACATTTCCCATTGGTATTCCTCATACATTGTCGGCCTTATTTGAAAAGATCTCTGAGTTCCTCCATGTTTATCGAAGAATAGACGAGGAACATCAAAGCTTCAACTTCCTCGCGTTCCTTCTAAGCACCGTGTTAAATCTATAATAACGTTCTGTGACTAAACAGTAGGTATATCTTGAGGGGGGAATCCTATTTTGGGGACTAAAAACAGCAAAATTTGGGAATTTTGTTTTAAGAAATCAGAGATTCGATTCATCTGAAATTTGGACCATGTTTTTATGCATCTTTGAAAAAGATATAGAGATGTTAGAAAACTTGAAAAAAAAATTGTATATAAGGTGTCTCTATCTTTATTGAAAAATTTTAATCTCAAAAAGTGTTTCTGTCACTTACAAGGGAAGATCCCGAACCCGGAAATTCAAAAAATTCTGAAAATTTGTGTATATGTAGGGAATTTCCTCCTGATTACAACGCAATCTTTGTTTACTGCCCAAATTCACTCGAAGGGGGTGAAATTAACCCCTGAAAATTCGGTTATTTTCCGATTTTGTGTTATAACTCGTGAACTGTAAAATAATTCTTTTACCAAATGGTGGATCTAATTAAAAGAAGTAACTTTTGTCATGAAACTATTTTTCTATCCCTTACAGTTTGCGAGTTATAACACAAAATCGGAAAATAGCCGAATTTTCAGGGGTTAATTAGAAATAAATGTTGTTAGAAATAAATTCCCAAAGATGCGGTATTTCTTGACCCAACCAAGGTGGTCTAACCCCATAAGTTCACGTCAAAGATACTTGACGCGACGTGTGTCTAAAAAATCAGGTGGCAACACCGTCGAAAAGGAAGGTTCGTGCACCGCGCACCGTTCCCAGCAACAATCATTCATAAATCTTGGCGGATTCGGCGCACCCGGGCCAGCGGCTCGAAAAAGCCGCCGCCACCGAGCGGCGAGGGGGTTTCTCGCGGAGAAAAATCGCCGCACATGAGGCCGAACCGCGGGCCCATCATCCGAAGAATAAAAGGAGCGACGGAGAAATGGGGCCCGCGAGGGGGAGGACGGTGAAGAAGCGCGGTTACATTAACAAACAAAGGGCGCTGCAGGTTTGTGCATGCGTGCATGCCAGCGGAGAAGGAATGACGTTCGCTGGCGGACAGGATCAGGACGAGAAAGCGTGACCAGAGGGGGGCGGGGGAGCGGGAGAGAGAGAGAGGAGCGAACAAACGGAAGCAACAAACAACGACGTAGCCAGGAACGAGTGGCCGCTTTTAACGAGACCGGGAGGACTTTTCTGGGTTTCTTGCGAGCCGCAAACAGGGGACAGGGCTGATGCACATGCAGCTGCCCCGCAATCGCTGGAATTCAGTCGGGAAGGTGCGTGGACATGTCACCCCGGACAGGATAATAAGTATTTGTTGGAATTTATGATACGATGTACGTACTGGCCGAGCTTCGACTCGTCTTTGCGGTTTCACCGAGCATGCTCACTGAAACGATGTCGCGAGGATTCAAACGGTTGATCAATGGGAGAGGCTGCTTGGCTGCAACGGCAGCGTAATTAGAAATGGATATGCGGAATCGATGGTGATGAGATTGAGTAGGGAATTGGAATGGGGGGAGTGCACCAGGCTTCGAATAGTAGATTTCATTCACATTCTGTGCAAACTTAGTGCACATCAAGTAGAATAGTGCATTGGATGTATACCTAAGTATAGCAGAAATGTGACAAGGAAATTAAGTTGTTCGAATGAGAAATTATGGTAAATTGAAGATACATAGTTTCGTTGATGACAATTTCGGGAGCCAATTTTCCTGGGAAGCTTGTACTTTATTTACACGCTCATTACCCGTAAACGGCACTGAAGGACCATTTACATGCGGGTCGATCGAAGACATGGCACACGTGGAAGATTCGTGGGAAGAAACGTCGGATGTATGTGTCGAGACACATTTCCCTCCCTTTCTTTCACGATCCCTTTAACGTATCCGACGTTTTTTGCTCTTCTTCTTGTGTTTAGTTTCCTGGTTTGCTTAAAAGTGCATCGCATGCGGTCAACATTGGAACGTCTCGTGGATGAGCTGATGTCATCTCGCTATACGTGTAATAATAGAAATGATATCAGTGGCTCAGATCGGCTGCTGCGAGCAAAAGGGATCGCGGCTCTCGTGAAATTCGCAAGCTTTTAAAAATTATATAAAAATTTGTAGGTACTTGATGTGTTCCCGCGCTCATTGAACTAGAAGACTTTAATATAATGCTTCTTTGTGTATATGAATATTTATCCGGTCTGTTGATAGAGGATGATTTTTAAAGCGATTAAAATTATTTCCATGTACGAGTAATTTAAGGAAAGCATTGATCTCCATACTGGAAGAGTTAATACTATCCGAAGAGAAATAAGGCAGCCCACTCGTGTATGCTATACTTTGTGTAACATCCTCGAACAAAAAGATGTCGATGCTCGCTCGAAGAAAACGCGTGGTTACGTGCGCGCATCGTCTAAGCATGTGTAGAGAGTACTTAATCATCTTGCGGTACGCAATTATTCTAATGAAGGGACCAGACGCGACTCACATACGATGAAGAATTCTCGGTCATAGGGGAGCCAAGGGTGGCTACAGACCCCTGGTGTTTTTCACTGTGGAATCCTCTGCGAGATCTTATGCTTGTTACTAAGCATTTCATGGATGAAATATCTCCATTGAAATTCGTCGGGATCGAGCTACGATTTTGACTGGGAGACGCACAGGTATTTCAATGCAGAGGTGTCTAGACATATTGAAATATGGAAACATTTTACAGAAAATTTCTTTCCAACGTCTTAGCCTGGAATTATAATATTTAAATAGCCGACATTCTTGATCATTAAAGAATTCATGGTAATCACGATCTTGGGCGTATATAATTCATCAACTCGGATGTTTTCTAAGAATGTGACTCGCTGGAACCAATTTTGTGTTGGTAGATAACGTCACCGTGCAAAAACCACACGCGCGATTAAAATACAGACCGCGTTGATCGGTGAAAAAAAGGCTGGGACATTGAACAGAGCTCTTTCAAAGTGACTGTAAAGTTACTTCATCGTCGACAGACGTCGGTAAAGGACGACGTCAGATTTCGCTCCAGAACCACGTGTGGTTACTTCATCTCCGTTTTTTCTTCTGTCGCTTTAACGTCTTCCTTTGTATTGCGCAACGTCGCGCGACAGAAAACCTGGGGACTGTTTTTCACTGTGAACCGTTTCATCGAAGCTCTTTTACGATGACTAAAATTCTCTTCCATCGTCAACACATGACCATTCACGACGCATTTTAAAATTAGCGTGAATAGCAGACTATTCTCAGCTCTACCCACTCCAATATATCAATCCAATAGTATAAGGTGTGGCATTTGTAATATTTTAGCATGTAATATTTTAGTGTGTAATATTTTAGCATGTAATATTTTGTTAAAATATCAGAACAGATAAAATGTACAATATTCCTCTTATTTCTATAAAGCAGTGACCACGCGTTCCTTTCCTCGACTATCATCACCACCGTCCCTCCGTCCGATCGTTCACATGGCGTACGTCGCATTGTTTCTCGGAGTCGTTTCGTTTCCGCTATAATTGCGGCAACAAGGTTCCACTTGACTCGTGGCATCGGGCCCTTAAATTAACCCTCCTTCGTTGTTCGTCCTCCTCTATGTCAACGATCTGTCTTCGTTCATGATCTATGTAGTGTGGGAATACAGAGATGATTCATAATAACGGATGATATCAAAAGGAACGAAGGAAAGTGCGTCGCAGAAGCTGTCCGATTGTTTACCATACAAATTGACTATGTCATCGTTGTGTGGGAACACTATTCAATTTCATTTTAGTATTTAGCAAGATACAGGGATATAGAACTCAAATTTATTACGTGCCCATTATTTAGTTACTGCAAATACTGTTGAACAGAGAATTTCGTTTGAGTAATTCTTGCTTAAATTTATAATTGAACAGGTTGAGAATATAAATTTCGGGAGCCTTACTTTTTGAACGACTCCAAGCATGGAGTATTTTCGGCGAGATTTACGTCCGTCTCAGCGACCACGTTGAATCGTCCACGGCAGCGGAAGAAAACGCGATTATGTCGACATAAAACGAAAACTCGTTTCCCCTACATTGCCATTCAACGCCGAAATGCGTTTCCTACTGTGCAGCGGTGCGTTTGATGCATCCGTTGCGTCCCCCGCTACCTGACTGTTCTACATTTCCCTCTTCAACTGTTTACCTTTTTACCTGCACTGCCCTTTTTACCTGCAACTTATGCTACCTTTCTTCCTTCGATCCAAATTGGAACTAACACCGAAGCCTCGTGTACACATTCTTTCTTCCCTTCCTAGCGTGTTTCGAGACAGTTTTTAACCACTAGAAGACCGGGTTTTTTTTAAAAAAATAGTGTTTTTCAGTTTCCAAATTTATATATATATATATATATATATATATAATATGTATATTTTGTGCAGAATTAGAGGACTTGCACAGAGCCCCAAAAGGGGCTTTGCCGGTCCGGAACGGTAATAAAATTTTTAAAATTTCTTAATTTCAAAAATACTGTATGTCTGGGTATTTATGGTACTATTGATTACGAGCCTGTACCTACTTAGTCGGATTGTAAAAATGTTTAACCTGCATGGCAGTTTTACTGAACTAAACGAATGAACATATACCAAAATTCAGAGAGCTTTCTTTTAGTGTTACCCAGAGCTAACGACGTACACATAGAAAGTTTTTGTATCATCTTTTCTTCTTTTTTTCTTTTTAGTATTTTTGTGTTGTCATAGGAATTATTTTATTTCGTCCTATTTTTTGTATTCTTTTCAACAGAACGAATTTATAGTCGAACATACACAAAAACACAGTCGAACACTAACACACACATATGTATTTATACTTTAAATCATTTTTAAGTAGTGTGCTTACTCAAACCCCCAAAAAGGGCTTTGGCAGTTCCCTAATTGTTAAAGAATTACAAGATAATCATACCACGACTCGTCGGTCAGCAATCATAGCTCGCCTAATGCTCGATTAATCAGCAAGAATCATTCAATTATCCCCACGCGTGTAATTTTATAAATATGTTTAACATATTTGATCATCTATTTAAATTGATTCCGCTATGAAAGTTCAGTTCATTTCCAAGTACTTGCACAGTGCTAGCACGCAACAACGACGATACGTAACAAGTCCCATTCACCGTCGTCGCTACATCATTATCGTCCCACCTCAGTAGATACAGCCGTCTGGTCAGCCACGTAGCCCCGTAGAAGGTTCTTTCGTAAACGAGAGGCGAAATATTGCGGCTGAAATCAGGTGCCCAATGCAGGGACACGAGCAACGATCCCAGCCGTGAGAAACGTCGAATGAAAGCAACACTTTTGAAATCGTTCCTTTCGATCCATCGCTCGAAAGTCCGTTGTGTCCACCGAATCAACAGGCCGCATTGTCAGGCAGTTCATTTAATTCCGGCCGTCGCGAGGAATAGCCCGTAATTAACTAGCCCGAACGAGGTGTGAGTCAGGAGTGACGGCGAGAGATTCAGTCCAAGTGTTCCACGGGTTTATGTAACTCGCGCCTTTATGTTGCGGGCAAACCTTTCGAGCAGCCTTTAAACGAGCCAACCGTGAAGCTTTTTTACTGCTCGGGACGCTGGGCGAGCGGCGGTATCGTAGGGAAAAGTCTGCAACATGTTTGCAGAGAGAAACCCGGGGCTCGTGCACGCCAGCCTCGTACTTGGGCCATTTAATTACACGCCGTGGCGCTGGATGCAGCGCGGGGTGCATTAACCACGCCAATGATAAGATATAAACGTTACGATTACTACGGTGCAGTCGGCGGTATTTATTATTTGCTTCACGGCGGCATTCGGGCTTGTTGCGCGCCGTTTTTGTTCGATATTACGTCGGTTTGCGGTAGGGAAACACGCTGGTGGCTGTGAAACTCGTTCCGTTGCGAAATGTGCATTCTTGCTTGTACACCACGGCAATTACGCGCGTTTTAGTCGAACGCATTAGATTGATGGATGGGAAGTGCTCCTTAGAGCCTGATGCATGGGGTATCCCGAGTTATTAATGACACAAACAATAGGTAAAGTTTCAGATGAAGGCTGAAGGGTTTGTAGAGGAGAGGTGCTATAAAAGGGACAAATTATAAAAGAACCACAAAACAACGAAAATGATCAAGCTTACCAGTTAAATATTTTCGTTTCAGTTGAATATAGGCACTTTTAATGATGTAACACTTTAACACTTACAA